>CAKAOJ020000157.1:0-600000 GCA_916701645.2 Sebastolobus alascanus | reverse complement strand
GATGAATCATGTGTAGAGGAAAAATAACCTTAAAATGACCTTAAAATAACCTTAACATGACCTTAAAATAACCTTAAAATGAATGATGAATCATGTGTAAAGGATGTGAGGATGAATCACGTGTAGAGGATGAGAGGATGAATCACGTGTAAAGGATGAGAGGACGAATCACGTGTAGAGGATGAGAGGATGAATCATGTGTAGAGGATAAGAGGATGAATCATGTGTAGAGGATGAGAGGATGAATCATGTGTAGAGGATGAGAGGATGAATCATGTGTAAAGGATGAGAGGATGAATCACATGTAGAGGATGAGAGGATGAATCACGTGTAGAGGATGAGAGGATGAATCACGTGTAGAGGATGAGAGGATGAATCATGTGTAGATGATGAATCATGTGTAAAGGATGAGAGGATGAATCACATGTAGAGGATGAGAGGATGAATCACGTGTAGAGGATGAGAGGATGAATCACGTGTAGAGGATGAGAGGATGAATCACGTGTAGAGGATGAGAGGATGAATCATGTGTAGAGGATGTACCATGTGTAGAGGATGATAGGATGAATTACATGTAGAGGATGAGAGGATGAATCACGTGTAGAGGATGAGAGGATGAATCACAAGGAAGAGGATGAGAGGATGAATCATGTGTAGAGGATGAATCATGTGTAAAGGATGAGAGGATGAATCACGTGTAAAGGATGAGAGGATGAATCATGTGTAGAGGATGAGAGGATGAATCATGTGTAGAGGATGAATCATGTGTAAAGGATGAGAGGATGAATCACGTGTAGAGGATGAATCATGTGTAAAGGATGAGAGGATGAATCACGTGTAGAGGATGAGAGGATGAATCATGTGTAGAGGATGAGAGGATGAATCACGTGTAAAGGATGAGAGGATGAATCATGTGTAGAGGATGAGAGGATGAATCATGTGTAGAGGATGAATCACGTGTAGAGGATGAGAGGATGAATCATGTGTAGAGGATGAATCACGTGTAGAGGATGAGAGGATGAATCACGTGTAGAGGATGAGAGGATGAATCATGTGTAGAATAAAATATAAATAAAATAACCTTAACATGACCTTAAAATAACCTTAACATGACCTTCACATGACCTTAACATGACCTTCACATGACCTTAAAATAACCTTAACATGACCTTAAAATAACCTTAACATGACCTTAAAATAACCTTAATATGACCTTCACATGACCTTCACATGACCTTAACATGACCTTCATATGACCTTAACATGACCTTAAAATAACCTTAACTTGACCTTAAAATAACCTTAACATGACCTTCACATGACCTTCACATGACCTTAACTTGACCTTAAAATAACCTTAAAATGACCTTAAAATAACCTTAACATGACCTTAAAATAACCTTAAAATGAATGATGAATCATGTGTAAAGGATGAGAGGATGAATCATGTGTAAAGGATGAATAACGTGTAGAGGATGAGAGGATGAATCATGTGTAAAGGATGAATCATGTGTAGAGGATGAGAGGATGAATCATGTGTAAAGGATGACAGGATGAATCATGTGTAAAGGATGAGAGGATGAATTACGTGTAGAGGATGAGAGGATGAATCACGTGTAGAGGATGAGAGGATGAATCATGTGTAAAGGATGAGAGGATGAATCACGTGTAGAGGATGAGAGGATGAATCTGAATAAATTTTAAAATCACGCAGGAAATCCAAGATGTCTGACTTCCTGTTGGCCGAAAAAATCTCATAAATATTTAAGACGGACTTTAAGATGTGAGCAATGACATACTCGAATTTCGTGAAGATCAAAGTAACTTTTTCTAAAAACCTGCCTGCATTAGGGGGCGCTATAGAGCCCGCTGGCGACACCCGAGCCCAAACAGTACAGAACTTTGAATTTCCCACCAGTTCTGATGCATATACCACTTTTTGTGAGTTTTCGTGTATCCTAAGGGCCTCAAAAATGCAATGTTCCAGCAGAAAAATAATAATAATAATAATAATAATAATAATAATAATAATAACCCGAGCAAAAACAATAGGTTCCTCGCACTTCGTGCCAGGACACCGTTGGGTCCTGGCACTTTCGTGCTCGGGCCCTAATAAATTTTGTAGAATAACAGATGTTGTGAATGCTTCCAGCATTCACACCAATGAATTGTCTGAATATACCTGTATTTACCCTCTGCCTGAAACGCTCCGTTTTAGCGCATTTCAACGGAATTGCAATGGAATTGCGTTGCTAGGCAACAGCTTGGGTTCATGTTTACATCCTGTCAGCTGATGTTATTCACATACACTGCAACAGGAAATTAACTAGGACACATTTAGAATGTTTACGTTTAAAACCGTGTGATGATCTATATATTGTATATTTGTGACATCACAAATGGACAGAAATCCTAACGGCTTGTTTCAAACGCACAATTTCCGAATACGGGCTGTGTGTTTTTCTCCGTGGATTGAGCTTTTTGATAGTTTAACGGTATTTATATAGCACTTAAACCTGCTTTATAATATAAAAGACATGAAAATCTCACTTTTTACAATATGGGACCATTAAAATATATATTACAGCTAGCAAAGTCAATTCTTATACTTAGAGTTAAATTGAAGCGTTATTGACGTTACAGAGCCGTCCGTCCGTTATGAACGTTGTCGTCACTACCGCACTGCATTGTGGGATATTTATGCCGCCGTAGTGTCCAGCGTTACATACTGTAGTATTTCACCGGAAATAGTATGTCATTTGCGTACTATTGGTTTCATACTATAAGGTTTCGGACATGCTAAAATATCTCACATACTGTTGTAGCTACTAAATGTTAGTGTGGAATTTTGGACGCAACCGTGGAGTCGGAACCAGAGGCCTGTATACTACAAAGCAGGATTTGGGGTTAGCGAGGTAACTTCAGGTTTAACCCTTCAGGGTTTTCCGTCCTACGAAGGTGGATCACTTCTTACCGGGGCAGATCGCCATGGTAACTGATGCTGCACACCTAACCTGCTCCAGAGCAGGTTATGTTCCAGATAAGAGATCAACTCGTATAAAAGCACCGCCTACTGACCAATCAGAGCTCGGTGAGCAGATCGTATGGTCATAATCCAGAATAAAAACAACACAGTTTAAACTGACAAATGCAGGAGGGACAGCTGTATTTATGCTGTGGGTGTTTACCGCTTTGAATTATGTTTTTATATTTATTTTTTTACTTGCTCTCAAGTCTGTTTCACACCGCCGGAGACGAGGACGCAGCTGAGAGAAGGCTGAAATAGTCAAACACGCCACGATATTATCAAAGGCCAAAGTTAAGTATAATCTATTCATCCATTATATTCTAAAAGATTTTTATAATATCACTGCCTCATCGAGACGACTATATCTGACTTTTCAGGCCGTCAAATTAATAAGTCTGTTAATTTACGCATTCACACAGCTGTCCTGCCTGCATTTGGCAGCTTCAACTGTGTTACTTTTGGTCTGGATTATGTGTTTAACTTCTTCGTATTTGACTAATATTATAGTTTGGAAAATGTGCCGCTCAGCTGACAGTAGACTTGACCATGTCTGTGATTGGTCAAATGTTGCAAACCCCGCCCCGTTCACGTGAACGCGCTCACAGCCAGATAGAGAAACCCTGAGTTGACTTACCGAGTTGATAACCACCGTCGTAGGACAGTTTAGCGTGATCTCGTTTGTTAGGGTTGGTTAAGCCAGATAACGAGAAGATACCCTGGGTATGTTGAACTCGCTTCGTAGTACAGGCCTCAGCTCTGCTCTGATCTATGTCTTGTTAGCAAACAGACATATACAGAAGGAACTTCTAAGGCAGAAGACGCCAGTGCCTGCCTTTGACCAACTAACTTCAACCAACCAGGAAGTTAGTACCAAACCACCAAGCTACAGAAACAGGACTGGACCAGTTTCCCTCCAACTGCACAACTGGATTTGAGAACAGCAAGGACAACAACTTTGACCCTGGAACCACAACCTGGAACCACAACCTTCTCCAGTCTGCTTTCTCCAATCCCTCCTTGGAATTACAACCCTTTCTTCCATTCTTCCCTTGAGCTTATGTACCAAGGTAATTTGGTGCCCTGTTATTATTAATATATATTGATAATTTAGTAATATTAATTTTATTAATATTGAAAATTATCTTTAATATTTTCTAATAACTAGACCAGCTCCTACCTGCGTCCTCAACATTTGTAAAATGTGCCGCTCTGCTGACAGTAGACTTGTCCATGTCTGTGATTGGTCAGATGCTGTAAACCCCGCCCCGTTCACGTGAACACGCTCACTGCCAGACTGAGAAACCCTGGGTTGATTTAAAGAGTTGATAACCAGCGTCGTAGGACCGCTTAGCGTGATCTCGTTTGTTAGGGTTAGTGAAGCCAGATAACGAGAAGATACCCTGCAGGTATGTTGAACTCTCTTCGTAGTACAGGCCTCAGGATTGGTGGGATTGTGACGTGACTGGCGTCACTGAAACAGATATCATGGGTTATCTAATGGGTACATCACTTTTGTGTTTACATAACAAATTATTAATCAGTTTGGAATCAAACTCCTGAAACCTGACAAACTGGAATGATGAAGCTCCGCCCCTCACCTGACTCACCTGAGACACACCAGGAAACAGGTTGTTATTCTGCCTCACTGAGACGACACACACTTCACCTTCAGACTAAAACCACCACTTCCACTGAGAGAGGACATCTACAGGAGGGGATACTGGGACACCACCACTTCAACCAGCTGCTGAATCCACAAACTGAACAGAAGATTTACAAGAAAAAACCGTCTGCCTGCTGTGTTTTCAGCTTCACTCAGAGACTAAATGTCTTCCAGATTAGAGGACGATCTCTGCTGTTCTGTCTGCCACGACGTCTTTAAAGATCCTGTCATCCTGTCATGTTTCCACAGCTTCTGTAGAGTCTGTCTGCAGAGCTGGTGGACAGACAAAGACGTCCATGAGTGTCCACTTTGTAAGAGAAGACATTCAAAGGACCTACCTCCTAACTTTGCTTTAAAGAACGTGTGTGAGAGTTTGTTACAGGAGAGAGCTCAGAGATCCTCAGAGACTCTCTGCAGTCTGCACTCTGAGAAACTCAAACTCTTCTGTCTGGACCATCAGCAGCCGGTGTGTGTCGTCTGCAGAGATTCAGAAAAACACACCGACCACAGATTCAAACCCATCGATGAAGCTGCACGACAACACAAGAAGGAACTTCAGGAAACTCTGGAGCCCTTAAAGGAGAAGTTAAAGGTTTTTAAAGTAGTTAAAGTGGAGTTTGATCAAACATCAGAACACATGAAGGTCCAGGCCCGACACACAGAGACGCAGATTAAGGAGCAGTTTAAGAAGCTTCACCAGTTTCTAGAAGAGGAAGAGGAGGCCAGGATGGCTGCACTGAGGGAGGAAGAGGAGCAGAAGAGTCAGATGATGAAGGAGAAGATGGAGGCTGTGAGCAGAGAGATAGCAGCTCTTTCAGACACAGTCAGAACCACAGAGGACGAGCTGAGAGCTGAAGACGTCTCATTCCTGCTCAACTACAAGGCTGCAGTGGAAAGAGTCCAGCAGCGCCCCCTGCTGGAGGATCCACAGCTGGACTCAGGAGCTCTGATAGACCAGGCCAAACACCTGGGCAACCTCACCTTCAACATCTGGAACAAGATGAAGGACATGGTCTCCTACACTCCTGTGATTCTGGACCCAAACTCTGCTGGTACAAGACTCATCCTGTCTGAAGATCTGACCAGTGTGAGAGAAGGAGAGAGACAGCAGCTTCCTGATAATCCAGAGAGGTTTGATGGTTTCCTCGCCGTCCTTGGTTCTGAGGGCTTTAACTCAGGGACTCACATCTGGGACGTCCAGGTTGGAGACTGTAAATACTGGGAACTGGGTGTGTTTGCAGAGTCTGTCCAGAGGAAGGGAGTCATACTGTCTGGAATATGGACATTTGGGTTCTATAACGGTAAATACTCATCGTTCTCCCCACCACGTCTACCTACTGTTCTCCGAATGAAGAAGAAGCTCCAGAGGATCAGAGTGAATCTGGACTGGAACAAAGGAAAGCTGTCGTTCTCTGATCCTGATACTAACACACACATACACACCTTCACACACACTTTCACTGAGAGGATGTTTCCATTGTTTTACACTGAGGATCGTCTCCCACTGAAGATTTTACCAGTAAATATCTCTGTGACTCTAGGACAACAGAAATAGAAGAAGATGATGATGATGTGGATGACATCTACAGTATAACAACAATAAACCCTTTTAGTGTCAACGTCATGATGAGGTCAGAGTGTTAGCTGGAGGTTAAACAAAGGAAAAACTGGAGGCTAACACTAGCAGTGGGCTAAAGTTACACATCTAAAATGTCATCTTGCTGTGTTGTTGGGTGCTAGAATCCTAGCGAGCTACAGTAGCGGAGAAACGTTTCAGAGATGGAGAGTAATTGTTGCACCACAGAACGCCACAGGAGGTCTTTCCTACCAATGGCCATCAAACTATATAACTCCTCCCCCTTCTGCAGGAAGGACAACTGATAACACTGGACACTGAGAACAATGATAACATCAATTTCATGTGCAATACTACTTTCTTCATTCTCATGTGCAATATCACTGTTCATTGTGTGCAATATTACTTCTTTTCTGTGTTTTAGCTTACCGTACCTTCTTTTTATTTCACTTATCTTATCTTATAATCTAAACTATAATCAAACTAATCTACTCATTTTACTTAATGTTACTTACTTACTTAATTGTCATTCTATTAGGCACTGGTGCTAGAAATAGTACGTTTTACTTTTTTATTTTATACACTTGTATTTAATACACTTGAAACTCGTTGTAATTTGTTGTATTTTTTGAGCAATCTCTGGCACAAGAATTTCTTTCGGGATTAATAAAGTTCTATCTTATCTTATCTTATCTTATCTAATATTTAGCCTTCTGCTAACCGCAACCATGATCCTGGGGCGCTAATTTCGATCAATTTCCGATTTAAAATTGAAATGGTGACACCTCTAATTACATCTTTAAAGTGAAGTTTCTGTGTATTTGAACAGCAGGTTTATACATTGATTTGTTTATTGATGTAAAGTGTTGAGAAGATTTTAGTTTTTAGGGATAAATAGGAAGGTGTCCCTCTTTTCATGCTCTTTGCTCTCTTGTTCCTGGCCTTTCAACACCCCTGCCCCGCAGGTGGTCAGCTGCAGCTCTTCTCACCTAAGCTCTCCAGCCAGAGACTGCATGAAGAAGCAGCTCTGCTCTGATCTATGTCTTATTAGCAGACAGACATAGAAACACAAGGAACTTCTAAAGGCAGAAGACGCGAGTGCCTGCCTTTTGATCAACTAACTTCAACCAAGGAAGGTAGCACCAAGCCACCAAGCTGCAGAAACAGGACTGGACCAGTTTCCTTCCAGCTGCACAACTGGATCTCACACAGCAAGGACAACCACAACTTCGACCCTGGAACCACAACCTTCTCCAGTCGGCTTTCTCCAATCCCTCCTTGGAATTACAACCCCTTTCTTCCATGGATTGGTAACGTACTGGGTAATTTAGCATTAGCAATTGCACACGGCTGAGCAAGACTGTTCAACTTAACTTCTGTAAATGTACATGTATTGATTTGGTTTAATGTAATTCATTTAGTTTGACTGTTGTGATAGTGTTGTAGTCAGGATATTTGATTAGCTGGCTTCGCCACATCTGATGTGTTTAGTTTATGCTCCACACAGACATAGGGTCTTGCATGCAAACTAAACATCTTTTATAACCATCTGCATTATCTGACACACATTAAGATCACTTACATAAACTGTGAATTGGTTTTAAACACAAACATACACATTCAGATAATCCCAACCCCCACATCACACCTCTTTGTTCTCCCTGAGCCCATGTGCTCCAAAGGACAAAGAGACCATGTGGTGACACCCTGGTGGCCATCTCTGATCTGGCCATCTTTGTAGTTTTACAGTGCTCGCCATTTCGTTTGTAGGCCATAAAGACATCAAAGACAAGTAGCCATCTTGTCTTTGTCTCTCTCCCCCTCTCTCTCTCTCTCTCACACTCACACACACACACACACACACACACACACACACACACACACACACACACACACACACACTGTGTTTGGTTTGTTTAGTTTAGTGATTTAGTTAGATTAATATTGTGTTTTAACCTTTATTATCTTGTAAATAAATATTTGTGGATCATACATGCTGGTCTGTTTAATGTTGTACAAGAGTGAATAAAGCCAACCGCTGCTGTGTCAAGAACTCCAAAATCCTTCAACCTTTACTATCTACTGATATAGTGATTTTTGGTTATAGTTATTAATTTAATTATTAATCAAAGTTCTAAATTGATAGTTTAGTATATTTAATGAGACTTAGCTATGAGACTACATTAATTTGCTATCATTTTCTCTTTGTTTCAAAGAGTGGTGCCACGAGGATGATTTAATATAAATTAAATCATATTATTCATTATAATTAATAATTATTTTGATAATTATTATTTACTTTTGATAGCCATTTTAATGTCTTTTGAGCTTATGTACCAATGTAATTTGGTGCCCTGTTATTATTAATAGATATTGATAATTAAGTAATATTCATTGTATTAATATTGATAATTTTCTTTAATATTGTCTAATAACTAGACCAGCTCCTACCTGCGTCCCCAACACCTGTATACTACGAAGCAGGATTTGGGGTTAGCGAGGTAACTTCAGGTTTAACCCTTCAGGGTTTTCCTTCCTACGAAGGTGGGTCACTTCTTATCCGGGTAGATCACCATGGTAACTGATGCTGCACACCTGACATCCTGTTCCAGATAACAGATCAACTCGTATAAAAGCACCTCCTACTGACCAATCAGAGCTCGATGAGCAGATCGTATGATCATAAACCAGAATAAAAACAACACAGTTTAAATTGATAAATGCAGGAGGGACAGCTGGATTTATGCTGTGGGTGTTTACCGCTTTGAATTATATTTTTATACTTATTTTTTTACTTGCTCTCAAGTCTGTTTCACACCGCCGGAGACGAGGACGCAGCTGAAAGAAGGTTGAAATAGTCAAACTCGCCTCGATATTATCAAAGGCCAAAGTTAAGTATAATCTATTCATCCATTATATTCTGAAAGATTTTTATAATATCACTACCTCATCTAGATGACTATATCTGACTTTTCAGGCCATTAAATGAATAAGTCTGTTAATTTACGCATTCACACAGCTGTCCTTCCTGCATTTGGCAGCTTCAACTGTGTTACTTTTAGTTTGATTATGTGTTTAAATTCTTCGTATTTGTCTAATATTATAGTTTGTAAAATGTGCCGCTCAGCTGACAATAGACTTGTCCATGTCTGTGATTGGTCAGATGCTGCAAACTCCGCCCCGTTCATGTGAACACGCTCACAGCCAGACTGAGAAACCCTGGGTTGATTTAAAGAGTTGATAACCAGCATCTTAGGACCTGTTAGCGTGATCTCGTTTGTTAGGGTTAGTGAAGCCAGATAACGAGAAGATACCCTGCAGGTATGTTGAACTCTCTTCGTAGTACATGCCTCAAGAGTGGTGGGATTGTGACGTGACTGGCGTCACTGAAACAGATATCATGGGCTATCTAATGGGGACATCACTTTTGTGATTACATAACAAATTATTAATCAGTTTGGAATGAAACTCCTGAAACCTGACAAACTGGAATGATGAAGCTCCGCCCCTCACCTGACTCACCTGAGACACACCAGGAAACAGGTTGTTATTCTGCCTCACTGAGACGACACACACTTCACCTTCAGACTAAAACCACCACTTCCACTAAGAGACGACATCTACAGGAGGGGATACTGGGAATACTGGGACAGCACCACTTCAACCAGCTGCTGAATCCACAAACTGAACCAGAGTTTTACAAGAACAAAGACTCAAAGTGAAAGTAACTTTCAGGGAACAGGGAGTGGCTGAGCCGTCTGCCTGCTGTGTTTTCAGCTTCACTCAGAGACTAAATGGCGTCCAGATTAGAGGACGATCACTGCTGTTCTGTCTGCCACGACGTCTTTAAAGATCCTGTCATCCTGTCATGTAACCACAGCTTCTGTAAAGTCTGTATACAGAGCTGGTGGACAGACAAAGACGTCCATGAGTGTCCACGTTGTAGGAGAAGACATTCAAGGGAATTCCTACCTCCTAACTTTGATTTAAAGAACGCGTGTGAGGGTTTGTTACAGGAGAGAGCTCAGAGATCTTCAGAGACTCTCTGCAGTCTGCACTCTGAGAAACTCAAACTCTTCTGTCTGGACCATCAGCAGCCGGTGTGTCTCGTCTGCAGAGATTCAGAAAAACACACCGACCACAGATTCAAACCCATCGATGAAGCTGCACGACAACACAAGAAGGAACTTCAGGAAACTCTGGAGCCCTTAAAGGAGAAGTTAAAGGACTTTGAAAGAGTTAAAGTGAAGTTTGATCAAACAGCAGAACACATGAAGGTCCAGGCCCGACACACAGAGAGGCAGATTAAGAAGCAGTTTAAGAAGCTTCACCAGTTTCTAGAAGAGGAAGAGGAGGCCAGGATGGCTGCACTGAGGGAGGAAGAGGAGCAGAAGAGTCAGATGATGAAGGAGAAGATGGAGGCTGTGAGCAGAGAGATAGCAGATCTTTCAGACTCAGTCAGAACCACAGAGGACGAGCTGAGAGCTGAAGACGTCTCATTCCTGCACAACTACAAGGCTGCAGTGGAAAGAGTCCAGCAGCGCCCCCTGCTGGAGGATCCACAGCTGGACTCAGGAGCTCTGATAGACCAGGCCAAACACCTGGGCAACCTCACCTTCAACATCTGGAACAAGATGAAGGACATGGTCTCCTACACTCCTGTGATTCTGGACCCAAACACTGCTGGTACAAAACTCATCCTGTCTAAAGCTCATACCAGTGTGAGACGAGGAGAGAAACAGCAGCTTCCTGATAATCCAGAGAGGATTGATAATTACTTCTCTGTCCTCGGCTCTGAGGGCTTTAACTCAGGGACTCACAGCTGGGATGTCCAGGTTGGAGACAGTAAAGGCTGGTCACTGGGTGTGTTTGCAGAGTCTGTCCAGAGGAAGGGAGTCATCCGGTCTGGAATATGGAGACTTGCGTTCTATAACGGTAAATACTCATCGTTCTCCCCACCAGGACTACAGACGGATCTCCGAATGAAGAAGAAGCCCCAGAGGATCAGAGTGAATCTGGACTGGAACGAAGGAAAGCTGTCGTTCTCTGATGCTGATACTAACACACACATACACACCATCACACATACTTTCACTGAGAGGATGTTTCCATATATTAAAATTATGGATGAACTGAAGGTTTTACCAGTAAATATCTCTGTGACTCTAGGACAACAGAAATATAAGTAGATGATGACGATGTGGAGGACATCTACAGTATAACAACAATAAACCCTTTTTGTGTCGACGTCATGATGACATCACGGTGTTGGCTGGAGGTTAAACAAAGGATAAACTGGAGGCTAACACTAGCAGTGGGCTAAAGTTACACATCTAAAATGTCATTTTGCTGTGTTGTTGGGTGCCAGAATCCTAGCGAGCTACAATATCGGGGAAACATTTCAGAGATGGAGAGTAAATGTTGCAACACAGAACGCCACAGGAGGTCTTTCCTACCGGTGGCCATCAAACTATATAACTCCTCCCCCTTCTGCAGGAAGGACAACTGATAACACTGGACACTGAGAACAATGATAACATCAATTTCATGTGCAATATCACTGTTCATTGTGTGCAATATTACTTCTTTTCTGTTTTTTAGCTTACCGTACCTTCTTTCTATTTCACTTATCTTATCTTATAATCTAAACTATAATCAAACTAATCTACTCATTTTACTTAATGTTACTTACTTAATTGTCATTCTATTAGGCACTGGTGCTAGAAATAGTACGTTTTACTTTTTTATTTTATACACTTGTATTTAATACACTTGAAACACGTTGTAATTTGTGGTATTTTTTGTATTTTTTGAGCAATCTCTGGCACAAGAATTTCCTTCGGGATTCATAAAGTTCTATCTTATCTTATCTTATCTTATCTAATATTTAGCCTTCTGCTAACCGCAACCATGAGCCTGGGGCGCTAATTTCGATCGATTTCCGATTTAAAATTGAAATGGTGACACCTCTAATTACATCTTTAAAGTGACGTTTCTGTGTATTTGAACAGAAGGTTTATACATTGATTTGTTTATTGATGTAAAGTGTTGAAAAGATTTTGGTTTGTATTATCTGTCTATTGTAATTCATCATTAAATTAGATCATGAAACACTTTCATTTTCCAGTTGAGGCCAACTGGCTTTTGTTTTTGATATGTTCTAATGTTGTAACTTTAAAATGTAAGTTTCAGTTGTAATCTTCTGTAAAACCGTCAAAGCTTTTGTAAATGTTTGTCCATCAGGCTGTTTGTGTCCAGTCAGATGTCTGAGACTCTCTACGGTTTTAGTTCAAGATGATTTTCATTCCATTCATAAATGTACTGAAACCACCGGCTGCAGCGAGGAAAGACTACATTTAAATAAAAAAACACTAAAACAATGTTGGGCTGTGATGTAAAGTGTGTGTGATTTGTAGTTAACCGGCTCAAACATGCAGAACCACAGACGAGTCCTTTAATTCATTCAGTGGAAACATTTTGTTGCGTCAGAAGAAGACAAAAGGACGTCTGGATTTAGTGAACCAACAACAACAGGAGGTTATTGTAATGGTGTTTTTCACTGGAGACAAAAACAAACTCTGACAATATGTTGCGACACACGTTTACCAGGGGAAGGTATTAGTTGTGACACCATGCAGGGAAAAGGGCGGAAGCTGAAGCACCAACTGTATTGTTCAGGACTGACTGAAGATTGACAAGTAAAGTAGTATATAGAAACATGGTGTCCCTTCCCCCTGGTGAAAGTATTTTGCAACACAGACTGTGTGATATTTTACACTTAACTGTTTCTGAATTGCTTAAAAAATGGAGACAATAATTCAAAGGTCTGGAAACCTTTTCTTACGAAACTTTGCTCCACAGATGCCAACACTTGGTTTTAAAATAAGAGCGCTCTTTACTTCATGAAAAAATGTTTTCACAAGTTAAAGGGACGATTTTAGATTAAATTAATTGTCTGAATATACCTGTATTCACCCTCTGCCTGAAACACTCAGTTTTAGCGCATTTCAACGGAATTGCAATGGAATTGTGTTGCTAGGCAACAGCTTGGTCCATGTTTACATCTTGTCAGCTGATGGTATTCACATCCACTGCAACAGGAAATAAAATGGGACACATTTAGAATGTTTACGTTTAAAACCGTGTAATGATCTATATATATTGTATATTTGTGACATCACAAATGGACAGAAATCCTAACGGCTTGTTTCAAACGCACAATTTCCGAATACGGGCTGTGTGTATTTCTCCGTATATTGAACGTTTTGATAGTTTAACGGTGTTTTAAAGCACTTAAACCTGCTTTATAATATAAAAGACATGAAAATCTCACTTTTTACAATATGGGACCGTTAAAATATATATTACAGCTAGCAAAGTCAAATCTTATACTTACAGTTAAATTGAAGCGTTATTGACGTTACAGAGCCGTCCGTCAACGTCCGTTATGAACGTTGTCGTCACTACCGCACTGCATTGTGGGATATTTATGCCGCCGTAGTGTCCAGCGTTACATACTGTAATATTTCACCGGAAATAGTATGTAATTTGCGTTCTATTGGTTTCATACTATAAGGTTTCGGACATGCTAAAATATCTCACATACTGTTTTAGCTACTAAATAACATGTTAGTGTGGAATTTGGGACGCAACCGTGGAGTCGGAACCAGAGGCCTGTATACTACGAAGCAGGTTTTGGGGTTAGCGAGGTAACTTCAGGTTTAACCCTTCAGGGTTTTCCGTCCTACGAAGGTGGATCACTTCTTACCGGGGTAGATCGCCATGGAAACTGATGCTGCACACCTGACATCATGTTCCAGATAAGAGATCAACTCGTATAAAAGCACCTCCTACTGACCAATCAGAGCTCGGTGAGCAGATCGTATGATTATATTACACAAATATGAAGAAGTTTAAGTCATAATCCATGCTGAAAACTACACAGTTTAAACTGACAAATGCAGGAGGGACAGCTGGATTTATGCTGTGGGTGTTTACCGCTTTGAATTATGTTTTTATATTTATTTTTTTACTTGCTCTCAAGTCTGTTTCACACCGCCGGAGACGAGGACGCAGGTGAAAGAAGGCTGAAATACTCACACACGCATGTCTGTGATTGGTCAGATGCTGCAAACTCCGCCCCGTTCATGTGAACACGCTCACAGCCAGACTGAGAAACCCTGGGTTGACTTATCGAGTTGATAACCAGCATCGTAGGACCGCTTAGCGTGATCTCGTTTGTTAGGGTTAGTGAAGCCAGATAACAAGAAGATACCCTGCAGGTATGTTGAACTCTCTTCGTAGTACAGGCCTCAAGAGTGGTGGGATTGTGACGTGACTGGCGTCACTGAAACAGATATCATGGGTTATCTAATGGGGACATCACTTTTGTGATTACATAACAAATTATGAATCAGTTTGGAATGAAACTCCTGAAACCTGACAAACTGGAATGATGAAGCTCCGCCCATCACTTGACTCACCTGAGACACACCAGGAAACAGGTTGTTATTCTAACTCACCTGAGACGACACACACTTCACCTTCAGACTAAAACCACCACTTCCACTGAGAGACGACATCTACAGGAGGGAATACTGGGAATACTGGGACAGCAACACTTCAACCAGCTGCTGAATCAACAAACTGACCAGAAGATTTACAAGAACAAAGACTCAAAGTGAGAGTAACTTTCAGGGAACAGGGAGTGGCTGAGCCGTCTGCCTGCTGTGTTTTCAGCTTCACTCAGAGACTAAATGGCTTCCAGATTAGAGGACGATCTCTGCTGTTCTGTCTGCCACGATGTCTTTAAAGATCCTGTCATCCTGTCATGTAACCACAGCTTCTGTAGAGTCTGTCTGCAGAGCTGGTGGACAGACAAACACGTCCAAGAGTGTCCACTTTGTAAGAGAAGACATTCAAGGGAATTCCTATCTCCTAACTTTGCTTTAAAGAACGCGTGTGAGGGTTTGTTACAGGAGAGAGCTCAGAGATCTTCAGAGACTCTCTGCAGTCTGCACTCTGAGAAACTCAAACTCTTCTGTCTGGACCATCAGCAGCCGGTGTGTCACATCTGCAGAGATTCAGAAAAACACACCAACCACAAAATCAGACCCATCGATGAAGCTGCACGACAACACAAGAAGAAACTTCAGGAAACTCTGAAGCCCTTAAAGGAGAAGTTAAAGGTTTTTAAAGAAGTTAAAGTGAAGTTTGATCAAACAGCAGAACACATGAAGGTCCAGGCCCGAAACACAGAGACGCAGATTAAGAAGCAGTTTAAGAAGCTTCACCAGTTTCTAGAAGAGGAAGAGAAGGCCAGGATGGCTGCACTGAGGCAGGAAGAGAAGCAGAAGAGTCAGATGATGAAGGAGAAGATGGTGGCTGTGAGCAGAGAGATAGCAGCTCTTTCAGACACAGTCAGAACCACAGAGGACGAGCTGAGAGCTGAAGACGTCTCATTCCTGCACAACTACAAGGCTGCAGTGGAAAGAGTCCAGCATCGCCCCCTGCTGGAGAATCCACAGCTGGACTCAGGAGCTCTGATAGACCAGGCCAAACACCTGGGCAACCTCACCTTCAACATCTGGAACAAGATGAAGGACATGGTCTCCTACACTCCTGTGATTCTGGACCCAAACACTGCTGGTCCAAAACTCATCCTGTCTGAAGATCTGACCAGTGTGAGAGCAGGAGAGAAACAGCAGCGTCCTAATAATCCAGAGAGGATCGATGGTTTCCTCGCCGTCCTGGGTTCTGAGGGCTTTAACTCAGGGACTCACAGCTGGGACGTCCAGGTTGGAGACAGTACAGACTGGTCACTGGGTGTGTTAGCAGAGTCTGCCCAGAGGAAGGGATTCATACTGTCTGGATTATGGAGAATAAGGTTCTATAATGGTGAACACTCATCGTTCTCCCCACCACGTCTACCTGCTGTTCTCCGAATGAAGAAGAAGCCCCAGAGGATCAGAGTGAATCTGGACTGGAACAAAGGAAAGCTGTCGTTCTCTGATGCTGATACTAACACACACATACACACCATCACACACACTTTCACTGAGAGGATGTTTCCATACATTAACACTGAGGATCTCCCTCTGAAGGTTTTACCAGTAAATATCTCTGTGACTCTAGGTCAACAGAAATATAAGTAGATGATGATGATGTGGATGACATCTACAGTATAACAACAATAAACCCTTTTAGTGTCAACCTCATGATGAGGTCACTGTGTTGGCTGGAGGCTAAACAAAGGAAAGACTGGAGGCTAACGCTAGCAGTGGGCTAAAGTTACACATCTAAAATGTCATCTTGCTGTGTTGTTGGGTGCCAGAATCCTAGCGAGCTACAATATCGGAGAAACGTTTCAGAGATGGAGAGTAAATGTTGCTAATATTTAGCCTTCTGCTAACCGCAACCATGAGCATGGGGCGCTAATTTCGATCGATTTCCGATTTAAAATTGAAATGGTGACACCTCTAATTACATCTTTAAAGTGAAGCTTCTGTGCATTTGAACAGCAGGTTTATACATTGATTTGTTTATTGATGTAAAGTGTTGAAAAGCTTTTAGTTTACATTATCTGTCTATTGTAATTCATCATTAAATTAGATCATGAAACACATTCATTTTCCAGTTGAGGCCAACTGGTTTTTGTTTTTGATCTGTTCTAATATAACTTGAAAATGTAAGTTTCCGTTGTAATCTTCTGTAAAACCGTCGAAGCTTTTGTAAATGTTTGTCCATCAGGCTGTTTGTGTCCAGTCAGATGTCTGAGACTCTATACGGTTTGAGTTCAACATGATTTTCATTCCATTCATAAATGTACTGAAACCACCGGCTGCAGCAAGGAAAGACTACATTTAAATAAAAAAACACTAAACCAATGATGGGCCGTGATGTAAAGTGTCTGTGATTTGTAGTTAACCCACTCAAACATGCAGAACCACAGACGAGTCCTTTAATTCATTCAGTGGAAACATTTCGTTGCGTCAGAAGAAGACAAAAAGACATCTAGATTTAGTGAACCAACAACAACAGGAGGTTATTGTAATGGTGTTTTTCACTGGAGACAAAAACAAACTCTGACAATATGTTGCGACACACGTTTACCAGGGGAAGGTATTAGTTGTGACACCATGCAGGGAAAAGGGCGGAAGTTGAAGCACCAACTGTATTGTTCGGGACTGATTGAAGATTGACAAGTAAAGTAGTATATAGAAACATGGTGTCCCTTCCCCCTGGTGAAAGTATTTTGCAACACAGACTGTGTGATATTTTACACTTAACTGTTTCTGAATTGCTAAAAAATGGAGAAAATAATTCAAAGGACTGGAAACCTCTTCTTACGAAACTTTGCTCCACAGATGCCAACACTTGGTTTTAAAATAAGAGCTCTCTTTACTTCATGAAAAAATGTTTTCCCAAGTTAAAGGGACGATTTTAGATTAAATTAATTGTCTGAATATACCTGTATTCACCCTCTGCCTGAAACGCTCCGTTATAGCGCATGTCAACGGAATTGCAATGGAATTGCATTGCTAGGCAACAGCTTGGGTTCATGTTTACATCCTGTCAGCTGATGTTACACACATACACTGCAACAGGAAATTAACTGGGACACATTTAGAATGTTTACGTTTAAAACCGTGTGATGATCTATATATTGTATATTTGTGACATCACAAATGGACAGAAATCCTAACGGCTTGTTTCAAACGCACAATTTCCGAATACGGGCTGTGTGTATTTCTCCGTATATTGAGCGTTTTGATAGTTTAACGGTTTTGGGACGCAACCGTGGAGTCGGAACCAGAGGCCTGTATACTACGAACCAGGATTTGGGGTTAGCAAGGTAACTTCAAGGTTTAACCCTTCAGGGATTTCAGTCCTACGAAGGTGGATCACTTCTTACCTGGGTAGATCACCATGGTAACTGATGCTGCACACCTGACATCATGTTCCAGATAAGAGGTCAACTCGTATAAAAGCACCTCCTACTGACCAATCAGAGCTCGGTGAGCAGATCGTATGATAATATTACACAAATATGAAGAAGATAAAGTCATAATCCAGGCTGAAAACTACACAGTTTAAACTGATAAATGAAGGAGGGACAGCTGGATTTATGCTGTGAGTGTTTACCGCTTTGAATTATATTTTTATACTTATTTTTTTACTTGCTCTCAAGTCTGTTTCACACCGCCGGAGACGAGGACGCAGCTGAAAGAAGGTTGAAATAGTCAAACACGCCTCGATATTATCAAAGGCCAAAGTAAAGTATAATCTATTCATCAATTATATTCTGAAAGATTTTTATAATATAACTGCCTCATCTAGACGACTATATCTGACTTTTCAGGCTGTTAAATGAATAAGTCTGTTAATTTATGCATTCACACAGCTGTCCTTCCTGCATTTGACAGCTTCAACTGTGTTACTTTTAGTCTGGATTATGTGTTTAACTTCTTCGTATTTGTCTAATATTATAGTTTGTAAAATGTGCCGCTCAGCTGACATTAGACTTGTCCATGTCTGTGATTGGTCAGATGCTGTAAACCCCGCCCCGTTCATGTGAACACGCTCACAGCCAGATGGAGAAACCCTGGGTTGACTTATCGAGTTGATAACCAGCGTCGTAGGACCGCTTAGCGTGATCTCGTTTGTTAGGGTTAGTGAAGCCAGATAACGAGAAGATACCCTGCAAGTATGTTGAACTCTCTTCGTAGTACAGGCCTCAAGAGTGGTGGGATTGTGACGTGACTGGCGTCACTGAAACAGATATCATGAGCTATCTAATGGGTACAACACTTTTGTGATTACATAACAAATTATTAATCAGTTTGGAATGAAACTCCTGAAACCTGACAAACTGGAATGATGAAGCTCCACCCATCACCTGACTCACCTGAGACACACCAGGAAACAGGTTGTTATTCTAACTCACCTGAGACACACCAGGAAACAGGTTGTTATTCTAACTCACTGAGACGACACACACTTCACCTTCAGACCAAAACCACCACTTCCACTGAGAGACGACATCTACAGGAGGGAATACTGGGAATACTGGGAATACTGGGACACCACCACTTCAACCAGCTGCTGAATCCACAAACTGAACAGAAGATTTACAAGAAAAAACGTCTGCTTGCTGTGTTTTCAGCTTCACTCAGAGACTAAATGTCTTCCAGATTAGAGGACGATCTCTGCTGTTCTGTCTGCCACAACGTCTTTAAAGATCCTATCATCCTGTCATGTTTCCACAGCTTCTGTAGAGTCTGTCTGCAGAGCTGGTGGACAGACAAACACGTCCATGAGTGTCCACTTTGTAAGAGAAGACATAAAAAGAGCTACCTACCTCCTAACTTTGCTTTAAAGAACCTGTGTGAGAGTTTGTTACAGGAGAGAGCTCAGAGATCTTCAGAGGCTCTCTGCAGTCTGCACTCTGAGAAACTCAAACTCTTCTGTCTGGACCATCAGCAGCCGGTGTGTCTCGTCTGCAGAGATTCAGAAAAACACACTGACCACAGATTCAGACCCATCGATGAAGCTGCACGACAACACAAGAAGGAACTTCAGGAAACTCTGGAGCCCTTAAAGGAGAAGTTAAAGGTTTTTAAAGAAGTTACAGTGAAGTTTGATCAAACAGCAGAACACATGAAGGTCCAGGCCCGACACACAGAGACGCAGATTAAGGAGCAGTTTAAGAAGCTTCACCAGTTTCTAGAAGAGGAAGAGGAGGCCAGGATGGCTGCACTGAGGGAGGAAGAGGAGCAGAAGAGTCAGATGATGAAGGAGAAGATGGAGGCTGTGAGCAGAGAGATAGCAGCTCTTTCAGACACAGTCAGAACCACAGAGGACAAGCTGAGAGCTGAAGACGTCTCATTCCTGCTCAACTACAAGGCTGCAGTGGAAAGAGTCCAGCAGCTCCTCCTGCTGGAGGATCCACAGCTGGACTCAGGAGCTCTGATAGACCAGGCCAAACACCTGGGCAACCTCACCTTCAACATCTGGAACAAGATGAAGGACATGGTCTCCTACACTCCTGTGATTCTGGACCCAAACACTGCTTATCCAGAACTCATCCTGTCTGAAGATATGACCAGTATGAGACTAGGAGAGGAACACCAGCTTCCTGATAATCCAGAGAGGATTGATGGTTTCCTCGCCATCCTGGGTTCTGAGGGCTTTAACTCAGGGACTCACAGCTGGGACGTCCAGGTTGGAGACAGTAAAGGCTGGTCACTGGGTGTGTTACCAGAGTCTGCCCAGAGGAAGGGATTCATCCAGTCTGCAATATGGAGACTTGGGTTCTGTAACGGTAAATACAGAGCATTCTCCCCATCAAGTCTACCTGCTGATCTCCGAATGAAGAAGAAGCTCCAGAGGATCAGAGTGAATCTGGACTGGAACGAAGGAAAGCTGTCGTTCTCTGATCCTGATACTAACACACACATACACACCATCACACACACTTTCACTGAGAGGATGTTTCCATACATTTACACTGTGGATGATCTCCCTCTGAAGGTTTTACCAGTAAATATCTCTGTGACTGTAGAACAACAGAAATATGAGTAGATGATGATGATGTGGAGGACATCTACAGTATAACAACAATAAACCCTTTTTGTGTCGACGTCTTGATGACATCACTGTGTTGGCTTGAAGCTAAACAAAGGAAAGACTGGAGGCTAACGCTAGCAGTGGGCTAAAGTTACACATCTAAAATGTCATCTTGCTGTGTTGTTGGCTGCCAGAATCCTAGCGAGCTACAGTATCGGAGAAACGTTTCAGAGATGGAGAGTCAATGTTGCTAATATTTAGCCTTCTGCTAAACGCAACCATAAGCCTGGGGCGCTAATTTCGATCGATTTCCGATTTAAAATCGAAATGGTGACACCTCTAATTACATCTTTAAAGTGAAGTTTCTGTGTATTTGAACAGCAGGTTTATACATTGATTTGTTTATTGATGTAAAGTGT
Source organism: Sebastolobus alascanus (assembly GCA_916701645.2). Lineage (NCBI taxonomy): Eukaryota > Metazoa > Chordata > Actinopteri > Perciformes > Sebastidae > Sebastolobus > Sebastolobus alascanus. The sequence goes on along the minus strand of CAKAOJ020000157.1, from coordinate 578,746 downwards.
TGAAAAGCTTTTAGTTTACATTATCTGTCTATTGTAATTCATCATTAAATTAGATCATGAAACACTTTCATTTTCCAGTTGAGGCCAACTGGCTTTTGTTTTTGATCTGTTCTAATGTTGTAACTTTAAAATGTAAGTTTCAGTTATAATCTTCTGTAAAACCGTCGAAGCTTTTGTAAATGTTTGTCCATCAGGCTGTTTCTGTCCAGTCAGATGTCTGAGACTCTATACGGTTTGAGTTCAAGATGATTTTCATTCCATTCATAAATGTACTGAAACCACCGGCTGCAGTGAGGAAAGACTACATTTAAATAAAAAAACACTAAACCAATGTTGGGCTGTGATGTAAAGTGTGTGTGATTTGTAGTTAACCGGCTCAAACATGCAGAACCACAGACGAGTCCTTTAATTCATTCAGTGGAAACATTTCGTTGCGTCAGAAGAAGACAAAAGGACGTCTGGATTTAGTGAACCAACAACAAGAGGAGGTTATTGTAATGGTGTTTTTCACTGGAGACAAAAACAAACTCTGACAATATGTTGCGACACACGTTTACCAGGGGAAGGTATTAGTTGTGACACCATGCAGGGAAAAGGGTGGAAGCTGAAGCACCAACTGTATTGTTCGGGACTGATTGAAGATTGACAAGTAAAGTATTATATAGAAACATGGTGTCCCTTCCCCCTGGTCAAAGTATTTTGCAACACAGACTGTGTGATATTTTACGCTTAACTGTTTCTGAATTGCTTAAAAAATGGAGACAATAACTCAAAGGTCTGGAAACCTTTTCTTACGAAACTTTGCTCCACAGATGCCAACACTTGGTTTTAAAATAAGAGCTCTCTTTACTTCATGAAAAAATGTTTTCAAAAGTTAAAGGGAGAATTTTATATTAAATGAATTGTCTGAATATACCTGTGTTTACCCTCTGCCTGAAACGCTCCGTTTTAGCACATTTCAACGGAATTGCAATGGAATTGCGTTGCTAGGCAACAGCTTGGGTTCATGTTTACATCCTGTCAGCTGATGTTATTCACATACACTACAACAGGAAATAAACTGGGACACATTTAGAATGTTTACGTTTAAAACCGTGTAATGATCTATATATATTGTATATTTGTGACATCACAAATGGACAGAAATCCTAACGGCTTGTTTCAAACGCACAGTTTCCGAATACAGGCTGTGTGTATTTCTCCGTCGATTGAGCGTTTTGATAGTTTAACAGTATTTATAAAGCACTTAAACCTGCTTTATAATATAAAAGACATGAAAATCTCACTTTTTACAATATGGGACCTTTAAAATATATGTTACAGCTAGCAAAGTCAAATCTTATACTTACAGTTAAATTGAAGCGTTATTGACGTTACAGAGCCGTCCGTCAACGTCCGTTATGAACGTTGTCGTCACTACCGCACTGCATTGTGGGATATTTATGCCGCCGTAGTGTCCAGCGTTACATACTGTAATATTTCACCGGAAATAGTATGTAATTTGCGTACTATTGGTTTCCTACTATAAGGTTTCGGACATGCTAAAATATCTCACATACTGTTTTAACTACTAAATGTTAGTGTGGAATTTGGGACGCAACCGTGGAGTCGAAACCAGAGGCCTGTATACTACGAAGCAGGATTTGGGGTTAGCGAGGTAACTTCAGGTTTAACCCTTCAGGGTTTTCCGTCCTACGAAGGTGGATCACTTCTTACCGGGGTAGATCACTATGGTAACTGATGCTGCACACCTAACCTGCTCCGGAGCAGGTTATGTTCCAGATAAGAGGTCAACTCGTATAAAAGCACCGCCTACTGACCAATCAGAGCTCGGTGAGCAGATCGTATGGTCATAATCCAGAATAAAAACAACACAGTTTAAACTGACAAATGCAGGAGGCACAGCTGGATTTATGCTGTGGGTGTTTACCACTTTGAATTATATTTTTATATTTATTTTTTTACTTGCTCTCAAGTCTGTTTCACACCGCCGGAGATGGGACGGAGCTGAAAGAAGGCTGAAATAGTCAAACACGCCACGATATTATCAAAGGCCAAAATGAAGTATAATCTATTCATCAATTATATTCTGAAAGTCTGAAAGATTTTTATAATATCACTGCCTCATCGTTACGACTACATCTGACTTTTCAGGCCATTAAATGAATAAGTCTGTTAATTTATGCATTCACACAGCTGTCCTGCCTGCATTTAGCAGCTTCAACTGTGTTACTTTTAGTCTGGATTATGTGTTTAACTTCTTCGTATTTGTCTAATATTATAGTTTGTAAAATGTGCCGCTCAGACACATTGTGTTCTGGCTGAAAAGTAATCTGAAAACCAACCTGCAGAAAAATTATTAATCAGTTTGGGAAACTCCTGAAACCTGGCAGACTGGAATGATGAAGCTCCGCCCATCAACTGACTCACTGAGACACACAAGGAAACAGGATGTTATTCTGTTACTCTGCCTCACTGAGACGACACACACACACACACACACACACACACTGACAGATTCACCTTCAGACCAAAACCACCTCTTCCACTGAGAGACGACATCTACAGGAGGGAATACTGGGAATACTGGGATACCACCACTTCAACCAGCTGCTGAATCCACAAACTGAACCAGAGTTTTACAAGAACAAAGACTCAAAGTGAAAGTAACTTTGAGGGAACAGGGAGTGGCTGAGCCGTCTGCCTGCTGTGTTTTCAGCTTCACTCAGAGACTAAATGTCTTCCAGATTAAAGGACGATCTCTGCTGTTCTGTCTGCCACGACGTCTTTAAAGATCCTGTCATCCTGTCATGTAGCCACAGCTTCTGTAGAATCTGTATACAGGACTGGTGGACAGACAAACACGTCAAAGAGTGTCCACTTTGTAAGAGAAGACATTCAAAGGACCTACCTCCTAACTTTGCTTTAAAGAACGTGTGTGAGAGTTTGTTACAGGAGAGAGCTCAGAGATCTTCAGAGACTCTCTGCAGTCTGCACTCTGAGAAACTCAAACTCTTCTGTCTGGACCATCAGCAGCCGGTGTGTCTCGTCTGCAGAGACTCAGAAAAACACACCGACCACAGATTCAGACCCATCGATGAAGCTGCACGACAACACAAGAAGGAACTTCAGGAAACTCTGGAGCCCTTAAAGGAGAAGTTAAAGGTTTTTAAAGAATTTAAAGTGAAGTTTGATAAAACATCAGAACACCTGAAGGTCCAGACCCGATACACAGAGACGCAGATCAAGAAGCAGTTTAAGAAGCTTCACCAGTTTCTAGAAGAGGAAGAGGAGGCCAGGATGGCTGCACTGAGGGAGGAAGAGGAGCAGAAGAGTCAGATGATGAAGAAGAAGATGGAGGCTGTGAGCAGAGAGATAGCAGCTCTTTCAGACACAGTCAGAACCACAGAGGACGAGCTGAGAGCTGAAGACGTCTCATTCCTGCTCAACTACAAGGCTGCAGTGGAAAGAGTCCAGCAGCGCCCCCTGCTGGAGGATCCACAGCTGGACTCAGGAGCTCTGATAGACCAGGCCAAACACCTGGGCAACCTCACCTTCAACATCTGGAACAAGATGAAGGACATGGTCTCCTACACTCCTGTGATTCTGGACCCAAACTCTGCTCATCCAGAACTCATCCTGTCTGAAGATCTGGCCAGTGTGAGAGCAGGAGAGGAACAGCAGCTTCCTGATAATCCAGAGAGGATTAATGGTTCCTGGTCTATCCTGGGTTCTGAGGGCTTTAACTCAGGGACTCAAAGCTGGGACGTCCAGGTTGGAGACAGTACAGGCTGGTCAATGGGTGTGTTTCCAGAGTCTCTCGAGAGGAAGGGAGTCATCCGGTCTGGAATATGGAGACTTGGGTTCTATAACGGTAAATACAGAGCATTCTCCCCATCAAGTCTAGTCACTGTTCTCCAAATGAAGAAGAAGCCCCAGAGGATCAAAGTGAATCTGGACTGGAATGAAGGAAAGCTGTCGTTTTCTGATCCTGATACTAACACACACATACACACCTTCACACACACTTTCACTGAGAGGATGTTTCCCTTAATTTACACTGCGGATGATCTGAAGGTTTTACCAGTGAATATCTCTGTGACTCTAGAACAACAGAAATATGAGTAGATGATGATGATGTGGAGGACATCTACAGTATAACAACAATAAACCCTTCTTGTGTCGACGTCATGATGACATCACGGTGTTGGCTGGAGGCTAAACAAAGGAAAGACTGGAGGCTAACGCTAGCAGTGGGCTAAAGTTACAAATCTAAAATGTCATCTTGCTGTGTTGTTGGCTGCCAGAATCCTAGCGAGCTACAATATCGGAGAAACGTTTCAGAGATGGAGAGTAAATGTTGCTAATATTTAGCCTTCTGCTAACCCGCAACCATGAGTCTGGGGCGCCACGGTAGCTCACGTGGTAGAGCGGGGCACCCCATGTACCAAAGCTGAGTCCTTACTGCAGCGGCCCAGGGTTCGAATCCGACCCGCGACCCTTTGCTGCATGTCTTCCCCTCTCTCTTTCTCCCCCTTTCATAGCTGTCGCTGTAACTATCTAATATGTGCTCTGGCTCTATCTATCTGGCGTGGAGAGGAGGTCGTGTTGCTTTGGCTCTACATATCTGGCGTGGAGAGGAAGTTGTGTTGCTCTGGCTCTATCTGTTTGGTGTGGAGAGGAGGTCGTGTTGCTCTGGTTCTATCTATCTGGCGTGGAGAGGAGGTCGTGTTGCTCTGGCTCTATCTGTTTGGCGTGGAGAGGAGGTCTTGTTGCTTTGGCTCTATCTGTTTGGCGTGGAGAGGAGGTCGTGTCGCTCTGGCTCAACCTATCTGGCGTAGAGAGGAGGTCGTGTGGCTCGGGCTCTATCTGGTTGGCGTGGAGAGGAGGTCGTGTTGCTCTGGCTCTACCTGTTTGGCGTGGAGAGGAGGTTTTGTTGCTCTGGCTCTATCTGTTTGACGTGGAGAGGAGGTCGTGTTGCTCTGGCTGTACCGGTTTGGCGTGGAGAGGAGGTTGTGTTGCTCTGGCTGTACCTGTTTGGCGTGGAGAGGAGGTTGTGTTGCTCTGGCTGTACCTGTTTGGCGTGGAGAGGAGGTCGTGTTGCTCTGGTTCTATCTGGTTGGTGTGGAGAGGAGGTCGTGTTGCTCTGGCTCTATCTGGTTGGCGTGGAGAGGAGGTTGTGTTGCTATGGCTATACCTGTTTGGCGTGGAGAGGAGGTCGTGTTGCTCTGGCTCTATCTGGTTGGCGTGGAGAGGAGGTGATGTTGCTCTGGCTCTACCTGTTTGGCGTGGAGAGGAGGTCGTGTTGCTCTGGCTCTATCTGTTTCCCGTGGAGAGGAGGTCATGTTGCTCTGGCTCTATCTGTTTCCCGTGGAGAGCAGGGCATGTTGCTCTGGCTCTATCTGTTTCCCGTTTGAGAGGAGGTCGTGTTGCTCTCGCTCTATCTGTTTGGCGTGGAGAGGAGGTCGTGTTGCTCTGGCTCTATCTGTTTCCCGTGGAGAGGAGGTCATGTTGCTCTGACTCTATCTGTTTCCCGTGGAGAGGAGGTCGTGTTGCTCTGGCTCTATCTGTTTGGCGTGGAGAGGAGTTCGTGTTGCTCTGGCTCTATCTGGTTGGCGTGGAGAGGAGGTTGTGTTGCTCTTGCTCTATCTGTTTCCCGTGGAGAGGAGGTCATGTTGCTCTGACTCTATCTGTTTCCCGTGGAGAGCAGGTCATGTTGCTCTGGCTCTATCTGTTTCCCGTTTGAGAGGAGGTCGTGTTGCTCTCGCTCTATCTGTTTGGCGTGGAGAGGAGGTCGTGTTGCTCTGGCTCTATCTGTTTCCCGTGGAGAGGAGGTCATGTTGCTCTGGTTCTATCTGTTTCCCGTGGAGAGGAGGTCGTGTTGCTCTGGCTCTATCTGTTTGGCGTGGAGAGGAGTTCGTGTTGCTCTGGCTCTATCTGGTTGGCGTGGAGAGGAGGTTGTGTTGCTCTGGCTCTATCTGTTTGGCGACGCCAGGAAGCTGCTTGACATCCTCCTGGATCCACCTTCTCTCATTTGTTCACATTACATGTATTATTTTTTGTCATATGGATCGTCTATGTTTTATTTTCATTCTGTTGTTACTCTGTACACACGACATCTATTGTACGTCTGTCCATCCTGGAAGGAGGATCAATCCTCTGTTGCTCTTCCTGAGGTTTCTAACATTTTTTTTCCCTGTTAAAAGGTTTTTTTTGGTTAAGTTTTTCCTTATCCGATGAAAGGGTCGTACTGTAAAGGACAGAGGGTGTCGTATCCTGTACAGATTGTAAAGCCCCCCCAAGGCAAATTTGTGATTTTGGACTATACAAATAAAATTGACTTTACTTAATAAAGGCAAAAAAAATAATCTTAAAAACAACCAATAGAGCTAAACTTTCTCCGATATTACGAAGCACACCTGAATGCACCAGGAAGTCCCTGTCAGCGCCTACACGCTTTAAACTGCAGCGAGCATAAACGGACGCATGCAAGTAAGCGTGGGAAGAGAGATCCTGCTTTTGATTTCAGTGGTCGAAATTGGAAGCCAATTTCGATCGATTTCCGATTTAAAATCGAAATGGTGACACCTCTAATTACATCTTTAAAGTGAAGTTTCTGTGTATTTGAACAGTAGGTATATACATTGATTTGTTTATTGATGTAAAGTGTTGAAAAGATTTTAGTTTACATTATCTGTCTATTGTAATTCATCATTAAATTAGATTATGAAACACTTTAATTTTCCAGTTGAGGCCACCTGATTTTTGTTTTTGATCTGTTCTAAGGTTGTAACTTTAAAATGTAAGTTTCAGTTGTAATCTTCTGTAAAACCGTCGAAGCTTTTGTAAATGTTTGTCCATCAGGCTGTTTGTGTCCAGTCAGATGTCGCAGACTCTATATGGTTTGAGTTCAAGATGATTTTCATTCCATTCATAAATGTACTGAAACCACCGGCTGCAGCGAGGAAAGACTACATTTAAATAAAAAAACACTAAACCAATGTTGGGCTGTGATGTAAAATGTGTGTGATTTGTAGTTAACCGGCTCAAACATGCAGAACCACAGACGAGTCCTTTAATTCATTCAGTGGAAACATTTTGTTGCGTCAGAAGAAGACAAAAGGCGTTGGGATTGAGTGAACCAACAACAACAGGAGGTTATTGTAATGGTGTTTTTCACTGGAGACAAAAACAAACTCTGACAATATGTTCCGACACACGTTTACCAGGGGAAGGTATTAGTTGTGACACCATGCAGGGAAAAGGGCGGAAGCTGAAGCACCAACTGTATTGTTCGGGACTGATTGAAGATTGACAAGTGAAGTAGTATATAGAAACATGGTGTCCCTTCCCCCTGGTGAAAGTATTTTGCAACACAGACTGTGTGATATTTTACGCTTAACTGTTTCTGAATTGCTAAAAAATGGAGACAATAATTCAAAGGTCTGGAAACCTTTTCTTACGAAACTTTGCTCCACAGATGCCAACACTTGGTTTTAAAATAAGAGCTGTCTTTACTTCATGAAAAAATGTTTTCACAAGTTAAAGGGACAATTTTATATTAAATGAATTGTCTGAATATACCTGTGTTTACCCTCTGCCTGAAACGCTCCGTTTTAGCACATTTCAACGGAATTGCAATGGAATTGCGTTGCTAGGCAACAGCTTAGTCCATGTTTACATCCCGTCAGCTGATGTTATTCACATACGCTGCAACAGGAAATAAACTGGGACACATTTAGAATGTTTACGTTTAAAACCATGTAATGATCTATATATATTGTATATTTGTGACATCAAAAATGGACAGAAATCCTGACGGCTTGTTTCAAACGCACATTTCCAAATATGGGCTGTGTGTATTTCTCCGTGGATTGAGCGTTTTGATAGTATAACGGTTTTGGAACGCAACCGTGGAGCCGGAACCAGAGGCCTGTATACTACGAAGCAGGATTTGGGGTTAGCGAGGTAACTTCAAGGTTTGACCCTTCAGGGATTTCAGTCCTACGAAGGTGGATCACTTCTTACCGGGGTAGATCACCATGGTAACTGATGCTGCACATCTGACATCATGTTCCAGATAAGAGGTCAACTCGTATAAAAGCACCTCCTACTGACCAATCAGAGCTCGGTGAGCAGATCGTATGATTATATTACACAAATATGAATAAGTTTAAGTCATAATCCAGGCTAAAAACAACACAGTTTAAACTGATAAATGCAGGAGGAACAGCTGGATTTATGCTGTGGGTGTTTACCGCTTTGAATTATGTTTTTATATTTATTTTTTTACTTGCTCTCAAGTCTGTTTCACACCGCCGGAGACGAGGACGCAGCTGAGAGAAGGTTGAAATAGTCAAACACGCCACGATATTATCAAAGGCCGAAATGAAGTTTAATCTATTCATCCATTATATTCTGAAAGATTTTTATAATATCACTGCCTCATCTAGACGACTATATCTGACTTTTCAGGCTGTTAAATTAATAAGTCTGTTAATTTATGCATTCACACAGCTGTCCTTCCTGCATTTGGCAGCTTCAACTGTGTTACTTTATCTGATTATGTGTTTAACTATTAACGTATTTGTCTAATATTATAGTTTGTGTTGGGACCTCACCTTTCAAGATGGTGGCAAAGACAACGAACTGCACTTCCCAGAATCCTTTGAGTAGCTCCACCCATGGACTCAGTAACCGTTTCCATTGGCTACTGTACCATGATGACTCATTCGATAAAAGGAATGGTCCTCTCTTTGTTCTGTCTCTTTTCTGCTACCCTTTCAACCCCCGCTGACCTCCAAGGCAGGTCAGCTGTGGCCCTTCTCACCAGCTCTCCGACAGACAGAAGCTGCAGAACCAGCTCTGCTCTGATCTATGTCTTGTTAGCAAACAGACATATACACAAGGAACTTTTAAGGCAGAAGACGCGAGTGCCTGCCTTTGACCAACTAACTTCAACCAACCAGGAAGTTAGCACCAAACCACCAACCTACAGAAACAGGACTGGACCAGTTTTCCTCCAACTGCACAACTGGATTTGAGAACAGCAAGGACAACAACTTCGACCCTGGAACCACAACCTTCTCCAGTCTGCTTTCTCCAATCCCTCCTTGGAATTACAACCCTTTCTTCCATGGATTGGTAACGTACTGGGCATATTTTAGCATTAGCAACTGCACACGGCTGAGCAAGACTGTTTAACTTAACTTCTGTGAATGTACGTGTATTGATTTGGTTTAATGTAATTCATTGAGTTTAACTGCTGTGATATTGTTGTAGTCCGGATATTTGGTTAGCTAGCTTTGCCACATCTGATCTGTTTAGTTCATGTTCCACACAGACCAAGGGTCTTGCATACAAACTAACCGTCTTTTCTAACCCACTGCATTATCCGACACACATTAAGATCACTTACATAAACTGTGAATTGGTTTTAAACACAAACATACACATTCAGATAATCCCAACCCCCACATCACACCTCTTTGTTCTCACTGAGCCCATGTGCTCCAAAGGACAAAGAGACCATGTGGTGATACCCTGGCGGCCATCTCTGATCCAGCCATCTTTGTAGTCTTACAGTACTCACCATATTGCTTGTAGGCCATGCAGACATCAAAGACAAGTAGCATTCTTGTCTTTGTCTCTCTCTCTCTCCCTCTCTCTCTCACACACACACACACACACACTCTCCCTCTCTCTCTCTCACACACACACACACACACACACACACATGCTCACACACTGTGTTTGGTTTGTTTAGTTTAGTTATTTAGTTAGATTAATATTGTGTTTTAACCTTTATTATCTTGTAAATAAATATTTGTGGATTATACATGCTGGTCTGTTTAATGTTGTACAAGAGTGAATAATGCCAACCGCTGCTGTGTCAAGAACTCCAATATCCTTCAACCTTTACTATCTATTGATATAGTGATTTTTGGTTATAGTTATTAATTTAATTATTAATCAAAGTTCCAAATTGATAGTTTAGTATATTCAATGAGACTTGTTTATGAGACTACATTAATTTGCTATCATTTTCTCTTTGTTTCAAAGAGTGGTGCCCCGAGGATGATTTAATGTAAATTAAATCATATTATTCATTATAATTAATAATTATTTTGATAATTATTATTTACTTTTGATAGCCATTTTAATGTCTTCTGAGCTTATGTACCAAGGTAATTTGGTGCCCTGTTATTATTAATATATATTGATAATTTAGTAATATTAATTTTATTAATATTGAAAATTATCTTTAATATTTTCTAATAACTAGACCAGCTCCTACCTGCGTCCTCAACATTTGTAAAATGTGCCGCTCAGCTGACAGTAGACTTGTCCATGTCTGTGATTGGTCAGATGCTGCAGACCCGGCACATTCATGTGAACACGCTCACAGCCAGACTGAGAAACCCTGGGTTGACTTACCGAGTTGATAACCAGCGTCGTAGGACAGCTTAGCGTGATCTCGTTTGTTAGGGTTAGTGAAGCCAGATAACGAGAAGATACCCTGCAGGTATGTTGAACTCTCTTCGTAGTACAGGCCTCAAGAGTGGTGGGATTGTGACGTGACTGGCGTCACTGAAACAGATATCATGGGCTATCTAATGGGTACAACACTTTTGTGATTACATAACAAATTATGAATCAGTTTGGAATGAAACTCCTGAAACCTGACAAACTGGAATGATGAAGCTCCGCCCATCACCTGACTCACCTGAGACACACCAGGAAACAGGTTGTTATTCTGCCTCACTGAGACGACACACACTTCACCTTCAGACTAAAACCACCACTTCCACTGAGAGACGACATCTACAGGAGGGGATATTTGGGAATACTGGAATACCACCACTTCAACCAGCTGCTGAATCCACAAACTGAACAGAAGATTTACAAGAAAAAACGTCTGCCTGCTGTGTTTTCAGCTTCACTCAGAGACTAAATGGCGTCCAGATTAGAGGACGATCTCTGCTGTCCTGTCTGCCACGACGTCTTTAAAGATCCTGTCATCCTGTCATGTAGCCACAGCTTCTGTAAAGTCTGTCTGCAGAGCTGGTGGACAGACAAACACGTCCATGAGTGTCCACTTTGTAAGAGAAGATCTTCAAAGGACCCACCTCCTAACTTGGCTTTAAAGAACCTATGTGAGAGTTTGTTACAGGAGAGAGCTCAGAGATCTTCAGAGACTCTCTGCAGTCTGCACTCTGAGAAACTCAAACTCTTCTGTCTGGACCATCAGCAGCCGGTGTGTCTCGTCTGCAGAGATTCAGAAAAACACACCGACCACAGATTCAGACCCATCGATGAAGCTGCACAACAACACAAGAAGAAACTTCAGGATACTCTGAAGCCCTTAAAGAAGAAGTTAAAGGTTTTTAAGGAAGTTAAAGTGAAGTTTGATCAAACAGCAGAACACATGAAGGTCCAGGCCCGACACACAGAGACGCAGATTAAGGAGCAGTTTAAGAAGCTTAACCAGTTTCTAGAAGAGGAAGAGGAGGCCAGGATGGCTGCACTGAGGGAGGAAGAGGAGCAGAAGAGTCAGATGATGAAGGAGAAGATGGAGGCTGTGAGCAGAGAGATAGCAGCTCTTTCAGACACAGTCAGAACCACAGAGGACGAGCTGAGAGCTGAAGACGTCTCATTCCTGCTCAACTACAAGGCTGCAGTGGAAAGAGTCCAGCAGCGCCCCCTGCTGGAGGATCCACAGCTGGACTCAGGAGCTCTGATAGACCAAGCCAAACACCTGGGCAACCTCACCTTCAACATCTGGAACAAGATGAAGGACATGGTCTCCTACACTCCTGTGATTCTGGACCCAAACACTGCTGGTACAAAACTCATCCTGTCTGAAGATCTGACCAGTGTGAGACCAGGAGAGAAACAGAAGCTTCCTGATAATCCAGAGAGGACTGATGGTTACTATTACTGCTCTGTCCTCGGCTCTGAGGGCTTTAACTCAGGGACTCAAAGCTGGGACGTCCAGGTTGGAGACGGTGAAGGCTGGTCACTGGGTGTGTTTGCAGAGTCTGTCCAGAGGAAGGGAGTCATACAGTCTGGAATATGGAGACTTGGGTTCTATAACGGTAAATACTCATCGTTCTCCCCACCAGGACTACAGACGGATCTCCGAATGAAGAAGAAGCCCCAGAGGATCAGAGTGAATCTGGACTGGAACGAAGGAAAGCTGTCGTTCTCTGATGCTGATACTAACACACACATACACACCTTCACACACACTTTCACTGAGAGGATGTTTCCATACATTAACACTGTGGATCGCCTACCACTGAGGGTTTTACCAGTGAATATCTCTGTGACTGTAGAACAAAGGAAAGACTGGAGGCTAACACTAGCAGTGGGCTAAAGTGACACATCTAAAATGTCATCTTGCTGTGTTGTTTGGTGTCAGAATCCAGATATCACAAACATTTGATATGACAAACTGTGATTCGAGGCTCTAGAGAGCTACAATATCGTAGAAATGTTTCAGAGATGGAGAGTAAACCGCAACCATGAGCCTGGGGCGCCCCGGTAGCTCACCTGGTAGAACGGGGCACCCCATGTACCAAGGCTGAGAACTTACTGCAGCGGCCCGGGGTTCGAATCCGACCCGCTGCCCTTTGCTGCATGTCATCCCCTCTCTCTTTCTCCCCCTTTCATAACTGTCGCTGTAACTATCTAATATGTGCTCTGGCTCTATCTATCTGGTGTGGAGAGGAGGTCGAGTTGCTCGGGCTCTATCTGTTTGGCGTAGAGAGGAGGTCATGTTGCTCTGACTCTCTCTGTTTGGCGTGGAGAGGAGGTTGTGTTGCTCGGGCTCTACCTGTTTGGCATGGAAAGGGGGTCGTGTTGCTCTGGCTCTATCTGTTTGGCGTGGAGAGGAGGTTGTGTTGCTCTGGCTGTACCTGTTTGGCATCAAGAGGAGGTTGTGTTGCTCGGGCTCTTCCTGTTTGGCATCAAGAGGAGGTTGTGTTGCTCTGGCTGTACCTGTTTGGCGTCAAGAGGAGGTAGTGTTACTCTGGCTCTACCTGTTTGGCATATAGAGGAGGTTGTGTTGCTCAAGCTCTATCTGTTTGGTGTGGAGAGGAGGTTGTGTTGCTCTGGCTCTATCTGGTTGGCTTGGAGAGGAGGTCGTGTTGCTCTGGCTCTTCCTGTTTGGCGTATAGAGGAGGTTGTGTTGCTCTGGCTCTATCTGTTTGGTGTGGAGAGGAGGTTGTGTTGCTCTGGCTCTATCTTTTTGGTGTGGAGAGGAGGTCGTGTTGCTCTGAATCTATCTATCTGGCGTGGACAGGAGGTTGTGTTGCTCTGGCTCTATCTGTTTGGCGTGGAGAGGAGGTTGTGTTGCTCGGGCTCTTCCTGTTTGGCGTCAAGAGGAGGTTGTGTTGCTCTGGCTGTACCTGTTTGGCATCAAGAGGAGGTTGTGTTGCTCTGGCTCTATCTGTTTGGTGTGGAGAGGAGGTCGTGTTGCTCTGGCTCTATCTGGTTGGCTTGGAGAGGAGGTCGTGTTGCTCTGGCTCTTCCTGTTTGGCGTATAGATGAGGTTGTGTTGCTCTGGCTCTATCTGTTTGGTGTGGTAAGGAGGTTGTGTTGCTCTGGCTCTATCTTTTTGGCGTGGAGAGGAGGTCGTGTTGCTCGGGCTCTTCCTGTTTGGCGTCAAGAGGAGGTCGTGTTGCTCTGGCTGTACCTGTTTGGCATCAAGAGGAGGTTGTGTTGCTCTGGCTCTATCTGTTTGGTGTGGAGAGGAGGTCGTGTTGCTCTGGCTCTATCTGGTTGGCTTGGAGAGGAGGTCGTGTTGCTCTGGCTCTTCCTGTTTGGCGTATAGAGGAGGTTGTGTTGCTCTGGCTCTATCTGTTTGGTGTGGTAAGGAGGTTGTGTTGCTCTGGCTCTATCTTTTTGGCATGGAGAGGAGGTCGTGTTGCTCTGAATCTTTCTATCTGGCGTGGACAGGAGGTTGTGTTGCTCTGGCTCTATCTGTTTGGCGTGGAGAGGAGGTTGTGTTGCTCGGGCTCTTCCTGTTTGGCGTCAAGAGGAGGTCGTGTTGCTCTGGCTGTACCTGTTTGGCATCAAGAGGAGGTTGTGTTGCTCTGGCTCTACCTGTTTGGCGTATAGAGGAGGTTGTGTTGCTCTGGCTCTATCTGCTTGGTGTGGAGAGGAGGTCGTGTTGCTCTTGCTCTATCTGGTTGGCGTGAAGAGGAGGTTGTGTTGCTCTGGCTGTACCTGTTTGGCGTCAAGAGGAGGTCGTTTTTGCTCTGGCTCTACCTGTTTGGCATATAGAGGAGGTTGTGTTGCTCTGGCTCTATCTGTTTGGTGTGGAGAGGAGGTCGTGTTGCTCTGGCTCCATCTGGTTGGCGTGGAGAGGAGGTTGTGTTGCTCTTGCTCTATCTGGTTGGCGTTGAGAGGAGGTCGTGTTGCTCTGGCTCTTCCTGTTAGGCGTCAAGAGGAGGTCGTGTTGCTCTGGCTCTACCTGTTTGGGGTGGAGAGGAGGTCGTGTTGCTCTTGCTCTATCTGTCTGGCGTGGAGAGGAGGTTGTGTTGCTCTGGCTCTATTTGGTTGGCATGGAGAGGAGGTTGTGTTGCTCTGGCTCTATCTATCTGGCGTGGAGAGGAGGTCATGTTGCTCTGGCTCTATCTATCTGGCGTGGAGAGGAGGTCGTGTTGCTCTGGCTCTATATGTTTGGCCACGCCAGGAAGCTGCTTGACATCCTCCTGGATCCACCTTCTCTCATATGATGACATTATATGTATTATTTTTTGTCGTATGGATTGTCCATGTTGTATTTTCATTGTGTTGTTACTCTTTACACACGACATCTATTGCACATCTGTCCATCCTGGAAGGAGGATCCCTCCTCTGTTGCTCTTCCTGAGGTTTCTAAGATTTTTTCCCTGTTAAAGAGGTTTTTTTTGGTTAAGTTTTTCCTTATCCGATGAGAGGGTCGTACTGTAAAGGACAGAGGGTGTCGTATCCTGTACAGATTGTAAAGCCCCCCCAAGGCAAATTTGTGATTTTGGACTATACAAATAAAATTGACTTGACTTAATAAAGGCAAAAGCCAAAAAAAAAAATCTTAAAAACAACCGATAGACCTAAACTTTCTCAGATATTACGAGGCACACCTGAATGCACCAGGAAGTCCCTGTCAGCGCCTACACGCTTTACACTGCGGCGAGCATAAACGGACGCATGCAAGTAAGCGTGGGAAGAGAGATCCTGCTTTTGATTTCAGTGGTCGAAATTGGAAGCTAATTTCGATCGATTTCCGATTTAAAATTGAAATGGTGACACCTCTAAATTACATCTTTAAAGTGAAATTTCTGTGTATTTGAACAGCAGGTTTATACATTGATTTGTTTATTGATGTAAAGTGTTGAAAAGATTTTAGTTTACATTATCTGCCTATTGTAATTCATCATTAAATTAGATCATGAAACACTTTCATTTTCCAGTTGAGGCCAACTGGCTTTTGTTTTTGATCTGTTCTAATGTTGTATCTTTAAAATGTAAGTTTCAGTTGTAATCTTCTGTAAAAGCGTCGAAGCTTTTGTAAATGTTTGTCCATTAGGCTGTTTGTGTCCAGTCAGATGTCTGAGACTCTATACGGTTTGAGTTCAACTTGATTTTCATTCCATTCATAAATGTACTGAAACCACCGGCTGCAGCGAGGAAAGACTACATTTAAATAAAAAAAAAAAACTAAAACAATGGTGGGCTGTGATGTAAAGTGTGTGTGATTCGTAGTTAACCGACTCAAACATGCAGAACCACAAACGAGTCCTTTAATACATTCAGTGGAAACATTTCGTTGCGTCAGAAGAAGACAAAAGGACGTCTGGGTTTAGTGAACCAACAACAACAGGAGGTTATTGTAATGGTGTTTTTCACTGGAGACAAAAACAAACTGACAATATGTTGCGACACACGTTTACCAGGGGAAGGTATTAGTTGTGACACCATGCAGGGAAAAGGGCGGAAGCTGAAGCACCAACTGTATTGTTCAGGACTGATTGAAGATTGACAAGTAAAGTAGTATATAGAAACATGGTGTCCCTTCCCCCTGGTGAAAGTATTTTGCAACACAGACTGTGTGATATTTTACACTTAACTGTTTCTGAATTGCTAAAAAATGGAGACAATAATTCAAAGGTCTTGAAACCTTCTTTTTACGAAACTTTTCTCCACAGATACCAACACTTGGTTTTAAAATAAGAGCTCTCTTTACTTCATGAAAAAATGTTTTCACAAGTTAAAGGGACAATTTTATATTAAATGAATTGTCTGAATATACCTGTATTTACCCTCTGCCTTAAACGCTCCGTTTTAGCACATTTCAACGGAATTGCAATGGAATTGCGTTGCTAGGCAACAGCTTGGGTTTATGTTTACATCCTGTCAGCTGATGTTATTCACATACACTGCAACAGGAAATAAACCGGGACACATTTACAATGTTTACGTTTAAAACCGTGTAATGATCTATTGTATATTTGTGACATCACAAATGGACAGAAATCCTAACGGCTTGTTTCAAACGCACAGTTTCCGAATACGGGCTGTGTGTATTTCTCCGTCGATTGAGCGTTTTGATAGTTTAACAGTATTTATAAAGCACTTAAACCTGCTTTATAATATAAAAGACATGAAAATCTCACTTTTTACAATATGGGACCTTTAAAATATATATTACAGCTAGCAAAGGAAAATCTTATACTTACAGTTAAATTGAAGTGTTATTGACGTTACAGAGCCGTCCGTCAACGTCCGTTATGAACGTTGTCGTCACTACCGCACTGCATTGTGGAATATTTATGCCGCCGTAGTGTCCAGCGTTACATACTGTAATATTTCACCGGAAATAGTATGTAATTTGCGTACTATTGGTTTCATACTATAAGGTTTTGGACATGCTAAAATATCTCACATAATGTTTTAGCTACTAAATGTTAGTGTGGAATTTTGGACGCAACCGTGGAGTCGGAACCAGAGGCCTGTATACTACGAAGCAGGATTTGGGGTTAGCGAGGTAACTTCAGGTTTAACCCTTCAGGGTTTTCCGTCCTACGAAGGTGGATCACTTCTTACCGGGGTAGATCACTATGGTAACTGATGCTGCACACCTAACCTGCTCCAGAGCAGGTTATGTTCCAGATAAGAGATCAACTCGTATAAAAGCACCGCCTACTGACCATTCAGAGCTCGGTGAGCGGATCGTATGGTCATAATCCAGAATAAAAACAACACAGTTTAAACTGACAAATGCAGGAGGGACAGCTGGAATTATGCTGTGGGTGTCTACCGCTTTGAATTATGTTTTTATATTTATTTTTTTACTTGCTCTCAAGTCCGTTTCACACCGCCAGAGACGAGGACGCAGCTGAGAGAAGGTTGAAATAGTCAAACACGCCTCGATATTATCAAAGGCCAAAATGAAGTATAATCAATTCATCCATTATATTCTGAAAGTCTGAAAGATTTTTATAATATCACTGCCTCATCTAGACGACTATATCTGACTTTTCAGGCCATTAAATGAATAAGTCTGTTAATTTACGCATTCAAACCACTGTCCTTCCTGCATTTAGCAGCTTCAACTGTGATACTTTTAGTCTGATTATGTGTTTAACTTCTTCGTATTTGTCTAATATTATAGTTTGTAAAATGTGCCGCTCAGCTGACAGTAGACTTGTCCATGTCTGTGATTGGTCAGATGCTGCAAACCCTGTCCCGTTCATGTGAACACGCTCACAGCCAGATGGAGAAACCCTGGGTTGATTTACAGAGTTGATAACCAGCATCATAGGACCGCTTAGCGTGATCTCGTTTGTTAGGGTTAGTGAAGCCAGATAACGAGAAGATACCCTGCAGGTATGTTGAACTCTCTTCGTAGTACAGGCCTCAAGAGTGGTGGGATTGTGACGTGACTGGCGTCACTGAAACAGATATCATGGGCTATCTAATGGGTACAACACTTTTGTGATTACATAACAAATTATTAATCAGTTTGGAATGAAACTCCTGAAACCTGACAAACTGGAATGATGAAGCTCCACCCATCACCTGACTCACCTGAGACACACCAGGAAACAGGTTGTTATTCTAACTCACTGAGACGACACACACTTCACCTTCAGACTAAAACCACCACTTCCACTGAGAGAGGACATCTACAGGAGGGGATACTGGGAATACTGGAATACTACCACTTCAACCAGCTGCTGAATCCACAAACTGAACAGAAGATTTACAAGAAAAAACGTCTGCCTGCTGTGTTTTCAGCTTCACTCAGAGACTAAATGTCTTCCAGATTAGAGGACGATCTCTGCTGTTCTGTCTGCCACGACGTCTTTAAAGATCCTGTCATCCTGTCATGTTGCCACAGCTTCTGTAGAGTCTGTCTGCAGAGCTGGTGGACAGACAAAGACGTCCATGAGTGTCCACTTTGTAAGAGAAGACATTCAAAGGACCTACCTCCTAACTTTGCTTTAAAGAACGTGTGTGAGAGTTTGTTACAGGAGAGAGCTCAGAGATCTTCAGAGACTCTCTGCAGTCTGCACTCTGAGAAACTCAAACTCTTCTGTCTGGACCATCAGCAGCCGGTGTGTCTCGTCTGCAGAGATTCAGAAAAACACACCCACCACAGATTCAAACCCATCGATGAAGCTGCACGACAACACAAGAAGGAACTTCAGGAAACTCTGAAGCCCTTAAAGAAGAAGTTAAAGGTTTTTAAAAGAGTTAAAGTGAAGTTTGATCAAACAGCAGAACACATGAAGGTCCAGGCCCGACACACAGAGACGCAGATTAAGGAGCAGTTTAAGAAGCTTTACCAGTTTCTAGAAGAGGAAGAGGAGGCCAGGATGGCTGCACTGAGGGAGGAAGAGGAGCAGAAGAGTCAGATGATGAAGGAGAAGATGGAGGCTGTGAGCAGAGAGATAGCAGCTCTTTCAGACACAGTCAGAACCACAGAGGACGAGCTGAGAGCTGAAGACGTCTCATTCCTGCTCAACTACAAGGCTGCAGTGGAAAGAGTCCAGCAGCGCCCCCTGCTGGAGGATCCACAGCTGGACTCAGGAGCTCTGATAGACCAGGCCAAACACCTGGGCAACCTCACCTTCAACATCTGGAACAAGATGAAGGACATGGTCTCCTACACTCCTGTGATTCTGGACCCAAACACTGCTGGTCCATACCTCATCCTGTCTGAAGATCTGACCAGTGTGAGACGAGGAGAGAAACAGCAGCTTCCTGATAATCCAGAGAGGATTGATGGTTTCCTCGCCGTCCTTGGTTCTGAGGGCTTTAACTCAGGGACTCACATCTGGGACGTCCAGGTTGGAGACAGTAAAGGCTGGTCACTGGGTGTGTTTGCAGAGTCTGTCCAGAGCAAGGGAGTCATACTGTCTGTAATATGGACATTTGGGTTCTATAACGGTAAATACTCATCGTTCTCCCCATCAGGTCTACCTACTGTTCTCCGAATGAAGAAGAAGCTCCAGAGGATCAGAGTGAATCTGGACTGGAACAAAGGAAAGCTGTCGTTCTCTGATCCTGATACTAACACACACATACACACCTTCACACACACTTTCACTGAGAGGATGTTTCCATTGATTTACACTGAGGATCGTCTCCCACTGAAGATTTTACCAGTAAATATCTCTGTGACTCTAGGACAACAGAAATAGAAGAAGATGATGATGATGTGGATGACATCTACAGTATAACAACAATAAACCCTTTTTGTGTCGACGTCATGATGACATCACGGTGTTAGCTGGAGGTTAAACAAAGGAAAGACTGGAAGCTAACGCTAGCAGTGGGCTAAAGTTACACATCTAAAATGTCATCTTGCTGTGTTATTGGGTGCCAGAATCCTCGCGAGCTACAATATCGGAGTAACGTTTCAGAGATGGAGAGTAAATGTTGCTAATATTTAGCCTTCTGCTAACCGCAACCATAAGCCTGGGGCGCTAATTTCGATCGATTTCCGATTTAAAATTGAAATGGTGACACCTCTAATTACATCTTTAAAGTGAAGTTTCTGTGTATTTGAACAGCAGGTTTATACATTGATTTGTTTATTGATGTAAAGTGTTGAAAAGATTTTAGTTTACATTATCTGTCTATTGTAATTCATCATTAAATTAGATTATGAAACACTTTCATTTTCAAGTTGAGGCCAACTGGCTTTTGTTTTTGATCTGTTCTAATGTTGTAACTTTAAAATGTAAGTTTCAGTTGTAATCTTCTGTAAAAGCGTCGAAGCTTTTGTAAATGTTTGTCCATCAGGCTGTTTGTGTCCAGTCAAATGTCTGAGACTCTATACGGTTTGAGTTCAAGATGATTTTCATTCCATTCATAAATGTACTGAAACCACCGGCTTCAGCAAGGAAAGACTACATTTAAATAAAAAGTCACTAAAACAATGTTGGGCTGTGATGTAAAGTGTGTGTGATTTGTAGTTAACCGGCTTAAACATGCAGAACCACAGACGAGTCCTTTAATTCAGTCAGAGGAAACATTTCGTTGCGTCAGAAGAAGACAAAAGGACGTCTGGATTTAGTGAACCAACAACAACAGGAGGTTATTGTAATGGTGTTTTTCACTGGAGACAAAAAAAAAACTCTGACAATATGTTGCGACACACGTTTACCAGGGGAAGGTATTAGTTGTGACACCATGCAGGGAAAAGGACGGAAGCTGAAGCACCAACTGTATTGTTCAGGACTGATTGAAGATTGACAAGTAAAGTAGTATATAGAAACATGGTGTCCCTTCCCCCTGGTGAAAGTATTTTGCAACACAGACTGTGTGATATTTTACACTTAACTGTTTCTGAATTGCTAAAAAATGGAGACAATAATTCAAAGGTCTGGAAACCTCTTCTTACGAAACTTTGCTCCACAGATGCCAACACTTGGTTTTAAAATAAGAGCTCTCTTTAGTTCATGAAAAAATGTTTTCACAAGTTAAAGGGACGATTTTAGATTAAATTAAATGTCTGAATATACCTATATTCACCCTCTGCCTGAAACGCTTCGTTTTAGCACATTTCAACGGAATTGCGATGGAATTGCGTTGCTAGGGAACAGCTTGGTCCATGTTTACATCCTGTCAGCTGATGTTATTTCCATACGCTGCAACAGGAAATAAACTGGGACACATTTAGAATGTTTATGTTTAAAACCGTGTAATGATCTATATATATTGTATATTTGTGACATCAGAAATGGACAGAAATCCGAACGGCTTGTTTCAAACGGACATTTCCAAATATGAGCTGTGTGTATTTCTCCGTGGATTGAGCGTTTTGATAGTTTAACGGTATTTATAAAGCACTTAAACCTGCTTTATAATATAAAAGACATGAAAATCTCACTTTTTACAATATGGGACCTTTAAAATATATGTTACAGCTAGCAAAGTCAAATCTTATACTTACAGTTAAATTGAAGCGTTATTGACGTTACAGAGCCGTCCGTCAACATCCGTTATGAACGTTGTCGTCACTACCGCACTGCATTGTGGGATATTTATGCCGCCGTAGTGTCCAGCGTTACATACTGTTATATTTCACCGGAAATAGTATGTAATTGGCGTTCTATTGGTTTCATACTATAAGGTTTCGGACATGCTAAAATATCTCACATACTGTTTTAGCTACTAAATAACATGTTAGTGTGGAATTTGGGACGCAACCGTGGAGTCGGAACCAGAGGCCTGTATACTACGAAGCAGGATTTGGGGTTAGCGAGGTAACTGCAAGGTTTAACCCTTCAGGGTTTTCCTTCCTACGAAGGTGGATCACTTCTTATCCGGGCAGATCACCATGGTAACTGATGCTGCACACCTGACATCCTGTTCCAGATAACAGATCAACTCGTATAAAAGCATCTCCTACTGACCAATCAGAGCTCGATGAGCAGATCGTATGATCATAATCCAGAATAAAAACAAGACAGTTTAAACTGATAAATTGCAGGAGGGACAGCTGGATTTATGCTGTGGGTGTTTACCGCTTTGAATTACATTTTTTATACTTATTTTTTTACTTGCTCTCAAGTCTGTTTCACACCGCCAGAGACGAGGACGCAGCTGAAAGAAGGCTGAAATAGTCAAACACGCCTCGATATTATCAAAGGCCAAAATGAAGTATAATCTATTCATCCATTATATTCTGAAAGTCTGAAAGATTTTTATAACATCACTGCCTCATCCAGACGACTATATCTGACTTTGCAGGACTTTAAATGAATAAGTCTGTTAATTTATGCATTCACACAGCTGTCCTTCCTGCATTTGGCAGCTTCAACTGTGTTACTTTTAGTCTGGATTATGTGTTTAACTTCTTCGTATTTGTCTAATATTATAGTTTGTAAAATGTGCCGCTCAGCTGACAGTAGACTTGTCAATGTCTGTGATTGGTCAGATGCTGCAAACCCCGCCCCGTTCATGTGAACACTCTCACAGCCAGACTGAGAAACCCTGGGTTGATTTAAAGAGTTGATAACCAGCATCGTAGGACCGCTTAGCGTGATCTCGTTTGTTAGGGTTAGTGAAGCCAGATAACGAGAAGAAATCCTGCAGGTATGTTGAACTCTCTTCGTAGTACAGGCCTCAAGAGTGGTGGGATTGTGACGTGACTGGCGTCACTGAAACAGATATCATGGGCTATCTAATGGGTACAACACTTTTGTGTTTACATGACAAATTATTAATCAGTTTGGAATGAAACTCCTGAAACCTGACAAACTGGAATGATGAAGCTCCGCCCATCACCTGACTCACCTGAGACAAACCAGGAAACAGGTTGTTATTCTAACTCACTGAGACGACACACACTTCCCCTTCAGACTAAAACCACCACTTCCACTGAGAGACGACATCTACAGGAGGGGATATTTGGGAATACTGGAATACCACCACTTCAACCAGCTGCTGAATCCACAAACTGAACAGAAGATTTACAAGAAAAACTGTCTGCCTGCTGTGTTTTCAGCTTCACTCAGAGACTAAATGTCTTCCAGATTAGAGGATGATCTCTGCTGTTCTGTCTGCCACGACGTCTTTAAAGATCCTGTCATGCTGTCATGTAGCCACAGCTTCTGTAGAGTCTGTCTGCAGAGCTGGTGGACAGACAAAGACGTCCATGAGTGTCCACTTTGTAAGAGAAGACATTCAAGGGAATTCCTACCTCCTAACTTTGCTTTAAAGAACCTGTGTGAGAGTTTGTTACAGGAGAGAGCTCAGAGATCTTCAGAGACTCTCTGCAGTCTGCACTCTGAGAAACTCAAACTCTTCTGTCTGGACCATCAGCAGCCGGTGTGTCTCGTCTGCAGAGATTCAGAAAAACACACCGACCACAGATTCAGACCCATCGATGAAGCTGCACGACAACACAAGAAGGAACTTCAGGAAACTCTGGAGCCCTTAACGAAGAAGTTAAAGGTTTTTAAAGAAGTTAAAGTGAAGTTTGAGCAAACATCAGAACACATGAAGGTCCAGGCCCGACACACAGAGACGCAGATTAAGGAGCAGTTTAAGAAGCTTCACCAGTTTCTAGAAGAGGAAGAGGAGGCCAGGATGGCTGCACTGAGGGAGGAAGAGGAGCAGAAGAGTCAGATGATGAAGGAGAAGATGGAGGCTGTGAGCAGAGAGATAGCAGCTCTTTCAGACACAGTCAGAACCACAGAGGACGAGCTGAGAGCTGAAGACGTCTCATTCCTGCACAACTACAAGGCTGCAGTGGAAAGAGTCCAGCAGCTCCTCCTGCTGGAGGATCCACAGCTGGACTCAGGAGCTCTGATAGACCAGGCCAAACACCTGGGCAACCTCACCTTCAACATCTGGAACAAGATGAAGGACATGGTCTCCTACACTCATGTGATTCTGGACCCAAACACTGCTCATCCAGAACTCATCCTGTTTGAAGATCTGACCAGTGTGAGACTAGGAGAGGAACAGCAGCTTCCTGATAATCCAGAGAGGTTTCATGGTTTCCTCGCCGTCCTGGGTTCTGAGGGCTTTAACTCAGGGATTCACAGCTGGGACGTCCAGGTTGGAGACAGTACAGACTGGTCACTGGGTGTGTTTGCAGAGTCTGTCCAGAGGAAGGGAGACATACTGTCTGGATTATGGACAATAACGTTTTATAATGGTGAATACTCATCGTTCTCCCCATCAGATCCAGACGGTGATCTCGTAGTGCAGAAGAAGCCCCAGAGGATCAGAGTGAATCTGGACTGGAACGAAGGAAAGCTGTCGTTCTCTGATTCTGATACTAACACACACATACACACCTTCACACACACTTTCACTGAGAGGATGTTTCCATTGATTTCCACTGTCGATCGTCTCCCAATGAAGGTTTTACCAGTAAATATCTCTGTGACTCTAGGACAATAGAAATATAAGTAGATGATGATGATGTGGAGGACATCTACAGTATAACATCAATAAACCCTTTTTGTGTCGACGTCATGATGACATCACGGTGTTAGCTTGAGGTTAAACAAAGGAAAGACTGGAAGCTAACACTAGCAGTGGGCTAAAGTTACACATCTAAAATGTCATTTTGCTGTGTTGTTGGGTGCCAGAATCCTAGTGAGCTACAATAGCGGAGAAACATTTCAGAGATGGAGAGTAAATGTTGCAACACAGAACGCCACAGGAGGTCTTTCCTACCGGAGGCCATCAAACTATATAACTCCTCCCCCTTCTGCAGGAAGGACAACTGATAACACTGGACACTGAGAACAATGATAACATCAATTTCATGTGCAATATCACTGTTCATTGTGTGCAATATTACTTCTTTTCTGTTTTTTAGCTTACCGTACCTTCTTTTTATTTCACTTATCTTATCTTATAATCTAAACTATAATCAAACTAATCTACTCATTTTACTTAATGTTACTTACTTAATTGTCATTCTATTAGGCACTGGTGCTACAAATAGTACGTTTTACTTTTTTATTTTATACACTTGTATTTAATACACTTGAAACTCGTTGTAATTTGTGGTATTTTTTGTATTTTTTGAGCAATCTCTGGCACAAGAATTTCCTTCGGGATTCATAAAGTTCTATCTTATCTTATCTTATCTTATCTAATATTTAGCCTTCTGCTAACCGCAACCATGAGCCTGGGGCGCTAATTTCGATCGATTTCCGATTTAAAATTGAAATGGTGACACCTCTAATTACATCTTTAAAGTGACGTTTCTGTGTATTTGAACAGCAGGTTTATACATTGATTTGTTTATTGATGTAAAGTGTTGAAAAGATTTTGGTTTGTATTATCTGTCTATTGTAATTCATCATTAAATTAGATTATGAAACACTTTCATTTTCCAGTTGAGGCCAACTGGCTTTTGTTTTTGATATGTTCTAATGTTGTAACTTTATAATGTAAGTTTCAGTTGTAATCTTCTGTAAAACCGTCGAAGCTTTTGTAAATGTTTGTCCATCAGGCTGTTTGTGTCCAGTCAGATGTCTGAGACTCTCTACGGTTTTAGTTCAAGATGATTTTCATTCCATTCATAAATGTACTGAAACCACCGGCTGCAGCGAGGAAAGACTACATTTAAATAAAAAAACACTAAAGCAATGTTGGGCTGTGATGTAAAGTGTGTGTGATTTGTAGTTAACCGGCTCAAACATGCAGAACCACAGACGAGTCCTTTAATTCATTCAGTGGAAACATTTCGTTGCGTCAGAAGAAGACAAAAGGACGTCTGGATTTAGTGAACCAACAACAACAGGAGGTTATTGTAATGGTGTTTTCACTGGAGACAAAAACAAACTCTGACAATATGTTGCGACACACGTTTACCAGGGGAAGGTATTAGTTGTGACACCATGCAGGGAAAAGGGCGGAAGCTGAAGCACCAACTGTATTGTTCAGGACTGACTGAAGATTGACAAGTAAAGTAATATATAGAAACATGGTGCCCCTTCCCCCTGGTGAAAGTATTTTGCAACACAGACTGTGTGATATTTTACACTTAACTGTTTCTGAATTGCTTAAAAAATGGAGACAATAATTCAAAGGTCTGGAAACCTTTTCTTACGAAACTTTGCTCCACAGATGCCAACACTTGGTTTTAAAATAAGAGCACTCTTTACTTCATGAAAAAATGTTTTCACAAGTTAAAGGGACGATTTTAGATTAAATTAATTGTCTGAATATACTTGTATTCACCCTCTGCCTGAAACACTCCGTTTTAGCTCATTTCAACGGAATTGCAACGGAATTGCGTTGCTAGGCAACAGCTTGGTCCATGTTTACATCCTGTCAGCTGATGTTATTCACATACACTGCAACAGGAAATAAACTGGGACACATTTAGAATGTTAACGTTTAAAACCATGTAATGACCTATATATATTGTATATTTGTGACATCACAAATGGACAGAAATCCTAACGGCTTGTTTCAAACGCACAGTTTCCGAATACGGGCTGTGTGTATTTTTCCGTGGATTGAGCGTTTTGATAGTTTAACGGTATTTATATAGCACTTAAACCTGTTTTATAATGTAAAAGACATGAAAATCTCACTTTTTACTATATGGGACCTTTAAAATATATATTACAGCTAGCAAAATCAAATCTTACACTTACAGTTAAATTGAAGCGTTATTAACGTTACAGAGCCGTCCGTCAACGTCCGTTATGAACGTTGTCGTCACTACTGCACTGCATTGTGGGATATTTATGCCGCCGTAGTGTCCAGCGTTACATACTGTAATGTTTCACCGGAAATAGTATGTAATTTGCGTTCTATTGGTTTCATACTATAAGGTTTCGGACATGCTAAAATATCTCACATACTGTTTTAGCTACTAAATGTTAGTGTGGAATTTGGGACGCAACCGTGGAGTCGGAACCAGAGGCCTGTATACTACGAAGCAGGATTTGGGGTTAGCGAGGTAACTTCAGGTTTAACCCTTCAGGGTTTTCCTTCCTACGAAGGTGGATCACTTCTTATCTGGGTAGATCACCATGGTAACTGATGTTGCACACCTGACATCCTGTTCCAGATAACAGATCAACTCGTATAAAAGCACCGCCTACTGACCAATCAGAGCTCGGTGAGCAGATCGTATGGTCATAATCCAGAATAAAAACAACACAGTTTAAACTGATAAATTCAGGAGGGACAGCTGGATTTATGCTGTGGGTGTTTACCACTTTGAATTATATTTTTATATTTATATTTTTACTTGCTCTCAAGTCTGTTTCACATCGCCAGAGACGAGGACGCAGCTGAGAGAAGGCTGAAAAAGTCAAACACGCCTCGATATTATCAAAGGCCAAAATGAAGTATAATCTATTCATCCATTATATTCTGAAAGTCTGAAAGATTTTTATAATATCACTGCCTCATCTAGACGACTATATCTGACTTTGCAGGCCTTTAAATGAATAAGCCTGTTAATTTATGCATTCACACAGCTATCCTGCCTGCATTTGGCAGCTTCAACTGTGTTACTTTTAGCCTGATTATGTGTTAAACTTCTTCGTATTTGTCTAATATTATAGTTTGTAAAATATGCCGCTCAGACACATTGTGTTCTGGCTGACAAGTAATCTGAAAACCAACCTGCAGAAAAATTATTAATCAGTTTGGGAAACTCCTGAAACCTGACAGACTGGAATGATGAAGCTCCGCCCATCACCTAACTCACCTGAGACGACACACACTGACAGATTCACCTTCAGAACAAAACCACCAATTCCTCTGAGAGACGACATCTACAGGAGGGAATACTGGAATACTGGGATACCACCACTTCAACCAGCTGCTGAATCCACAAACTGAACCAGAGTTTTACAAGAACAAAGACTCAAAGTGAAAGTAACTTTCAGGGAACAGGGAGTGGCTGAGCCGTCTGCCTGCTGTGTTTTCAGCTTCACTCAGAGACGAAATGGCTTCCAGACTAGAGGACGATCTCTGCTGTTCTGTCTGCCACGACGTCTTTAAAGATCCTGTCATGCTGTCATGTAGCCACAGCTTCTGTAGAGTCTGTCTTCAGAGCTGGTGGACAGACAAACACGTCCAAGAGTGTCCACTTTGTAAGAGAAGACATTCAAGGGAATTCCTACCTCCTAACTTTGCTTTAAAGAACCTGTGTGAGAGTTTGTTACAGGAGAGAGCTCAGAGATCTTCAGAGACTCTCTGCAGTCTGCACTCTGAGAAACTCAAACTCTTCTGTCTGGACCATCAGCAGCCGGTGTGTCTCGTCTGCAGAGACTCAGAAAAACACACCGACCACAGATTCAGACCCATCGATGAAGCTGCACGACAACACAAGAAGGAACTTCAGGAAACTCTGGAGCCCTTAAAGAAGAAGTTAAAGGTTTTTGAAAGAGTTAAAGTGGAGTTTGATCAAACAGCAGAACACATGAAGGTCCAGGCCCGACACACAGAGACGCAGATTAAGGAGCAGTTTAAGAAGCTTCACCAGTTTCTAGAAGAGGAAGAGGAGGCCAGGATGGCTGCACTGAGGGAGGAAGAGGAGCAGAAGAGTCAGATGATGAAGGAGAAGATGGAGGCTGTGAGCAGAGAGATAGCAGCTCTTTCAGACACAGTCAGAACCACAGAGGACGAGCTGAGAGCTGAAGACGTCTCATTCCTGCACAACTACAAGGCTGCAGTGGAAAGAGTCCAGCAGCGCCTCCTGCTGGAGGATCCACAGCTGGACTCTGGAGCTCTGATAGACCAGGCCAAACACCTGGGCAACCTCACCTTCAACATCTGGAACAAGATGAAGGACATGGTCTCCTACACTCCTGTGATTCTGGACCCAAACTCTGCTCATCTAGGACTCGTCCTGTCTGAAGATCTGACCAGTGTGAGAGAAGGAGAAAGACAGCAGCTTCCTGATAATCCAGAGAGGATTGATAATTACTTCTCTGTCCTCGGCTCTGAGGGCTTTAACTCAGGGACTCACAGCTGGGATGTCCAGGTTGGAGACAGTAAAGGCTGGTCACTGGGTGTGTTTGCAGAGTCTGTCCAGAGGAAGGGAGTCATCCGGTCTGGAATATGGAGACTTGCGTTCTATAACGGTAAATACTCATCGTTCTCCCCACCAGGACTACAGACGGATCTCCGAATGAAGAAGAAGCCCCAGAGGATCAGAGTGAATCTGGACTGGAACGAAGGAAAGCTGTCGTTCTCTGATCCTGATACTAACACACACATACACACCTTCACACACACTTTCACTGAGAGGATGTTTCCATACATTAACACTGTGGGTCTCCCTCTGAAGGTTTTACCAGTAAATATCTCTGTGACTCTAGGACAACAGAAATATAAGTAGATGATGACGATGTGGAGGACATCTACAGTATAACAACAATAAACCCTTTTTGTGTCGACGTCATGATGACATCACGGTGTTGGCTGGAGGTTAAACAAAGGATAAACTGGAGGCTAACACTAGCAGTGGGCTAAAGTTACACATCTAAAATGTCATTTTGCTGTGTTGTTGGGTGCCAGAATCCTAGCGAGCTACAATATCGGAGAAACATTTCAGAGATGGAGAGTAAATGTTGCAACACAGAACGCCACAGGAGGTCTTTCCTACCGGTGGCCATCAAACTATATAACTCCTCCCCCTTCTGCAGGAAGGACAACTGATAACACTGGACACTGAGAACAATGATAACATCAATTTCATGTGCAATATCACTGTTCATTGTGTGCAATATTACTTCTTTTCTGTTTTTTAGCTTACCGTACCTTCTTTTTATTTCACTTATCTTATCTTATAATCTAAACTATAATCAAACTAATCTACTCATTTTACTTAATGTTACTTACTTAATTGTCATTCTATTAGGCACTGGTGCTAGAAATAGTACGTTTTACTTTTTTATTTTATACACTTGTATTTAATACACTTGAAACTCGTTGTAATTTGTGGTATTTTTTGTATTTTTTGAGCAATCTCTGGCACAAGAATTTCCTTCGGGATTCATAAAGTACTATCTTATCTTATCTTATCTTATCTAATATTTAGCCTTCTGCTAACCGCAACCATGAGCCTGGGGCGCTAATTTCGATCGATTTCCGATTTAAAATTGAAATGGTGACACCTCTAATTACATCTTTAAAGTGACGTTTCTGTGTATTTGAACAGAAGGTTTATACATTGATTTGTTTATTGATGTAAAGTGTTGAAAAGATTTTGGTTTGTATTATCTGTCTATTGTAATTCATCATTAAATTAGATCATGAAACACTTTCATTTTCCAGTTGAGGCCAACTGGCTTTTGTTTTTGATATGTTCTAATGTTGTAACTTTAAAATGTAAGTTTCAGTTGTAATCTTCTGTAAAACCGTCAAAGCTTTTGTAAATGTTTGTCCATCAGGCTGTTTGTGTCCAGTCAGATGTCTGAGACTCTCTACGGTTTTAGTTCAAGATGATTTTCATTCCATTCATAAATGTACTGAAACCACCGGCTGCAGCGAGGAAAGACTACATTTAAATAAAAAGTCACTAAAACAATGTTGGGCTGTGATGTAAAGTGTGTGTGATTTGTAGTTAACCGGCTCAAACATGCAGAACCACAGACGAGTCCTTTAATTCATTCAGTGGAAACATTTCGTTGCGTCAGAAGAAGACAAAAGGACATCTGGATTTAGTGAACCAACAACAACAGGAGGTTATTGTAATGGTGTTTTTCACTGGAGACAAAAACAAACTCTGACAATATGTTGCGACACACGTTTACCAGGGGAAGGTATTAGTTGTGACACCATGCAGGGAAAAGGGCGGAAGCTGAAGCACCAACTGTATTGTTCAGGACTGATTGAAGATTGACAAGTAAAGTAGTATGTAGAAACATGGTGTCCCTTCCCCCTGGTGAAAGTGTTTTGCAACACATACTGTGTGATATTTTACGCTTAACTGTTTCTGAATTGCTAAAAAATGGAGACAATAATTCAAAGGTCTGGAAACCTTTTCTTACTAAACTTTGCTCCACAGATGCCAACACTTGGTTTTAAAATAAGAGCTCTCTTTAATTCATGAAAAAACATTTTTCACAAGTTACAGGGACGATTTTAGATTAAATTAATTGTCTGAATATACCTGTATTCACCCTCTGCCTGAAACACTCAGTTTTAGCGCATTTCAACGGAATTGCAATGGAATTGTGTTGCTAGGCAACAGCTTGGTCCATGTTTACATCTTGTCAGCTGATGGTATTCACATCCACTGCAACAGGAAATAAACTGGGACACATTTAGGATGTTTACGTTTAAAACCGTGTATCGATCTATATATATTGTATATTTGTGACATCACAAATGGACAGAAATCCTAACGGCTTGTTTCAAACGCACAATTTCCGAATACGGGCTGTGTGTATTTCTCCGTATATTGAACGTTTTGATAGTTTAACGGTGTTTTAAAGCACTTAAACCTGCTTTATAATATAAAAGACATGAAAATCTCACTTTTTACAATATGGGACCGTTAAAATATATATTACAGCTAGCAAAGTCAAATCTTATACTTACAGTTAAATTGAAGCGTTATTGACGTTACAGAGCCGTCCGTCAACGTCCGTTATGAACGTTGTCGTCACTACCGCACTGCATTGTGGGGTATTTATGCCGCCGTAGTGTCCAGCGTTACATACTGTAATATTTCACCGGAAATAGTATGTAATTTGCGTTCTATTGGTTTCATACTATAAGGTTTCGGACATGCTAAAATATCTCACATACTGTTTTAGCTACTAAATAACATGTTAGTGTGGAATTTGGGACGCAACCGTGGAGTCGGAACCAGAGGCCTGTATACTACGAAGCAGGATTTGGGGTTAGCGAGGTAACTTCAGGTTTAACCCTTCAGGGTTTTCCGTCCTACGAAGGTGGATCACTTCTTACCGGGGTAGATCGCCATGGTAACTGATGCTGCACACCTGACATCATGTTCCAGATAAGAGATCAACTCGTATAAAAGCACCTCCTACTGACCAATCAGAGCTCGGTGAGCAGATCGTATGATTATATTACACAAATATGAAGAAGTTTAAGTCATAATCCATGCTGAAAACTACACAGTTTAAACTGACAAATGCAGGAGGGACAGCTGGATTTATGCTGTGGGTGTTTACCGCTTTGAATTATGTTTTTATATTTATTTTTTTACTTGCTCTCAAGTCTGTTTCACACCGCCGGAGACGAGGACGCAGGTGAAAGAAGGCTGAAATACTCACACACGCATGTCTGTGATTGGTCAGATGCTGTAAACCCCGCCCCGTTCATGTGAACACGCTCACAGCCAGACTGAGAAACCCTGGGTTGACTTATCGAGTTGATAACCAGCATCGTAGGACCGCTTAGCGTGATCTCGTTTGTTAGGGTTAGTGAAGCCAGATAACGAGAAGATACCCTGCAGGTATGTTGAACTCTCTTCGTAGTACAGGCCTCAAGAGTGGTGGGATTGTGACGTGACTGGCGTCACTGAAACAGATATCATGGGTTATCTAATGGGGACATCACTTTTGTGATTACATAACAAATTATGAATCAGTTTGGAATGAAACTCCTGAAACCTGACAAACTGGAATGATGAAGCTCCGCCCATCACCTGACTCACCTGAGACACACCAGGAAACAGGTTGTTATTCTAACTCACCTGAGACACACCAGGAAACAGGTTGTTATTCTAACTCACTGAGACGACACACACTTCACCTTCAGACTAATACCACCACTTCCACTGAGAGACGACATCTACAGGAGGGGATACTGGGAATACTGGGAATACTGGGACACCACCACTTCAACCAGCTGCTGAATCCACAAACTGAACAGAAGATTTACAAGAAAAACCGTCTGCCTGCTGTGTTTTCAGCTTCACTCAGAGACTAAATGTCTTCCAGATTAGAGGACGACCTCTGCTGTTCTGTCTGCCACGATGTCTTTAAAGATCCTGTCATCCTGTCATGTAGCCACAGCTTCTGTAGAGTCTGTCTGCAGAGCTGGTGGACAGACAAACACGTCCAAGAGTGTCCACTTTGTAAGAGAAGACATTCAAAGGGCATCATGCATCCTAACTTGTCTTTAAAGAACCTTTGTGAGAGTTTGTTACAGGAGAGAGCTCAGAGATCTTCAGAGACTCTCTGCAGTCTGCACTCTGAGAAACTCAAACTCTTCTGTCTGGACCATCAGCAGCCGGTGTGTGTCGTCTGCAGAGATTCAGAAAAACACACCGACCACAGATTCAAACCCATCGACGAAGCTGCACGACAACACAAGAAGGAACTTCAGGAAACTCTGGAGCCCTTAAAGGAGAAGTTAAAGGTTTTTAAAGAAGTTAAAGTGAAGTTTGATAAAACATCAGAACACATGAAGGTCCAGACCCGATACACAGAAACGCAGATTAAGAAGCAGTTTAAGAAGCTTCACCAGTTTCTAGAAGAGGAAGAGGAGGCCAGGATGGCTGCACTGAGGGAGGAAGAGGAGCAGAAGAGTCAGATGATGAAGGAGAAGATGGAGGCTGTGAGCAGAGAGATAGCAGCTCTTTCAGACACAGTCAGAACCACAGAGGACGAGCTGAGAGCTGAAGACGTCTCATTCCTGCACAACTACAAGGCTGCAGTGGAAAGAGTCCAGCAGCGCCTCCTGCTGGAGGATCCACAGCTGGACTCAGGAGCTCTGATAGACCAGGCCAAACACCTGGGCAACCTCACCTTCAACATCTGGAACAAGATGAAGGACATGGTCTCCTACACTCCTGTGATTCTGGACCCAAACACTGCTGGTACAAAACTCATCCTGTCTGAAGATCTGACCAGTGTGAGACCAGGAGAGAAACAGAAGCTTCCTGATAATCCAGAGAGGATTGATGGTTACTATTACTGCTCTGTCCTCGGCTCTGAGGGCTTTAACTCAGGGACTCACAGCTGGGACGTCCAGGTTGGAGACAGTAAAGGCTGGTCACTGGGTGTGTTTGCAGAGTCTGTCCAGAGGAAGGGAGTCATACAGTCTGGAATATGGAGACTTGGGTTCTATAACGGTAAATACTCATCGTTCTCCCCACCAGGACTACCGACGGATCTCCGAATGAAGAAGAAGCCCCAGAGGATCAGAGTGAATCTGGACTGGAACGAAGGAAAGCTGTCGTTCTCTGATGCTGATACTAACACACACATACACACCTTCACACACACTTTCACTGAGAGGATGTTTCCATACATTAACACTGTGGATCGCCTACCAGTGAGGGTTTTACCAGTGAATATCTCTGTGACTGTAGAACAAAGGAAAGACTGGAGGCTAACACTAGCAGTGGGCTAAAGTTACACATCTAAAATGTCATCTTGCTGTGTTGTTTGGTGTCAGAATCCAGATATCACAAACATTTGAGATGACAAACTGTGATTCGAGGCTCTAGAGAGCTACAATATCGTAGAAACGTTTAAGAGATGGACAGTAAACCGCAACCATGAGCCTGGGGCGCCCCGGTAGCTCACCTGGTAGAGCGGGGCACCCCAGGTACCAAAGCTGAGTCCTTTCTGCAGCGGCCCGGGGTTCGAATCCGACCCGCTGCCCTTTGCTGCATGTCATCCCCTCTCTCTTTCTCCCCCTTTCATAACTGTCGCTGTAACTATCTAATATGTGCTCTAGCTCTATCTATCTGGCGTGGAGAGGAGGTTGTGTTGCTCTGGCTCTACCTATCTGGCGTGGAGAGGAGGTCGTGTTGCTCTGGCTCTATCTTTTTGGCGGGGAGAGGAGGTAGTGTTGCTCTGAATCTATCTATCTGGCGTGGAGAGGAGGTTGTGTTGCTCTGGCTCTATCTGTTTGGCGTGGAGAGGAGTTTGTGTTGCTCGGGCTCTTCCTGTTTAGCGTCAAGAGTAGGTTGTGTTGCTCTGGCTGTACCTGTTTGGCATCAAGAGGAGGTTGTGTTGCTCGGGCTCTTCCTGTTTGGCGTCAAGAGGAGGTTGTGTTGCTCTGGCTGTACCTGTTTGGCGTCAAGAGGAGGTTGTGTTGCTCTGGCTCTACCTGTTTGGCGTATAGAGGAGGTTGTGTTGCTCTGGCTCTATCTGTTTGGTGTGGAGAGGAGGTCGTGTTGCTCTGGCTCTATCTGGTTGGTTTGGAGAGGAGGTCGTGTTGCTCTGGCTCTATCTGGTTGGCGTGGAGAGGAGGTCGTGTTGCTCTGGCTGTACCTGTTTGGCGTCAAGAGGCGGTCGTGTTGCTCTGGCTCTACCTGTTTGGCGTATAGAGGAGGTTGTGTTGCTCTGGCTCTATCTGTTTGGTGTGGAGAGGAGGTCGTGTTGCTCTGGCTGTACCTGTTTGGCGTCAAGAGGAGGTCGTGTTGCTCTGGCTCTACCTGTTTGGCATATAGAGGAGGTTGTGTTGCTCTTGCTCTATCTGGTTGGTGTGGAGAGGAGGTCATGTTGCTCTGGCTCTATCTGGTTGGCGAGGAGAGGTGGTCGTGTTGCTCTGGCTCTATCTGGTTGGTGTGGAGAGGAGGTTGTGTTGGTCTGGCTCTACCTGTTTGGCATGGAGAGGAGGTCATGTTGCTCTGGCTCTATCTGTTTCCCGTGGAGAGGAGGTTGTGTTGCTCTGGCTCTATCTGGTTGGCGTGGAGAGGAGGTCGTGTTGCTCTGGCTCTATCTGTTTCCCGTGGAGAGGAGGTCATGTCGCTCTGGCTCTATCTGTTTCCCGTGGAGAGGAGGTCGTGTTGCTCTGGCTCTACATATCGGGCGTGGAGATGAGGTCGTGTTGCTCTGGCTCTATCTGTTTTCCGTGGAGAGGAGGTTGTGTTAATCTGGCTCTATCTGGTTGGCATGGAGAGGAGGTGGTGTTGCTCTGGCTCTATCTGTTTCCCGTGAAGAGGAGGTTGTGTTGCTCTTGCTCTATCTGGTTGGCGTGGAGAGGAGGTCGTGTTGCTCTGGCTCTATCTGTTTCCCGTGGAGAGGAGGTCATGTCGCTCTGGCTCTATCTGTTTCCCGTGGAGAGGAGGTCGTGTTGCTCTGGCTCTACATATCGGGCGTGGAGATGAGGTCGTGTTGCTCTGGCTCTATCTGTTTCCCGTGGAGAGGAGGTCATGTTGCTCTGGCTCTATCTGTTTCCCGTGGAGAGGAGGTCGTGTTGCTCTGGCTCTATCTGGTTGGTGTGGAGAGGAGGTCGTGTTGCTCTGGCTCTATGTTTCCCGTGGAGAGGAGGTTGTGTTGCTCTGGCTCTATCTGTTTTTTTTGGTTAAGTTTTTCCTTATCCGATGAGAGGGTTGCACTGTAAAGGACAGAGGGTGTCGTATCCTGTACAGATTGTAAAGCCCCCCAAGGCAAATTTTTTGATTTTTTGCGACTATACAAATAAAATTGACTTGACTTAATAAAGGCAAAAGCCAAAAAAAAATAATCATAAAAACAACCGATAGAGCTAAACTTTCTCAGATATTACGAGGCACACCTGAATGTACCAGGAAGTCCCTGTCAGCGCCTACAGGCTTTACACTGCGGCAAGAATAAACAGACGCATGCAAGTAAGCGTGGAAAGAGAGATCCTGCTTTTGATTTCAGTGGTCGAAATAGGACCAATAGCGTAACCAATAGCTAATTTCGATCGATTTCCGATTTAAAATCGAAATGGTGACACCTCTAATTACATCTTTAAAGTGAAGTTTCTGTGTATTTGAACAGCAGGTGTATACATTGATTTGTTTATTGATGCAAAGTGTTGAAAAGATTTTAGTTTACATTATCTGTCTATTGTAATTCATCATTAAATTAGATTATGAAACACTTTCATTTTCCAGTTGCGGCCAACTGGTTTTTGTTTTCGATCTGTTCTAAGGTTGTAACTTTAAAATGTAAGTTTCAGTTGTAATCTTCTGTAAAACCGTCAAAGCTTTTGTAAATGTTTGTCCATCAGGCTGTTTGTGTCCAGTCAGATGTCTGAGACTCTATACGGTTTGAGTTCAAGATGATTTTCATTCCATTCATAAATGTACTGAAACCACCGGCTGCAGCGAGGAAAGACTACATTTAAATAAAAAAACACTAAACCAATGTTGGGCTGTGATGTAAAGTGTGTGTGATTTGTAGTTAACCGACTCAAACATGCAAAACCACAGACGAGTCCTTTAATTCATTCAGTGGAAACATTTCGTTGTGTCAGAAGAAGACAAAAGAATCGTCTGGGTTTAGTGAACCAACAACAACAGGAGGTTATTGTAATGGTGTTTTTCACTGGAGACAAAAACAAACTCTGACAATATGTTGCGACACACGTTTACCAGGGGAAGGTATTAGTTGTGACACCATGCAGGGAAAAGGGCGGAAGCTGAAGCACCAACTGTATTGTTCAGGACTGACTGAAGATTGACAAGTAAAGTAGTATATAGAAACATGGTGTCCCTTCCCCCTGGTGAAAGTATTTTGCAACACAGACTGAGTTATTTTACGCTTAACCCTTTTTGAATTTTCTAAAAAATGGAGACAATAATTCAAAGGTCTGGAAACAATCAAGAGTTTTACTCAAATTTGCTCCACAGATGCCAAAACTCGTTAAACTTTGGTGAACTTTCAGTCTGAAAGAACACGCCAAGCAACACACCGCCACATAAAAAGGCAAGCCTAGTACAAGCAGGCAACAATGTTGTTTTACATAACGTTATGAAAGAAAGTCCGCTACAGGCGGTTATTTATCTACGTTGTTACGTTGTGACATTACTTTGTTGCGTTACTTTGTTGCGTTACTTTGTTGCGTTACTTTGTTGCGTTACTTTGTTGCGTTACGTTGTTGCGTTACGTTGTTGCGTTACGTTGTTGCGTTACGTTGTTGCGCTACTTTGTTGCGTTACGTTGTTGCGTTACGTTGTTGCGTTACGTTGTTTCGTTACGCTCTTGCGTTACGTTGTTGCGTTACGTTGTTGCGTTACGTTGTTGCGATACGTTGTTGCGTTAAATTGTTACGTTAGGTTGTTATGTTAGGTTGTTGCGTTACTTTGTTACGTTAGGTTGTTACATTACTATGTTAACACAAACCGTGATCATTTTTCCAACCTTAAAGGGGCTATATGTAAGAATCAGAAATTGCTTGTTCACAGCGACACCTGTGGCCGCAATGTCAACGAAAGTCAGCGTCCTGTTGCTCGAGCTCGCGCGCTACATTGACATGAACGAGCACCGGTCTAAACAGTGAGGCGACACACGTCAGCTAACACACAATATCACTCTATATTTCACCTGCTTGGCAGTAATGTTAGCTGACCAGACGAAGGTCTCTCCATGGATCAATGCTGATCCTAGTGCTGGCTTTTCCTGTTCAGCCTGCCGACCGCGGAGGGAACGGGGGGGGCGGGGGAGACACCGACACCCGGTCGGGACGATAACGTAACTCTCTGCGGAGCTCCGTCACTTCACAAGACACGGGAAACCTCTGTTGGTCTGGAGGAGCGGCAGCATTTATTTCTGCAAAAACGTCCACTGCACATTCACTAGACATTCTCAGAGCTAAACTAACTCTTCTGCAGTGTGCGCGCGTGCACGTGGAGTTGGAGCGAGCCGATCGGGTGAGAACGAGCGCTTCTGCAAGCAGGCAGCAGGAGCAGCGCGTACCCACACGCGAGCGCGCATGGGATTCCGACCCGTTAGGATTTATGCGCGTGATAAGTTACAAATAGTCCCTTTAACTGAGTAGTTTTGCTGCCTAAACCAAACCAATCGTTTCACAACGTTAACCACGTATCATTCTGCTCGTTTCTGCTAGCGTGATACGAGGCTGATACGAAACGTATCGATGAAAATTTTCTTTGGTTCAGAATCGTTGATGTTCAACGCATCCGTGGTTTGCAGAAACGTACAATACCAAACATTTTTCTGACGACTGGGTTGGTATAATAGTTCATAGATTTCTAATCCAACAAACCTATAACTCTTAAAATTTGCAAATATGTTGAATACATGTCTAATATCTTTCTCTCTGATCTTTCTAGACATATCTGGCTGTGAGACACACAATAGATGGATAGAAATAGTAGATAAACTCACAGTTGGTTGGAGTCTGAAAAGGAGATTTGTTAACAAGAACTCTTTTAAAGGCGGTTTTGAAATAAGCGCACCGTACAACAGAATAGAAACCTTGCAGACTTTATTATTATTAACAAACTGTCCAATTTTCATCTGTACAGAACAACAAAAGAAATCAAATAAAGAAAAGTGGACAGGGGGGGGGGGGGGGGACAAAATAAACCAGATGATGAGGAGCTCCGTGGAGTCAGACACAAAACATCGTTTACAAAAAGATCTGAATCATCACAAACTTAAAATCAATAAATGTTCCAGTCGTCGTCGCTCGGGACGGCGAGGAACGGCGAGGAACCGACTGGAGATCGCACAATCTGACACACACGCACACACGCGCACACACGCACACACGCGCACACACGCACACACGCACACACAGACACTCACATGCCCACATGCTCCTCGGCCGGGTGCTGCAGGGGGTTCTGGGATGTTCTGGGATGTTCTGTACAGCGGGATCCCTCGGTGGGACGGCGAGTAGGCACGCGTTGATAAAACCCGACGTCAGATGGAGAAAAAAAAAAGAAGTGAAGGCATTTCAACGAATCAGGACGTCTCATTTACAAGCAGGGGGGGGGGGGCAGCGCTCACCACACCAAGCTAGAAAAAATAAACAGTACAGGCTAACTGCACGGTACGTAGTTTACAGTATGTCATCACTCAGTATAGTACACATGTACACGAGATCGGCTCGAGCTGGGAGAGGAGCGCTTCTGCGTTCCTAAAGTCGGCGAAGTCGCTCAGACGCACCGAGACCAAAAAGCTCGACGACACAACGACGATTCTCTCCGAAGATTTACACCGAAAAACCTCCACCGCCTTCTTCCTCCGGCATCAACCTGCAGGCTGAGAATCAGACAGACCAGATCCAGAAACAAGTCCGCTATGTGTTCATCAAACACCGAAGAAGACCGCGAGATGCAGTCCGGCCGGCTCACGAAACTTGGACCGAGCTGTGAAACTAGGCGATCTAGTTCTAAAATGAAACCCGACTCAGCAGTGACATCATCGCCTATTTTGTTTAGACGGAATAACAGAAAGTTCAGGAGCAGGCCGCCATGTTTGTTTCCTGTTTGAAACGGCGAGCAGAGAACCAGGGACCAATCAAGTGCGTCCTCTAGTGTCCTCGCCGGACCTGGTGGACATGAACCGCTGGATTTAACATCATAGACGTGACCTCTGACTGTTAGTGGAACAATTCAGCCAGAGACGTGTACTCAGTTTGGACCGAGTCTTGTTCTGCTCTTTGTTTCTCTTTCCTCTGCTCACATCCAAGATCATTTACTTGGCGCTGATGTGATGAAGCAGAAAGAAACCACAAAGACGACTCGTGATATATGAGACAACATGAGACTCAGCTCGGTCTCACCAAATGGCGAATGAAAGACACGGTGATTTGTGAGTCGTTTCACGTGCAATAACAACGCCAACTGCAATGTAAACGCATCCACGTAAATAAGCTTCGCTCAGAGCTAGTGAGGCAGAATAAAAAGAGAGAGAGAGAGAGAGAGAGAGACTGCTGATGGAGGGATGGAAGGGAGGTGGATAGGTCCAACAAACACAGGACTTTCAACCAGGAGACCAAAGCTCATGTCTCAAATAGAGTCCAAAGTGTCCCAAGTTGTTTTTTTATGTCCGAACCCGACCTGTGCCCGACGCAAATAAAGTAAGCTGAAGCACTGAGTTTGTGTTCCAGGAGTGTAAACGTTTGTAAACAGCGTGAAATGACAAAAAAGGCTAAAATGCGTCATCATGACACGCAGAAATGTCATGCTGTTTATTTCTACGCCTTCCCACGAGATCAGGTTGTGAGACAACGTGTTGAATTTTGGTTTCGTTTTCACAGCTGAAGTTTGGTTTAATTTTGGGCTGGACGAACAAAACGTTTACTTCTGATACATTTCATATTCAGGTACGCTTAATATCATAATAATTATGTCTTGAAGGACCCAGTGTGTAACAATGAGGGGGATCTATTGCCAGAGATGGAATATAATATCAATAAGTATGTTTTCTTTAGTGTAAAATCACCTGAAAATAACAGTCGTGTTTTTGTTAGCTTAGAATGAGACGTTTATGTCTACATACTGAGCAGGTCCTCTTCACGGAGTCCGCCATGTTTCTACAGTAGCCCAGAACGGACAAACCAAACACTGACTGTAGAGAGACATTTTTACGTGGGTCACCGTAGTTCTCCTGCACACTAAGCACATGGGAGAAGTTTCAGTTGGTTGCAATCTGCAACCTCCTCCAAAACCTGCACACTGCACCTTTAAATGAAACCGTTTTCCGAACTTGTCCAGCCGACGTAGCTACGAGAAATGAACCGTTTTCCTGTTCATATTTACTGATCAGCTTTACAGGTGCCTGAACGCACCAGTGGTCATCCCCGTCACATTAAAGATATATCGATGCACCGACTCAAAAACTACTATTCTCAGATCACGCGTCTGATCTGGAAACAAAGCGTCTCTAGAAGTGTTCAGGACGCCATGTTGAACAGATTTTCTTACGTGCCGCCGTCTTCCAAGAACTCACTCTAACCGCGCCAGAGAGGCGTTCACGGTCACACCGTGGAGCAGGTTGATGACCCGAGGACGCCAAACCTTCGCCGCCTGCATCCTCCCCCCCCCCTCGCAGGAAGGAGGGACGCTCGCTTGCTGGAGAAAAGGCAACCAGAGAACATTCAAATCATAGAAAAAAAAAAACATTAGTAAACAAATAAATAAGGCTATGACAAAACAATATATATATATTTATAGATATAAAAAAAGAACGAAAGCTGTGCAATGATTCCAGTATCATCTTTACACAAAAATGTTCACATCTCTATAATAATCTAGAATCTTTTCTTTATTCTGATTTTTTTTTTTTTTTTCCTGCATTGCTCTCAGCTTTTCCGTACCAACCGGCGCGATACCAACAGCCGCTCTGCGAGTTCATGAC
Source organism: Sebastolobus alascanus (assembly GCA_916701645.2). Classification (NCBI taxonomy): domain Eukaryota; kingdom Metazoa; phylum Chordata; class Actinopteri; order Perciformes; family Sebastidae; genus Sebastolobus; species Sebastolobus alascanus. The sequence continues at coordinate 536,726 of CAKAOJ020000157.1, read as the reverse complement.
TGGGAAAAATAAAATTAAAAAAAAAAAAATTAGCCCCCAGTTCTGGATCAGACTCTCCTGACTCAGGAGACCGGAGCGTGATGCCGAGCAAGCGTTCCAACCAGCTGCTGGAGCGGCAAACTGGGAGCAGCAAGTGGTGCGTTTATGGTACATGTTGGCCTAGAAAAAAGAAAAATTATACAAAAAAAAAAAAAAAAAAAAAAAAGGAAAAATCAGACTGCATTAGAGGAGAGCTGAGGTTGCCAGGTCGGCTGTTTCAGAAAGAAGAAAAAATAAAAAATATCCACAAATAATTCCTGTAAAAAAAAAAGTTGAGCGAGCCGGTTGGGAGTGTTTGTTTTTCTTTATCTCATCTGTGGCTCGGTGGAGGGCTCGCTGGTTGGCACCGCCCGCCTGGCAGTCCCATGGCGATAAAATCTAACTAACACACATCAGCGAAAAAAAAAAAAAAAAGAAGAAGACGACGACGAAGATATATCCAGAGCAAAAACAACCCCGAAAAGACCCCTTTAGCAGGAGGACAAACTAGAACAATATGGTGGTAGAAAGACCGTTTCAATCACACACACACGCGCACGCACACGCACACACACACACTATCATACACACACTATCATACACACACACGCTGTAGTCATTAAAATACTGGAGTCATTAAACTGCTCTATACATGAGCATTTCCCATCCAACTTTCTACACATTTACACTTAATATGATGTCATTAAACTCCTTCGCCCCCATATCTTGACCTTTGACCCCATATCCTTACACCCCCCCCCACCCCTCCTCCTCCTCCCTCTCCTCACCTGACAGCGAAGGGGGGAGGAGGAAAGAAAAAAAAGGCGGAGTAATACTGCATCTACATCAGGGGAGAGTGGGTTAGAACTGCAGGAGGACCCGGCGCTCTGTATCGAAGGTCAGGAAGAGAAGAAGAAGAGGCGGCAGGGGGCGTGGCCTCCTGGAGAGTGGGAGGGGCTCGTGTAGAGGAAGAGCAGGTGAGTCACTGATCGAGCCAACTGTCGTCTGCGGGATTGTGGGTAATGTCATTCCAGCGATGAGTCAAAGAGAGTTGAAGTCGGGTGGTGGCGGTGGCGGAGAGCGGGTAAATGAGGGGGCGTGGTTCTTTTTTTCAGCGGTGGTCGTTTCTCCCGTGGGTGTGTCCTGACCCCGGAGTGGGCGGGGTCTACCTGTCCTTCAGCTCCTGCGTGACGCGTTTGGTGAACCGGCCGCAGAGCAGCCCCATCATGAAGAGCAGCGCCACGCCCGCGCCGATCACAGTCAGGATGTAGTTCTTGGATGGTGATGTCATCACCTGCATGGCGAGGTCTGAGAAGCCCTCGGCGGGAGCCACCTGACAGGAAGTGAGGACAGGACAGCTGCGTTCACATCAGGCTACTTTATGCAGCTCATTTAATGACCTCCAAAATAAAAGCCCATTAAGAACTGATTTTATGAAGCTTGTTAACTAAATTTCAAAATAAAAGCCCATTTTAAACTGATTATATGCAGCTTGTTGACTCAATTTCAAAATAAAAGCCCATTTAAAATGGATTTTATGAAGCTTGTTAACTAAATTTCAAAATAAAAGCCCATTTTAAACTGATTATATGCAGCTTGTTGACTCAATTTCAAAATAAAAGCCCATTTAAAACGGATTTTATGAAGCTTGTTAACTAAATTTCAAAATAAAAGCCCATTTTAAACTGATTATATGCAGCTTGTTGACTCAATTTAAAAATAAAAGCCTTTTTAAAACTGATATGCAGCTTGTTAACTCAATTTCAAAATAAAAGCCCATTTAAAACTGATTATATGCAGCTTGTTGACTCAATTCAAAATAAAAGCCTATTTAAAACTGATATGCAGCTTGTTAACTCAATTTCAAAATAAAAGCCCATTTAAAACTGATTATATGCAGCTTGTTGACTCAAGAAAAAAAGTAAAGCAGCTCAAATGTTGAGGTTTATGTTTTGTTGAGGACAAAAGTTTTACATTTGAGGAGCTGCATTTTATTGTTGACTCTTTATATATTTAATTTATTTACGTAACGGGTTTTTTTAACACAAAGAACTCTCATTAAATGTACAAACAAATTATAACCCAATTGTTTAAAGTTAAGTGAGGTTTTCTGAAGTTTAATATAATCTTTAATTTTTAATTTTAAAAACACACCTACATACAGTATTAAACCACAGACTGAGGAAACTGTGTTGTTAGGAGCTCAGTGCGTCTCATCATCACCAGCAGCTGTGTGTGTTTTTAACCGTGTTCGGAGCTGACGGCGTCGTACCTTGGCGGCGTAGCTCCACATGTCGATGCGATCCTGAAGTCTCTTCTTGCACTCTGGCTGCAGACGAACACGTTTGTCCTGCAGCGCCTCCATCAGACACGACATCTCTGAGGAAACAACACAACAGAAACGTGTTGTCGTACGGTGGTTTGTGGCTGCGCTGACTGATTTAGAGACGATGGTTAGAAGTCTTCTTCTTATATAGTTTCTAATAGTTTCAACACTAATTTCTTTAACGCATTAACGCAACTTGAGATTTTTATAGGTTGGAACGGGCTCAGTTTTAAAGCTAGAGTGAAGATACTGGTATCATATGAAACTATAAAACCTGATGAATCCATCGGTACCAACCAGGTCATTCTAGTTTGTCGTGAAGGAGGTTAAATAACGCTCCAAACTTGCACTAAATTTTGGCGAGGAAAAACGGTCATGTACATTTTCAAAGGTGTCTCTTGACCTCTGACCTCCAGATATGTGAATGTAAATGGGTTCTATGGGTACCCACGAGTCTCCCCTTTACAGACATGCCCACTTTATGATAATCACATGCAGTTTGGGGCAAGTCATAGTGAAGTCAGCACACTGACAGCTGTTGTTGCCTGTTGGGCTGCAGTTTGCCATGTTATGATTTGAGCATATTGTTTTATGCTAAATGCAGTACCTGTGAGGGTTTCTGGACAATATCTGTCATTGTTTTGTGTTGTTAATTGATTTCCAGTAATAAATATATACATACATTTGCATAAAGCAGCATATCTGTCCACTCCCATGTTGATAAGAGTGTTAAATACTTGACAAATCTCCCTTTAAGGTTAATTTTGAACTGATAAAAAATGTGCGATTAATCGTGATTAAATATTTTAATCAATTGACAGCCCTAGTTTTTATTCAATCATATTTATTTTTACTGCACTTTATTTCTTAGGAGTAACAAAACAAAAGTTAGAAAAACTATATGGTTCAATTCAAAAGAATCCTGAAACAAAAACTTCTTACATGAATACAGTAGAATGTCCAAATTGTGGGAGAACAAACTCTATTTAAATTCTTAAATTCATTGAATTTTAAATTTTCAGCTGAGGTGTGTGTGTTTGTTTGTTTGTGGACTCACGGCGCCCTCGGCCAGGAGGGATGGCAGCACATTGATGTTTGATGTCCAGAGCGCAGGCGGTGTGGAGGACGGGGTCGACGAAGATGTCCGCCTTACTCTCCTTCAGCATGTTCAACACCTCCTGCAGGAGGAGGAAGAGGAGGAAGAGGAGGAGGAGGAGGAGGAGGAGGAGGAGGAGGAGGAGGAGGAGGAGGAGGGGAAGATGATGGAGAGCAGGAAAAGAAGAAGATGACAAGGAGGAGGAGGAGGTTATTTATATAGCACTTATCAAAACGAGTGCTCATTACAAAGTGCTTTACAAGGCGGACATAAAAATAATAAAAGATAGAATCCAACGCCAGATACACGCACATTTACACATAGATTTATTTTAGAATAATCTCATCATCTCAGAATAAGGGCTAAACCTGGATTATTTTGTGGGTGTAAACGTGGTGATGGAAGGCAGCAGAGAGGTTGTTTACCTTCTTACATCCTTCCTGTTTGACCTTCAGCAGGTTGACCTTCAGACACTCCTCCACCTGCCCCGTCTGCTCCTGAGCTGCTGCTTCCTCCGGACACAGTCTGGAAATCTGAAAACACATTAAAACAGCTGTATGAGCTGCGTGCTCGCTGTAAGAAGGGCCGAACACATCTGTTTCGTTATATTATCACGATGAAAAAATGGTCTTCTCAGCAGTTATCATCCGCTCGGCTTTGTTCCGGCAGCCAGATGGCATCTTGTGATAATTTGCATATTAGCGTCGTCAGCTGCACCAATTTCCACTTGTCAAGTTCCATCAAGATCAGTCGGCGTTGATTCGACATGTTCTGATGTTTGATAAGAATGAACGGTCGGACCAGCAGCACCAACAGGAGATCAGTGTGCATGACGGAGCTGAACTGACACAGCTTTAATTCTTATTTACATTTTTAACATAGTTTTAAATCATTACCGTTTACTGATTTTATGATCTGTGCATTTAATGTCTGCTGGGATGACAAAAGTCAGAAATAATATTTTCTTCGGAGGAAATAACATTTAAGATGTAAAGGAAGTTCACATGTTGAAATGAAGCCATTTGAAAGCCGATCACACCAGACGGTTTTACCTAAACCACCAATGAAAGCATCAGTTTCTTCTCCTCGACCAACTAGCGTGTTATCATCACCGCCTGCTGGCCACACGGCCACATTACAACACATGTCAATGACTCCAGCTGAGTCCACTACTCCATAATACAGTATATATAAAATGCTATTTAAATGCTTTTTTTTGGTCTCTCTTTTTCTTGCTCTTCATCTCTCTTATGCTTATTTTGGTCTGTCTTTTGTGACGATACGCGTTTGTTAAAGGATGTCTGACTTTGTGCGAAATATTTTCGTAATTAAGTGAAAAAAAACTCCATAATACAGTATATATAACATAGTATATACTCTATATATATATATATATATCTTAGGGCTGTCAATTGATTAAAATATTCAATCCAGATCAATCACACATTTTGTATCTGTTCAAAATGAACCTTAAAGGGAGATTTGTTAAGTATTTAATACTCTTATCAACATGGGAGTGGACAAATATGCTGCTTTATGCAAGAGTATGTATATATTTATTATTGTAAATCAATTAACAACACAAAACAATGACAGATATTGTCCAGAAACCCTCGCAGGTACTGCATTTAGCATAAAACAATATGTGATTATCATAAAGTGGGCATGTCTGTAAAGGGGAGACTCGTGGGTACCCATAGAACCCATTTACATTCACATATCTTGAGGTCAGAGGTCATGGAATCCCTTTGAAAATGGCCATGACAGTTTTTTCCTCGCCAAAATTTAGTGTAAGTTTTGAGTGTTATTTAACCTCCTTCATGACAAGCTAGTCTGACATGGTTGGTACCGATGGATTTATCAGGTTTTCTAGTTTCATATGATACCAGTATCTTCACTCTAATTGCAAGTTGTGTTAATGCGTTAAAGAAATTAGTGGAGTTGAAACTTTGACAGCCCTAATATATATACAGTATAATTATAATAGAAGGTATCCTCCACGATCTGATGTTGACAGTGAAACATCTGAGGAGTTAATAAACAAGAAAGTAATATAACTTAATGTTCTGTACTATCAGGGAATGATGCTTCTGAGCACTTCTGATAATTTAAAAACCACACAAAGAGAGATAAGAATTAAATGTTTGTTTCTAGATGCTCAAAAACACGGAGTACGAGACTCAATTCTTCCTCTTTAACTTTTCCACTGAATGAAACATCAAAATATCTGACTGTAATACTTATAATAATTCACACTGAGGCTTTAAGAAAGTGTGTGTTTGTGAGGAAGCAGAAATGTTTGAACCTCTTGTGTGCAGTGGATCTGCAGCTGAGGGTCCAGTCGGTAGTCCAGCGCCGACTCCTGCAGGATGACCTGGATCTGGGCCTCGCAGTCCGGAGACAGACGCTGTCACGACACAGAAACACAGAAATTAATATTATTATGACCTAAATAATTACTCTACAGACTCAAAGTTTCTTATTTAGAAGCTAACTGTCTTCAAGACTTTTTAATTTAAGATGCATCAAATGGTTCATGATTTAATTCCCATTAAAAAAACACTCTTTACTTTTATTTTTTTATATTGTTTTATTTTACTATTTTAATCATTTTATATTGTTTTATTTTACTATTTTAATCATTTTATATTGTTTTATTTTACTATCTTAATCATTTTATATTGTTTTATTTTACTATTTTAATCGTTTTATATTGTTTTATTTTACTATTTTAATCATTTTATATTGTTTTATTTTACTATTTTAATTATTATATATTGTTTTATTTTACTATTTTAATCATTTATATTGTTTTATTTTACTATTTTATATTGTTTTATTTTACTATTTTAATCATTTTATACTGTTTTATTTTACTATTTTAATCATTTTATATTGTTTTATTTTACTATTTTAATCATTTTATATTGTTATATTATGCTATTTTAATCATTTTATATTGTTTTATTTTACTATTTTAATCATTTTATATTGTTTTATTTTACTTTTAGTCCTCACTGTTATTTTTTTCTTCATCTTTCGTCCTAAAGAGGCGTCCAAGATAAATCGGTTTCTATCTGTAATGAACAGTAACAGTTTATTTTAATAATAAAGATAAAACAAAGATTTTGTTTGAACTCCTAACACACAGTTTATTATTTTGTTGTTTAGACAGCCGGAGTTGACCCAGAGATGATGCAGGTTTTCGGTGCGCTTCTTAACCACGAGACCAACAGGACAACTTCCTAAACTTCTCCTAACTGCCAACAACTTTATATATTTATCTTTGTTGAAATATCAAGATATTATTATTAGTCCATGTTAGAATATGGAGAGAAACCCTCAGTATGATGCTTCAGATTTTTACAGACTGGTGAAAGAAGAGTGAACTCTCTAAACCAACATGGCGTCCTGGACGTGTTGTTCACAGCGAAGACGGCCGAAGCGTCGAAGCGTCTCACCTGATCGGCGTATTTGAGTTTGAGGCAGCCGATGACCTGACCCTCCAGCTCGCTGTCGGCCGTCGCCTTGTTCAGGATCGGCTGACAGAACTTTGGGATGTCGGCTTTACAGGCTTTCCTCAGCACCGGGTTCAGCCTGTAGTCTGCAGACACACACATGATTTCAGCAGTTGTACTTGAGGTTGTGAGGTAATATTAATTAAACTGAGTGGAGTGTGTGTGTTTGTGTGTGTGTGTGTACCTGTGTTCTGGGTGATCTGTCTCTTGGTGATCATCTGTTTGCATTTAGGATCCATCAGCTCGCTGTTCTTGTTCTGTTTCAGACACTGAAGGACGTTCTTTCCCTCCGACTCCGTACAGAACCGCTGAAACACCAAAACTCATGTTACAAACAGGAAGCAGAAACCGCTTATTACACGGCTACTTACTTAAGAAATCAATAATTTGACAAAAAAAATTATTAATAAGACCGTTGCTATGTATAACAGACTGTTGCTATGTATAACAGACCGTTGCTGTGGGCGCAGTTCTGATCTCGGACTCTGGAGGACCGTCTTTGTGCCAAATTATTGATTTATAGCCGTGTAATAAGCGGGATAATGTACAGCGAGCCGGTCACTGTTGTGAAATAAACCCCGACAGGGTGATGCAGGACCCCGATGCAAAGGTTTGTTTTCAGCATCTTTTATGTATAAAAACTCTAAATATGTCACAATTACTGCGATTCAATTACAAAACTGCAGATGTGACGACACATTACATCCAGGCTCAAACACTCAGTGTTGTGAATGTTGTGAATCTGAATGTTTGGGGTCACCGTTTGGGTCCATACCCCGGTTTAGAAGTCACTGTTCGGTGAGAGTTTGGTACATAGGGTCTGTTTGTTTTCATGTATTTAGAACGTAGTCAAAGGCGGAGCCAATCCTCCTGCTGGAGACTGAGGTCAAACTTTTCTAAACTATTTTCATTATAAAAATAAGGAACATTTCAAACACTTGTGTATTACACACTATTAACACTGAATAAACACTTTCCCAGAAGGCAACAGGTCACAACAGGCTTTAAAACTGGAAAGCATCTCTTATGCTGTGAAACTGAAAATACTAAATACGGGTGTTTTTTTCGTCGTCACGGTAATCAACACATCTGGGTGATGCTGTCAAATGTGTGTTAGCATGCTGGATGTGTTTCCATGTGTTTGCAGGCGGGTTTTCCAGCTCCGCAGTCTCATTTACACACGCCAAGCAGCTTCTTGTGCTAACCTCAGTATATGATGAAGTTAGTACCACAGTGTGCATGTGGTGCTGGTTTTACTGGCCTACCCTGATCATGTGGTGCTGGTTTTACTGGCCTACCCTGATCATGTGCTTGCAGACTCTCATCAGCTGGTAGTCCAGTTCAGGATCAACCATCTCCGTCTCCTGCAGCTTGAAGATCCGCTGGTGGCAACGCTGAGTCAGCTGACGCTTGTTCTCCTTCAGACACTCGATGACCTACAGAGAGAGAGAGAGAAACAATTGTGGAAGTTTTACTGAATTTTGATGTTTCTTTGCTTTGCTTTTCTAGTGTGATACTTCTAAATGTGAATACAAATATGTGAATGGAAACACGGCTAGTGATGCTGCACTGATCCCTGAAAAAGCCTGCCACCTGCTGGACGTTTAAGACAGATATTCTGCACTGTTTCTGTTCTTTAGATTCTCCTCCTGTCGTCCTGATGTTGTTGAATCAGAAATGGAGGATAAATAAATCTTGTATGTGTCTGTGGTCACCCAGAGCTACGATAGTCCATCATATCTGTACAGAGAGCAAACTCTGAGTATAAACCACAGACTGTCTCTGGTAGAAACAACAACGTCTCTAGATGACTTTATGTTGAGTGTTGATGGAGCAGCTGTTATAACCTGGCACTGATCCATTCAAACTCCATTCAGAAAACAAGCGTTTTAAAAGTTGTTTGTTTGTCGTCATGGTAACAGACCTGACAAAGCATAAATTCACACTTTTTACAAATCAAAATCATTATGTAGTTATCACGGCATCATTTTGATCTGTTTATTGCAATTAAATCACAGCACAGTCTGTTTATTTTGGGTTCATACCGCAGTAGAGACGTGTGGCTGCTAGATACAGTCAGTGCAATGGCGATGTGTGTGAATACAGCTCGCCGCCGGTTGATGTTATGAACCCAGACACGACGGTGTTTGGTTTTCTGACATATCTGGGACTTCACCAACATGTACAAAGCAACAACAGTGGTTATTTCTTCATAGTTGAGGGAGGAAAGAAAAGTTGTTGGTATCTATGGAGACGAGCTCCTTCTCCTCTCTGGAGCGTCTAGACCGAATGAACACAAATGATACCGGCAGTTCAACTCTCAAGGTGAAAATTCACTTCGCTCTCGGTGTGAACACAACTTAACCTTCTCAGCATTTAATCTGTTTTTACACTACAGCTAACGTTACATTATGCAGTTACACTGGATGGATTCACACCTACTGTTCAGAGACTGACTGCATCATACTGATAAACTGTCTTTTTTTAACATACATCTTTTTATAATGACCCTTTGGTGAAGTAAACAAACAGGAGTGTGTGTGTTTGTGTGTGTTTGTGTGTGTGTAGCTGCTGACCTGTGCGTTGCCGAAGGCCACGTTCTGACACAGTCTGTTGATGTCCTGCTTACAGGAGTCGTACAGCTCCGGCTCCAGGCGGATGTCCTCCGACTGCAGAGATTCAGGGGAGGATTCAGAGGATTCACAGAAAACACAGACACTTAGATTGTGCTGGAGAGGAAGAAGAAACTCAGACCGGCTTTAAGGAAACATCTTAAGAGAGAAAAGAGGTTGACCTGCTGCTCTTTTAGTTCAAAAATATGGTTATTTTCTTACAATAACATGGTGGACTGTTGACGTTCAGACTTCTTGTCTCTGTGCTGCTGCCTGAGTGACAGTGAGGCTCTGAACTAATCAGACTGGAGCGACCGCTGACTGACTGACTGTGTGTTGGTGAACCCGGTGGTGTCAGTGAACGTACCATCTCCACCTCCTCCACCCGCAGCTGCTTACGACATTTGATGGACACTCGCTGCTCCTTGGCGTCCTGCAGGGTGTCGTTCCTCACCGTGGTGCTGAGGCAGATCACGACGTCCACCCTGAACGACAGGAAGACGGCAGGTTACACACCCGGTCGGACTTTATAACACATGTCAAGATTAGTTTCACGCTTCGCTGGAGATGAGAAAGTCTGTTTGTTTAAACTGCAACAGAAATGTGCTTTCTGTAAAATATATGTCAACGCTCAATATGTCATTTCCCGGTTAGGATTCCTTCAGTGTTCATCGTTCAGGAGGTTTTTACCACAGAGGTGTGCGGCGGTATCTCGGGTAATGATACTTCGAAGCCCCAAAAACAGTATTCAGGACAGCCGTATTAAGTACGTAACTCAACAACATATATAACAACGGTCTAGTTGTTTTTAGACATTTTAATTTGGAGGAGTTACATATTATACCTTTGAATTACTCCAAAAAAACAACAGTTGCAACAACCTGCTGGATGTGTTTTTACCAGTCAACAAGCCAGATGTTTTTTTTTTCCCCAAACTTCAACCCAACCTCTATCACACATTTCTAAACTTTACTCAGTATTTTCTGGACTGCTGGGTGGAAAAAAAAGTGTGTTGTTGGCAGCTAACGTTATAATTCAGTCAGCAGTCTGGAAACCTCAGGAGGAGTTTAAGGAAAGTGAACTGACCGGCCATCGTTTACAAAAACACCTGGAAAAAGTTGAGCATCTCTTTCCACCTTTGAGCTCAGAATATTTTGTAACATAAAACTTTTCCCAAAGGTCCAGTTAAAAAAAAAAGACTAAAGAATAAAGACTTTGAGATGAAGCTGAAAGCTCCCAAAGACAGTAAGTAGACCTTTTCTAGCTCGGATTGTCTGTTACAAATCTGATAAATTAGTAGAAGTAATTGGTATTTTATTGCTGCAGATATGAAGGTCAGATTGTTGCATTTGTTTTTGTATTAATTCCCTTATTTATTTACTCTTCTCTTTAATTTTCCCTTTTATTTATAAATTTATTTTTATAATTTTTTTTTAATTCATTAATTTATTTTTGCATTTGTTTTTATTTATTTATTTATGCATTTAATTTGTATTTATTTGTTTATTTTTGCATAATTTTTTTAATCTAATTTATATTTATTTTTATTTTTAAATGTATGTATTTAATCATGTATTCATGCAATTATTTATTTATCTGCTACTTTTTTAACATAGAAATAATAAATAATGTGCTGCTATAACACGTTGAGTGACAGCCCCCTTATTTGCATAATGAGGCAGAAATGCATAAAGAAATATGTAAAGAAATGTATAAAGAAAGGAATACAGAAAAACATAAGTTTTGTGAAATAAATAAGGTGTGAAATGCAAAGAGAAAATTGTGCAGAAATAAATAAATAAATGCATAAATATATACATTTAAAAAAATAAATAAAAAATAAATGCAAAAATATATAAATACATTTAAAAATTAATAAAAATGAATACATAAATAAATAAAAAGGAAAATTAAACACAAAAGTAAATATATTGGGGAAATAATACAAAGATAAATAAATATAATTAATGTCACATTTGATCAATTAATGAATTGCTATATTTATTTTTAATATTACTTTTGCCATGTATAATGACATATTTATTTATTGAGTCATTTATTTATTTGGCAGGTTCCGTCCTCCATATCTTTTTATTATATTTCTTTATGCTTATATATAAGAGCAACTGTAACATCCCAATTTCCCCCCAGGATTAATATTCATTCTGATAATGTGTCTTACTTCTTCTTGATATTGGGACACAGTTTGAGGACGTCCTCCTTGCACGCCGTCTTGAACTTGTAGGAGAAACGGAAATCTTTGATCTGAATCTGCAGACAGACAGGAAGACAGACTCATTACTGCATGCTGAAGCTGTAATACTAATACACAGAGATTCCTCCATTAACTCAGTGAGCTAAACCCTGAAGAGAAGGAACAAAATGTTTATTTTTAATATTTCAATATTGCTCAAAAGAATCTACGTTGAGAAATACTGTCCCATTTGCATCATAATTCATGCTGCATGTCTGTGTAGATAACAAGCTTCTTAATTTGTTCCCGTTGAGCTAAAAACCATCATGACAACACATTTTCATCCGTCTGCTCACCAGCTGGAAGTGTGTCACTCCCACCGCACACTTCTCATTCATCTCCTTCTGGTGTTTGTTCTGAACCAAACACTCCATCAGATCACCGGTGTTGATCTGGTTATCAGCCACCTCCTGAGAGAGACACACACACAGACAGACAGAGATTTGGTATAAAACATTGAATTTTGAGTAATTTTCAACGACTAAATATTACATCTCCTGTTATCAACATTGATGATTGTATATTTTCTTTTAGTACAAGTTATTCAGACTGAATAATTCAATATTAGGAGGACAATATGTAGAAACTCCTCAACCATGATGTATAATTTATTATTTTTTACACCTTACTAGTACCGGGTTGGCCCCCCCCCTTTTTGCCTTCAGAACTGCCTTAATTCTTCGTGGCATAAATTCAACAAGATGCTGGAAACATTCCTCAGAGATGTTGGTCCGTTTTAACATGACAGCATCACGCAGTTGCTGCAGATTTGCCGGCTGCACAGCCGTGATGGGAATCTCCCAAAGGTGCTCTATCGCAGTGGTTCCCAACATAGGGTCTTAGGGGGGCGCCAAAGATCTCAGGGGGTGCTCCAGGATTAGACTGCTCTGAGGTTGTCAAAATTAGATTTGCACATGTATAACTAAAATCCTAATAACACACTTACTGGATAATTTATATAAAAGAGTGCATATCAAATTATTTAAAAAGATATGTATTTTTTTGATACTTAGTAGCAAAATCTAACAAAATATTCAATCCATATTTGTTGGCGTTTAGCCTTTCAAAAACATGCTTTTTTTGCTTTACTTAGTAGGACACATTCTGTTTAAACCTGGTATTTGTGCACAGTTGCAGATAAAGATCAGGCTACACTAATATTATTAGTATTATACTATTAGTAGAATTAGATTCCAGTGGTGGCTGCGTAGGATTGTTTCCGACTCGTGTGATCTAAACATTTCCAATAACTCCAGAGTGTTTTAAAGTCCAAAAATCTAAGTTTATTGGAAAAAGATTGATGGAATAATTTCTAAAATTGAATACATGTTTTTATCTGACAAAATATTCTGCTTCAATCCATCTTTGTTGGCGTTAGCTGACGAGTTATATTCATTAAAGAAAGTTGATTATTCAAATGAAGGGTGTTCAGGCAGACTGTGGTGTTTAAAACATGCTCAACTGGGCTCAAAGTGTTCCAAGAAAACATCCCTCTGCTTTCTTCTTTCTCTGAAATATTTTTTCTTTGGAAGCCAGTTTATACATTTCTTAAATCAGAGCAACAGATCTAAATTCTTCCACTACATTCAAACTGGATTTAAACAGAACTATTAGTGGGTTTCTCTCTCCGTGCAGACTTACATGGCAGTAGATCTGGATGACGGGTTCACACGCCTGCATCAGCAGCGCCTCGATCTGAATATCCTGAGGACAGAACAAACACAAAAGATTTCAGTCAGTTCTGGTTAAACTGCTTTTATTCCGTCAGGACAGATCACTGAAGTTAGATTCAGTCAGTTTCCAGCCTGGGGGGCTTTGCACATCCAAGTGGACCCACTCTCGCTGTGGCTAAAGATGGGGGGAAGGATTCATTCAGTCGGGGCGAGGCCGAGGGGGTTGGTTGAAACAAAGAGAGGCGACAACGGCCGCAAACACGCCGCGGGTAAAACCGCCCGGAAACACCAGGGACAGAGCGAAAGGGGATTTAATGCCTCTCCTCTGACAATTCCAGACATTTTAAGACTTTTTTAGACTTTTTAAGGATCCACTGGGACCCCGTCTTTTCCATTTTTCCAATGAAAGTCTCTAGCACGCTAAAAGTCGCCACAAGACGTCATACACTTATTCGCATATTGGTGACGTCATTGTGCATTAATTAGCATAAAGCTTAGTGGTTGTGTTTTGCAGTGACGGAGAGACTGCTAAGAAGGGAGGGAGACTCCGTGCTGTTGGCTGTGATTAGTCTGTGCAGCATCGAGAATGAACCTGATGGTCTGAATAAGTCGCTAAATTTGTCGCTGGTCGCTTTTTAGAAATAAAGTCACTAAGAGGGTCTGAAAAGTCACTAAATCTAGTGAGGAAAGTCACCAACTTGGTCAACTCTGGTCCTGTGTTGTTAGTAGAAGTAGACTCCTCACTGAGCTCAAACACACTAGAGGAAACACTTAATCATGTGTCCTTGGCTACGAGTGTTGCATTGTGGGTATCAGCAGGTGTGGCTGGTTACCTCGGACTCCAGCTCCGTCAGGTTCCCCACCACGTCTCTGCAGTCGGACACCAGATCCTCCAGGTGATCCTGCAGACACTCCAGCTCCTGTCCGGCCTCCGTCTTCTCGCTGCACCATTTCCCCAGGTCGGTCATGCAGCGCCTCTGGAGCTCCGGGTCCAGCTTCACGTCCAGCGCCCTCTGGTGGAGGATCCTCTGCGTCTCCACCTTACAGTCCCTGGAGAGCTGCAGGAGGACCAGCACGCCGGGTTAGAGGAGACGAGACGAGAGAAACAACCAAAGAGGCCTCAAACTGATACTCCACTCTAGATTATTAGTGTTTATGAAAAGAGGCTGTTTAAAGTTTGTAGATTTATGTATATTTAGATTAGACCAGATTATGGCTGAATACATTATTTCAATGTTCAGAGCATCGAGGAGAGCTCTAGTATAAAAAGACCAGCCACACAAGGAAGAGGATAGGGCTGCACGATTATGGCCAAAATGATAATCACGGTTATTCACTGATTTTTGCGACATTTTTATTGCACTTTCACACTAAAATAAACAGAGCGCTGCTTTCACTTCCGTGCTGTGCTACATTCCTGCTAATGTACAAATTAGGGCTGTTTCTGTAGGATGTTGGAAAAAACTGACATTGCAATATATTTTTTTTTCTGCAATATATACTGCAATATGAAAAAATAGAGGAAGCTTAACCTTTTTTATTAGCTCCATTTTAAAGTAAAATGCTTCAAAACATTGAGAGCAAAATTAGCAACATTAACAGCTAAATAAACAATGTTATGCTCTCAATTTAATCATAAACACATTGGTTGTATAGATAATATCTATACCCAGAAGTGAAGACAAAACATCTGGATCACCAGCTGTTAGTTTAGGAAGCGCTTGATTAGATATGCAGCAGTTTTCTATCAGCAGAACGAGCATTTTAAACGTCACATGCGATCACGTTCATTTAATTGTGGGAAGACAAAATTATGATTGCGATTAATATTTGATTAATTGTGCAGCCGTAGAAGTTGGGACAGCGAAAATCGTCTACACATCTTCACATAATATGTTGTAAACTAGGCAACGTAGTGGCTACTCGTAGTGGTAATTGTTGTGCTGCTGTAGCTGGAGAGCTGATGGCTAACACGCTAGCCAGTTGGGAACATGCTAGCGCTAACCAGTCACAATTAGCCTTTTCAGTAAGGCTGACCCAAATGCTTCAAAGCTTCGATCAACGCCAAATCAAAATTCGAAAGCATCAGGGTTTTCTTTATTATGATTATTATTTTTTATATTCTTTACCCCAAAAATCCCAAATGGCACATGAAATAAGGAATAGAAATTAGGGCTGCACAATGAATCGAAATGTTATCGAAATTGCAATATGGCCGACAGCAATTTTCAAATTGCAGCATTTGTTAAAATCGCAATATTTGTTAAAGGCGGTTAAGGTTAAAAGCTCTGCTTTTCCTGACAATGTGTGAAACCCAAAGTGTTTCCATACTTCACTGGATGTGTAGTGTTTACCACTTTGGATTTAACATGTGAGGGTTCAGGTCGTATCCACGACGACCCTCCAACGTTTGGTCGCTGCGGCTCGCTGAGGTTTGTTTTGGTTGACGGATACGGAACGGATATGATGTCACGTTACTCTGACTACAACAATAAAAGCGGTAACTTCCTTCTACCTCCACATAGACTCAGATGAAGCAAATATATCGATTCTGGCATTAAAAACTCTATTTCAAAATAGTCAAAAAAAAAAAAATCGCGATACAAAGATGAAACCAGTAAAAACTGGAATTCATTTAAACTGAAATGAGTGCGTAAACTACAACATCTTTACACATTTTCAAGCCTTCAGAGGAGAGTGTTTGATACCGGTACAATATATTTGAGTGGAGTATCATTTTAAGGACAGCCAAACCATCTAATTTTAATCAAGAACTTCATTTGTTCCGGTTGTTTAATCAGCACAACCATGTTTTCCATAACTGGACATTTCACATCGATTCTTCACATCACAGTTCAGCAGCACGTTTCACACAATCACTCTTTAAAATCAGCTCCCACATGCACCGATATTAGATAAGAATTACAGAGCGCAATCATCTTCCCCTACAAACCACCAGTCATCATGACAAGCACGTCCAGTTTCCTGTGATTATCATCATCATCATCATCATCATCATCATCATCATCATCAGATCAGCAGCACGACGTACTCACAGTGAAACCCTGGTTCTCTGCTTCAGACTCCCCACTGAGGAACTACGAGAATATCCTCTGGTCAGTGAGAACGTTCACACACTTCCTGCATATTTACTGCAGTTTTTATTTTCTTCTGCATACTGACAATATAAATGCAAATGTGTTTTAGTAGTCTGTTAGTTTTGGCTCTTAGCTGAGGCTCTAATGGGACTTTCAGTGTGTGCAAAAGCCTTAAAACGTAGATATATTTTTCAACCTGAATCCTATTTTCTCATGTTTTGTGTCTAACTGACTAATAGGGACAACAGTTTATGAAACTGGTCCAGTATCGAGTACAGTATAATTACATTTGAAGAATTCAAGAGCAAAACCTCAGCATAATCCTAAAACCTCAAGGTCAACAGATTCAGTAATTTCTACATTTAGTTGATCATAATGAAAACTGTTGATTAAAACAAATGAAATGTTTTTGTGGTGTGGTAAAGAACCCACAGCAGCAGATATCCAAAATAAATATCTGTATAGACAGACACCACTAGTGTTAAGAGTGAGATGATGCTCTGAACTGATCCTAGAAAAGGTTCAGAGGTCACATCAGAAACCCTCCTGTGATCGTGGTGTTGTGGACAGAGACTCACCCTCCGTCCCTGCTCCACAGAGCGGTAGGCGTGGCGGTACAGGCAGGAGAAAATGGCGCCGGGCGGCATCATCTCGCTGGTCTCGTTCCAGCCGTGAGTGTGGCAGAGCCGGGCAGCGTCGCCCTGACACTTCTTATACAAGATGGGATCCAACCTGGGGAGTAATTATGAATTATCCATCAGTACACAAACATACGGACCCACCTGGTCTCTAATCTCACATCTGTTGGTGTTTCACTGGACTTTTCTTTTATGTTTTGCTTTCTCAACTGTAAAGTTACTTTTATTTTTTAGCAAAAGTCAGTGAAAATAAAGCTTTTCTTTTATCTTGTGAAGGAGGAGGATTAGCAGGACTTACTTCCAGTCTCTGGCGATAAAGTACTGCAGCTCCAGCAGTCTGTGTTCACAGTCCTCCACCATCTTCTCCGTGTACAGATGCTCCATCAGACATGACAGGATCCTGCAGGATCAGCAGCACAAATATTTAAAGTTTCCTCTTTTTATTTTAACTACATTACAGATATTTGCCACATACAGAACACAGTATAACTTTTCCTTTCATGATCATATACTCTGAGGAACTCAAATCAAATGAGGAGAGGTCGCATTTACAGACAATTAAAATGTTAATAGGAGTTTCTTTGAATCAGATTGTTTTTCTGGTTTAAATGCTGGGTCTTTACATCAGTGAATAAAAAGAGTTTGCAAAAACTATATTAATAAAAGGTGTAAATGAGAGATTATAACCATAAATTACAACAAATATGTGATGTAAATACTACGCAGGATTACAGGAGAAACAATTATGAAAATCTAATTTCGTTAGTTAGTTTTTAAGTTTAAAGTCACTAAACCACTGCTTCTAATGGCAGATTCACACCAAGCGTGAAGCGAACCTTTCGCGCGGCATTTTATTATTTTTTTTTCGCGGGAGTTGAAAAATTTCAACTCGAGCAAGAAATTCGTGTGACTCTGTGTCGCGAAAGCCTCTCAGCGTTGAGATTCTCCTCCTGTCGTCACTGACGTCCTGACGTTGTTGAATCAGAAATGGAGGATAAATAAATCTTGTATGTGTCTGTGATCACGCAGAGCTACGATAGGACATCATATCTGTACAGAGACCGGACCAAACTCTGTGTATAGATGGGTGTGTATAAACAACACACCAAACTCCATTCAGAAAACAAGCATTTTAAAAGTTGTTTGCTTGTCGTCATGGTGACAGACCTGACAAAGCATGAATTCAGACTTTTTACAAATTGACATCATTATGTTGTTATTTCGGCATCATTTTGATCCGTTTATTGCAATTAAATCACAGCAACAATCTGTTAATTGTTGTGTTCATACCGCAGTAGCAACGTGTGGCTTGCTAGATACAATGGCGATGTGTGTGAATACAGCTCGGCGCCGGGTGATGTTATGAACCCAGACACGACGGCGTTTGGTTTTCTGACATATCTGGGACTTCCATAACATGTACAAAGCAGCAACATTGGTTATTTCTTCCATGGTTGATGGAGGAAAAGAAAAGTTGTTGGTATCTATTGAGACAAGCTCCTCCTCCTCTCCGGCGCGTCTAGAGCGAATGAACACAAATGATACCGGCGGTCCAACTCGTGTGAGTAAAGCGAGGCGAAAATTTGCTTTGCTCTTGGTGTGAATGCGACATAACACAGAGTTGTAAAGGTTGTATTAGGTTGGATTCATGGAAGCAGTTTATTTGACCAAACTTTATATGATAACTCACCTTTATAGGAGATTTTGTAATTAAGTTACATCAGAGCTAAAGTCTATTTATATGTTCTTATCAGTGAAACGTGTAGACTGATAAAATTAAAAATATGTAAAATACTGAAACATACATGGAAGATTAACCAGTACAACAATAAACAGAATGAATGAGGAGAGACGAGACGATGAAGAAGTGTCGTGTTTGACTCACATGGGGTCTCCGCTGCGGATGTGTTTGCAGGCCGTCTGGATGACGGACTCGCAGGCTTCGTTGAGCGCTCGGTCGATGCGGTAGTCGGATCCGGGGTCGGCTTCCTGGATCAGAGTCTGGAGCTGAGGATGGATGACATGACAACATCATCAACAACAACAACAACAACAACAACACGAGCTGGAAGCTCTCCTCTAAGGGGGGGGGGGAAGCTGCTGATCTGGGGATCAAGAACTGGTGCCAAGTTTAAAACTGGGAGTTCCTTAAGAAATATAATTCTCACTCCTGATTATTTATTCCTGAAATCGACTTTTCAAAATGGTAGAAAATGGACTACTCATTTATTTATTTATTTTTAATTCCTTCCTTATTATTACCCTCTAGTTATTTTCTTTATTTTTCAAAAATATTTATCTTATATTATTATCAGTATTATGATTATTTTTAATTCCTTCCTTATTATTACAACCTAGTTATTTTATTATTATTTTTCAAAAATATGTATATATCATTATTTATTTTTTTAATTCCTCCCATATTATTACCTTCTAGTTATTTTATTATTATTTTCAAAAACATTGGTGTAATATTGTCATTATTATTACTATTATTATTATTTTTGATTCCTTCTTTATTTATAACCAGCTAGTTTTTTTTATTATTATTTTTCTAATATATGTATATATTATTAATATGTTTCAATTCCTTCCTTATTATTACCCTCTAGTTATTTTATTATCATTATATTTCCAAATATTTATATAATATTGTTATTATTATTCATATATTTTTATTCCTTCCTTATTATTACCACCTAGTTATTTTATTATAATTTTTTCAAAAATAATTTAATATTATTATTATTATTGTCATCTTTTTATATTTAAGATGTTGTTACTAGAATTATTATGACCATTATTTCATCCTTCTTTTTTTTTGCTATGTGTGGTTTGTATCATGTCAAGTTCTGGATGTCACCTTGTTTTCTTCATCTTTTCTTGAGTATTTCTCCACTGCTCTTATCATTGTTATACCACCTGTAAAGTCACTGCTGTTTTGTCTTGCACGAATTAAAAAAATAAAATAAAAAACAGAACTTGTCTCAAACGGAAGTGATGAATGAAAAATGATAAAATGCTGTGTAACTTGATGAATCATTTCCTTCTGATGCAGTCGTGATGCTCCACGATAAACAATATCAACTGGTGGAAAACATCCAACGTCTGCACGGTAACACAGAGAATATTTACTTCATAAAAACACTTTGTTGCAGTTAACAAATGATCATTTATGGCTTCTGAAAGCTTTTTTTTTCCCCCACATATAGTTAATATTAATGGCGACTCACCGCCCGCTGACAGTTGGGGTCGATGGCTCCCATGTCTCCTCGGCCGACCCTCATCAGGCAGTGCAGCGTCCGTCCTTTGCGGTGCAAACCGGAGCAGTGACCCTCGATCTCGCTCCGACAGTGCAGCACGATCTCCGGACTCAGAGAGAAATCCTCCATCAGCATCCGCCTGTAGTCCATCATCTCGCCCTGACACTCGCCGCTGACCACACGACCTGAAACAACACACACAAACACAACTCTCAACACCAACGTTATAAAACTTATTTTAGTTAGTTTTCAGAGTGTGTTTGATAGTTTTAGTTTAGTTTCAGTTTTCCAGAAAGGTTTCGTTTATTTTTTAGTTTGTTTTTGTTAGGGACAGCTATGATATCTCAGAGGTATGTAGCTACATATATATTTACAAAATACAGAGTTGGAGAACTGTGTAGGAATGGCCGTAATGTTTAATGTTTAATTTTCGCGTTACTTTAGTGAAGCAACTGCGACATAGCGCCATCTCCAGGAATGTGAAGTCCATTCAATTTCTGTGGTTCAAAGTCACGAGAGTTGACGGAAATTATTATTTATTTTTATTTATTATTTTTTCGGTAGTTATATATATTACAGCTAAAAAAAAAGAAATGAATTCATGTTTAATTTTATATATATATTTTTTTTAACCAGAAATATCGTTTCAGTTTAGTTTTAATTTTTAAAAAAAAAAAATATATAAAATAATAATAAAAATATTTTTCACTGCTTATTTTCATTTTAGTTTCAGTTTACTATAATAACCCTGCTCAACATACACACAATATTTTATAGAATATAACTTACAGAAGTTGATGGAGTTAATAAGTAAGGGATAATGTACAGCGAGCCGGTCATTGTTGTGAAATAAACCCCGACGGTCTCTCATCGCCCCGTCGGGGTTTATTTCACAACAATGCCACATTATCCCGCTTATTACATGGCTACTTACTGAAGAAATCAACAATTTCACACAAAAACAGTCCTCCAGAGTCTGACATCAGAACTGCGTCCATAGCAACTGTCTGTTATAAAGAAATAACAGACCGTAGAACGCCAAGATTGACCAATCAGAATCAAGTATTCAACAAAGCTGTGTAATAATGATTTTTTGTGGCTTTCTCGCAACATATATTTTTAAAATCTTTTTTCTCTTATAAAGAATTCCGAATCTTTTTTATTCTCTTTTATGTCTAAATCATGAGAAAGAGCCTGGCTGCCTTATTGCTGCAATCAGGCTGCTGCAGGAAGCAACAAGACAATCTGAGCAGCGGTCCTTCTTCTCTTCTGTTCTTAGAGTCTGAACTGTTTAATCCAGTTTGACTGGACGAGAGTCAGAGTGACAGACCGGTCGGAGGTTCAGTGTGTAGTCCAGACGTCAATAAATGACTAATGGGAACAGACCTCTGACTGGTAATTCAGTGTCATGAATTAGTGTGTGAGAATGAGAGTGATTGACAGGCTGCTTACCTCGGTGTACGGCCGACTCCAGGCAGAGCAGCAGGTAGGACAGGCGAGCCTCTCGGGCTCGGGGCATGTTGCTGTCGGCGCTGCAGCGGTACTTCCTCAGGTCCGACTTGCAGGCTTTGGCCAGCGAGTAGCTCACCTTGTAGTCCTGAGCGATCAGCTTCTGCCTGGTGGTCAACGCCTCGCGGCACTGAGGACAAACGGGACACACGTCAGCATCACAGCACAGGTTCAATCTATGTGGTAGTCTCTCTTTTTAGCCTGGTTACTACTCCAAAAGCAGAATTTTTCCAAGGGAAGTTGAGCTCAGGAATTTAGATTTTTATTTTATTTATTTTTTTGACAATTTCAGTATAAAAAAAACCCTTTAAATTGTGAACTACATAAGGGCGAAAATACACATTCAAGAGCAATAATAGGTCTTATGGCATGTTGTGATTAAAATAATGCAAAGGGGTCTGTAAATTTCCAGGACATTTTGCAAGTTAAAGGGACTGTATGTAAGTTTTTACATGTATAAACGTGTTTTAATTGTTTTTTATTGCCAATGTGTGAACAGGTTTTAACCTAACCTAAAAAATGAGACCTTCCGCGACTTTCTGGGTTTCCTCTATCAGCCTGTAGACTGTTTTTAATGTGAAGAATTCGGGCTGTTTTTTCTGGGAAAATCCAACGGATGTGACGTCATGCACGCACACGAGTGCCTTATTTTCAGCTCCAGAGTGCAACCACTGCTAACGTTTGGTTAGAAATGGAATCCGCTAACGCCAACAACAAGTTTCCAACTTTAATATTCCTGGAGTTTTGCAACCCCAGGGCAGAATACCGAATAATAATGGTAACAAGACCAATAACGGTAAGTAAAAATATGACCTTCAGTTTTACCAGTCAGAGCATCACTCTGCACAACAACTACTGACATGAGAATTTAAAATGAAAGCGGCGCTGCAGCTCGGTAAAACACTCACCCTCTCAGTCATCGCCTCCTCAAACTTGTGATTGAAGAGACATTTGTAAACTCGTCCCTCTCCGGCCATTGTCTGAAAAAAAAAAAAAAAAACACGGTCCATCAACAGCAGAAAGTTTCATTCTTACTGTAAAAGGTAAAAATATATTTCTCTTTTCATCATTTCATTACAGCCAAACATTCACAATCATGCTGCAACAGATTGATCCTGAAAAGCGGATTAATTGTGATCGCTTTGATATCAGACATTATTTATAAAGTGGACAACATATTGTTTAGGATGGAAACGCTTCAACTGCCTCAATATGAAGCTGCCTTGTCCTTACTGAAGCACTAATATAAAGGTAAAACGCTCTGACTTTGAGAGGCCATGAATGCATCTGGTCACTGAGGCATGTCTGCATCATTAACGTGTTAATAATTAGGAGACACTCCTCATGTGCTCTATAACTCCATAACTAATGTTAATGTGATGGTGCAACATGTTTACAGGTGTGTCCAAGGTTATCTGCAGGTTTTCAAACCTGAAAACTGAACTGAGGTCTAATTTAAAGACCAAAATAAAGTAAAAAGACAGTATAAAGACACCTAAAACGAGCTAAAAAAAGAAAAAGCACAACAGGAAATAAGTGTTTAAAGAAGTAAATTAGTGTTAATGAGAATAGAGAGAAAAGGAAAAACTCTAAAAGATGCCGTAACTCTGGATCAGTTAATAGAAGGCGTTTCGTGACGTGTGCACGAGATCGTCCGCTAAAAATCCTCACGCTTTCACAGAAGCGCTCTCGGTCCTCGCGGCAGGCGAAGTAGAGGTAGCGGTCCAGGTGGAAGTCGTCTGAGGAGAGCTCGGCGACTCTCATGATGGACTTCTTACATTCTTCCTTGATGGGGTGCGCCCCCGCCTGCTCCTCGGCCTCCCGAACCAGAGCCTTCTCCAGACAGGCGATCACCTCTCCCTGAGAGTGGACGTCCTGCACAGAGAGAGACAAAGAAAAGGTCACGCGGTTACAGCGTTAATTGGGTTTTTTGCTCCATTCATTCAAATCAGTCAGTTCTTTTAAACCCATTTATATCAGATTTGTACTCCATATAATAAGAAGGATTTTTCTGTCCTGGTTGCACACTTTGTTGGAGATACTTCTTAATCATTTAATCATTTGCAAACATGCACAATATCCACATTTTTGCCAATAACCTGCTGATACTGGTGCCTTTTCACTCCAATACATCTAGTTTCAACAGCTATATATAGAAATGTTTCTTTGTTTGGGTGGCAGGATGATTATTAAAAAGGGTCAGTTCACCTAAATTCAATAGTGTCTTTGTTACTTTGGATTAAAACACTATTTCTTCTGTACAAAATAGCCCCGATAGCCACCGCTGACCTCAAGATATGTGAATGAAATCGGGTTCTATGGGTACCCACTAGTCTTCCCTTTACAGACTTTACCCACTTTATGCTAATGTTATGATTTGAGAATATTTATTTTATGCTAAATGCAGTACCTGTGAGGGTTTCTGGACAATATTTGTCATTGTTTTGTGTTGTTAATTGATTTCCAATCATAAATATATACATACATTTGCATAAAGGAAACATATTTGTCCACTCCCATGTTGATAAGAGGATTAAATACTTTACAAATCTCTCTTTAAGGTACATTTTGAACAGATAAAAATGTGCAATTAATCGTGATTAAATATTTTAATTGATTGACAGCCCAGGTAGAAGTGAAGACTTAATTTGAAATCCAAAACACTTCTCTCGAGGGTTAAAAATGCGACTATTATCTTTTAAAACACGCCCAAGTGTTCCCAATATGAACGTATTGACAGTGTAGTTTTAGTTCATAGCACCACTGATCCCACAGAGTGAGGTTTCCTTTCACTCCACCCATCATCTTGTCAGAGTGCGTCTCGTATTCGTTCGGCGTGCCGAGAGACGAGCTCGGTCGGGGTAAACACGGT
The DNA here is from genome assembly GCA_916701645.2 of Sebastolobus alascanus. Taxonomy (NCBI): domain Eukaryota; kingdom Metazoa; phylum Chordata; class Actinopteri; order Perciformes; family Sebastidae; genus Sebastolobus; species Sebastolobus alascanus. The sequence continues at coordinate 511,849 of CAKAOJ020000157.1, read as the reverse complement.
CAGTCTAATCTCCACTCCGAGCAGCTCCGGCACTCTGAAAATGAGCCGCCGTGACGAATTCCCGATAATGAAACCGACTCTGCTCCCGCTGACAAATAAATTATTTGCTCCGAGTTCTAATTGTGCCGGCGCGATATCCCATAATAGCAGCGTGTCTAACGGGCTTATGAGGTTTAGCTTGGCTCAGCAGCAGGAGAACACGTTCAGAGGAGAACTGATTGGCTCTGCTCGGCTGACAAACTGCTGTCAGACTTGTCTTTTCTGAGCTGAGTCACACTTTGAACACAGTTTCTGGGTTTTGGAAGAGAAGAGACCCACCACACAAAATCTGTGTGGCAAGTATGAAACACCCTTACTAACTGTAAGACTTTGGTTAGAGGAGGTGGTTAGCACTGACTGTACCCCCAACTCATGAAAACTTAGCTCTCTTTTGCCCCAACATTGTCACATGCTGCTCTGATTGATGCGTGCTAAGGTTCGGTGACTGGACGAATATATCGGCTATCAGTGATTGGTTCAAGGTTTAAGGTTCTTTCTCATATGTCAATTCCAGCAAAGCAGTAATTGGCAATGAAAGTCTTTGGTCTCAGGTTCCTTTAACAAGGCTCATAACATATGTATATATAAAAGGGGAAATCCCACAAGTAAATGTAAAAGGAAAATGATAATCTAAGTTATAAAATAGTGCAGTTAAAATATACATATATATACATAAGTAAATATAAAACAGTAATGTAAATGTAATTTAGTTGATGACAGTATTTCAGATGGGAAAACTGAATGTAAAATGTAGTAATGAGAAGTACTCAAAAATCCATATACCGAGGTGTAGATAGGAATGTAGTATGTATAGAGAAGTATATATATTTGTATTTATTAGTTTATCTGACAGCGACAATACATAGGCATTGTTGCACTTAATTAAAGTGCAACCGATGCAACGTATATAGGACTTCTAGCCGTAGCTAATTTGCAGACCTTGTCCCTGGTTAGGCTTTTAAGAAAAAAAGAAAATAAATGAAAAATAAAGAATAGCACATCATACATAAAATCACATAATACAACATCGTACATTACAATCAATTTACATATGTAGGTTCCCTATCGATAATCAGTGATCACAGGTTTGGTTTAGTTTCAGCTTTCACTTTTTCATTAAACGTTTTCAGGTCAGGTTGTATTTTTATTTTCATTGGTAGGGTATTTAAAAAATGTGTTCCTTTTACTGAAAAAGATGACTGACCGAAGGTTGTTTTGCGTTGTGCCACTCTGCAGTTACCATTTGTTGGTCCCCTAGTGGCGTTTCTATCGCTATTCATTTTTGTGACATATGGACAAAGTACAGCTGGGGCGAGATTGTTCACACATTTAGAACTCAATTTGATAAAAGAAAACTTGATAAAACTATCAAAACTGAGCAGTTTATACTTTTTCAGAATTATACAGTGGTGCCATTTCATATATATATATGTAAAACAGCATGTAAAGTATATAAAGGTAAGTAAAGGTAAAGTGACTTGGCTGAGTACATCGCCTGTTGTGGGTTTTTTTTTGGACAATTTTTGTCATTTTATTTTGCTAATTTCATGGTCTGCCTCCGAAGAACGAGTAAGAGACAGCAGGGAAAAACAGCGCGTAGAGCCGGCGTATTTTCAAATCTAACTCTGTGAGTTAAGGGTTTGTATACGACAGTTTTGGCGAGTTTTATTTTGTTTCTGTCGAGTTTGAATGATGTTTTATGATGAGTTAACAATGCAATTAAGCTAGTCTTAGTTCGGTCAAAGAGAGAAACTTGAATTCAGAAGGTGCATGGTTGTATTTCTCTGTTTAATGGGGATAAGTAAGAGAGCTCGAACCAGGGTTATTATAGTTAACTAAAAATGAAAATAAGCAGTGAAAATTATTAGTTGGTAAACTGAATGCAGTAACTGGTTGTAGTTAAAGATAAAACTCCAAACGTTTAGTTTTTGCGTCTCACCTTCTCTCCGGTGGTGATGCTGCCGCAGCGCAGCGTGTTGATGTCCTCGCGACACTTGTCCATGAAGCCGCAGATCAGCCGGTAGTCGCTGAAGACGATGGTGGTCATCTTGGTGATGTACTGGTTGCACTGGTAGTCGCTGATGTTGCCACGGTGATCCACCAGGCAGGACACCAGGTAGCCCTTCCCCAGCTCCTCCGCCGCACATTCTTTAATCTGAGCGAAGAGCATCGGACAGATTCATTATCCCAAACATGTTGTTGAAATGTGCAACACAAATACAACTTGCTTTGAAAAATATCTGAAGCTACGTGTCGTTAAAACCTCCTGAACGTCTAAACAGATCTGGCCACAAATGATATGGAAGAAGCTACTTTAGATTTATATTTATCTGAATAAACACATCTGTAACATTTAACTCATTCAGGTATTTTATTACCATGAAGTATCTTTTTTATGATCAGATAATGTGGCCAAAATATTCACTCACTCATCATCTTAATTTTCTTATAAAACACTTCAACGAGCACCGGCTGCTTATAATATCATAACTTATATTATGTTTAGTCCTCTTATTTTCTCCCAATTGTCACTTTTTCCTTCTTATTTAATTCATTTTTTTTTTACCTTGCTTTCCTGAGAAATTTCTTTTGTATGAGAGGATTTTTTGTGTGCATTTCTTCTTATCGTCTTGTTCTACAATCCCTCAATTTTTTGATGTGCAAATACATAAAAAATAAACCTTCTATCATCTTAATCATTTAATACAAAGCTTTGGTTTTGCAGAAGGATCTTGGGCCACTAAGCAAGCTGGAAACACACATCTGACATATTAATCACCTTATAAAAGTTGAATGTGTTAGCAGACACAGAGCAACATGATCACAAAGCAGGACGGTTTGAACTTTCCAGTTTATCCAGATTATTATTTTTTGCCAAAGGCATCTCGGCGTGAAGACAGTTGAAGACAGTTGAAGACAGTTGAAGACAGTTCGAAGGAAATGAGCGAACCGCTTCAAGGATGGATGATGACAGCGTTTTCACAGCTGTACTGTGATGTTGTTCCCCTTTCCTGCTTTACATAGTAAAAAACCTTTTCTTTACTTTTGTCTTTATGTGCATATTTCGTAGTGAGATAATCCAAAAGTAACAGAAAGTAATCAGATTACATTACTTTTATATTGTGATTAGGGCTGTCAATCGATTAAAATATTTAATCACGATTAATCACAAATTAATCACACATTTTCTGTTCAAAATGTACCTTAAAGGGAGATTTGTCAAGTATTTAATACTCTTATCAAAATGTGAGTGGACAAATATGCTGCTTTATACAAATGAATGTATATTTCTATTATTGGAAATCAAATAACAACACAAAACAATGACAGATATTGTCCAGAAACCCTCACAGGTACTGCATTTAGCAGAAAACAATATGCTCAGATCATAACATGGCAAACTGCAGCCCAACAGGCAACAACAGCTGTCAGTGTGTCAGTGTGTTGACTTGACTATGACTTGCCCCGAACTGCATGTGATTATCATAAAGTGGGCATGTCTGTAAAGGGGAGACTCGTGGGTACCCATAGAACCCATTTACATTCACATATCTGGAGGTCAGAGGTCAAGGGACCCCTTTGAAAATGACCATGCCAGTTTTTCCTCGCCAAAATTTAGCGTAAGTTTGGAGCGTTATTTAACCTCCTTCATGACATACTGCTTTATAGTTTCATATGATACCAGTATCTTCACTCTAGCTTTAAAACTGAGCCGCTACAACCTAAAAATCACAAGTTGTGTTACGCGTTATCATCACGTTAACTTTGACAGCCCTACTAATTAGTAATCGTGTAATCAGACTGAATTCTTAAAGTAACCCTCCCAACTCTGGGCAGCTGTATTGCTCCGGACCCGAGGAAGCTCAGTGTCGAGTGTGAAGCTGTTTGTATGAGCGGTTCTCCAGAAAGCTGCGAGCATCCAGCCCGTTCTGAACTACACTAGTGTTTATAAATTAAGCTGCTATCACAATCTATACAGGAAATGAAGCTATCAGCAACACCTGCTTCAAAATGGAGCTGCTAAGACTCTTTATCAACACAGGAACACAGATAACGATTAACATTTCCAAGTAATCTATATCATTCTATGTTTTTATTGCTTGATTACTAATATAAAGCAATTTAAGGCACAATTAGATATGAAACCTGCCAACGGTTAAATGAAAGACTGATGAACAAATGTTTGTGAGCAGAGAGCAGCTTCAGGAAGCTTCATGGGTTTCCTGTGGCTTTTTAAAAATAAACTGCAGCTTGATGGCTGATACACACTTCAAACAGATCTCAAAGATTTGGACTTCCTGTATATCAGAGCGTGGCGTGCAGTAGAAATTTAGATGTGACGTGTCTGTCGATTGCCCCAAAATGAGGTATATTCAGTTTGAATTCAGATATTAAAACCATTTAGTTAACATAAATCAATTAAGCAGGCTGAAATTGGTCTTTTCTATGTAAAGCAATTTCAATATTTCACCATATATATAAAGATAAAGCTTCTAGATTCTAAATGGAAAGAAGTTTTATTCAACCCACTGAGACCCTGTCTTTCAGAGGCTGCATCAGGTTCAGTTTTAGAGCAGTGAATATCATATGAAACAATAAAACCTGATGAATCCATCGGTACCAATCAGGTCATACTAGCTTTTCAGGAAGGTGGTTAAATAACGCTCCAAACTTGCACTAAATTTTGACGAGGAAAAACTGGCATGGCCATTTTCAAAGGGGTCCCTTGACCTCTGACCTCAAGATATGTGAATGAAAATGGGTTCTATGGGTACCCACGAGTCTCCCCTTTACAGACATGCCCACTTTATGATAATCACATGCAGTTTTTATAATGCAGTATAAATGTGTTATTTCTGCCTATTCTATAATGATGCATTTGAATATTTCTGCATACTGGGGTCCCTAAACAGTCTTGAATCACATAAATTGTGTATCACTGTAAGGCTGAGACTCTTGTGGTTCCAATGATCCCAACTGTATTCATGTGTGATGATGTTTCATTGACCTCACCGTATAAAATGACCTGTGGTGACCTCTAGGATAATCACAGCCTCATGAAACTTTACAGCCAGAAACTAGAGACCTAGAGCATTCAGAGGATGGATGGATCAAACTAGAGACCTAGAGCATTCAGAGGATGGATGGCTTTCCTAGCTAGATTGACATTAAGGGGGTTTCTGAGCAGTTTCCAGAAGAGAAGTGCTCGCCATCCAATCAACAAAAAATGCAATTCTTGCAGAAATCTCCAAAATGTCAAAAGTTTTTGATCCCAAATCACAGCATGTCTTTTTCTATGGTGTTCCTCAAGATCTTGGTTCCTTAATGTGGTATTTTTGAGGGATTATTGATCATTTTTATCAATTCTCCAGTGATAAAAATGGTTAAATTTAGCACCAAATCTGTGTAACAAATGGTATCAAACCAAAAACAACTTATGAGTCATAATAGAGCATGGGGATGGACATCATATACTTCAATCATCATGTTCTAAGCCCTTATACACTTTTACCTTTTATTTTAATTCATTCATTCATGTTTATTTCTTATTAATGACTAGAACAACTTGACCCACAATGCTGAGCTGCATCTCAAATTAATCTTCAGGTTCCCAGCTTTCAGATGATGTACACCACTTCTATGTGACATCTACAGCTGACCTGCTATCTCCCCCTAAAGACCCCCTGCACCCCCCTAAAAAAGACAAAAACTGGTCTATTTTGAAACTAAATCTGAGGAGAATCAAACTTTTACTGTGAGCGGTGGTGAAGAGGAGAAGGATTGTTTATGTCAGGTGATTAACAGGGAGGCTGGTAGAAGAGTGAGGCGTTGAAACTGGAGATGAGTCCAACTACAAACACTATCCTGTCTGAAAATCACTACACTGATCAGCTAGTTTGAGGTTTCTCTGCTGAAATAAAAAAAATATTGCAGTTAAGCATTAGAGGTTTGATTTTAGCGACTGACCTCGGAGATGGTAGTCTTGCAGACCTCCACGGCGACAGACTCAAACTTTGGGTCGGTGGTCAGGTTGAGCTTGTAGTTCCACAGCAGCTGGAGGAGAGGAGACACATAAAACATCTGGATTACACACACTATCCAGATACTAGTAGAGAACTACCTGGACCATCATGCTACTGGTGTCTCTCTCTGTTTGCATTCCTAAAGGTGTGTTCACACCAAGAGCGAAACGAACTTTTCACGCGGTGCGATTACATACAAAGTCGTGGCTTAAATGACGCGAAATATTTCACCTCGAAAGAGAAATCTGTTTGTCACGAAAGCCCATCAGCATTGAGATTCTCCTCCTGTCGTCCTGACGTTGTTGAATCAGAAATTGAGGATAAATAAATCTTGTATGTGTCTGTGGTCACCCAGAGCTACGATAGTCCATCATATCTGTACAGAGAGCAAACTCTGAGTAGAAACCACAGACTGTCTCTGGTAGAAACAAGAACGTCTCTAGATGACTTTATGTTGAGTGTTGATGGAGCAGCTGCAGAGCCTGGCACTGATCCATCCAAACTCCATTCAGAAAACAAGCATTTTAAAAGTTGTTTGTTTGTCGTCATGGTAACAGACCTGACAAAGCATGAATTCAGACTTTATACAAATCGGCATCATTATGTTGTTATTTCGGCATCATTTTGATCCGTTTATTGCAATTAAATCACAATACAATCTGTTTATTTTGGGTTCATACCGCAGTAGCGACGTGTGGCTTTGCTAGATACAGTCAGTGTAATAACACTGTGTGTGAATACAGCTCGCCGCCGGGTGATGTTATGAACCCAGACATGATGGTGTTTGGTTTTCTGACATATCTGGGACTTCACCAACATGTACAAAGCAACAACAGAGGTTATTTCTTCCATGGTTGACGGAGGAAAGAAAAGTTGTTGGTATGTATTGAGACAAGCTTCTTCTCCTCTCCGGCGCGTCTAGCGCGAATGAACACAAACGATACCGGCGGTCCAATTTGAGCGAGTAAAACAAGGCGAAAATGCACTTCGCTCTTGGTTTGAACACATCTTAAGATTTAGTATTTAATGTCAACATCTAAAACATTTTCATGTGATACACTTGAGAGCTCAGGAGTAAGTGGACCTTGAGTTGGGATTGTTTTGGTAAACTGTCTTTTTTTAAGATAAAGAACTTTGATGCTTAAATTTTAAGCTAACACAGACAAGAAGACCTACAAGTGTAATGGATGAAATCATAACTGCTAATGATCTTGCATGTCATGTGGTTGAAAGCTCCAGAAAAAGCTAGTAAGTGGACCTTGAGTTGAGATTTAACTCAGATATCTAGACATCTTCTGACCTGCAATTCACCAGATCAGAGTGAAGGTACCAAACTCATCCTCGGTGCTCTATGCTTAACGTACACTACGTGGAACTGTAGGGCAACATGGTGCATGCTGGGAAGTGGTGTTTTGGTGAAGTGAAGACACTTACATGGTTGCATTCGGTTGCAATCTCAGTTTCCTGAAAGAGAAGGAGAGAAAAGAGACATTAGAGATGACTTCAGGATTAAGATCATTTCTCTGGAGATTCTTCATGAGGTCGATTAAGGCTCTGATTCAAGACTAAATATACGTCACAACAGGTCGATCATACTGCCATTTCTCAGTGGTTTATTAAGAAATGTGGAGAAATGTAAAGTTTGAGGACACAACAAGTGCAACCGGTAACATCCCATAATCCATTGCGAGCTTGTCTGTAGTGTAACGGTACGTTCAGGTGGTTGTTGTTGAGCCAAGCTGTGGTGCAGACATTGTGGTTAAAGGGCGGGTCCATTATAATTATTATTATTATAGGTTTTTATATCATTCTGGTGTTCACACATACAGTATATCACATATATTTTAGCATCAAAATGCTATTTTTCCAAGCACTTTGAAAACTTTTTTCCCCATGTGACCTGATGTAGGTTTCTGCATGATGATGCTGCTACATGTACAGTATATATACATCCTTATAGTCAGTGTATTAACGTTACATACAGTATCTTAGATGGCGGTCGGCGTGCTGCTGTGGACGCCACGTTAGTTCAGATCAGAAAGTAACACAATAACACAAACTAACTAACAGATCGATGCAGCGGTAGACCAGCAGCTCCCCTGTTCTGAGAGGTCAAAATTACTGCTTTTGTGAATGGAGTCTGGTCTGGAGGAACTTACGACTTCAATTTCCCCGTCAGAAAGGGCTGTCTGATGGCGAGGTAAAGTGGTGAAAATATTCTAAAAATAGCGTACACTTAAACTGATAAAATGTGTTTTTCCTCGCTGTCAGACGGCCCTTTCTGACGGGGAACTGAAGCAGTTATAATGCTCTCTCTTCAAAGCCACCAGACTCCATTAAAAAAAAACAGTAATTATACTTTGCAGAACTAACCCTATCCAGACTTAGCACAGCTAACGTTGACTCAGCTAGTGCTAGCGTTCATATTATTGATAACCTGATTGATTATCTTACTGTGCTAACCTACGTCACTGCTTTCTGTGGACGGCTGAGTGGGAGTTTCAATTCAAAAATCCTGGAAAAGATCGCATATGTACCCGCCCTTTAAACCTCTGTAGAACACACCTCCGTAGTGTGAGGCGGACCCCGACTCAGGACGCGGCTTCTGGGGCCAATGTGGCCATCGAGTTATTTCCCTGCTGTGCTGCGTTGACCTGAGGTGACCTGTCTGACTTCCTGTCTCGACCAGCAGCAGCAAAACGCCTTCAGACCAGCAGCAGCCGCCCCTCCGCTTTAACCAGAGCAAAGTTTCTGACTGTCTACCACATGGCAACCGCACCGCGGGCCAGGAATAGACCGTCTGTGTGTGTTTGAATATTCATGTGTGTGTTCTGTTTACGGTGTATTTCACACAGAAGTGTCACAATGCTCTTCACACAGACAGTAAATGCAGCGTGGTGGTGTTAACTGAAGAAGAGGACTGAGTCAGCTCTGTGCTGTTTATAACACGTCAGTGGTCAACTGAGGTGAAAAAATAAATAAATACCTGGTCCTGGAAATGTGACCCAGCAGGGCTCCAGACTGACTTTTTACATTGGTTGCACTGGTGAGCCTAACTTTTTCATTTAGGTGCACCAGCACATAATTACGGTGCACCCAAAATTTTTCACCGCACCCTTTGGCGCTGCAATAATACATTTTAAGCATTTTGTCAGTTCCCATAGGCCTACACTAGGGATGTCACCATACCAGAAATTTAGTAGTCGATACCAACACCAGCGAAATTCCACGATTCTCGATACCACGGTAAAAAACAATAAAACAATGAATCCCATGTACTTCAACATCAACTCCTTTATCTGTTTTTTGTTAGGAAGTGAGGAAGAAGAACAGGTCATAATTCCCTCTCTATTATATATTTTTAGGGCTGTCAATCAATTAAAATATTTATTTGCAATTAATTACATGATTGTCCATAGTTAATCGTGATTAATCGCAAATTAATCGCACATTTTTTTTATCTGTTCAAAATGTACCTTAAAGGGAGATTTGCTAAGTATTTAATACTCTTATCAACATGGGAGTGGACAAATATGCTGCTTTATGCAAATGTATGTATATATTTATTATTGTAAATCAATAAACAACACAGAACAATGATAGATATTGTCCAGAAACCCTCACAGGTACTGCATTTAGCATAAAACAATATGCTCAACCTAACGCTTATTTGCCACTTTTAAAATCTATGCGCTAAATGAAGGAATAACATTTTAGATCTGATGTCAATCGATGGTCGATATATTTTACATAAAAAAAATTATATGCATGGAGAAATTACAGTGTTGTTTGACTACTTTTCAGAGGTGGAAGGGTACAGTACTAGAGGTCGACCGATATGAGTTTTTTATGGCCGATGCCGATTTTTTACAGAATCAGGACAGCCGATGGCCGATATATGATGCCGATTTTTTTTTTGCCTATGTGTTTGGCTGGTTTTCTTTTTTTCCTCCATCTGATAAAATATAACAGCTTAATAATAACAAATAATACACAAAATGTCTTAATTTAAGTAAACATTTATTGAACAACACTTATGGTCTGTCTCTCCAATCTGCACTTTGTGTCTGCACTGCAGTGCATATTTTATTTGTGCATGATGGTTAATAGTAGTAATAGTACAGAGCTCAAAACCTTTTAAGCACCTTTCCAAAACTGTCCTAAAGCATGTTTTTTATTTATGTTTGTTGACAGACACTGTTACAAGCTATATGGCCATAATCTAAGTGATCAAAACATAATAATAACTTTGTTCACTCGTATTACACAGCCTGCTGCTCATATCTGCTGCGGACTACACACAGGCCAGTGACGTCATAGAGGCTGTGAAGGACCCGTAGAGACGTTTAATGAGGAAGTGAACTTTTTGCTAAATGTTTCGACAAATTGCTCGTGTTTCCGCCCTCACACGCAAACTTGCACTTATGACAAGCATTGTCAGCATCAACTCTAGTAAAGTGTAATCACGCTTTATAAGTTTAGTTTTCTCCGCCATAGTTACTAAGAGCAGAAGCTCTGTGTGTGTGCGTGTGTGTGTGTGTGTGTGTGTGTGTGTGTGTGTGTGTCTGCGCTGCAGCAGCGTGCATGTGAGAGCTGCTCCGCCCCGCACACACCTAACGTCACCTACGGAGAGAAATTCTCCGTTACCAAAAACAGAATTGATAACGTCGGAGCATTTCATATCTAACCAATTAAATATATAGGGCTTTGAAAGAGAAGTATGTAAGCCTACCGGTTTCTCCCGGTAGAATGGCAATTTGATTGACACAAGGGGCGGAGCACTTTGTTATTGTCATCTATAGTGGTTGTTTGAAAAAAAATTGAGAAATGTCCAAAAATGTCAAAAAAATGTCAAAAAAGTCCTCAAAAAAAGTCTGAAAAATGTCCAAAAAATGTACAAAAAAAAAAAAAAAAACACGTTTGAAAAATGTAAAGAAAAAAAAAAGTCTGAAAAATGTCCAAAAAATGTAAAAAAATATGAAAAATAAAAAAAATCTGAAAAATGAAAAAAAAAAAAAAGTTTGAAAAATGTCACTGAAAAAAGTCTGACAAATGTAAAAAAAATGTCCCAAAAAGGTCTGAAAAATATCCGAAAATGTAAAATAAAATAAATAAAATAAGTTTGAATAATGTTGAAAAAAAAGTCCCCAAAAAAGTCTGAAAAATGTAAAAAAATAAATAAAAATGTCAAGAAACATATTGTCCATAAACCCTCACAGGTACTGCATTTAGCATAAAAAATATGCTCAAATCATAACATGGCAAACTGCAGCCCAACAGGCAACAACAGCTGTCAGTGTGTCAGTGTGCTGACTTGACTATGACTTGCCTAAACTGCATGTGATTTTCATAAAGTGGGCATGTCTGTAAAGGGGAGACTCGTGGGTACTAATAAAAAACAAAAATGCTTCTAGCTTTTTAAAACAAAAGCGGATTTGTATTTATGTTGTGACACTCGTAAATACAGATTGTCCCATATTTACTGCCTTAATTTTTGTTGATGATGATGATGATGATGATGATGAGGGCTCAACCTGTAAGTCCGGTGCGTCCAACTTGCACCTGAAAGCAGCATCATGTTTTTTTTGCTCAGTCAACACAGCGAGTGAGTCAGTGTCAGCACAGAGAGGCAGAACGTACCAAAGTAAAGCTAACAGGGGGGGGGGGGTTTAACCTGGATGGAGCCGGCCAGTCGGACGCTGATCAAACAGCACTGGGCTTTTGTTTTATTTTCTGGACCGGATCACCGGCCCGCAGGGAGGACCGCGCCTCTGCACACGCTCAGTCCACCTCTGGACTGAACGGCCAAACATCACATCACCACCGCTGCAGAGCACAGCGTGACTCATGTGGGCGCCGTCTGTCCAGCTCCGTCGGGGGATCTGCTCGTTTCAGAGCGCCAAAACTTCTCATCTGTTCAATCCTACGTTGATTTAACAGCCAAAATAAACGAACAATGATAAAAACCAGCCTCTGTCTGACCAAACGGAGCTCATGAAAGCTGGGAAAAATATTATTATATATCAACTGTTCGGGTGAATCGGACCCAAACTGTTGGATTAATCTAACTCTGAGTGTGTCAAACTCAGTGACCAGCTGTTAGAGATGTAATCTAACACAATGGGAACTGAGCTGACACACCCTTTCACATACTTTAGTCACACTGAAACATTCAGGCTCTCTGTTTTTACCTCCTGCTCCCTCTGAGAAGAGAAAACTGTGAAAACATCCATCTCATTTAATAGCTGCAGCTAAATTAAACTTAATCAGCTCTCCTCATTTTGTCTTGGGAAAACCGGCATGACTGGTTGAGCTATAATTGGAAGTGGGTGAGAGGAAGAGACGGAGAGAGAAAATGACACAAGAAGTGATAGAAAGAGGAGCGAATCCAGAGGGAAGCCAACAGCTACTGAGCCATGAAGCACATCAGCCTTCATCCTCAGCATCTTTTAACCCGCTTTCTAAAGCCGACGGCAATCCTTTACTACTGAAAACCTTCAACATGAAATATAATGTGACATCAATTTATTTGGACCAGCTGGTTTCCATCAACTTCTGGCATCTTTGATCAGACTCACCCGACGTGAACCCGAGCACACAGCAGCATGCAGTCTTATCTCTGTTTTATACCCTGAATATTAGGGGTGGGGAAAAAAAAGATTCACCTGTTTATCACGATTTTAAAATAGATTTTTTTAATGCCATAATCAATACATTTGCGTCATTTGAGTCTATGGGGAGGTAGAAGGAAGTGACCGCTTTTATTGTCGTAGTCTGAGTAACGTGACGTCATATCCGTTCCGTATTCGTCAACCAAAACAAACTGCAGCGAGCCGAACACAGAAAATGCAAATAACGGCGGAGGGTCCGCGTGGAAACGACCTGCACCTCACATGTTAAATCCAAAGTGGTAAACACTACACATCCAGTAAAGGATGGAAACACTTTGGGTTTCACACATTGAAAGGAAAGCAGAGCTAGACATCACGGCTAAAGCTGCATGCTAACTCTGTCACGGACAGGAAACGTTATCGTATCGCGGTCAAATTTGCCGGCGTTACGACTGTAGAGCACCCATATACTTCATATGATTATCATAAAGTGGGCATGTCTGTAAAGGGGAGACTCGTGGGTACCCATAGAACCCATTTTCATTCACATATCTTGAGGTCAGAGGTCAAGGGACCCCTTTGAAAATGGCCATGACAGTTTTTCCTCGCCAAAATTTAGCGCAAGTTTGGAGCGTTATTTAACCTCCTTCACTACAAGCTAGTATGACATGGTTGGTACCGATGGATTCATTAGGTTTTTAGTTTCATATGATTCCAGTATTTTCACTCTAGCTTTAACAGTGAGCACGCTACAACCTTAGAAAGACAGACTAGTGGCCAGTTAGCTAGCTACCTTCAATGTGCATGCACACTTTTGACAATGTGGCGATACGATATGTATCATGATACAGAGGTTACGATTATATACGATACGATACTGTAAGCAAGGCGATATACTGCTTTTTTTTTTAAATCTAGTTTTAGGAAAACTGTCATCGCATAAAGAACACATTGCCATATGCATAAAATCAGTAAATTGTTTTTACTTTTTTATGTAATCAGAACAGTGGGATCTGGGTTTGCATTTATCACAGTCACTGTCCAACATCATAGCATTAGTTTTATTGCTGAGCAAAGGAATTAACATTTGCCTATGTCAGTAAAAAAAAAATACAATAAAAGTGTTTGCAAGATTCTTTAGGTAAACAAATTAAGTAAATAAAATGTAATTTAATTTAATTTAATTAATTTATATATATTTTTTTTTTATTATTTAAACGACAGTGAAAACAAACAAGTATCTCAACGGGGTCGTTTCATTTAAAATATTAAAAGATTTTTGGTTTACATGAGTGATTGTGTCAATGAAACACCAGATTATATTGAAAATCAAGCATTTTTTTCAAGGAGTATATTTGAATTCAAGCGTATTCCTAAACTTGAAAATGAAAATGGTTAAAATTAAGAAATTTCCAAACTTTCAAGACTTTGTATGAACCCTGCTCTTAGCTCTATAATTTAAAATACAAGTAAATGTTATGCTTTAGAGATGAGAGCTGGTCTGGCAGAAATAGACTCAAAGATTATGGAGCAGAGAAAAGAGCCACAAATGAGACGCTCCGGTGGACGTCGAGCAAGAAATGCAGCCACGACGAAGCCGGATCTTGATGCAGCCGTATCCTGTAACATGCTGCGTTTTCAATCAGCCAATCAGAAACTAACCATGGATGACATGAGGCAGCTTATCGGCAAACAGCAACGTTTTAAACACTGATTCAGGTCAGCTAGAACCACCTCTCTAGCTTCAGCTGAGTCTCTGCACACTGTTTGTTTTATTTGACTCTCTCCACCCACAAATTGTGTTTTTTTCCAACCAAACAGCTGGGCAGGGCAGGATTCAGGTCAGGTGTGAGACAGATGTGTTTTCACCACCGCTGACAACAACACACAGAAAAAAAGACTGAAAAACACTGACATCTCATCAAACTGTGAAATCCAGCGGAAATATTCAGAACAGCAAATAATCTGGGTCTGAAATTAACTTTTCTCACTTCCTGCTACTGTGGCAGGCGAGTATTTTATTTATCTGCCACTTTTGAAATCTATGCACTAAATGAAGGAATAATATTTTAAATCCGACGTCATTCAATGGTCGATATATTTTACACAAAATACATTATTTGCATGGTAAATTCCAGTGTTCAAATTACACCGTGGCTTCTGGGGGAGAACTACTTTTCAGAGGTGGGAGGGTACTATACACAGTACTGTACTGCACTTTGTTATTGTCTTCTATAGTGGTTATTTGCATAAAAACTAGAGCTGTCAATCCATTTAAACATTTAATTGCGATTAATCAAATTTTTTTATCTGTTCAAAATGTACCTTAAAGGGAGATTTGTCAAGTATTTAATCTTCTTATCAGCATGGGAATGGGCAAATATGCTGTTTTATGCAAATGTATGTCTATATATATTATTGGAAATCAATTAACAAGACAAAACAATGACAAAAATTGTCCAGAAGCCCTCACAGGTACTGCATTTAGCATAAAACAATATGCTCAGATCATAACATGGCAAACTGATGCCCAACAGACAACAACAGCTGTCAGTGTGTCAGTGTGCTGACTTGACTATGACTTGCCCCCAAACTGCATGTGATTATCATAAAGTGATAATCTGTAAAGGGGAGACTCGTGGGTACCCAGAGAACCCATTTTCATTCACATATCTGGAGGTCAGAGGTCAAGGCACCCCTTTGAAAATGGCCATGTCAGTTGTCCCTCGTCAAAATTTAGCATAACTTTGTATCGTTACTTAGCCTCCCTTTAAGGTACATTTTGAATTCAATATTTTAAGAGTTTTTCTCTTATATTTCACCTCAAACACTTGAGAACATTCCGGGTAATCCCCTCAATACTGAGGAATTTCTAAACCTGCACCATCGAGAGCGTCCTAACGGGGAACATCACTGCCTGGTACGGAAACAGCACCGAACAGGACCGCAAGGCCCTGCAAAGAGTGGTTTCTTCAGCTGAACATACAACAGGTGGCGGCGGTGCTCTACCCTGCCCAAAGGATATTTACACCAGGCGCTGCCAGAATAAGGCTAGGAGAATCATTAAGGCAAGGAATAATGAACTCTTCTCCCTGTTGAGGTAAGAAGAAGGTCCCGATACACCGGGCAGCACTGAGAGGAACAGGAGGAGCTTTACCCTCAGACCACTAGGATCCTAAATGAGCTCACTGTCTAGGACTGTTTGTTAAATGACTGCTAACGTCACCGTTATCACACACAGACGACAGGAGCAGAGCTGCAGTCGGACCAACACTTCTGGATAAATGTCAACAATCAGCCTGAATGGACCGTCAGACACTGGATGCTGGAAGGACACAAAAGGATGTTGCTTAGCAACCAGGAACCATTTTTTTTTCTCCTCTTCATTATGGCCGTCAGAGTACCAAAATAAATGCATCAAAACAAACTAAAAGCTCCTGTCTTTGTTTAGCATAATGCAAGATAAGCCTATAAAAGCAGCAGCACACTTTTGGGGAATTCAGCAGCCTGAAATGTTTCTGTTATCTCTTTATCATCAGGACACAGTCGTCCTGAGACTGACAACCTGCTGCAGCTGCTCAGGTGGAACAAATAATCCTGTACTTCAGTACAAGTAGCAGTACCACAATAGGAAAATACTTCATAAAGTATGTTTATCATTGGATTTAAAGGAGCAATATATAGTACTGACAGCTAGCGTTTAAAATGGGTATTACAGTCCAAATTCAAAACATTGGAGTTGTGGCCAAGCAACAACAGTTAGCGCACTTTTACGTTATTTTGAGGGTTATCTTCTAGACACAACTGCGTTAGCCTCTGGCCGGCAGTAGTGGTCGGAATCACTTCAGCAGCTGTTTGCCTCAAATACTCGCTGCGTTGATAATCCAGCTGCACACGTACCACAGAGAGATGTGCCGAGGCTTTTCAGGTCAGGTAGAATCTAACGTTAACGTTATCTCTGCTGATCCAGTACATTTGTTTGCTTCCACGGCTGCGTTTGTGTGTCAATTTGTTTCATATGTGGCAATGGGGTGTTGAAATTGGGCGGTGGACGCGATCACACCGACCAAAACAAAAACAGACTTTCTGGACCGGAATGGAAATTTCAAAAGGAGAACATACTGGCTGAAGCATTGTTGTCGGAGAAGCAAGTATTTCAATTCAGCATGTTTATTTAATCTCTAAGTGTGCGCTGTGTAAATATAAAAATGGGTAATGTCAAGAAGATGTTAATGTATGTAGTTTAGGTGGTGCTACATTCACGCAACATCCACACTGATAAGTTTACATCTTAAAACGCATAACTTTTGCTACGTTTATACCTAATGTCTACACTACTCCGGCATATTCGAGCCCCTAAAATGGAGATGTTTTAAAACGCTGACTCCGTTTTAGTTTTAAAACTCCGGGGATGTGTTTTAGTCTGGACGGACAGAAACGATGACGCAGAGACGCCCACGTCCGCTTCTTGATTGGGTCTCATCAGTGTTAACGTGTCCTTCCCCAATTTGTCACACCCCATCACGTGAACCTTTTCAGTAAGAAAACAATCTCCCAATCTGTGTTTTCCGCCGCGTTGAACGCCGCATACTCGTGTGCTACTTTCAGTAACAGCAAAGAAATTTCGCCATTGCTGTTCTTCCTTCGTAGTATTTTCTGCAACTGATATTCGTTTTCAGGTGCGGTAGTATAGACGGAGATTAATTCTGCAACAGCCCTAAAATGCTCGTCTGGACGGAGATCGTTTTTGTTTTTAAACAGCGGTTTAAAACGCATAGAGTATGTGGACACCTCCGACCACATACAGTATGTTTGTGCAGCTGCTTTTCCTGATTTGTGCTCTTTAGTTCCGATGAGGGGGAATCTTAATGCTCCAGCAGTGATATCTTAGACAAAAGTGTCGTTCATTTGGCAACAGTTTGTGTGTTTGTCCCTTTCCTGTTTCAACATGATAAAACGCCCGTGTGTGCACAGAGCCAGCCCCAAAAAAGAAATGTTTTTTGCAGTTTGGTGAGGAAGAACTTGAGTCCTGACCTCGACACCATCCAACCTATTATTTGTACCTCTGTCTGACAGAGAAACAGGAGATAAAAAACATTACTCCTGGGTACCACACAATCAGTGAGCAACAAAGACTGACGCTGCCCGGATAGGAGGTATCATTTCTTGTGTTGCTCAACAGCAAAGCAGCTGAATACACACCAACACGTCTGTTATTTAAAGTGAATGTCTTGTAGCATTAATGTGCTAATTGGCAATTATCAAACTGGGTACAACTGGGAGACAGAAACAGACACATGGAGGCTTCAGGCAGCCGACAGGCCAGAGCGAAACCTTCAATCTCCAGAGCCTCCTCCCTCTGGACTCTGGGACTCTGAGACTCTGAACCACGTACACAAAACCACAGCCACCAGCAGCAGGACGACAGCGGGCAGGCCGGAGACACACAAAAATGCTCTGAGTCTAAAAGCAGCTCCTAAATCTCACCCTTAACCAGAGAACAGCAGTGCGAGTGCCATCTGGGCAGCCCGAGGCCTTCACACAGAAGGTGCACGGACGAGCTCCACGGCAGCAGCGTTCGTGGTGGGCGTCTACGGAGAGACGAGAGGTCACACCCAGAAACCAGAGGTCACCGAGGGCTTCAGCTGCATTCGTGTCACACCGTAAACACACAAGTTGCAAGAAAATACAGCTCACAGAGGTCTGTCTGGTGACGGATTTACCTTTTGCATCAAAGTTAAAAACTAGAGATGAACCGATATCGATGTTTAAATAAAAATTTGGCCGATATCGATGTTTGTTTATTTAGTTTTTGCTGTTATTTATTCCCCTTTTGTGTAAAGGAAATAAAACCTCTTTATTATAAAAAAAATAACTGAGCTGTTTTAAAGTCATTCAGCATTTCATTACACCGTCTTTGAATGAGGAAAAATTCAATCATGCTAATTTATGAAACAACATATAATATAACTTCTTTCACATGAAAAATAGTCTTTTTTGTTTTAAATAACTGCTTCAAAACCTTTTTTAGCAGCTATACAACTACCTACTCAATGACAAGAATGTTTCAGTACACAGCCAAACAAAAATATTAAGATGAGCAGAGTTTCCCCACACATAGACTTGACGTAGGCGGGCCGCCTAGTTATATTAACGGCCGACAAAGTATATTTGGGGACCCATTTTAGCATTTTTCTTTTTTTTATCCATCCGAGAGAACAACACCTTCCACGATCGATGAACTAGTGGACTAGTAGCGGCAGAGGAGCAGATGGAGAGCTCTGCTCTGCTGGAGCAGCCTCGGGCCTCGCTGCCTCAGCTGTTCCGGGCCGGACGGACTACGATGCGGCGGCCCGATGTGCTGCTGCACTCTGCTCACCCGGGACTGGATCCCGGTATGGGGGACGGACTGCTGGTTCTGGGTGCTGCGTCCCCCCTCGTTGGACTGACAGGTTTCTAGTGACTCATCACGCACACGTGAGGTTCGTTCATCCAGACCAGAGTGATTGTTTTAAGCCGTTGTTTTACTACTTAATTTTTCGTTGAACATAACAACTTCTTTTCGCTGATTTTCTCTGAGACAGTGTTGATACGACTTTTTCTTTCTCTTTTATTTGTAAACAAACCACACATGTGATGGACTCAGCTGGTTACTATAGTCAGGGACCGACTGAATTTAGTCGGCGCAAAATTGATGCAACACAACAGAAAAACATCGCCCAATGTCATCTTATTTGCCGATAGGCTGATGGCAGTCAACAAGGCGAATATCGGCCGATACCGGTGTTTGACCGATTAACCGATGCATCCCTAGAAAAACAGACAAAAAGCAGCAAATCCTCACATTAGAGAAACTAGAACTTTTAGGTATTTTAGCCTCATAATTAGCAAAAATAGTTGCAGATTAATTTTCTGTAATCATTTCACTGATGTTCCTCACTTCACATGTGTCAAATGTGGAAGAGCTGATAAGGAGCAACCACAAGACTACGATCTACAGCGTCTTAGTTGCCAGTTTGAATGCTTTTAAATCTTCAGTAGTCATTTCTTAAAGGTCAAGGTTTTTACTGACGCTCACACTCCGTAGAACGCTTCTTTCTTTATCTTTTCGCCTTCCTCCAGCAGCTACTGGCTATAAAAAGAGAGTATTTCATGAAGACTTTTACCACCAGAGGGGACGACGTCTTGTGATTTTGAGTAAGCAGATAACGGGGCACAAACCGAGGCTTGTCTTAGCTGCCGTAAGCCGCTGTTGTAGCGTGTAGAGATCTCTCAGGCTGCTGTAGTTCTGCTGTTGACAAGCAGCTAATGAGCTTAAAGACGTGAGTGAGCAGTCAGCTGCCACCCGGCCAACAGTCCTGAGGTTGATCTCTCAGCACACACTTCAACGAGCCGAAAGGCCACAAAGAAACAACCTAGTAGTGACCTGAAATGTAACAGTTCAACTACAGACACACCTCGGAGAGGTTTCTCACTGTGAGTAAATACTGAGTAATCCTCCACCTTTCTCAAACAACTACCTGAGGACTCAGTTGGAACAAGATAATCAAATCCAATAGCTGCGGGGGAAACTACTCATTATAAAGCAGGAAGAAAGTAAACGGTTATCTCTCTGAGCAGAGTGTGAACTAGTCAACAGACAAGAGCTGTATCCAAAACCTCAAACTATACTAGTAGTACGTACTTATTTGACCAAAATGTAGTATGTAGTATGCAAACAAAAGTAAAAATCTCCAGTATGCCAAAAATACCCGGATGTCGTATTGATTTGGAAAAAATCTCCAGTTGCATCGGACCAGTCTACCTCGCCTACTTATTACATTTTATAATATGTACGTAAAGTGACAGATGATATGTACATATTACAGAAAAATGTGCATTAAAGACTATAAATTATGATCTAAAAATGTGCAAAAATATGCATTAAAGACTGTACATTATGATCTAAAAATGTACATTAAAGACTGTAAATTATAATCTAAAAATGTGCAAAAATGTGCATTAAAGACTGTACATTATGATCTAAAAATGTACATTAAAGACTGTATATTTTAATCTAAAAATGTGCAAAAATATGCATTAAAGACTGTAAATTATGATCTAAAAATGTGCAAAAAATGTGAATTAAAGACTGTAAATTATGATCTAAAAACGTGCATTAAATACTGTAAATTATAATCTAAAAATGTGCATATGCAAGACTGTAATAATTATAGTGTATAAGAGCAGCAGTGGATATTTGGTGTTAACAGGGTTATTGACAGTGTATGACTATTTAACATTTGCGTTACAAACGTGGCTTACTCTTGAAATGAAAAGAAATAATGATTTGTAGAAAAGTAGTCAGCACATTAAGATACACAATGCATGTTATTGGCCCTGGCATTGAAGGCGGAAGTAGAGTTTTATTCTTTTTTTCTTCTTTAAATCATCTTCTGGTAATGTGTTGTCTAAACATGTCAGGACAACATTCACTAACCCTTAAAACCACAGTGAGACTAGTAATCGTGTTGCTGCCCGGGGCTGAAAGTGGGAGGCCACTGACAACCTTTCCCAGGGGAGAAAACACCAGAGTCTCTGCAGATTAAATGGATTTAAACTGTCCTGTCTGCCTCACTTTAACATGAGCTAAACACAACAACATTAAAAACCAGTTCCACCCAACCGTCAATAACCAGTAACCGTTAGTTGTCGTCGTAACGGTTGGTAACGGTTGGTAACGGTTATCTGGGGCTAACATCTCGTTTAATGCTACAATGCAGACGCCAGACTCCGCTCATAATCTGCCAGTTTACTGTGTTATAGCTCGCTGTTAAATAACTGACAACAAACTGGGCAAAAAATTGAGTTAATCTGTAACATATATGTCTTCTGGTAAATTCGGCTCATACGTGTTTAACATAACATCATTTATATCAGAGTTATAGGGTTGTTTGTCTGTTCATCTACACCGCGCTGCTCCGATTTGGTGTGTTTAGCAGAGACAGGAAATATGAGGCGACACGACTCAAAAACGTGTAAATTGTAAGAAAAGTAAGCACATTTCGTGGTTTTAAATCACGCCGAATCGAAGAGTGGATCCTAATGACTCTGAATATGTGTTTAATATTGCTCTACAGTGGGGTTTTATATTGAAGATGATATCATTGTTGGTAAATTGCTGCTTTTCTGAGCGGGGTTTGGCGTGACGTTCTCTCTCAGAGGCTAGCGGCAGGCTGCTAACGTTAGCTTGTTTCAGGAGGCACACCCTGCTTCTTCCCCCCTAAACACAGCACCCTGACCCCGCTAACATACCTCTTTCCGGTCCTGGAGACACTCCAGCACCGCCAGGTTGTTGTTCCAGGAATGTCTGGGGCAGAGCCGGGTCAGGTCCTCCCTGCAGACCCCCTCCTCGGACAGCTTCCAGCCGGCAGAGCGCCTCCGAGGCGGCGAGGCCCCGGCGGCGCCCGGGCTCTTCTCCGGGGCTGCCGGGATCCCCGCAGCCGGGCCCAGAGCTCCGGCTGGGTTCTGCGCGTTATCAGCGTTACCGGCGAGTTTGGCGATAACGTTGTTTTGTCCTTGAATTGGCTGCAAAGACGACAAGATGCACATCAGAAGCAGGAGCAGAGGAACACGTATACAGTCCGCCATCTTCACAGAGCCAGTCAGCCTGCTGCTGCGTTCAGGGGCTGTGGGAAATATGGGCACTGGGAGTAAAGTTTTTTTTTTTTTTGTTTTGTTTTTTTATTTCAAAAGTTCAATACAATATAATCACATGTTCAGATGTTTCATTACAGTTCTGCAAAAATATCTTACGGTATAAAAATAATATAAAAATAAATGTACAACAAATAAACTGTAAAGAAAGGAAAAAGAGTAATAAAAAACAAATCCAAATAAAAACCAAATAAACAAACATTTCGGGTCTGCTATAAACAATTGGAATAAATTTAAAATGTCTAAACAATTTAATAGTTTTGGTCAATTTAGAATTTTTGAGTTTTAAGTTTTCAATCATGGTCAAATATGTTTTAAAATCAGTATCTTTAAAAATAAAAATGGAGGGTATTCTTTTAGGCCAAATCATTTTATGTATATAATATTTTGCTAATATAATATATATATTATAATAATAATAATATATAGGAGTATAGCTGCAGACAGGTTTTTCTTCTCTCTAGGATGGCACTGGACAGCTCATGAATAATTAATGAGCGCGTGTGGGTTCATGCTGCGAGCAGTGGTGGAATGTAACTAAGTACATTTACTCAAGCACTGTACAATTTTTTACATACTTGTACTTTACTTGAGTATTTCTGTTTTCTGTGACTATATATCTCAGAGGAAAATATTGTACTTTTTACTTCACTACATTTATTTGACACTTCTTACATATAAAAACATGATATGCTTATATGATATGATGCAGTACTGTACTACTAATAGTATACAAAGTATCTAATATTGACAAAATACAACATTAAAATGTTCTTACATGTACTCATTTGTGATACAACTCTATAATACAGTATTCTGTAACAATATACTGTAACACTTTGAAAGGAGCCATTCTGCACAATGAGTACTTTTACTTTTGATACTTTAAGTACATTTTGCTGATAATACTTCTATACTTTTACTTAAGTATGCTGTGAGCAGTGGTGGAATGTAGCTAAATACATTTACTCAAGTACTGCACTCAAGTACAATTTTGACATACTTGTACTTTACCTGAGTATTTCTGTTTTCTGCTACTCCTCTTCACTACATCTCAGAGGGAAATATTGTATTTTTTACTTCACTATATGTATATGTATATATATATATATGTAAATTAATTAAATGATAAATCGATTGTGAAAATTGTTGATTTTCGACTACTCCAGTAATCATTTGAGCCCCAAAGAAAAGTACACATACTGTATACTACGTATTACTGAGAAGAGAGAAAGAAGAAGCAGAACCAGAGTCTGTTTGACAAGCAGAAGATCTGGATCTGTAAATATACTCTGAGTCACAGCAGGAAACGTCGGTGTTGTTCCTCATTTTCATCACGCCACATCTGTGACAATATGTGACGCTTGTGACATGATTGATGTTTTTTTAGAGCAGCAAATAAAACAAAGTGAAGAAAGTATCAACTGGAAAAACGAATAGAAGACTTTAAATACACATGAATAATAGCAGAGAACGTTAAAAGACATTTCATCAATTTGCAGCATAAGTTTATAATGTATATTCTTTTTTACTATTTTTACACTTTGTCATAATGTTTCCCTAAAATAATTAATTGATTTGTTCTACGATATAAAATATGAAATAAATATCCCACTCGTGAATTTTGAAGCCTTTATGTGTCTTAAAGGTCCCATATCCTGCTCATTTTCAGGTTCATGTTTGTATTTTGGGTTTCTACTAGAACATTTTTGCTGTAATGTTCAAAAAACACATTATTTTTTCTCATACTGTCTGTCTGAATATACCTGTATTCACGCTCTGTCTGAAACACTCAGTTTTAGCGCATTTCAACGGAATGGCAACGGAATTGCGTTGCTAGGCAACAGCTTGGGTCCATGTTTACATCCTGTCAGCTGATGTCATTCACACACAATGCAACAGGAAATAAACTGGGAGACACATTTAGTATGTTTACGTTTAAAACTGTGAAATGGTCTAAATATTGTAGGTTTGTGACATCACAAATGGACAGAAATCCTAACGGCTTGTTTCAAAAACACAGTTTCTGAATACGGGCTGTGTGTATTTCTCCATGGATTGAGTGTTTTGATACTTTCACAGTATTTATATATCACTTAAACCTGCTTTATAATATAAAAGACATGAAAATCTCACTTTTTTACAATATGGGACCTTTAAAAAAGGCGGCTAAATGAGAATACTAAACGTCATCACGGCGACTCGTCCTCCTTTACAGCCTCGTTGTGTTTATACTTGCGTTCATGTGACCGTGGTGTAGTTCTTTTGTAGCCTAACGTCAGCTTTTTACTTCTGGTGATTGCATTCACACTTCAAACATCACAAAAGTGGAGTTCATTTGATTATCTTGCTGAATAAAACGTGTAAGTATGGTTGTCGAGGGAACCAGGGAGATGCTAACTTCCTGTTTCCCTACAAAAACACATCATCCCTGGAGCGCTCTATTCTCCATAGTCTGAACCAAGACGACAAACTTTATTACTCCTTTCAACCTTGACAAAGACAGCGCAGACCAGATCCACTACCTCGGTTTTCACCTTCACAATAAAAGCCCTAGACATATAATATTCGCAGGCGAGTATTTCGCATTTTCGTGTCGTTTATTCGTCACGCCCCCGGTGTGTAAAGGCCGTTACCGCGGTTTTCCACTCGGCGGCTCACGTTACCGCAGTCTTGGAAAGGGAGGCTTGAGCGGAGGGGTATTTAGTTGGTTGCAATCTGCAACCACACCACTAGATGCCACCAAATCCTGCACACTGTCCCTTTAAGTCAGTGGTTTTCAACTTTTTTTTTCGTGTCAAGGACCCCTAAATTGATACACATTAAGATTTCGCTTCAGGGACCTCCATCAGAATTATATATATCATTCTATATACATATATATATATACGTATATATATATACGTTTATATATATATATATATATATATATACATACACATATATATATATATATATATATATATACATATATATCCTTATATATATATATACATATATATATATATATATACACACATACACATATATATATATATATACATACATATATATATATATATATACACATACACATACGTATATATATATACATAAATATATATATAGGCAGTTGAGGAGATAAGAGTGGAGGAAGTGAAACCTATGATCAGAATAGTCACTCTTATGACTCTTAATCACATTAAACTCACTTCTATAGTGAATTAAATAGTCAAAATAAACTATTCCCCATTTTCCTGACGACCCCCTGGAGCTCCCTCAAGGACCCCCGGGGGTCCTCATACCCCTGGTTGAGAACCACGGCTTTAAATTATGAATTTCAAAATGGAATCACAAAAATGCATTTAAATTTAACTTGCTTTCTTCAATTTTCTAATACTAATCTACCGTAATATGACTTGTAAACCTTGAACTCTCCTGGTTTCTACTGTTGGTGATTCATGTTTATCCTTCACAAGCGAACCACAACATCAAACAGTCCACTCTGATGACTTTTAAGTAAAAATAACTCACCATTTTTATTAACGTTGAAGTCGTACACAAACAGTTGGTAGCAAATATACATATATACAACTTCCTTTAGAAAGAAAACGAGGAAAGTAAAGTTTACGACAACGGCTGAGTCCTTTGGCACTTAATGTTCGGGTTCAGAGTGAAGTTAAAAATAACAAGATATGATGTAAATAAACTATAGTGATGGAATGTGTGAAGGAAATGAGGACAGGGGCAAAAACGTGGAAATAATTTGGGGTATCTTCTTTCTGCATCCTCACTGTTGAGGTGAATTTAGTGAAAAAGTCTGAAGTCTGGCATCTTTGACTGACCTGGACGTAACTATTACAAAAGGTATCTACCAGTTTTAAAACATTAACCACAAATCCTGAACATCTGACATCCCGTTTTCCAAATCACACCATCAGTTTTTACATTGATTTCATACATTTCAAACAACCATTGACTTTGGTTCACTTCAGTATGTGAAACTTAGCCGACAGCCAACATTTAGTCATCTTTATCTCTTTGTCAAAGTGACGTAATGTTTGTGTGTTTAATGAAAACAGATAATTTTCCAACCACTTGTTCGTGGTGGATTCAAGGACCCTCTGACATCCCAAACTTCAGTTAACGTGACCAGTTTGTCATTAAATCAAATCCAGGAATAATAACACTTTGGGGTAAAAGATTTTTCTTTTTGTTGTCTTTGCATTAAAATAAAAAGTCTGGTCTCAAATCTCAAAGGATCTTTGAATGTTGAAATGAATTTACATCCTGCGCACAATAAATGCTAACCTTCGACTATCTATCAGTCATTCAAGAGTACGGAAGCCCTGAGAGGCAAGTGAGAAAAAAATAATTCTACGTCTGATCTAAATTGTTTTCTCTCCTATGTTTATGACTTGAAGAAAAAAAGGTTTAGCCAGGATTATCTTTCTAAGTTCCTTAATATTTTTTTCACCTGTGAAAAAAAAGTTTTGGCAGGTGAAGAAAAAAAGTTTTGCCAGGATCAATTTTTCTAAGTTACTTATTTTTTTTATTTGTGTAAACAGGTGAAAAAAAAGTTTTGGTTTTTATTAATCATCCTATTTAGAAACTGGGGTGATGGTGCAGTAGAGCTTCTTGTGGCCGAAACGAGTATTACAACAACAAACACGAAATTATCCTAACAAAAAAAAAAAAAAAAAAGGATTTCACCTGGCAAAACTTTTTTGTCCTTCATTTCACAGATGAGAAAAAAAAATAAGGAATTTAGAAAGATTATCCTGGAAAACTTTTCACCTGCTAAAACCTGTTTTTAAGTCATAAACACAAGACAAAACCATTTAGATCAGATTTAGAAAATGGATCAGAAGAATTTTTTTTCTCACTTGCATCTCAGGTTTCACCATATAAATGAACTGGCTGCCTAAAAAGAGGGAAATCAATCTAAAAAGTGATGGTATGATTTGGAAAATGATCAGTAGTGATGTACAACATACAGTAGCTGTAGTTAAACCAGTGGTAATGATCCTTTAATCCTTTAAACCAGTTACTTAAGAGGACCATACCTGTGGTTTGGCATGATTTAGCTCTTTTACTACAAATCACTTGTCCTTTACATCACGGCAAAACATGCTGACGTAGTTTAGAAATGTTGATGCTTTTTTTCCTACTTTTCCAGGCAGCCATTAGTTTCTATTCATTTCTGTAGTCACCATCCATCACAGTGAACTCATGTTTGTATGTTACGCTACCATTGTGAGTAGAGCCCAAACAGATACTGGATCCTTTTAACGTCAATATTTCTGTTAAGGATCCCTTTTACTTGGCACATACGGGTACTTCGCAAAAAGTCAAGGCTCCGCCCCCTTTTGGGAGAAAGAAAACAGAAGATCTCATAGACTTCAATGTGATTTAACGCATGTTTGGATTGTAATTTTGACAAGTTCGTACGCATTCATCTCTTGTTAAACAAACGTTTGTTTTATACACATGTCTAATAATTATTTTGTGATCTTGCCTGAACCTGAGCGTTGGCGATACTTTAATAAATAAAAGTTGATCATGTCCCTTCAGTCTTCCTGACTGAAGGGACATGATCAATATTTCTGATCCAGACTTCTCTACATATCTGATTGAATCCCGTCAGGCTAAGTGTTGTCTGTAAATAACCAACTGTTTGATCTACAGGCTGAGATTAGTCTGATGCTGCTTTAACGTTAATGTATGACTGTATTACTCAAGCTAACGTTAGCTAGCCCTGCTAGTCACTGTCACCAGCATCATTTAGCCGTTTAGCTCACTGACAGTGAATATTCACGTATCGTATGAGCCTCAGATCTCAGTGTGAAAGCCTCGTTAACCTGCTACACAAGAGTTTTTTCATCATTTTCTCTCCTGTGACGGAGAGTTTCTTTCCCCCAAAAGGGAGAGAAATTTTAAGAAAACGCATGCAGACTTGATTAGAGATGAAACAACCATTTTGATAATCGATTAATCATTTTTCAATGAAAAAAAAAAAAAAGACAAACATTTGCTGATTCCAGCTCCTCAAATGTGACAACTGAATATCTTCAGGTTTTTTGGACTGTTGGTCGTAAAAGAAAGCAATCTGAAGACTTCATTTTGAGCATTTTTCACCATATTCTCACGTTTTAAAGTCCAAACAAGTCGTCGATTAATCGAGAAGAAAATCAGCAGGTTAACTGATAGTGAAAATAACTCTACCGTTGATGTTGACTGTGGTGGTTTGACTTTCATACTATACAGAAATGAATGGGGATCAATGGCAGCGTGGACACGTAGGAAAAACCACATGATAAATCTAAAACTGTACAGCCTGAACATGGTCATAAAAAATAAAGTGCACATCATTTGTAGTTGAAGAGCTACAACTGGCACACACACACACACACACTGGTAATGTTGGTCCTTTAACTGCAGGACTGGCACCGTTTTCTTCCATCAAAGCGCCCCCCCCCTCCGTCAGACTAAAAACACCGACTCACAGCTCAAGTCGAGAACTTCAACACTCTGTAGCAGCTGAGAAGAAGATCTGAACACGAAAGGACTCGTATACATTTATAATTTGACCTTTGACCCATGTAAACATCTTATGACTTTCTATCGGAGACTGTCCGGTTATCAAACACCTGACTCAGGCTGCATTTCTGTGCAGGTCAAAGGTCACCAGAGGAGCAGTAACGTGGATGTTAAAAAATAAAAATGATGAAATGTTTCCTCCCTCGGGGTCCATCACTTCACTCCCAGTAATCAGTTTTTCTGCGTTTCTAAACCGATAAAAGTTGAGCAGCATTAGTTTTTCCACACAGCCTGCGTCCTCTCTTTGTGCTCTGGGACTCTGTGTGTTGTTGTTGCTTTTATTTTCTGGTTTGTGGACGAGAGAGTGAAAAAAGTCCGTCTCGTTCACTCCCACCTGTAGAGCTTCAGCATCTTCTCAGTGAGCGAGGCCAGGAAGTGAACGCCGTTCACCGAGAACGGGCTGATGTCCAACACCGGGAGGTCGGCCGGAAGCTTCTGGAGCAGAGAGCCGCTGCCTGCATCCCACACCTGAGGAGGAGGAGGAGGAGGAGGAGGAGGAGGAGGAGGAGGAGGAGGAGGAGGAGGAAGAGGAGGAGGAGGAGGAGGAAGAGGAGGAGGAGGAGGATGAAGATGAGACGGAAGCAGAGGAAGAGAAAGTTATTCAGCAACCGTTGGCTCTTTCAAATGAAAAAGAAACCATAAAACATGTGAATAAGATAAATTTAGCTTTGGGCTCTTTGAAATGACAAATAAATAAAGTAGTTTTATTCAATTCAAAGGAAGTCTTTAGGCAACATTATGGTCTTAAAAATGACAATAAACAAAGCAAAAAAAAATAAAAAATGAACTAAAATATAACAAAATAAAATAAAGCAAAAATGTTGGGCTCTTTTAAATGACAAAATAAAATATAATAAAACAATTTCATGTAAAGAAAAAAGAAAAATTTTATTCAATTCAAAAGAAGTCTTTAGGCAGCTTTATGGTCTTTAAAATGACAAACAATCAGCAAAAAAGAGTAAAGAAAAGAAAAAAGAATAAACTTAAATATAACAAAAAAAAAAGCGCAACATTTTGGGCTCTTTTAAATAACAAAATAAAGTATAATAAAACAATTTAATGTAAAGAAAGTTATTGGGTAACTTTAAGCTCTTTAAAAAAGGACAATAAAAAATGGAAAAGAAAATGCATAAAAGAATAAACTAAAATAAATCAAATAAATAGAACAAACGTTGCACTCTTTTAAATAACAAATGTATATATATATTAGAAAAATGACATGAATAAATAAAGTAATTTTATTCAATTCAAAGGAAGTCTTTAGGCAGGAAAGAAAGAAAATAAAAAAGAATAAACTAAAATATAACAAAATAAAATATAAAAAAATGTAATGTAAAGAAAGTTATTGGGTAACTATGCTCATATAATAATAATAATACATATATATAAACTTAACTAAATTAAATTAAAATAGAACTAACTTTTGGCTCTTAAAAATGACTATTTATATTAAATAACTTTAATTTAGGGGAAATTGAGCAATTATGTGTTCTTAAAAAATGACAAAATAAAACAATTTAATTTTAAGAGGGTAACTAGGCAACAGTAAACTCTTTGAATTGACAAGATGGATCTGAAAAGATTTATTAGATTTCTTTAAAAAACATTTAACAGGACTGACCATGGTCGAGTTGGTGGCCTCGTCCCCGGCGCAGACCATCATCCCGCCTCCGTCTGGACTCTTGAAAACGGCGTTCTTGGTGAGCAGCTTGCAGGACGAGCCGGCGGTGAACGTCTGCACCGCAGAGCAGGAGCAGCTGGGCAGCTGACTGGAGTCCTGCTGAGGCGTTCTGTTCAGAGCCATCAGGACGCAGCGCAGAGACGGGTTGGAGCGTCCTGCAGGAAAGACGGACGGGGGACACTTCAACAACTGGTCTTAAACAACACAATGTACTGATCCAGACTGACTCCTCATCGGGAAACATTTTATAATCTGCTGCTGTAAACACTTGATGTCTGGTTGCTGTGTCCTGCTGCAGTAATCAAGTTCTGCAAGGAAGTTCAGGACGAGACGAGCAGCAAAAATAATCTGCAGACAACCACACGACTTAACCACAGACATTGAGAAACGATTTAGTCTTCCACAGAATAAACTGCAATTCAACAACATAAATACAAATAAAAAGAGAATCTGCTGGTTTTAATTAGTGAGCAAACGAATAAATACAACAAACAAAACCTTAAAAAGGAAAGAGGAGTTGGTAGAATATGCAGCCTGCTGTACATCGATGGTTGTGAAGTGTGTTATTCACAGAGTGGCAGATATGTTCGTAACACCTTTGAGTTTCCTGTGTTTACAATCATCGGGCCCTATTTAAGAGATCTATAGCACATGGTCTACAGTGCATGGCGCAAGTGCATTTAGGGCGTGTCCAACTCCACTTTTGCCAGTTAAGCAGCTCATAATCTGGGCCCAAAGTAAAGCGCAAGGTGCAAAGAGGTTGTATTTAGCCTCTTAATTACTCATAGTTGTGTTCTAACAGGAATTAAACCAATCAGAGTGTCATCTTATAAATTATAAAATTAATTATTCATCCTCTGGTGAAGCTAATCGTGAGTTATATTCAGGCAGCTGTGAGTGTGTCGTCATCACCGACTGGCTACGTGTTCTTTGAGGGTTTGAGTTAGCGGCGTCGGGGGGGGGGGGGGGGGGGGGGGGGGTGTCTCACCTGGCCTGTAGGTGACCAGACAGTGTCGGCTCTCCGTCTCCACCTGGATGTCGGTGCAGCCGGCGGTCTCCAGCGGCAGGACGTGCGGCCTGTACGTGGTCTCGTTGACCTGCTCCCAGAAACACGCTCCCTCCAGAGAGCCGGCGATCAGCCCGCCGCAGGGGAACGAGCTGGACGCCGCCCGCGGGACGTAGCACAGAGACGCCACCGGACACCTGGAAACATCAAGAGTTCATCAAGCTACAGCTTTCAGGAAAAACAAACTGTGGTTCATAACTATTGTTCTAGTGGTCATCAGACCACAACCACACTAAACCAGCTAAAACTAAACACTAGAGCTGTCAATCAATTAAATAGTTAATCACGATTAATCACACATTGTTTATCTGTTCTAAATTAACCTTAAAGGGAGATTTGTCAAGTATTTAATACTCTTATCAACATGGGAGTGGAAAAATATGCTGCTTTATGCAAACGTATGTATATATTTATTATTGGAAATCAATTAACAACACAAAACAATGACAGATATTGTCCAGAAACCCTCACAGGTACTGCATTTAGCATAAAACAATATGCTCAAATCAATTATCAGTGTGCAGACTTGACTATGACTTGCCCCCAAACTGCATGTGATTATCATAAAGTGGGCATGTCTGTAAAGGGGAGACTCGTGGGTACCCATAGAACCCATTTACATTCACATATCTGGAGGTCAGAGGTCAAGGGACCCCTTTGAAAATGGCCATGACAGTTTTTCCTCACACCGACTAGCTTTAAAGTCCAGTACTATTGTCAATACTGTTTATATTGTTCCTATTTTTTTAAATATTTCCCCTTGTTTATATTGTTCCTATTTTTATATTTCATTCTATTTAAATTGTTCATATTTTTTCACTTTTTTCTTTTCTCTGTTATATCTTTGCTTTTTGTTTTTATTGATGCTTCTTGTTTCTGCACTATCACACTTTGCTGCTGTACACTGCAAATTTCCCCCCTGTGGGACTAATAAAGGAATATCTCATCTCATCTTACAACCTCTGAAAGATCGATTGCATTAATGCGTTAAAGAAATTAGTGGCGTTAAAACTAATTTGTATAGTTATTATCCGTTAACTTAGACAGCCTTAATAAAAACACATCTTATTGACCTTCCATCCTCACTACACCACCAACATTTCACACTCAAAAACAGAGCTCTTCAAAGTAAATCAATCTGAAAACGCCTGCCTCATGTTTTAGTGTAACGGTGTGTGTGTGTGTGTGTGTGTGTGTGTGTGTGTGTGTGTGTGTGTGTGTGTGTGTGTGTGTGCGTGTGTGCGTGCGTGCGTGCGTGCGTGCGTGTGTGTGCGTGTGTGCGTGCGTGCGTGTACCTGGAGCGTAGCGGCTGCAGCTCCTGGATGTGCGTGCTGGTGTCTCTGGTGTCGTAGACGAGCACAGAGCCGTTGCTCAGACCTGCGTAGACGTAGTTGCTGTTGTCCAAACACCAGCAGCAGCTCCACACGGGTTTACCTGCGTTGTAGGTCTGAACCACCGTGTTGGTCAGCAGACTGCAACACACACACACACACATTACATGATGACATCATTGGAGATGTGAGGTGTGAGGTGAGATGTTTTCCTGTGTGTGTACCTGGTCAGTTTGATGGTGTTGTCCAGAGCAGCAGACAGCAGCAGGCTGTCGTTCTGCCTGTTGAAGGACAGACCTCGGATCTGTTTACTGTGGATGGGAACGTACTGACTCGCCTTCATGTTGACCACGCTCACCTTCTTCACCCCGCAACCTGGAGAGGAGGAGGAGACAGGAAGGTAACCAGTGAGACTTGTACTTTACTTGAGCATTTTAATTTTATTCTACTTTATACTCCTACTCTAGTACATCTCAGAGGGAAATATAGTACTTTTTACTGCACTACATTTGTCTAATAGCTACTTTGCAGATTAGGATATTAAAAACCTATAATGCTCCCATACAATACAATGTATTGCTGAAAAGTAAATTGAAACCACTGACAGTATGTGAAATGAGTAAAATTAGCTCTACCTCAGTCGGCTACAATATTTAAATAATAATAATAATCCAATAGTATAACGTAAAAAAGTAACACTGACAGACCTAGTTTTATACTTGAAGTACATTTTGCTGATAATACTTAAATACAAACAAATGTTACTTGAAACAGAGTATTTTAAAATTGTGGTATTGCTATTTTTACTTAAAGCTACTACGAGGAACTTTAATTTCGTGTTGATTTTGGCGCTCCCTGTGTGACAAAAGCAGTAGTGGTTCCGAGCACCAGAGTCCCTTTAGAAAACCTCTCGTTTTACTGCAGCGGGGTCTGATAGTGTTCCCCGGACAGGTTCTGGTTCTCCCGTGCTTCCCTCCCCTCCAGCGGGCAGTGTGGTGGCTCCCAGCGGGGGACCGGCGGGCGCAGAGTTCTCCATCAGGTCGCTGCCGGAGGCCCCGCAGGAGTCTGAGCTGGAGGAGTTTCTGGTGAACCTGCATGATTTCGTCTGAATCCGACCAGGCGGCACCGATGATGAGCATTAAGAACAACTATATAGAAATAGCCAATCTTCTCGCTGATGGTTTACTGATGTAGGTCATATAGAGGCATCAGTATTAAATTAAGACTGTTTCATAACCAGTTAAAAGTTCCTCACAGTAACTTTAAGTGAAAGATCTGCATACTTCTTCCACCTCTGCAGAAGTGTGATGTGACCATACGTTAAGATTCACAGCGGTCTGTATAGATAAGTTCTGGACTGACTGATTAAACAACACTGCCATCTTCAGGCAGCTAATGAGGAAGACGTAAGGGCTTCTCACCAGGCACCAGGGTGGAGTGGGGGGAAGGCTGCGAGGCCAGCAGGCAGCTCAGAGGTTCACAGTAGGATAAAACCCGGGAGCCTCCGGTCTGAGACACCAGCACCGCCTTGGAGAAAAAATACTGGTCCCTCCTGGAGCCGTCCGCCCTCTGAGACAGACAGAGGAGGAGCGAGCTGGACCCCGAGGAGGAGGACGAGGAGGAAGAGGAGGGAACTGAGCTTCTACCAGCCTGGGCCATCAGAGCTCTCAGCTCCTACACAGACAGGGAGAGAAGAGGGGGGGGGGGGGGTTAACCAGGATGACCTCAAGAGATTCATCTCCTCACATTTATCTTTATTTATCTAGTCCTTAAATGTATGGAGTCTACAACGTGCCAGTTTTTCAGTAATTATTCATCTAAAATAAATCCCTGAAATAGAATACGATAGGTATAAATAGCTAAAATATTAATTTAAATTTAACTAAAAGTATTTATCTATACAAAATACATTCATAAATTGAAGACAGACCAATGAAACAGAATAATTAAATAGCAAATAATATATCATTTTGTATCTTTTTTTTTAACCATTACTTTCTTTAATACTGTACAGGTTAATACACCTTAATCATGACACAAATAATAATAAAAAAGCTGTAAAGTTACTTTTATATTATGTAATTCTGTCTTTAAATTATAAGTATATGGATTTAAAAAAAAAAAAAAATCATTACCCATTACATAAGTTTTTGTATCTTAAATGCACAAGTTAATGAACTGATAAAGCACTGAAAAAGTGATTCATTATTCCAGACAAATCCTTAAAAATCCCTTTAGGATCCAGGATAAGATGTAATGCCTTTGTTACTAATAAAGAAAATTAAGGCTGTCCTCAACCAAACAAATTCTTACTTGACTAACACTCACTAATCAATTAGTTGATTTAATCGACTGAGTTTCTCCACAAAGAATCAAACTTTAAATCTGGTGTTTACCAGAAATGTGCTCATAGATTCTTGGAAATAAGTGGCTCAACATGACAAAAGCATTAAAAACGACTAAAGAAATCTTAGTCGACTAAGAACAAAACAACCGATTAGAGGAGGCGGCCCCAAAGAAAATATCAACATATTTTTTTAAAAGGAAAATATTGTTAAAAATCCTGAATTAAGGAAGTTATAATGTGTAATGATGGACACAAAGAAACAATGACTTCTTCACCCCTGAGGATTACATCATGTTTCTTTTGTCTTTCTTCTATTACAATTACAGAAAATAATCAAACTGGAAAATGAACATTATTCAGTGATACCTGCAGCTCCTGTTGTGCTTGTCCATATTTGTTGGTGACGACCTGCAGCTTCAGTTTGTACTGAGCTGATTCCAGTTCAGCCTTTCTCCTCAAAGACTGCTCCTGCTCCAGAGACCTACACACACACACACACACACACACAGAAACACATCCTGTACTTTATATTTGAAATAACAGATAAGTCGAGGCTATTAAATGCTGCAAAAATCAGCATGTACAAGTGAGGATAAACATGTTACTGGCGCAAAAAGAAACAACAATATTTGATGTTCGCGCCAAATGTTTTCTATCTTAATTTCTTTTATTTGTCCGTGAAGCACAAAACTTTTGCCAACCACCTTTCAATCGTACAGGAGACGGCTGTAGACGTTACACCAGCATTGATTTTAATTTCAGCTTGATGAAACTTCAGTGAAAGAGTTAAGCCTTGATAAGACAGAGCCGGTTTTAGCAGTCTTTTTGTAATTGTTTTCGATGAGAGTGAAGCATTTTGTGCTGCTTTTTGCGTTGCTGAGCGCCTCGCGATTTTTTTACAGGAGCGCCCTGAACACCTCGACTTCAACTCGGAGTGGAAAAGCACCCGACATCATTAGCGTTTTTTCTCGTTGTGGTGACTTTTGCTGGATACCCGGAGCTTTATGAGTTTACCAAGGTAACGTTAGCATTCATTCGGTGGTTGCCGAGCAACATATAAACTAAAAAAAGACACAGCAAACTGCAAATGCACTCTGATATCAACATTCACATTGTCTGATATCAACCCTACAGGTCGGGTTGTGTTGGCGGCGAAGCAGAGAAAACATGACTCACTTCTTTAAGGTCTCCTGCTCGGAGTTGTCGAGCGCTCTCAGCTTGGGAGCGTACAGCAGAACGATGTCTGAACGCTTCGCTTTCTTGTTGCACTAAAGATAAACAACAGGAAAAACATGGTTAAAATCCAGATGTGAGATGCAGCTGAAGACACCAGTGGAGGGGGACGAAAAGACGGATACAACTTCCTGTTAAAACACAGTAACAGTCGCTGACCTGTGGACATTTAGCGGCCGGGCCCTGAGCCTTCAGCCAGCGCTGGATGCAGGTGAAGCCGAAGAGGTGTCCGCAGCGCAGAGCGGACAGTCGGTGCTCGCCCGCCGTCGTCCACGCCTCAAAGCAGATGGAGCAGATGTCGCCTTCGCCCTCTTCAGCCTGCGACGACTGGACAGAAGCCGAGGCCACGGGGACCGGCTAGAGGTGAACATGAATAAAGAGTTTCAAGCTACACGGACACTAAAACATCAAACTACAGATTCAAAATGAGGTGGGAGTGATGGACGCAATATGCTTTTTTTCATTGGTGCAAATGGTCCCCATGTGTAGATTGGACTTTTTGATGATACAGCACAATTTTATAATTTACAGAAAATAATTTTGCGGACCCCCTGACAGAGCGCCACGGACCCCACTCTGAGAATCACTACTTTAAACCAACAGGGGGACCATGGAAAACAAGCTAGGTGACGGGTTAACTTTATATTCCCGTATTACACTAAAGATAAAGTCTAGCATTAGCATTATTAGCTCTCCCTGTATGATGAAGAGTATGAAGAGTGATGAATAGCTTTGTGTGAAACGAGTACGATAACTGGTTCTAGAAAGAGAAGTGATGGAAAACGTTACCTTGACGTTCTGATTTTGAGCTTCCGTCCTCTCGCCGTCTGCAGCTGAACTGGAGTCTGAACACAGGTGGAATAAAAAGAAATCAAACTGGACTCTCAGGACCCAACACAGACTCTGCACTGGTCTGTGAAAACCAGTGAACGACACAAAGTAATGCTGGTGAGACTCACTGGCCGGACCGGCTTCCTGTGGCTGTGCGTGTTGGACGGAGACGTTGAGGCGAGGACTAGCGGGCGGCACGGAGTTTACGGGCTCCGGAGCAGCAGGTGCTCCACCTTCACGCCGCCCCTCCTCTTCCTCCTCCTCGTCAGACTCGCTGGCCTCGGTGGTGCTGCCGGACTCTGGCTCAGCCACGCTGGCAGCCGGCGCTCGGAGCAGGAAGTCCGGAAAGCCTCTGGAGGGCGCTGCGGTCTGGCTGGGGTAGTGAACCCGGAGGCCCTGCCTGCAGCAGCACACACAGGATTAACATCTCAGGAAGACACTGAAGTTTCTGACAGAATACAGCTGCCGAGAGGAGACTGGAGGATCTAACTTATACCCAAATTTAAAGAAGAACAAATTAGATACAGCTACGGTATGAAACAGTGTGCAGGAGAAACATCAAAGTAAAGCACAGGAGACATAAACCAAACTTTCTTCAGCATCAGTTCTACCTGAGTCTCCTCCGTATGGGCGCCCCGTGAGCTGCTGAAGGCGTGGTTGCAGAGCCGCCCACCGCTCTCTGACTGAACGCCCAAGTGGCGGGAAGCCTGGGCGGCGCACGAGCTGCCGTCTGTCCTCTTTCGTTGTCGTCGTCGTCGTCGTCGTCCACCTCGGTGCTGCTGCCGGAGTCTGAGATGACGTGTGGTGCGTTGGCGTCCGCAGCTGCATCAGCGACTGCCGGCTGTCTGCGGCCTCCTCCCTGCATCTCCCCAGGGGAGTCCACCTCCATCGCCTCCATCTGCACGGCAGCACGGGGGGAAAGAACACCGATTAGTCTAATGATTACCCCTCCTTCCTTAATGATCTGCTGAGCTGCACAGCTCTTAAATGGATCCAGAAAACCTGAACACATCACTCCTGTTTCAGCTTCTCTCCACTGGCTCCCAGGCACTTTTAGGATTGATTTACAAATTTTACTTATAAAGCCAGTAATGGCACCATTAGTGACCTCTTAACCCCACATGTTCCTGTTCACAGCCTGAGGTCCTTGGGAGTCGCTTTGCTGTCTGTACCTTCATCAAAATTATGGTATCGGATCAGTGCATAGACTGGCGTACTCGCCGATACCCGATACAGAATTTTGGGCAGTATCAGATGCATTTCTGATACTGGTAGGTAAGGACTCATTCTAAGCTAACGAAAACACAACAATTATTAGATTCCGGTGATTATACACTAATGAAAACATAGTTATGAATATTATAATCCATTTCTGCTAATAGATACCCCGAAATGTTACACACTGTTCCTTTAACTAATGCATTTTACACTTTGACTTATATTAGTTTAAATGTTAGTGAACCTGGTTAAGAAAGGTGGTATTAAAAAAAGATGATCATTGTTATAATCTTAGTATATCTAATGCATTTATGCTTCTCGTGCTGCTATTTAAGACGCTCTCTTAAATGAGTAATACTGATTCTCATGCTTACATGCTATTATTTTATTATACTATTACATTGCACTACTGTATCATACACTATAATGTACACTGCTATATTCAGTACTGTGCAAGAGTATTCAGTACTCTTGCACTATTTGCACTACCATTGGCACACTGTCACTTCACTGCTGTACTTATGTTATCTTATTTTTTTTTTATTTCACTTTATTCTATTCGATTGTATCTTTTTTAAGGTGTATTAGTGTTGGGACTTGTTGTTTAAGCTACTGGATGCCTAAATTTCCTTCGGGATCAATAAAGTATCTATCTATCTATCTATCTATCTATCTATCTACATAATGTCACACTTGTTAGAGTACCTTACAGTAAACACCAAACCCTCTCCTGCACCAACCAGGACAGACAAAGTCTGCTTTTGGGCTTGATGAAGACTACCAAATAGTCAAATAATTTAACTGACTCTGTAGTATAATCAGGAGGACACAGAGTTCCTCCTCTTTCTTTAAAAGTGAAAGTAAAAAGTCACCCTCAGAATAACATGAAGCTGCAGGAGCCTCATTGCAATGGAGAACTGGGACAAATGTTACCCTGGTTTATCTGTAAACCCTGGACAGTGAGGATGCAATTAGAGATAATTACCAAATCTTTAACAGACAACCACCTTGTCTGCTGTTTCTGAATACCTCCCTAACAGGTGATCTCTCACAATGGAGCCAAACTCTGCTACAACTAGCCAGAAGTTACCAGCTAACGTTGATTGGCACAGTATACAGTCTTTAGGTAACCCAACCAGCGAAGAATAGATGTATCTGACTGTCAACTTGCCAATAAAATACATTTTAAATGTATTAATCTGTCTTCTGTGATGGAAAGTGTGTGTGTGTGTTCTCCGGGGCCAGGTGGTGCCTTCTGCGGCTAATCACACAACTACAGACCGAGGTCTTTGAGGCCTCCACACAAAAAGAGCCAAGTAGAGTCACCAACAGTGGCTCCTTATGTTCAGTTCACACTTAAATTAACGTGTTTTTTGATGTAGCTTTATAGTATATAAGCAACTTCATACAATAACACAGGAATAATAATCCCGCTCGGATCCCCATGGTAACCACAGAGCTACAGTTAGCTCGCATTTGTGAGGTTGTGAGGCTGTTTAACGGCTTAAATCACACATTTAATTAAAGTAAATACATAACAAGCTACTGCTGATATAAACTGTGGTGTTGTTATTGTAAATACGATGAATAAGAGTCAGATGGGTGGGAGGCTCGTTAGCGCGGCTAGCTCAGTCAGCGGCTAGCTCAGTTAGCCGTTAGCTCAGTTAGCCGTAGCTAGCTCAGTTAGCCGTAGCTAGCTCAGTTAGCCGTAGCTAGCTCAGTTAGCCGTAGCTAGCTCAGTTAGCCGTAGCTAGCTCAGGGTTTCGGGTTGCAGCAGCAGCATTAGCAGCAGCAGCAGCAGCATAAGCAGCAGCAGCAGCAGCATTAGCAGCAGCAGCATTAGCAGCATCATTAGCATTAGCAGCATCATTAGCATTAGCATTAGCATTAGCAGCAGCAGCAGCAGCTGCAGCAGCTGCAGCAGCTGCAGCAGCATTAGCATTAGCAGTAACATTAGCAGCAGCATTAGCAGCAGCAGCATTAACATTAGCAGAATTAGCATAAGCAGCAGCAGCATTAGCATTAGGAGCATTAGCATTAGCATTAGCAGCATTAGCAGTAGCAGCAGCAGAGCACCTACCTGTTTTAACAGGTAAACACGCCGAGTAACAACATGGCTCCTCTGGTAAGGAGACACAGATCAGACGGGTCCGGTTGTGATGGTGTTTACCGGGAAACCTGCAGGAGTGTTGGTGGCGTTTACCGGGTAACCTGCAGGAGTGTCTGTGCATTCGGGACCGCGGTCAGGGATCGAATCTCCCGGCGCTCAGCCCGCTCTGCCCCGCCCCCATCCGGACATGACGTCACCGCCGAAGATCAGATGTTGTCAAGATGAATCACACACACACACGTTATGTCCTTGTAGGTCGTATTTAAACTGTGTTTCCACCAAAAGTTCCACCAACTTTTTTTTAAATTTTTTTTTAAATTTTTTTTTTTAAATGCTTTCTTTATTGAACACATGCTCATTTATTAACACGGAGTATTAGGGCCACATTGAGGAAAAAAATAAATCGGAGATTTCGGGAATAAAGTCATAGGTTTACGAGAAAAAAAAGTCGTAATATGAGAAAAATGTCAGAAGTCTATATATATGTATATATGTATATATATATACATATATATATGTATATATATATACATATATATAAAGGAATAAAGTCATAGGTTTACGAGAAAAAAAGTCGTAATATTATGAGAAAAATGTCAGAAGTCTATATATATATATATGTATATATATATACATATATATGTATATATATATACATATATATAAAGGAATAAAGTCATAGGTTTACGAGAAAAAAAGTCGTAATATTATGAGAAAAATGTCAGAAGTCTATATTTATATATGTATATATATATATATATATATATATATATACACATATATATATATAAAGGAATAAAGTCATAGGTTTACGAGAAAAAAAGTCGTAATATTATGAGAAAAAAGTCAGAAGTTTATATATATATGTATATATATATATATATATATATATATATATATATATAAATCAGAAATCAGAAAATTCCTAGTGTAAACCTGATACGCCTGGTAATAAACAAGATTCTGATTCTGACATAAAGACATGAAAATTAAAAAAACAAAAAAACATTTATAATATTTTAGTTGAATGAGATTAAGAATATTGTAATCAAAAGCCCCTGATTTCAAGGGTGCATTGAAAAGAGTAAAAAGAGGACGAGTAAAAGGAGGTTTTGTTGGTTAGTTTATTGATATTATTCGACATATTTAAACATTGAAACATCAGCACCCATGTTGAATCAAACGAGGAATCAAACACCACTTTTATTATCAGAGAGAAATTGTGGTCATGGTAAACATAAAGGTTATAAGAGATTAAAAACTAAACCTAAAGTCGAGATGAAATGTAAAAAATGCCCTTTTACCCCGGTCATATTCTGCACCTATATATAAAAAACTTTGAAAAAATCTATCGTATTTTTATATAAAAATCCAATCAACTTTTCCTCCTGTAAAACAAAATATGACGCGTGCTTACGTAAGCTCGTGCCAACCAATGGCGCTATAATGAGAACTGGATACCGGACCCCAAGTTGGCGCCTATTTAGTCAAATGAGAACTGCTCGCCTGGAGCATGCAGGTTTACTTCCGGGGTTTAAGCACGTGGCTTATAGGGAATGGGAATCGCGGCACATTATGGGCCGTGCCGTACATTTTTGGAGGGTAGCGTACGGTAGCAAATGCCCATATAAAGAGAAGTTAACAGAGGCAAAGGGGCCATATATTATAAGTTTATGATATCGATCCTTACGAATAAGGAGGATCTTGACAGTTTTATACACATTACAGTCACTGATGTGTTTCGGCGTTAGTGAACACCTGTCAGCAGTTTAAAATATGTAAATCTTTGGAGGTCGATGTCCAGTTTACAAACAGGTAGGTATATGACATTAAAATCTACCAGCCAAATGCAGACTACACAATCATCCGGACAAAGATAAGCAAGCTAATGTTAAAGGAATACTAACAAAACGTTGGCTAATACTGCATATTTAATCGGTATCTTGCTAAATAAAACCCACAACGTTAGCCTACCTTTGTGTCTCTGTAGAAAACTATATATATACTACAATTCAGCTTTTGAATCTTATCCACTGTGCAGTGTTTTGAGTTATCTTTTGTACACTTTAAAACACCCGAACTATCCCTTTAACATGCAATCATTAAAAAAAAAAAAAACAACGTTAATGCTGCTCAGAGTCACAGAGAACTTACTGAAATAAAAACGTATGGCTTCTACTGCCTTGTGTAAACCTTTGGTGTAGAAGTAGTTTTCAGCAGGTTACAGGCCAGTGATTTATGACTTGATATTAGTATTTCTTTTTCCTGAGGACGTCCGTGACCAGAAACCCTGAGAGACAGAGGGACGAAGACTTTCATCGCCCCTCCAACTGGGCCACCATGTTTTGCAGTTTATCCACCAGCTCTGCAGAAGAGAGAGATAGACACGACATTAGAATTAATATTATTATTAGAGATATTTGACCTGATTGTTGCACACCAGCAAAATAATCTGTTTATATTATGTTTATTTTTTTTCTTTTATATCTTATATTGTATATTGGTAGAATTCTTATTTTATTCTAACGTTTAAATTATTCTATTGTTATTTTTTAAGGCTTTTTTGCACCAACGAACCAAAGCAAATTCCTAATGTATACCTGATACATCTGGCAATGAACAAGATTCTGATTCTGATTCTATTTATTTAGTTGCAAAGTATATTTTTCACAGTTTATTGAAAGAATGTAAATGTGTCTTTTAATTTATGAATTAATAACAGTTTTGTGTGGTGTTTATTTGTATCTATTATGTTTAATTAGATCAGTGGTTCTCAACCTTTTTCGACCTTATTATCGTGAAACTAAACGAAAATAAGCTGTGAAAAATATTGTCGGTAAACTAAATAAAAACAATATTCTTTAAGAAAAACTAAAACTAAACTGAAACGATATTGCCTGGTTAAAAAGTAATAAAAATAAAATAAAAATGAACGTAAATTCATAAAAGGAGTCCGCATGAATTTCTGTTAACTCTCGTGACTATATCGTGATATAAATATATATATATATATATATATATAAAAAATCTGAATCAGAATCAACTTGAATCAACAAACTTGTTTATTGCCAGGTGTATCAGGTTTACACTAGGAATTTGTTTTGGTTCGTTGGTGCAACTAAAGCAGTAAAAAATAACAGTAGAATAATTAAAATTTGTTAGAATAAAATAATTTTTATCTACCAATAAACAATATAAGATATAAAAAAGAATTAAACATAGTATAAAAATATAAACAGATAGTGCAGATATATATACATTAACACATATATATATATATATATAGCTGGCAGAGTGGAGATGGAGTATCTCTAAAGGTAACACACGGTTATGGCAGCAGTTACCTCCAGCAGACGGCCTCTGGAAGCCATCGTAGTGCCGACAGTCGTTGATCAGACGTCGCAGCTCTGCAGGACAGTCGGTCCCGTCGGGGATCGGCTGCTGATATTTCTCTTTGCACACTCTCTGAAAGATGTCTGTATTTGACCAACCTGGAAGAAAAGAGAGAAATCATTAAGAACAAAAGCAGAAGCCAATGATTCTATAGTTTAGTTGTAAGCAAAATATACTTAAAGGTGCAATAGATAACATTCAGC
Source organism: Sebastolobus alascanus (assembly GCA_916701645.2). NCBI lineage: Eukaryota > Metazoa > Chordata > Actinopteri > Perciformes > Sebastidae > Sebastolobus > Sebastolobus alascanus. The sequence continues at coordinate 467,488 of CAKAOJ020000157.1, read as the reverse complement.
CACTAGATGTCACATTCTCCCTCCCACGTTCCACTGCATTCACTTCACAACAAGTGGTTGCCAGGCACTTAATATCAAACTCAGCCAGTTTTTTTTCCACATTAACTGGCAACTTGATGGCTGATGACCCAGAGATACCACGTGATACCAACGTCGTTTTACTGTTGGCTCACAAGCCTTGTTAGAAGCAGCTCTATACATGTGAATCTGGGCTCTTTTTTGGGTGTATTTTTAAGTTGTTTCAACCGTCTGTTCTTTCTTTTATCTTTTTTTTCAGTCATTACTCTTAATGTTCAGCACTTTGAGCTGCAATTTGTGTATGAAAAAGTTCTATATAAATAAAGTGTATTATCATCATTATTATCTATGGATTAAACTTAGATAATTAAAGTCACTGTTGCAAGTAAAACATTAGGGCTGTCAAACTTAACGCGATAATAACACGTTAAATTTGTTTTAACGCCACTAATTTCTTTAACGCATTAACGCAACTTGTTATTTTTATGTTGTAGCGGCTCAGTTTTAAAGCTAGAGTGAAGATACTGGTATCATATGAAACTAGAGAACCTAAAGAATCCATCGGTACCAACCATGTCATACTAGCTTGTTGTGAAAGAGGCTAAATAACGCTCCAAACTTACGCTAAATTTTGGCAAAGAAAAACTGTCATAAAGGCATCCCTTTACCTCTGACCTCCAGATATGTGAATGTAAATGGGTTCTATGGGTACCCACGAGGCTCCCCTTTACAGACATGCCCACTTTATGATAATCACATGCAGTTTGGGTGCAAGTCATAGTCAAGTCAGCACACTGACACACTGACAGCTGTTGTTGCCTGTTGGGCTGCAGTTTGCCATGTTATGATTTGAGCATATTGTTTTATGCTAAATGCAGAACCTGTGAGGGTTTCTGGACAATATCTGTCATTGTTTTGTGTTGGTAATTGATTTACAATAATAAATATATACATATATTTGCATAAAGCAGCATATTTGTCCACTCCCATGTTGATAAGAGTATTAAATACTTGACATATCTCCCTTTAAGGTTCATTTTGAACAGATAGAAAGTGTGATTAATTTGGGTATTGCACCTAACCTCACCATGAGGGACAGTCACCTTCAGTAAAGACCTCTGCAGCTCCAGGGTTCGATGATGTAGGAAAAGGATATTCAACACTAAGGATAATGAGTTTTACAGAGGTCCCTTCCCGACCCTTGGGATTATTCATGGACTCATCCATGGGGACCTTTTTTCACAGATGGCTTTCAAACATAAATGCTAAAATCAGCAAGTTTAGTGTTTGATGTTGATCGTTGTGTTCTGCAGGTACACACCGTCAAAAGGTCGGCTGCCGGTTGCAACTTCCCACAGGACGATTCCAAAGCTGAAAGACAACATTTCCAAGTTAGTGAAGACTGAATTTTTTTTTTTTTTTTTAAAGGTCCCATATTGTAAAAAGTGAGATTTTCATGTCTTTTATATTATAAAGCAGGTTTAAGTGCTGTATAAATACTGTGAAAGTATCAAAACACTCAATCCATGGAGAAATACACACACACCCCGTATTCAGACACTGTGTGTTTGAAACAAGCCGTTAGGATTTCTGTCCATTTGTGATGTCAAAAATCTACAAATATTTAGACCATTTCACAGTTTTAAACATACTGAATGTGTCCCAGTTTATTTCCTGTTGCAGTGTATGTGAACGACATCAGCTGACAGGATGTAAACATGGACCCAAGCTGTTGCCTAGCAACACAGTTCCGTTACAATTCCGTTGAAATGCGCTAAAACGGAGCGTTTCAGACAGAGGGTGAATACAGGTATATTCAGACAGACAGTGTTAGGAAAATAATGTGTCTTTTGAACATTAAAGCATGTAAACATGTTCTAGTAGAAACACAAAATACAAACATTAACCTGAAAATGAGCACAATATGGGACCTTTAAAGTTCACCTCAAAAATGTGTGTTTTTCTTATAGTCGCTTCACTTGGATGTTTGAGCTTCACTGTGCAGTTTGTTTTCACATTTAAAGAGGAACGTTTCTCTGAGCTCGTCAGTGTAACACCCGGACGTATACCTGCAGGATTTTTGTGAGATCATAACTAGTTTGTAGCTAATCATGGTCCAGAATGTAATTAATGCAGCGTGATATAGACACTTAAACACAGGAGACACCTTGAATGTTTGTTTACATACAGAAAATAAGCAAAAAACTGTGGTAGTGGAAAAAGCTTGACTTAAATGTTGGGTCTATATAAAGCATTTAAAAGTTGTAACTAATGTCTTTATTAATGGTTACTAAATCATTTATTAATGCTTTATATAAACCATAAATAAGAAGAACGTCTGGGTTGCCAGGTTGGTGTTTATCCTCCTCCAACAGGACACTTATTTTGTCTTTTTAGCTCTTTCACTCCTCTAATGAACCGTTTGTAAAACAGCTGCAGAGCATCTGGACCAAAACTGATTTATTAGCAATTTAATAGCATTTAGAGCTGCAGATATGATGTGATATTTATTTAAAAGCCCTTTGAACTTTTAGCATTTATAACTCTGACTTTATGGCTTATTAGAAAGTTATTAACGTTTATAAGGTAGATAGATAGATAGATAGATAGATAGATAGATAGATAGATAGATAGATAGATAGATAGATAGATAGATAGATAGATAGATAGATAGATAGATAGATAGATAGATAGATAGATAGATAGATAGATAGGTAGATAGATAGATAGATAGATGGCTTATAAAGTTGTTAGTAACAACTCATAAATCATTAATAAATGGAGACTTAATAGAAAGTATTCTGACATAATTGAACACCATTTAAAAACCACGCAGTGTGTAGTCTTGAGCAGTGACTCCTGGTTGGTATCTGACCTGTAAATCTCACACTGTGTGCTGTAGATGTGGTTGATGTCGAGGAGCATCTGAGGAGAGGAGTAGCACAGGGACCTGATCTCTTTGTCCTTCGTTGGCTTCCTCAGCGACGTCTCCGTTTTTGCCAGCTCAAATCCTCCCAGCTGAAAACAACAACAACGTAAAGACTCTTTATTAAATCCCACCAATCAGTGGGCTGTCAGCAATCCCAGCATGCACCGGCCTCAGTATACCTTGACGATGTTGCCCGCGGTCACCAGGAACTTGCTGCTGTTGATGGATCCGTGAACTTTGTATTTTTCCTCAGTGTGGTGCAGTCTAAGAGATGACAGAGATTATCATCATGATGATACCTTTTATCATAACCAATGAATCATACAGATAGAATTGAATTCTAAATGTTATCTCTATCGTCTACTCCTTAATATGTAGATGGCACAGTGGTGGGAAGTAACCAAGTACTTGAAGTACTTTACTTTTCTAGTTTCTACTCCATTCCACTACGTCTCAGGGTCAAATATTGTACGTTTTACTACATTTGACAGCTTTAGTTACTTAAAATATAAATCAACTAATTAAATTATGATGTATTATTATGGATTAAACTACCCAGCCATATATATATAAAGTCATTAAAATCAGCTCCACCTTTACCAGCTGCAGCATTAATACATCAATAATTATAATCTAATAATATGATATATAATATTCTGAAATGGAACATTCTGCATGGTTTTACTTCGGTACTTAAACTTTGATGCAAATACTTTTGTACTTTTACTTTTAAGTAAGATTTTGAATGCAGGACTTTTACTTGTAGCAGAGTATTTTAACCTCTTTTACCCGACGGACCCGGTACCAGGTACTGGCTGAGCTGTTTGTTAAAACACTACCTTTAAAAACTTTAAAAAATGCTGTCTTTTTTCTGAATAGTTTCTAAAAGACGAGGCCTTAACGCCAATAAAACAACACTCCAAGTGTTTTTTGTCCAAACAATGTTTGTTTGGCAATGATTTCAATATTTTAGCTATAAAATCAACGCACGAGAAATTTTATTTTTTATTTTATACAATAATATTTTTGACCATTTTTATATCGAATGTTGTTGTGGAAATTCTGCTACAAAGATCTGTAGTTCCCGGTGAGTAAGAGAAATAATGAATGGTTAAAACAATTTTAACCATTACAATGTACATACTTGACTTTGGATTCTTATTCTTATTTACAGTTATTGATCTTATTTCCTATTATTATAAGTTTAACTTGATCATATTTCATTATTATAATAAAACTACTCCATTTGGAGTCAAAATTATACAATTTAGTAGTTTTTTTTATTGATTTTATACTGTGCACAATGGTAGAATGTGATGCTGCACAGGGTAAATGTCATGACCAAAGGCTCCATTGTGTGCATATAACCTCCTGTAGTGGATATCAGTAGTATTTTAGAGCCAGGCTCCCTTTAAAGAGGTAGAAAACCCATTTGGCACACTTTGGGTATCCAAGTGTGGCAAATGGAGAGTCCTCCTGGTCCTATCAGAACTAGTGATGCACCGATGATACCAGTATCGGGTATCGTGTCATGATATATTCATGACATCAGCTGTCCTAGTGTGTCTCTTCCCTTTTTCCTATTGTGCCCAGTTCCCTGTCTGTCTAGTGTGGGCGTGTCTGGCTGTGGTGTGTGAGGTCTCCTCCCCTGCAGGCTCTGTTCTCCCGCGCTCTGCTGACGTCATACCACCTGATCAATCTGCACAGCTGCATTCCATTCAATCATCCATCACAGTTCAAATACCCCAGCTCTTCAGTCATTCGACGCCAGATCGTTGATTCAACCATGCGGTATTCTCGTCACGGCTCCCTAGTACTGTTATCGGAAAGTTCTCTTGCTAGTTGTGTTTTTGATCTTCGTGTTGTTAATGTTTTGCTCTCCTCTGCTCTGCTCTGCCTAGGATCACTGCCTGTCCACTCGCCTGCCTGCTCTGCTCATTCCAGCCATCCCAGTCATTCATTCACAAAGTTTGCTTTTGGAAAATAAAGCCTATTGTTCAACTGCCCGCCGTAGTTGTGTCTGCATTTGGGTCTCCTCCTACACTGATCGTAACATATCGGGTCATAAAGTAAAAATACTTCTTCCACCACTGCACGCACATAACAATATTGAGTGATCCTGCAAAATGTTACAAGCAAAAGGACATTTTACTTTTTTAATCTCACCTGCACAAATAAATGTCTTTGTTTTTATAATTTCTTATACATCATTTAAATGATCTGGACATATATTTATATTTAACGATTGCAGAGGACTGACCCGTAGAGTCCCCGCGCTGCGTCCCGACACATAGAAGCTTTCGTGGTCCAGGACAGTTTGCAACCAGAGTCCAGAACCTGACGCAGACTTCCCTTCTCACAGTACTCCATGATGATGAGGTACTGAGGGCCGGGTCCTACAGGCAGTCACAAGGACACATCACATTACTGTCGTTTTAAAGGTGCAATGCTCCCCGATACTGTATGTCCTTTACATTCTACAGTTCTCTCACCGTCCTCATCCTGGACACAGATGCCAAACATTCGCAGGATGTTGGGCGACTCAAACCGCTTCATGGTTTCGACCTCCTTGTTGAAAACTTTCCGCAACTCGCTGCAAATGGACACAATGTTTACGTTACACTGTTCCATCCATGTCTGTCCAAAATGTCATCACTTCATCATTTTATCCTGTCAGACGTTTGTGTGAAATGTTTCATAATTAGCAGATGAATTCTTGAGTTATGGCCAAAAACGTGTTTTGTGAGGGCACAGTGACCTTTGAGTTCCTGAGATACAAGAACGGGGCGGATGGACAGCCTGAAAACACAGTCTGTACAGCATGCAACACCCTCAAACTCACACAAAAAAACCTTCAGGATGAGCAATAGAGAAAGGATCCCTCTTTCCATTTGTCTTTTGAAGGAGTCTAAATAACAAATATCAAATCCAGACTTTAAACTTCAAAATCAAACAGGACTATTTCCTGTATTTTGACTCAGTGTTTCCTGTAATGTGGTACAGACCTTAGGCTGGTGTTCACGGGGTCAATGAATCTCTTGATGGCCACCGGGAATCTCCGGTACTCTCCTCTGTAGACCTCTGAGGATGACGTTGTCATGAAGGGCTTTTTGGGAGATTCGTATTTCAGCTCGAGTGGTTTGATCATTCGGATGGCTTCATCAATGACGCTGGGCTTATTCACTGTGAAAACATAACGGTCACAACGTTACATACGTAACAGTTATGTGACTTGGCAAGACGTCCCTAACGCTTCGTCCACACTGGGAACGTCAGGAGCGCGTGGTGGCGGCTGTGTTTCTGCTGCTGCTGTCAGCCCTTTCTTTCTACATAGAGTTTACCTTTCATAATGGCCATTTAACTTCATTATAAATATCATTTATATTTATTTTAGACAGAGAAAGGTTAAGAAATGTGTGGTAATTTGTAAATAATAGTAATAATCCACCATTAAAACCCCTTACTGAATTCATTCATGGAGCTCTCCAAGTCACGGCATGTTCTACAGCACTGTCCGGCACATATTTCAGAATAAAAGCATTGTGTTAACAAATGAAGGAATTCTGTCCACAGAAAAAAAAACGCTTGAGGGCTTTTATTTTGAAATGAAAGCAGGAAGTGTTGATTTAAAACAAGTCTTTACTTTTTTTCATCTCCGTAACATATTCTACAGATAGAGACATGTCAACTGTAGTAATGTTGCTGGTATGATGTTAATATACAGTCAATAGAACACCTTCACTGTCTATTGTTGCTGTGAACCGCGCGGCTCGCATCAAAAATACGCGAGACCTCGAATCTCTAGAAGAGACGCAGCCGAGCCGTGTGGCTGCTCTAACCTGTTAACACGGACACCGAAATAAAAAACAGGTAACGCAGCCGCCACGCGCTGCTGACTTTCCCGGTATGGACTACGCTTAAAGGTCCCGACACACCAAGCTGACTGTCGGCTCTGTCGTTTGGGGCCGATGGTTAGCGGTCTAGTTTTCGCTGTGTGTCCCTCACCGTCGGCTCTAATCTGCCCCGATGTTGGGTTGGTGTGTCTGAGCCTTTAAACCTGCAATAACGGATTGCTTTGGCCACTTGGAGGCAGCAGAAACACAACACTGTCACATCATCACCTTTAAAGTTGACATAGTGAACTTGACCTTATTTCCACATCCAGCAGTTACAGAGCAACATGAACAGTTGCGTTTGTGTCCACCTGATGAATGTGAAAGTCCAATATTCGTAGTGTATGTTGAAGTGTACTCACACATCGTCACGATCTTTTCCACGTTGCTTTTGACCGATTCCATTTCTCTCTGCATGGCGTTTGTCTTCTCCTGCTGCTCCCTCATGTAGTGCAGGAGCACTGAGGAACAAACAAACACTGATGAAACAAAACCAACCAGAATCTCGTCCAACCTCTCAGCTCTGATTTACCACAAGATCCAACACAGGGACGTCATTTTATGTCCTTTTATAGAGCCTTTTTGTGTCGACGTCATGATGACGTCACGGTGTTAGCTGGAAGCTAAACAAAGGAAAGATTATCATAAAGTGGGCATGTCTGTAAAGGGGAGACTCGTGGGTACCCATAGAACCCATTTTCAGTCACATATCTGGAGGTCAGAGGTCAAGGGACCCCTTTGAAAATGGCCATGCCAGTTTTTCCTCGCCAAAATTTAGCCCAAGTTTGGAGCGTTACTTAACCTCCTTCATGACAAGCTAGTATAACATGGTTGGTACCAATGGATTCATCAGGTTTTCTAGTTTCATATGAGTGTTTTCACTCCAAATCCTAAACACTGTACCTTTAAGAAAAGCATATCCTGATGTAAATTCCTCTAGACGTAAAACGTTTAAAGATTAAAACTACAAGATCTTGAGCTCATGTCATCTTTACTCAACAAACTCTCCAAAGACAAAGTCAGCATCAGTTTCCCCCTCACTAGTCTGCAGCTCTTCGTTGTCCTCCGTCCGGTCCACCTCGTCCTCTTTCTCTCTGGAGGTCAGCTCAAACACCTGGTGCAGCACGTTGCCCTGCTCCACCTGCAGCGCTCCAGACAGCACCTGGAAGGCGTCGTTGAGGCGTTCGTTCACGCTGTTGAACTCGTCCTCGTGGCTGCCGGCGTTCAGGACGCGTTTCAACCAGGTGGCCAGAGTGTACGTCTCGATGAGCGCCTTAGCTGACGTCAGAGTGAAGGAGAGCTCTTTGAGGGCTCTCTCTACGTCGGCGGCGGTGGTTTGTCCCGTTTCCCTCTTTTTGATGGACCTCACCAGCTCATCCAGGGCTTTGACTCGACGACATATGCGCTGGCTGCGCTTCTTATTGGCCTTCACCCTCTCAACCAGGTCGTAGATCTGCGAGGCGACGCACAGGATGGGGTCGATGAAGTCCATGACCAGCTGGAGAGAATGAAAACGGAACAAATCAGAGCTGAATGCAAATTAGTTCACGTTGAAGAGAGCCTTAGTTAATGGAAATAACGTGAGCCAAACTGAACCGAAACTGAGCAAGTCTGATTTAACTATGGCAAGAAGTTCTCATATAAGTAAAAGTAGCAATACTGCTCAATACTACTACACAATATTATTACATATTATTTGAATTTTGGTCGAGGTGGAGCACATTTTAACTACTTTATATATTGGATCGTTCAATCTGCATCATATTTTATAAATTGATCATGTTTGTAAAATCACATAAACCAAATAAATGTAGTGGAGTGGAAATATAAAGTAGAGTGAAATTGAAACGAAGCAAAGTAAAGGTACCTAAAAAATTGTATTTAAGCACAGTATTTGAGTAAACGTACTTGGTTACTTTCCACCACAGAAGTACAGAAGCTGAGACTGGCTGTAGTTACTAAAACAACATGTGACTGTACACTTATATTTTTAGAAAGATCTAAAACCGGTTCACTGTCAGTTACTATAGCTTTGTGTTGAGCTGGGCTGACATACAGTAGATTTAATTAAAGTGACTTATCGTCACTCAGGTGAACTGAGCTGATGTTATGTGCAGAGAAGATTTCCCACGGGAGCGAATATCCAATCAGGGAGGCCTGTAACGCTGAGCAAAAGCTTTCAGGTGAGTGATGAGACGGACAATAATCAATAATTCATGACGTATCTCTGAATCACAGCCCGTCACTCTGTTTCCTTAAAAGCAGTCCTGATGTTTGATCCACAAACCCGGAGGTGGAAGAAGACATCTCGACTCAGCATCAGCACCACACTGATCATGACTAAATTACATTTTTAACTTTCTCTAACATAATACACCCGTGGGCTGTATGCTGTAAGCCTGTACCGAGGTGGACGTATTAACGTCTCTGTTCCCAAACAACCGGCTATCGGCCAGTAGCTACTTCCGCACAAAACAAACAGAATTAGTTATAATAATATGCATTTTTATAATATTTTTATTGTTCAACACAGGCCATATCCATAGAGACAATAAATATGACAATAGAATAGAAATCTGATGTTGCAATGGAACGACCAATTGACTTTCACTTCTTAGCACTATACATTCTTTGCTACGGTTTTGAGGCCTCGAGCTCGGCATTTTGGCCGTCGCCATCTTGGATTTTTGGAACCAGAAGTGACCGTATTTGGACGAGAGAGTCGAGCTGGAGAGGAGCAAGGCCCGGTGAGGCCAGGTAGCTAGCGTGCTTTGCAAGGTGCATCCATAATTCACGTTTTATTAATTAAGATGCTAATTTTGGCTAGCGAAAAAAAATGCTTAAAACAACACTACTGGAAAAAACACACCACACACTGTGGTAGCGACCTGTCAATCACAAGGTAGCCCCGCCCTAAAGCATCCTCTGCTTTATGGACTATTTGACTCTAAATGGGATCATAATTTACTAAATGAACATCATGCTGTATTGAAGAAGACTTGAAACTAGTGATTGAGACCATAAACTCATGTTTACAATGTTTACTGAGGTAATAAATCAAGTGAGAAGTAGGCTCATTTTCTCATAGACTTCTATACAATCAGACTTCTCTTAGCAACCAGAGGAGTCGCCCCCTGCTGGCTGTTAGAGAGAATGCAGGTTTAAAGCACTTCAGCATTGGCTGCCGCAGAAGTATAAATCAGGTATAAATGTGCCAGTGTTAGCCAAAAGGCTAATTTTCAACTGTTGTCCCTTGGCCAGATGTTAAATAAAGTCATAACAGCTGTTTGGAATTTGATAAACAGATTGACTCTGTTGTTAAAAGGAGCTTTTTCTTCCTCAATCGGCACCATCTCAAGAAGGCAATTCACGCGTCTATTAGCTCGAGACTTGATCATTGTAATGCACCGTATGTTGGTCTCAACTTGTGCAAAATGCTGCTGCACTTCCAGACGTGAACACATCACCCCCCTCCGTACTTTACTCACTCCGTTGGCTTCGAGTTGGCTTTAGAATCCATTTTAAGCTCTTGATGTTTGTTTTTAAAGTCATTAGCGGCCTCGGCCCACCTCATTTGTCCGAGATTTTTAACTCTCCGTGAGCATAACGGGGCTTTGCGGTCATCTGGTCAACTTTTTTTAGAAGTCCCGAGGTCGAGGTATAAGCTGTGGGGTGATCGTTCTTTTGCTGTCGCTGCTCCTAAACTATGAAACAAGTTCCCCCCTGATATACACACTATCACTGACCTAGTACTTTTTAAATCTAAGACTTTTTTATTTAGATTGGCTTTTAATACCTAGTAGCGCTGTGACATTTTCCCTCTGCTTTTTATGTACCTTTTTCTGATTTGATGTTTCTATTCCTGTTATTTCCTGATGTTAATGTAAAGCACGTTGGGAACCTTTTGGTCGCTGTAAAGCGCGACACAAATAAATGTCGATTGATTGATTAATACAGCAAATAGAACACACAACATGTTAAATTAGAACACGAGAAGCATGAACAGCTGAACAGGATAAAAAGCTGAGAGGAGTGTAGACAGCATCGTTGCAAAGTGGGACATTTAGAAAGCACGCAGGCAATTAATGCAAAACAATGTTAAGCAGCCAATCGGCACAAACACGACGACATAGAATGACATTACAGGAGACAGGTAAAACCAGAAGTCTGGCAAACAGACAAAGAGCTGAGCAAACGAGAGCAGACGGGGCAAACATGCAGTGACAGGAGGCCTAGTTATGGGATAATCTGCAAAGGAATGATGTATATTATGCACAAGGGTTTTTTTTTTTTGCAACTGCTAAAACAGTTTTCTGAAACTAGGGCTCTCTTTGTCAGAACAATACACAAAAAAACAAAATACTTAATATCTTACATCTCTTGAAAAAATTCAAAAGGATCTCCTAAAAATTTTTTTTTTTTTTTGCATCACAGCTTTACACACAAACACCAAATAAATAGCTCTTCCCACATGCCAGCTGCACACTGATGTGCTGGGTATAAAACACTATTATCTCTCTTAGTCTGTTGTATGCGAGTTGTTTACTCATGACACGGTTGCTTCCTCTGTCCACACTTGGCCTACATTGTTGTGCAAACCTGAGTCCTATTTAAAGGGTTCAAGCTCTGATTTCTGTGTGTTTCGGCATTTTGCATGAAATCATACCAGTGTAGCTCGTCGTACACCGGACTGGACCGGAAATCGACCGACTCTAGTAGCACATGAGAGACGTTTCAGAGCTTTCTGCCAGAAAGGATGTATTTTAACCAGGGCTGTCAAAATATAACTTGTGATTTTTAGGTTTGTAGCAGCTCAGTTTTAAAGCTAGAGTGAAGATACTGGTATCATATGAAACTGGAAAATTAAAATTAAGGGTTTTGAGTTTCAAACACTGACATTCTCAGCTCTTTGGGAGGTCAAAGGTCAAGAGAAAATACGGTCGCCAAATGTTAAAGGACCAGTTATTCTTTGAGCAGTGCCACACAGATTATTTACCTGCAGGTATCGTGGATTTTAGACTGATGTGTTTTAAACTAGGGCTGTCAAAGTTAACACAAATTCATTTTAACGTCACTAATTTCTTTAACGCATTAACGCAATTTTTTTTTTTTAAGGTTGTAGCTCAGTTTTAAAGCTACAGTGAAGATACTAGCTTGTCATGAAGGAGGTTAAGTAACGCTCCAAACTTGGGCTAAATTTTGGCGAGGAAAAACTGGCATGGCCATTTTCAAAGGGGTCCCTTGACCTCTGACCTCCAGATATGTGAATGAAAATGGGTTCTCTGGGTACCCACGAGTCTCCCCTTTACAGACATGCCCACTTTATGATAATCACATGCAGTTTGGGGCAAAAATCATGAGGTCTCCTGACAGCTGTTGTTGCCTGTTGGGCTGCAGTTTGCCATGTTATGATTTGAGCATATTGTTTTATGCTAAATGCAGTACCTGTGAGGGTTTCTGGACAATATCTGTCATTGTTTTGTATTGGTAATTGATTTACAATAATAAATATATACATATATTTGCATAAAGCAGCATATTTGTCCACTCCCATGTTGATAAGAGTATTAAATACTTGACAAATCTCCCTTTAAGGTACATTTTGAACAGATAAAAAATGGACGATTAATCACGATTAACTATTTGAATCTATTGACAGCCCTATTTTTAACAAACCAGCAAACAAACAATGATCTTTTTGCCAAACCTAACCAGCTTTGTTGCCTTTAACTTAAGGAGATTTCTGGCAGAAAGCGCTGAAGGCAAACTTCTCCCATGTGCACTCTGAGCAGGTAAACTCCACCTTAAAATGCAAGCTGAAGGAGCCTCTCCTCGGACAGGTGAGAGCATGACAAGAGGTAGTTATCTCTCTGATTGTTGCCCTGAAGGGAAAAAACTTGCCACCCAGTGACGGATCAAATCTCAGGGTGGCTCGCCGTGTGAAACTTTAAACCAACGTCACAATAAAGCCTGTTGTAGCTTTAACTTCTGTGCTGTGCTGACGTACGACTGCAGAGGAATTGCTCTCTACATGCTGAATCTGCTGCTCACAGAGCCAACAACAAGTGGACACACAAAGAGCTGCGAGCAGAGGAGTTTATACGGTCGAGACGATTGAAAACATAAAGGATATTTACCTGTTGGTGGATGTCGGTGAAAGCTTCGGGCTCTCAGGTATATGTCTTGTGAGTGCTGGTTGAAAGTGAAACTGGCCTCTGCTCCTCCCTGCTGCTCACCACTTCCTGTTCCTCTCTGACATTTGCAGTCCTTCCCCCTCCTCTGAGTGTTGTTCATGTTCCTCTGCTCTGACACGCCCGGGATTTATTTGTCTCACCTATGAAGCAGAAGCATAACTCAGTGCAGGAGGACGGAGGTGCAGAGCAGATGTGACTAACTGTTGTATTGATGATCTGTCACAGTGGCTGGATTCATGGTCACACCCTCTGAGATTATTTAATGTTACAAACAAGACACCAACAATCCATCTTTTCACCGAGACTTAGCGTTGTTATTCTCAGTGGTGATCATGCAAAAGGGTCTTAAACATGTACTCAGATCATTTACTGCAGTAAAAGTAATAATACCACACTGTGAAAGACTCCACTACAAGTTAAAGTCCTGTGTGTATCAGCAAAACTGCTCAAAACAATGAAGGGAGCACTTAAATCACACGTCAGATCTTCATGAACGAATTATTCAAGTGTAAAATCTTTACTGATGCACATTGTATAATTTGTTGAGAACAAAATGACGTAACAACTGTCAGTGGAAACTAAAATCATCAACCCATCGAGGGCTGGATTCAAAATCACACCGAAAATAAAAATAAAAAATGTAAATCACAGACTGATCCATCTCATAATGTGACTCAGTAGTGTGTACGGCCCCCGCGGGCCTGCATGCACACTCTGGCCACATTAGGCCGGGCATTGTCCTGAACCAGGAGGAACCCGGGGCCCACTGCACCAGGAGGAACTCAGGGTTCACTGCACCAGGAGGAACCCAGGGCCCACTGCACCAGGAGGAACCCAGGGCCCGCTGCACCAGGAGGAACCCAGGGCCCGCTGCACCAGGAGGAACCCAGGGCCCGCTGCACCAGGAGGAACCCAGGGCCCGCTGCACCAGGAGGAACCCAGGGCCCGCTGCACCAGGAGGAACCCAGGGCCCGCTGCACCAGGAGGAACCCAGGGTTCACTGCACCAGGAGGAACCCAGGGCCCGCTGCACCAGGAGGAACCCAGGGTTCACTGCACCAGGAGGAACCCAGGGTTCACTGCACCAGGAGGAACCCAGGGTTCACTGCACCAGGAGGAACCCAGGGCCCGCTGCACCAGGAGGCCCACTGCACCAGGAGGAACCCAGGGCCCGCTGCACCAGGAGGAACCCAGGGCCCGCTGCACCAGGAGGCCCACTGCACCAGGAGGAACCCAGGGCCCGCTGCACCAGGAGGAACCCAGGGCCCGCTGCACCAGGAGGCCCGCTGCACCAGGAGGCCCGCTGCACCAGGAGGAACCCAGGGCCCGCTGCACAAGGAGGAACCCAGGGCCCGCTGCACCAGGAGGAACCCAGGGCCCGCTGCACCAGGAGGAACCCAGGGCCCGCTGCACCAGGAGGCCCGCTGCACAAGGAGGAACCCAGGGCCCGCTGCACCAGGAGGAACCCAGGGCCCGCTGCACCAGGAGGCCCGCTGCACAAGGAGGAACCCAGGGCCCACTGCATCAGCGTAAGGTCTGACAGTCGCTCTGAGGATTTCATCCCGGTACCTGACAGCAGTCACGGTACCGTTACTACCGTTACAGGGTACCATCACTGACCCACCACCGAACCGGTCATGCTGGATGATATAACAGGCAGCATGACGTTCACCACGGCGTCTGCAGACTCTTTCACGCCTGTCACATGTGCTCAGTGTGAACCTGCTCTCATCTGTGAAGAGAACGGGGCGCCGATGGCGGACCTGCCAATTCTGGTGTTCTCTGGCGAATCCCAATGGAGCTGCAAAGTGCTGGGCTTTGAGCACAGGTACAGCCTCATGCTACAAGTAGTGACAAGGACACTAGCAGAACACAGAACTAGAGAAGAATCAGTCAGGAAGGATGAGGAGAGAGCAGCTGTCTGTGGCCACCACATGCTAAACCATTCCCTTCTTGGGGGGATTGTCTTGCTGTTAAGTGTTCCCACAAACCACCAAACAAGGGTTGCAATCAGTTGTCCGGGTTATTTATGATGTGACTGTTGATCGCCATGGTTCTAAACAAAGAAAGAAAAAGAAACTACAATATATCACCCCAAAAAAAATCATAAATCCAGCCTTTAAATCAGGTTAAATATTTGCAAATTATGGTACAATAAATATTTCAAATAATGATTAGCCAAACACCTTCATCATAAAATTATTATCTAACAACTTCAAGATCAAAGATTATCCATTAACCTTCATGACAATTATTAAACACACCATGATTTCAATCAATAGAGTGCTGACGTATGATGACGCATTTTTGTAGGCCAACCAGGAAGTTAGCATCACTCTGATTGTTCCATTGAGTTTTGGATTATTGCAGAAAATAAGCTCTGTGGTAAACACACGTTTATGATACTTACAGGTTTTGTTCCAGCTCTGTTTTCTGCTTTGTGACGATGCATTTTCCAGCTGATCCAAGAGGCTTTTGAAAGAGTTTATTTAGTTGCAGGGTCTCAAACATGCACCTGATGGCTACATACATGATATAAAGCTGAAAGTCTGGATGAAGCTTCATGTCCCAGGTGAAAACTCAGCTTTATCACCAGTTGATGATCCGTGAGAAGACGCGGAAATAAAGAGCTATTTAGCCCTATATTATAAGAATAAAACAATATCATAGAGCTGTTTCCTTTCTAACAAAACATTGTTGTTTTTAATCATTAATGGATGATCAAAGTCTGTTTTATCTGGGCTAGCTAGGAGCACTCTTATTATAAATTATATAGTTTTATTGAGTTAAAGGCTACCATAAATCAATAAACCTTCAGACATATATTCATCAACAGAGACCTGTTTGTTTCACTTTCTTTCATGCACACCTCACCTGCATGAAGACAGACAGATTTCATCTGCATCCACTTTACAGTATCCCCACGACACGGCCCCGGATAAGCAGAAGAAAATGGCTGGAAGTATTGTAGTATGGGTGAAACCAGTTTACAGTAAGTAATCATTTCCTTTTATTATTTGTAGTGTTGTTACTGTTTAAAAAAATGTTGATTTATTCCCTTTATGTTGTTGTTGTTTCCTCATAGTAGACTATTTTACCCTCTGAAAGGCACATCACATGTATCACTTGTAAACTGTTCTATAAATAATCATTTAGATGATCATAAAACAACATATTTCAAACAAAAGAAGCAGAATATTAAGTTTTATCACAGCTCATACAGCTGAGTATGATTGACTTGATGAATTCATTCAATAATGATCTTGTCTCAGCTCAAGCACAGCCGACCCCAGTTCAACTGCAATCACTGTTACTTCTCTAAAGCAAAAATATATATATAGTTCCAGTAATGTCTGATTAATGTCAGTCCATTTTGTTCCAAACTAACTGCCTCCCTGTCTCTCCAGATATTATCTCGGAAATCCTCAGCCTAATTAAAACGGTAGAGATCAGTGATGATCTATACAAGGACATTTCGTGTAGACTCAAAAACCTGGAGGATCTGCTGCGTACCATCCAGGAAGACCAACTCTCTGGTGAAGTTCACGAAGCTTTGAAGAACCTTGAACGTGTTCTGGATTCAGCTAAGCAGAAGATCGAGGAATTCAACAAAACATGGAGGCTGTTTCGGTGGTGGAAATCCAGTTCCTACAAGTCAGAGGTCAACCAGCTGAACCAACGTCTCACTGCTGCCTCCCAGAGGCTTTCTGGGGCTCTGCGTGTCCACCAGGAGGAGAGGCTGACCCAAAAGCAGCGCAGGCTTGATGAGCAGAAGAGGATGGTCCAACAGCAGCGCAAGCTTGATGAGCAGGACAAGACGCTGCAAAAAATGAAATCAGATTTGGAGGGTAAAAGTAGCTGTGTTATACTATAAAGAAGAGCATGCTGGCAAAGCCTCATGACAGGATCAGTTATTGAGTGCTAACACAATTTCGATTTAACCATCAAGTTCAGTAGACACCCAGTAAGATTAGATTATAGATGTAAATCTCCATATATTTGTATGATTAATATCCTACAATTATCCAACTCTATATACTTGAGCCTACCACTGATAACTGATGATTAAATATTGATATCACTGTTGGTGTGTAGCCCATATGTTTGATTGTACTACTTTGGATTTGCATGGTTCAATTCATTTACAATTGAATAAACACTATATGTGCAACTGTGCAGGTTGTGGTGTAGTTGATGGTGTAGTTGATGGTGTAGTTCAAAACATAATAAAACCGTCTACAGCCACGCTAGCAGCTCTGTGAGGCTGCACTTAGACACTGTGGTGCTTTGAGCTAAAGGAGGAGGATTTTCTCATCACATAAAGGAGCACTTCATCCTTCAGTTTATCACTAACATTCAACACATCTGGAGATACAGTATGTGGTTTTCACTGGACAGGAAGGGATGAAAAACTGTAATCTGTAAAGTAACTAAAGCGGTCAGATAAATGTAGTGGAGTAAAAAGTACAATATTTACCTGTGAGATGTATATTTGTATTGATGTGGATGCAGGAATCTGTCTGAATCTACAATAAAACCCAGACTATCTCTGTGGCTACTGGATACTACTAGAGGTAAAGTATCTATAAAAATAACAAACCTGTAAAAGGGTCTCAAACATGCACCTGATGGCTACATACATGATATAAAGCTGAAAGTCTGAGGATGAAGCTTCATGTCCCAGGTGAAAACTCAGCTTTATCACCAGTTGATGATCTGTGAGAAGACGCAGAAATAAAGAGCTATTTAGCCCTAATATTATAAGAATAAAACAATATTATAGTGCTGTTTCCTTTTTTAACAAAACAGTGTTGTTTTTAATCATTGATGGATGATCAAAGTCTGTTTTATCCGGGCTGGCTAGGAGCTCTTGACCTCAGAGAAGTATGTAGTTTTAAAGGCTGCCATATATCAATAAACCTTCAGACACACCTGTTGAATGAACGGGGAATGAACGACACAATGAGGAGGGAAGATAACTTATCAGCTGACCTGCGTTAGAGCATAACACATATTTGTTTCACTTTCTTTCATGCACACCTCAACCTACCGATCATAAAACAACATATTTAAAACCAACAGAATATTAAGTTTTATCATAGCTCCTACAGCTCAGTATGATTGACTTGATGAATTCAGTCAATAATTATCTTGTCTCAGCTCAAGCACAGCCGACCCCAGTTCAACTGCAATCACTGTTACTTCTCTCACAAAATATATATATAGTTCCCGTTAATGTCTGATTAATGTCAGTCCATTTTGTTCCAAACTAACTGCCTCCCTGTCTCTCCAGATATTATCTCGGAAATCCTCATTCTAATTGAAACGGTAGAGATCAGTGATGATCTATACAAGGACATTTCATGTAGACTCAAAAACCTGGATGATCTGCTGCGTACCATCCAGGAATACCAACTCTCTGGTGAAGTTCACGAAGCTTTGAAGAAGCTTGAACATGTTCTGGATTCAGCTAAGCAGAAGATCGAGGAATTCAACAAAACATGGAGGCTGTGTCAAGTGTTGAATTACTGGTCCTACAAGTTAGAGGTCGACAACCTGAACCGACGTCTCACTGATGCCTCCCAGAGGCTTTCTGGGGCTCTGCATGTCCACCAGGAGGAGAGGCTGACCGAAAAGCAGCGCAGGCTTGATGAGCAGAAGAGGATGGCCCAACAGCGCCGGCTTGATGAGCAGGACAAGAAGCTGCAAAAAATGAAATCAGATTTAGAGCGTAAAAGTAGCTGTGTTATACTATAAAGAAGAGCATGCTGCCAAAACCTCATGACAGGAGCAGTTATTGAGTGCTAACACAATTTTGATTTTACCATCAAGTTCAGTAGACACCCATTAAGATTAGATTATAGATGTAAATCTCCATATATTTTTATGATTAATATCCTACAATTATCCAACTCTATATACTTGAGCCTACCACTGATAACTGATGATTAAATATTGATATCACTGTTGGTGTGTAGCCCATATGTTTGATTGTACTACTTTGGATTTGCATTGTTCAATTCATTTACAATTGAATAAACACTATATGTGCAACTGTGCAGGTTGTGGTGTAGTTGATGGTGTAGTTGATGGTGTAGTTCAAAACATAATAAAACCGTCTACAGCCACGCTAGCAGCTCTGTGAGGCTGCACTTAGACACTGTGGTGCTTTGAGCTAAAGGAGGAGGATTTTCTCAACACATAAAGGAACACTTCATCCTTCAGTTTATCACTAACATTCAACACATCTGGAGGTACGTGGTTTTCACTGGACAGGAAGGGATGAAAAACTGTAATCTGTAAAGTAACTAAAGCGGTCAGATAAATGTAGTGGAGTAAAAAGTACAATATTTACCAGTGAGATGTATATTTGTATTGAGGTGGATGCAGGAATCTGTCTGAATCTACAGTAAAACCCAGACTATCTCTGTGGCTACTGGATACTAGAGGTAAAGTATCTACTTATAAAAATAACAAACCTGTAAAAGGGTCTCAAACATGCACCTGATGGCTACATACATGATATAAAGCTGAACGTCTGAGGATGAAGCTTCATGTCCCAGGTGAAAACTCAGCTTTATCACCAGTTGATGATCTGTGAGAAGACGCAGAAATAAAGAGCTATTTAGCCCTAATATTATAAGAATAAAACAATATTATAGTGCTGTTTCCTTTTTTAACAAAACAGTGTTGTTTTTAATCATTGATGGATGATCAAAGTCTGTTTTATCCGGGCTGGCTAGGAGCTCTTGACCTCAGAGAAGTATGTAGTTTTAAAGGCTGCCATATATCAGTAAACCTTCAGACACACCTGTTGAATGAACGGGGAATGAACGGGGAATGAACGACACAATGAGGAGGGAAGATAACTTATCAGCCGACCTGCGTTAGAGCATATGACATATTTGTTTCACTTTCTTTCATGCACACCTCAACCTGCATTAAGACACTTTACAGTATCCCCGTGACGCGGCCCCGGATAAGCAGAAGAAAATGGCTGGAAGTATTGTAGTATGGGTGGATCCAGTTTACAGTAAGTAATCATTTCCTTTTATTATTTGTAGTGTTGTTACTGTTTAAATTTTTTTTGATTTATTCCCTTTATGTTGTTGTTTTTCCTCATAGTAGACTATTTTACCCTCTGAAAGGCACATCACATGTATCACTTGTAAACTGTTCTATAAATAATCATTTAGATGATCATAAAACAACAAACCAACAGAATATTAAGTTTTATCACAGCTCATACAGCTCAGTATGATTGACTTGATGAGTTCAGTCAATAATTATCTTGTCTCAGCTCAAGCACAGCCGACCCCAGTTCAACTGCAATCACTGTTACTTCTCTCAAAAAATATATATATATAGTTCCCGTTAATGTCTGATTAATGTCAGTCCATTTTGTTCCAAACTAACTGCCTCCCTGTCTCTCCAGATATTATCTCGGAAATCCTCATTCTAATGAAACGGTAGAGATCAGTGATGATCTATACAAGGACATTTCGTGTAGACTCAAAAACCTGGAGGATCTGCTGCGTACCATCCAGGAATACCAACTCTCTGGTGAAGTTCACGAAGCTTTGAAGAACCTTGAACGTGTTCTGGATTCAGCTAAGCAGAAGATCGAGGAATTCAACAAAACATGGAGGCTGTGTTGGTGGTGGAAATCCAGTTCCTACAAGTCAGAGGTCAACCAGCTGAACAAACGTCTCACTGATGCCTCCCAGAGGCTTTCTGGGGCTCTGCGTGTCCACCAGGAGGAGAGGCTGACCCAAAAGCAGCGCAGGCTTGATGAGCAGAAGAGGATGGTCCAACAGCAGCGCAAGCTTGATGAGCAGGACAAGACGCTGCAAAAAATGAAATCAGATTTGGAGGGTAAAAGTAGCTGTGTTATACTATAAAGAAGAGCATGCTGCCAAAACCTCATGACAGGATCAGTTATTGAGTGCTAACACAATTTTGATTTTACCATCAAATTCAGTAGACACCCATTAAGATTAAGTTATTGATGTAAATCTCCATATATTTTTATGATTAATATCCTACAATTATCCAACTCTATATACTTGAGCCTACCACTGATAACTGAGGATTAAATATTGATATCACTGTTGGTGTGTAGCCCATATGTTTGATTGTACTACTTTGGATTTGCATTGTTCAATTAATTTAAAATTGAATAAACACTTTATGTGCAACTGTGCAGGTTGTGGTGTAGTTGATGGTGTAGTTGATGGTGTAGTTCAAAACATAATAAAACCGTCTACAGCCACGCTAGCAGCTCTGTGAGGCTGCACTTAGACACTGTGGTGCTTTGAGCTAAAGGAGGAGGATTTTCTCATCACATAAAGGAGCACTTCATCCTTCAGTTTATCACTAACATTCAACACATCTGGAGATACAGTATGTGGTTTTCACTGGACAGGAAGGGATGAAAAACTGTAATCTGTAAAGTAACTAAAGCGGTCAGATAAATGTAGTGGAGTAAAAAGTACAATATTTACCTGTGAGATGTATATTTGTATTGATGTGGATGCAGGAATCTGTCTGAATCTACAATAAAACCCAGACTATCTCTGTGGCTACTGGATACTACTAGAGGTAAAGTATCTATAAAAATAACAAACCTGTAAAAGGGTCTCAAACATGCACCTGATGGCTACATACATGATATAAAGCTGAAAGTCTGAGGATGAAGCTTCATGTCCCAGGTGAAAACTCAGCTTTATCACCAGTTGATGATCTGTGAGAAGACGCAGAAATAAAGAGCTATTTAGCCCTAATATTATAAGAATAAAACAATATTATAGTGCTGTTTCCTTTTTTAACAAAACAGTGTTGTTTTTAATCATTGATGGATGATCAAAGTCTGTTTTATCCGGGCTGGCTAGGAGCTCTTGACCTCAGAGAAGTATGTAGTTTTAAAGGCTGCCATATATCAGTAAACCTTCAGACACACCTGTTGAATGAACGGGGAATGAACGGGGAATGAACGACACAATGAGGAGGGAAGATAACTTATCAGCCGACCTGCGTTAGAGCATATGACATATTTGTTTCACTTTCTTTCATGCACACCTCAACCTGCATTAAGACACTTTACAGTATCCCCGTGACGCGGCCCCGGATAAGCAGAAGAAAATGGCTGGAAGTATTGTAGTATGGGTGGATCCAGTTTACAGTAAGTAATCATTTCCTTTTATTATTTGTAGTGTTGTTACTGTTTAAATTTTTTTTGATTTATTCCCTTTATGTTGTTGTTTTTCCTCATAGTAGACTATTTTACCCTCTGAAAGGCACATCACATGTATCACTTGTAAACTGTTCTATAAATAATCATTTAGATGATCATAAAACAACAAACCAACAGAATATTAAGTTTTATCACAGCTCATACAGCTCAGTATGATTGACTTGATGAGTTCAGTCAATAATTATCTTGTCTCAGCTCAAGCACAGCCGACCCCAGTTCAACTGCAATCACTGTTACTTCTCTCAAAAAATATATATATATAGTTCCCGTTAATGTCTGATTAATGTCAGTCCATTTTGTTCCAAACTAACTGCCTCCCTGTCTCTCCAGATATTATCTCGGAAATCCTCATTCTAATGAAACGGTAGAGATCAGTGATGATCTATACAAGGACATTTCGTGTAGACTCAAAAACCTGGAGGATCTGCTGCGTACCATCCAGGAATACCAACTCTCTGGTGAAGTTCACGAAGCTTTGAAGAACCTTGAACGTGTTCTGGATTCAGCTAAGCAGAAGATCGAGGAATTCAACAAAACATGGAGGCTGTGTTGGTGGTGGAAATCCAGTTCCTACAAGTCAGAGGTCAACCAGCTGAACAAACGTCTCACTGCTGCCTCCCAGAGGCTTTCTGGGGCTCTGCGTGTCCACCAGGAGGAGAGGCTGACCCAAAAGCAGCGCAGGCTTGATGAGCAGAAGAGGATGGTCCAACAGCAGCGCAAGCTTGATGAGCAGGACAAGACGCTGCAAAAAATGAAATCAGATTTGGAGGGTAAAAGTAGCTGTGTTATACTATAAAGAAGAGCATGCTGCCAAAACCTCATGACAGGATCAGTTATTGAGTGCTAACACAATTTTGATTTTACCATCAAATTCAGTAGACACCCATTAAGATTAAGTTATTGATGTAAATCTCCATATATTTTTATGATTAATATCCTACAATTATCCAACTCTATATACTTGAGCCTACCACTGATAACTGAGGATTAAATATTGATATCACTGTTGGTGTGTAGCCCATATGTTTGATTGTACTACTTTGGATTTGCATTGTTCAATTAATTTACAATTGAATAAACACTTTATGTGCAACTGTGCAGGTTGTGGTGTAGTTGATGGTGTAGTTGATGGTGTAGTTCAAAACATAATAAAACCGTCTACAGCCACGCTAGCAGCTCTGTGAGGCTGCACTTAGACACTGTGGTGCTTTGAGCTAAATGAGGAGGATTTTCTCATCACATAAAGGAACATTTCATCCTTCAGTTTATCACTTACATTCAACACATCTGGAGGTACGTGGTTTTCACTGGACAGGAAGGGATGAAAAACTGTAATCTGTAAAGTAACTAAAGCGGTCAGATAAATGTAGTGGAGTAAAAAGTACAATATTTACCTGTGAGATGTATATTTGTATTGAGGTGGATGCAGGAATCTGTCTGAATCTACAGTAAAACCCAGACTATCTCTGTGGCTACTGGATACTAGAGGTAGAGTATCTCCATATAAAAATAACAAACCTGTAAAAGGGTCTCAAACATGCACCTGATGGCTACATACATGATATAAAGCTGAAAGTCTGAGGATGAAGCTTCATGTCCCAGGTGAAAACTCAGCTTTATCACCAGTTGATGATCTGTGAGAAGACGCAGAAATAAAGAGCTATTTAGCCCTATATTATAAGACTAAAACAATATTATAGTGCTGTTTCCTTTTTTAACAAAACAGTGTTGTTTTTAATCATTGATGGATGATCAAAGTCTGTTTTATCCGGGCTGGCTAGGAGCTCTTGACCTCAGAGAAGTATGTAGTTTTAAAGGCTGCCATATATCAGTAAACCTTCAGACAAACCTGTTGAATGAACGGGGAATGAACGACACAATGAGGAGGGAAGATAACTTATCAGCCGACCTGCGTTAGAGGATAACACATATTTGTTTCACTTTCTTTCATACACACCTCAACTCTGCATTAAGACACTTTACAGTATCCCCGTGACGCGGCCCCGGATAAGCAGAAGAAAATGGCTGGAAGTATCGTAGTATGGGTGGATCCAGTTTGCAGTAAGTAATCATTTCCTTTTATTATTTGTAGTGTTTTTACTGTTATAAGAAAAGTTGATTTATTCCCTTTATGTTGTTGTTTCCTCATAGTAGACTATTTTACCCTCTGAAAGGCACATCACATGTATCACTTGTAAACTTTTCTATAAAGAATCATTTAGATGATCATAAAACAACAAACCAACAGAATATTAAGTTTTATCACAGCTCATACAGCTCAGTATGATTGACTTGATGAGTTCAGTCAATAATTATCTTGTCTCAGCTCAAGCACAGCCGACCCCAGTTCAACTGCAATCACTGTTACTTCTTTCAAAAAAATATATATATAGTTCCCGTTAATGTCTGATTAATGTCAGTCCATTATGTTCCAAACTAACTGCCTCCCTGTCTCTCCAGATATTATCTTGAAAGTCACAAAATGAATCCCGGATATCCTCGATCTAATTGAAATGGTGAAGATCAATAAGGAGCTATACAAGGACATTTCGTGTAGACTCCAAAACCTGAAGAATCTGCTGCGTACCATCCAGGAATACCAACCCTCTGATGAAGTGCGCAGAGCTTTGAAGAACCTTGAAAGTGTTCTGTGTTCAGCTGAGCAAAAGATCAAGAAATTCTACAAAGCATGGAGGCTGTGTCAAGTGTTGAATTACTGGTCCTACAAGTTAGAGGTCGACAACCTGAACCGACGTCTCACTGATGCCTTCGAGATGCTCTCTGGGGCTCTGCATGTCCAACAGCAGCAGCGGCTTGATGACCAGGAGATAATGGCCCAACAGCAGCGCTGGCTTGATGAGCAGGAGAGGATGGTCCAACAGCAGCGGCTTGATGAGCAGGACAAGACGCTGCAAAAAATGCAATCAGATTTAGCGCGTAAAAGTAGCTGTGTTATACTATAAAGAAGAGCATGCTGCCAAAACCTCATGACAGGATCTTTAACATCATTTTTATTGATGGCTCCATAATTTTACCATCAAGTTCAGTAGACACCCATTAAGATTAAGTTATAGACGTAAATCTCCATATATTTTTTATGATTAATATCCTACAATTATCCAACTCTATATACTTGAGCCTGCTACTGATAACTGAGGATTAAGTAAGGGATAATGTACAGCGAGCCGGCCATTGTTGTGGAAGAAACCCCGACAGACAGGGCGATGCTGCACCCCGATGCGGAGACGTCAGAACTGCGCCCATAGCAACGGTCTGTTATACATAGCAACGGTCTGTTATACAGAAATAACAGACCGCAGAACGCCGTGATTGACCAATCAGAATCGAGTATTCAACACGGCCGTGTAATAAATATTGATATCACTGTTGGTGTGTAGCCCATATGTTTGATTGTACTACTTTGGATTTGCATTGTTCAATTCATTTACAATTGAATAAACACTATATGTGCAACTGTGCAGGTTGTGGTGTAGTTGATGGTGTAGTTGATGGTGTAGTTCAAAACATAATAAAACCGTCTACAGCCACGCTAGCAGCTCTGTGAGGCTGCACTTAGACACTGTGGTGCTTTGAGCTAAAGGAGGAGGATTTTCTCATCACATAAAGGAGCACTTCATCCTTCAGTTTATCACTAACATTCAACACATCTGGAGATACAGTATGTGGTTTTCACTGGACAGGAAGGGATGAAAAACTGTAATCTGTAAAGTAACTAAAGCGGTCAGATAAATGTAGTGGAGTAAAAAGTACAATATTTACCTGTGAGATGTATATTTGTATTGATGTGGATGCAGGAATCTGTCTGAATCTACAATAAAACCCAGACTATCTCTGTGGCTACTGGATACTACTAGAGGTAAAGTATCTATAAAAATAACAAACCTGTAAAAGGGTCTCAAACATGCACCTGATGGCTACATACATGATATAAAGCTGAAAGTCTGAGGATGAAGCTTCATGTCCCAGGTGAAAACTCAGCTTTATCACCAGTTGATGATCTGTGAGAAGACGCAGAAATAAAGAGCTATTTAGCCCTAATATTATAAGAATAAAACAATATTATAGTGCTGTTTCCTTTTTTAACAAAACAGTGTTGTTTTTAATCATTGATGGATGATCAAAGTCTGTTTTATCCGGGCTGGCTAGGAGCTCTTGACCTCAGAGAAGTATGTAGTTTTAAAGGCTGCCATATATCAGTAAACCTTCAGACACACCTGTTGAATGAACGGGGAATGAACGGGGAATGAACGACACAATGAGGAGGGAAGATAACTTATCAGCCGACCTGCGTTAGAGCATATGACATATTTGTTTCACTTTCTTTCATGCACACCTCAACCTGCATTAAGACACTTTACAGTATCCCCGTGACGCGGCCCCGGATAAGCAGAAGAAAATGGCTGGAAGTATTGTAGTATGGGTGGATCCAGTTTACAGTAAGTAATCATTTCCTTTTATTTTTTGTAGTGTTGTTACTGTTTAAATTTTTTTTGATTTATTCCCTTTATGTTGTTGTTTTTCCTCATAGTAGACTATTTTACCCTCTGAAAGGCACATCACATGTATCACTTGTAAACTGTTCTATAAATAATCATTTAGATGATCATAAAACAACAAACCAACAGAATATTAAGTTTTATCACAGCTCATACAGCTCAGTATGATTGACTTGATGAGTTCAGTCAATAATTATCTTGTCTCAGCTCAAGCACAGCCGACCCCAGTTCAACTGCAATCACTGTTACTTCTCTCAAAAAATATATATATATAGTTCCCGTTAATGTCTGATTAATGTCAGTCCATTTTGTTCCAAACTAACTGCCTCCCTGTCTCTCCAGATATTATCTCGGAAATCCTCATTCTAATGAAACGGTAGAGATCAGTGATGATCTATACAAGGACATTTCGTGTAGACTCAAAAACCTGGAGGATCTGCTGCGTACCATCCAGGAATACCAACTCTCTGGTGAAGTTCACGAAGCTTTGAAGAACCTTGAACGTGTTCTGGATTCAGCTAAGTAGAAGATCGAGGAATTCAACAAAACATGGAGGCTGTGTCGGTGGTGGAAATCCAGTTCCTACAAGTCAGAGGTCAACCAGCTGAACCAACGTCTCACTGCTGCCTCCCAGAGGCTTTCTGGGGCTCTGCGTGTCCACCAGGAGGAGAGGCTGACCCAAAAGCAGCGCAGGCTTGATGAGCAGAAGAGGATGGTCCAACAGCAGCGCAAGCTTGATGAGCAGGACAAGACGCTGCAAAAAATGAAATCAGATTTGGAGGGTAAAAGTAGCTGTGTTATACTATAAAGAAGAGCATGCTGCCAAAGCCTCATGACAGGATCAGTTATTGAGTGCTAACACAATTTTGATTTTACCATCAGGTTCAGTAGACACCCATTAAGATTAGATTATAGACGTAAATCTCCATATATTTTTATGATTAATATCCTACAATTATCCAACTCTATATACTTGAGCCTGCTACTGATAACTGAGGATTAAATATTGATATCACTGTTGGTGAGTAGCCCATATGTTTGATTGTACTACTTTGGATTTGCATTGTTCAATTCATTTACAATTGAATAAACACTATATGTGCAACTGTGCAGGTTGTGGTGTAGTTGATGGTGTAGTTGATGGTGTAGTTCAAAACATAATAAAACCGTCTACAGCCACGCTAGCAGCTCTGTGAGGCTGCACTTAGACACTGTGGTGCTTTGAGCTAAAGGAGGAGGATTTTCTCATCACATAAAGGAACACTTCATCCTTCAGTTTATCACTAACATTCAACACATCTGGAGGTACAGTATGTGGTTTTCACTGGACAGGAAGGGATGAAAAACTGTAATCTGTAAAGTAACTAAAGCGGTCAGATAAATGTAGTGGAGTAAAAAGTACAATATTTACCTGTGAGATGTATATTTGTATTGAGGTGGATGCAGGAATCTGTCTGAATCTACAGTAAAACCCAGACTATCTCTGTGGCTACTGGATACTAGAGGTAAAGTATCTACTTATAAAAATAAAAAACCTGTAAAAGGGTCTCAAACATACACCTGATGGCTACATACATGATATAAAGCTGAAAGTCTGAGGATGAAGCTTCATGTCCCAGGTGAAAACTCAGCTCTATCACCAGTTGATGATCTGTGAGAAGACGTAGAAATAAAGAGCTATTTAGCCCTATATTATAAGAATAAAACAATATTATAGTGCTGTTTCCTTTTTTAACAAAACAGTGTTGTTTTTAATCATTGATGGATGATCAAAGTCTGTTTTATCCGGGCTGGCTAGGAGCTCTTGACCTCAGAGAAGTATGTAGTTTTAAAGGCTGCCATATATCAATAAACCTTCAGACAAACCTATTGAATGAACGGGGAATGAACGACACAATGAGGAGGGAAGATAACTTATCAGCCGACCTGCGTTAGAGGCATAACACATATTTGTTTCACTTTCTTTCATACACACCTCAACTCTGCATTAAGACACTTTACAGTATCCCCGTGACGCGGCCCCGGATAAGCAGAAGAAAATGGCTGGAAGTATCGTAGTATGGGTGGATCCAGTTTGCAGTAAGTAATCATTTCCTTTTATTATTTATAGTGTTGTTACTGTTATAAGAAAAGTTGATTTATTCCCTTTATGTTGTTGTTGTTTCCTCATAGTAGACTATTTTACCCTCTGAAAGGCACATCACATGTATCACTTGTAAACTGTTCTATAAAAAATCATTTAGATGATCATAAAACAACAAACCAACAGAATATTAAGTTTTATCATAGCTCATACAGCTCAGTATGATTGACTTGATGAGTTCAGTCAATAATTATATTGTCTCAGCTCAAGCACAGCCGACCCCAGTTCAACTGCAATCACTGTTACTTCTTTCAAAAAAATATATATATAGTTCCCATTAATGTCTGATTGATGTCAGTCCATTATGTTCCAAACTAACTGCCTCCCTGTCTCTCCAGATATTATCTTGAAAGTCACAAAATGAATCCCGGATATCCTCGATCTAATTGAAATGGTGAAGATCAATAAGGAGCTATACAAGGACATTTCGTGTAGACTCCAAAACCTGAAGAATCTGCTGCGTACCATCCAGGAATACCAACCCTCTGATGAAGTGCGCAGAGCTTTGAAGAACCTTGAAAGTGTTCTGTGTTCAGCTGAGCAAAAGATCAAGAAATTCTACAAAGCATGGAGGCTGTGTCAAGTGTTGAATTACTGGTCCTACAAGTTAGAGGTCGACAACCTGAACCGACGTCTCACTGATGCCTTCGAG
Organism: Sebastolobus alascanus; assembly: GCA_916701645.2. Lineage (NCBI taxonomy): Eukaryota > Metazoa > Chordata > Actinopteri > Perciformes > Sebastidae > Sebastolobus > Sebastolobus alascanus. Next base: position 437,890 of record CAKAOJ020000157.1, on the reverse strand, counting down.
ATGCTCTCTGGGGCTCTGCATGTCCAACAGCAGCAGCGGCTTGACGACCAGGAGATAATGGCCCAACAGCAGCGGCTTGATGAGCAGGAGAGGATGGCCCAACAGCAGCGGCTTGATGAGCAGGACAAGACGCTGCAAAAAATGCAATCAGATTTAGCGCGTAAAAGTAGCTGTGTTATACTATAAAGAAGAGCATGCTGCCAAAACCTCATGACAGGATCTTTAACATCATTTTTATTGATGGCTCCATAATTTTACCATCAAGTTCAGTAGACACCCATTAAGATTAAGTTATAGACGTAAATCTCCATATATTTTTTATGATTAATATCCTACAATTATCCAACTCTATATACTTGAGCCTGCTACTGATAACTGAGGATTAAGTAAGGGATAATGTACAGCGAGCCTGCCATTGTTGTGGAAGAAACCCCGACAGACAGGGCGATGCTGCACCCCGATGCGGAGACGTCAGAACTGCGCCCATAGCAACGGTCTGTTATACATAGCAACGGTCTGTTATACAGAAATAACAGACCGAAGAACGCCGTGATTGACCAATCAGAATCGAGTATTCAACACGGCCGTGTAATAAATATTGATATCACTGTTGGTGTGTAGCCCATATGTTTGATTGTACTACTTTGGATTTGCATTGTTCAATTCATTTACAATTGAATAAACACTATATGTGCAACTGTGCAGGTTGTGGTGTAGTTGATGGTGTAGTTGATGGTGTAGTTGATGGTGTATCAGTACTGGTCACTGTTGAGACTATGCAGCACATACAGTATGCAGTGAAACAGACAGAGGAATAATGCAGATAGGTGATGCAGATCCTTGTCTGTGTGGGTTGATTGTGCGTTGATCTGTTGGTAATGCCTCGGGGCTCCAAGAGCTGCGTGTGTGATTTCTTCATCCTTCTCTCTCTCACTATTTCCTAGTGATGGAACAGATGAAGCTTCACGAAGCACTGAAGCTCTCCAGCAAATTGGTTCGCAAAAAAAGGGTTCATTTCACGAGGCTTCATCTGGGCTTCATGAAACCACCTGTTGGTCTAAGAATGTAAAACAGGAAGATATATTCCAGATGTGTGGCAGTGGTTTAACAGGGCACAGGGGCAGTGAATGTGCTTAAGGAAAATGATAGATGGGAGACATTATTCTTTTTTATTCGGGAATAATAAGTTCTCAACTGTATTTCGGCTTAGGGCGTCTTCAATGACGTCATTTGTCTAAAACAGTGGTTCTCAACCTTTTTTGGGCTAGCGCCCCCCTATCCATTATCCAGGTCCCTTACCGCCTCCCATCAAATCAAATGTAGGCTAATTGTCTTCCTAAATATTAATGTTGATTATTATTATTATGTATATTATTATTTATTTATATTCTCATTATATTCTTCTTCTTCTTCTTCTTCTTATTATTATTATTATTATTCTGTGTTATATCATTAAAAAATCAAGTGATTAGAATAGATATTTATGAGTTTTGCAACGGTTAGTTGGTTTTGCAACAAACTTGAGACCTTAAACAAAGGCAGGATTTCTAAACCAAAGGGGGGGGGGGGGGGATCTCCTCCAGAAAAATTAGAGTGTCAGAGACTTTGTTTCCTGCATTCTGGTGAGTTTAAAAGAGTGAAAATAACAAAATAATAACTCCACTGCAACAGCATTTTATGTTAAACTTTCAATTTTACCTTTAACTCCCAGGAAAGAAAACTGAATAATTGGCTCCTCTGGTGATAACTTGAATGTTGTAATAGTGTCAGACTGTCGGATGTGTGGAGGGAGGGAGTTCCAGAGCCTGGGAGCAGTGCAGCTCAATGCCATAGCACCCATGGGTGCTGAGGCGTGAGGTGGGGATGGTCAGAAGATCAGCTGAGGATGAGTGCAGGGAACTGGCTTCTCTCACTCACTGAAGATCCTTTCAGACACAACGTGACACCACTGCGCTCTGAAACACGTTATTTCTAACGGCTTACGCCGCACAACGACGGCTTTTCACTGCATCGAGCAAAGCTCAACTTCGGGCGCTGCAGAGACCGCTCTCTCTTCCCCTGAGAAACGACTGGTGGTGTAGCTCTGTTGTCGTCCGGGTGGAAACAGTAGAGATTATACACACTGTTCAGTTCCAGAAACAGATTAAGATAACGAAAAGGGAAAAAGTGTAAAAAATTTGACATAAATCGGGAGAAATACGGGATAACTGTGACCCCGGGGGGAAACCGGTTGAAAGCAATGAAAAATGGGAGTTTACCGGAAAAAACGGGAGGGCTTTCAAGTATGTGTGTGGCTAGTTGCTCGAAGCTAGGTTGCGTTCACTGGAAGTCCGACAGCAGAAGATCCCTCTTGTAAATTTGTAACCACGGCGATAACATGCCGTTCACCGGGTATCCTCGGGAGAAATTAATACTTTCAAGAGGAAGAAACTCTTAATTTCCTCCATGGGTAATACCAAGGAAGAGAGCGTCCACTTTCCTGACTTGACACAGTAAACGCCATGTTGGTGAAAGTTTATAGAGATGATACTCTGATGTCCCGTTGCATTTGAAGGCAGCATACGGAGCAGCGCTACAGAAAGCTGTCAGAAACACTGAAGTAAAGAGTTGTTGCTATGGAGATGACGCACCGTCTCATCTAGCTGCATCGGTGGAAACTGGCAGGTTTTATAATGTTGCAGACCACATTCATTTGCAAGTATTGCAAGTTTCCACTCGTCTTGTCGTGAATCTTTGGTGTAAAGTTCAAACGCCCCCCAAGAACACCTCAACGCCCACAAAAATATTGCTTCCAGCGTCCCCCGATGTCCTCTGAACGCCCCCTGGGGGGGGGTACTGTTGAGAAACGCTGATATAAAACGAAACTAGCTGCGCTTCACAAAAAAACTTCCTGGATTTCGACAAACTCTCCGAAGCCTCGTTACATCACCTAACATCACGACTATTCCACCTGTTTAAGGTAGATAACGTCCACAGAAGCACTATAACATTGTAAACACATGTTGTTAAGAACTTGTGATACCTTGGTGTTGTTTTTCATTATAGAGGAAAAGTGCACATTTTGTACTTTGTATTGTGTTTGTGCGCGTTTCACAGCAACAACAGGCAGTGGAAGTGATCTATTGACTGCATATTAACATCATACCAGCAGGATTACTACAGTTTACATGTCTCTATCTGGAGAAAATGTTACGGAGATGAAAAAGAGTAAAGACTTGTTTTTAAATCAACAATTCCTGCTTTCATTTAAAAAAAAAAAAGCCCTAAAGCTTTTTTTTTTTCTGTGGACAGAATTCCCTCATTTGTTAACACAAGGCTTTTATTCCGAGGCTTATATCCAGGGGTTAAAATAAAACAAAAGCTTGAAGAGAAGGCGGGTGGTAAAGAAAGTAAATTAAAGAAATATGGGATTAAGGATCTTATACTGCACTATAACTTTGACTCTTGTATATTATACTCCATTTTAGCTTCTATTCTAGCTTTTATTTTTTTAGCTTGTTTTTATTTTCTAATCTTTAACGTTTTTATGTTTTTATGACTGTTTTACTTACGTCTTAATGTTCTTTTGCACTTTATCGCAATATTCTTGAATGTTTGTGTGAAGCACTTTGAATTAGCCCGTTGCTGAAATGTGATATACAAATAAAGCTGCCTTGCCTTATTCTGAAATATTTGCCGGACAGTGTTGTAGAACATGTAGTGACTTGGAGAGCTCCATGAATGAATATAGTACGGGGTTTTAATTGTGGATTATTACTATTATTTACAAATTACCACACGTTTCTTAACCTTCATTTGTTAACACTAGGCTTTTATTCTGAAATATGTGCAGACAGTGTTGTAGAACATGCAGTGACTTGGAGAGCTCCATGAATGAATATAGTACGGGGTTTTAATTGTGGATTATTATATTACGTATCTGTCTATGCAGTTGTTGATTTTATAACTGTTGGAGGTGAATTCATGCATCGAGTGAGCTAAAATGTCAAAACACATTTCATAAGAGAGACTTCATGCTGTATTAGAATTAAGAACAAAAAAAAAAAAGATAATTTAAATGGTTTAGAGAAAGTTAAAAATGTAATTTAGTCATGATCACTGTGGTCCTGATGCTGAGTTGAGGATGTCTAAATGTACGAGTTTTGTTTACATTACATTACATTTCAAATGTAACTCAGTACAGAGACGAGTGAAGGTGAGAGCTTCATCCTTCTCTCTCACTATTTCCCCTTTTTAAGGGCACAACAATAACACATAATAGTTTCACTTTCTTTCATGCACACCTCACCTGCATTGCAAATTTCCCCACTGTGGGACTAATAAAGGAATATCTTATCTTATCTTATCTTATCTTATCTTAAAACAGACAGATTGCATCTGCATCCACTATACAGTGTCCCCGCGACGCGGCCCTGGATAAGCAGAAGAAAATGGATGGAAATACTGCAGAATGGGTGGGACCACTTTGCAGTAAGTAAACATTTCCTTTTATTATTTGTAGTGTTGTTACTGTTTAAAAAAATGTTGATTTATTCCCTTTATGTTGTTGTTTTTCCTCGTAGTAGACTATTTTACCCTCTGAAAGGCACATCACATGCATCACTTGTGAACTGTTCTATAAATAATCATTTAGATGATCATAAAACAACATATTTCAAACCAACAGAATATTCAGTTTTATCATAGCTCCTACAGCTCAGTATGATTGACTCGATGAGTTCAGTCAATATTTATCTTGTCTCAGCTCAAGCACAGCCGACCCGTTCAACTGCAATCACTGTTACTTCCCTAAAACAAATATATATATATAGTTCCCGTTAATGTCTGATTAATGTCAGTCTATTTTGTTCCAAACTAACTGCCTCCCTGTCTCTCCAGCTGTTACCAAAGAAGTCATACCATTAATCCAGAATATCCTCAGCATAATTGAAACGGCGGAGAACAATGATGATCTATACGAAGACATTTCGTGTACACTCAAAAACCTGAAGGAACTGCTGGGTTCCATCGAGGAAGACGATCCCTCTGATGAAGTGCGCAGAGCTTTGGAGAACCTTAAAAGGGTTCTGAATTCAGCTGAGAGTAAGATCAAGGAATTCAACAATGCATGGAGGGTCGGAAAGGTGTTGAAATCCAGTTCTTACAAGTCAGAGGTCGACCAGCTGAACCAACGTCTCACTGCTGCTGAGGAGAGGCTCACTAAGGCTGTGAGTGTCCAACAGCAGCAGAGGCTTGATGAGCAGAAGAAAATGAAATCAGATTCGGAGCCTCCAACTGCCTGTATTATAGTATAAAGAAGAGCATGCTGCCAAAACCTCATGACAGGATCAGTTATTGAGTGCGAACACAATTTTGATTTTACCATCAAGTTCAGTAGACACCCATTAAGATTAGATTATAGACGTAAATCTCCATATATTTTTATGATTAATATCCTACAATTATCCAACTCTATATACTTGAGCCTACTACTCATTACTGATGATTAAATATTGATATCACTGTTGTGTTGTAGCCTATATGTTTGATTGTACTACTTTGGATTTGCATTGTTCAATTAATTTAAAATTGAATAAACACTTTGTGTGCAACTGTGCATGTTGTGGTGTAGTTGATGGTGTAGTTGATGGTGTAGTTCAAAACATAATAAAACCGTCTACAGCCACGCTAGCAGCTCTGTGAGGCTGCACTTAGACACTGTGGTGCTTTGAGCTAAAGGAGGAGGATTTTCTCAACACATAAAGGAACACTTCATCCTTCAGTTTATCACTAACATTCAACACATCTGGAGGTACGTGGTTTTCACTGGACAGGAAGGGATGAAAAACTGTAATCTGTAAAGTAACTAAAGCGGTCAGATAAATGTAGTGGAGTAAAAAGTACAATATTTACCTGTGAGATGTATATTTGTATTGAGGTGGATGCAGGAATCTGTCTGAATCTACAGTAAAACCCAAACTATCTCTGTGGCTACTGGATACTACTAGAGGTAAAGTATCTCCATATAAAAATAACAAACCTGTAAAAGGGTCTCAAACATGCACCTGATGATATAAAGCTGAAAGTCTGAGGATGAAGCTTCATGTCCCAGGTGAAAACTCAGCTTTATCACCAGTTGATGATCTGTGAGAAGACACAGAAGTAAAGAGCTATTTAGCCCTATATAATAAGAATAAAACAATATTATAGTGCTGTTTCCTTTCTAACAAAACATTGTTGTTTTTAATCATTGACGGATGATCAAAGTCTGTTTTTTTATGGGCTGGCTAGGAGCTCTTGACCACAGAGAAGTATGTAGTTTTAACCCATAAGAATCCAGACCCATTTCTCCTTCAAGGAAAATTATGGGGGATATAAAACAGACTAAACAGACCACATAGAACACATTTCTGAATTTTTTTTCAAAATACCGCCCCCTTGTGTTAAAGTGACATATACCTCACATTGGGCGTTAACGGTAAATTTATGTCTCATTTGAAAATGAATCAGCCTGACAGTCTTTTTGTGTTTGGTAACAAAAACTGTACTGAATTGAACAATATAAAATATATTAACTAAATATCATTGAATCACCTAAATTAACTGAGCAGATCACAATCATTCTTCTCATTGAGCATATATGTCACATGAGCTTTTCCGTGACAATTTTAAGTTTAAAGGCCCGATGTGACATATATGTCACAACGATATTTATCTGGTTTGTTTTATATCAAATTGTTCAAGAAATGTGTTCACAGCAGGTTAAATGTAATAACAGACATGTTATGTAAGCATTAGAATTCTTAAATGGCTTGAATCTTACCTTTAGCAACACAAAACAAGCTTTTTTAATTTAGCTAGTTCTGTCAAACGTCTTAACCTGGCACACAGACATCTTGGAGATGTTGTTGTGGGAACACAAAATCACATGACCTGTCATATGACCCACCAGGATGTTCAGTAAGTGTCACTTAGGGACTTCATGAGTTAAAGTCAAGGATAAACCTGCATAAGGAACTTTCCAGAACATTTAAAGGACGTGTGACACCTGTGTCACCGTGGGTTCTTATGGGTTAAAGGCTGCCATATATCAATAAACCTTCAGACACACCTGTTGAATGAACGGGGAATGAACGACACAATGAGGAGGGAAGATAACTTATCAGCTGACCTGCGTTAGAGCATAACAGATATTTGTTTCACTTTCTTTCATGCACACCTCAACCTGCATTAAGACAGTGAGAGACATCCACTTTACAGTATCCCCACGACGTGGCCCCAGATAAGCAGAAGAAAATGCCTGGAAGTATTGTAGTATGGGGGAAATTAGCTTGCAGTAAGTAATCATTTCCTTTTATTATTTGTAGTGTTGTTACTGTTTAAAAAAATGTTGATTTATTCCCTTTATGTTGTTGTTTTTCCTCATAGTAGACTATTTTACCCTCTGAAAGGCACATCACATGTATCACTTGTAAACTGTTCTATAAATAATCATTTAGATGATCATAAAAAAACAAACCAACAGAATATTAAGTTTTATCACAGCTCATACAGTTCAGTATGATTGACTTGATGAGTTCAGTCAATAATTATCTTGTCTCAGCTCAAGCACAGCCGACCCCAGTTCAGCTGCAATCACTGTTATTTCCCTCAAAAAAAAATATATATAGTTCCCGTTAATGTCTGATTAATGTCAGTCCTTTTTGTTCCAAACTAACTGCCTCCCTGTCTCTCCAGATATTATCTCGGAAATCCTCAACCTAATTAAAAGGTAGAGATCAGTGATGATCTATACAAGGACATTTCGTGTAGACTCAAAAACCTGGAGGATCTGCTGCGTACCATCCAGGAATACCAACTCTCTGGTGAAGTTCACGAAGCTTTGAAGAACCTTGAACGTGTTCTGGATTCAGCTAAGCAGAAGATCGAGGAATTCAACAAAACATGGAGGCTGTGTCGGTGGTGGAAATCCAGGTCCTACAAGTCAGAGGTCAACCAGCTGAACCAACGTCTCACTGATGCCTCCCAGAGGCTTTCTGGGGCTCTGCATGTCCACCAGGAGGAGAGGCTGACCCAAAAGCAGCGCAGGCTTGATGAGCAGAAGAGGATGGTCCAACAGCAGCGCAAGCTTGATGAGCAGGACAAGACGCTGCAAAAAATGAAATCAGATTTAGAGCGTAAAAGTAGCTGTGTTATACTATAAAGAAGAGCATGCTGGCAAAACCTCATGACAGGATCAGTTATTGAGTGCTAACACAATTTCGATTTAACCATCAAGTTCAGTAGACACCCAGTAAGATTAGATTATAGATGTAAATCTCCATATATTTTTATGATTAATATCCTACAATTATCCAACTCTATATACTTGAGCCTACCACTGATAACTGATGATTAAATATTGATATCACTGTTGTTGTGTAGCCCATATGTTTGATTGTACTACTTTGGATTTGCATGGTTCAATTCATTTACAATTGAATAAACACTTTATGTGCAACTGTGCAGGTTGTGGTGTAGTTGATGGTGTAGTTGATGGTGTAGTTCAAAACATAATAAAACCGTCTACAGCCACGCTAGCAGCTCTGTGAGGCTGCACTTAGACACTGTGGTGCTTTGAGCTAAAGGAGGAGGATTTTCTCATCACATAAAGGAGCACTTCATCCTTCAGTTTATCACTAACATTCAACACATCTGGAGGTACGTGGTTTTCACTGGACAGGAAGGGATGAAAAACTGTAATCTGTAAAGTAACTAAAGCGGTCAGATAAATGTAGTGGAGTAAAAAGTACAATATTTACCTGTGAGATGTATATTTGTATTGAGGTGGATGCAGGAATCTGTCTGACTCTACAGTAAAACCCAGACTATCTCTGTGGCTACTGGATACTAGAGGTAAAGTATCTACTTATAAAAATAACAAACCTGTAAAAGGGTCTCAAACATGCACCTGATGGCTACATACATGATATAAAGCTGAAAGTCTGAGGATGAAGCTTCATGTCCCAGGTGAAAACTCAGCTTTATCACCAGTTGATGATCTGTGAGAAGACGCAGAAATAAAGAGCTATTTAGCCCTAATATTATAAGAATAAAACAATATTATAGTGCTGTTTCCTTTTTTAACAAAACAGTGTTGTTTTTAATCATTGATGGATGATCAAAGTCTGTTTTATCCGGACTGGCTAGGAGCTCTTGACCTCAGAGAAGTATGTAGTTTTAAAGGCTGCCAGATATCAATAAACCTTCAGACACCACCTGTTGAATGAACGGGGAATGAACGACACAATGAGGAGGGAAGATAACTTATCAGCCGACCTGCGTTAGAGCATAACACATATTTGTTTCACTTTCTTTCATGCACACCTCAACCTGCATTAAGACACTTTACAGTATCCCCGTGACGCGGCCCCGGATAAGCAGAAGAAAATGGCTGGAAGTATTGTAGTATGGGTGGATCCAGTTTACAGTAAGTAATCATTTCCTTTTATTATTTGTAGTGTTGTTACTGTTTAAATTTTTTTTGATTTATTCCCTTTATGTTGTTGTTTTTCCTCATAGTAGACTATTTTACCCTCTGAAAGGCACATCACATGTATCACTTGTAAACTGTTCTATAAATAATCATTTAGATGATCATAAAACAACAAACCAACAGAATATTAAGTTTTATCACAGCTCATACAGCTCAGTATGATTGACTTGATGAGTTCAGTCAATAATTATCTTGTCTCAGCTCAAGCACAGCCGACCCCAGTTCAACTGCAATCACTGTTACTTCTCTCAAAAAATATATATATAGTTCCCGTTAATGTCTGATTAATGTCAGTCCATTTTGTTCCAAACTAACTGCCTCCCTGTCTCTCCAGATATTATCTCGGAAATCCTCAGCCTAATTAAAACGGTAGAGATCAGTGATGATCTATACAAGGACATTTCGTGTAGACTCAAAAACCTGGAGGATCTGCTGCGTACCATCCAGGAATACCAACTCTCTGGTGAAGTTCACGAAGCTTTGAAGAACCTTGAACGTGTTCTGGATTCAGCTAAGTAGAAGATCAAGGAATTCAACAAAACATGGAGGCTGTGTCGGTGGTGGAAATCCAGTTCCTACAAGTCAGAGGTCAACCAGCTGAACCAACGTCTCACTGATGCCTCCCAGAGGCTTTCTGGGGCTCTGCATGTCCACCAGGAGGAGAGGCTGACCCAAAAGCAGCGCAGGCTTGATGAGCAGAAGAGGATGGTCCAACAGCAGCGCAAGCTTGATGAGCAGGACAAGACGCTGCAAAAAATGAAATCAGATTTGGAGGGTAAAAGTAGCTGTGTTATACTATAAAGAAGAGCATGCTGGCAAAACCTCATGACAGGATCAGTTATTGAGTGCTAACACAATTTTGATTTTACCATCAAATTCAGTAGACACCCATTAAGATTAAGTTATTGATGTAAATCTCCATATATTTTTATGATTAATATCCTACAATTATCCAACTCTATATACTTGAGCCTACCACTGATAACTGAGGGTTAAATATTGATATCACTGTTGGTGTGTAGCCCATATGTTTGATTGTACTACTTTGGATTTGCATTGTTCAATTAATTTACAATTGAATAAACACTTTATGTGCAACTGTGCAGGTTGTGGTGTAGTTGATGGTGTAGTTGATGGTGTAGTTCAAAACATAATAAAACCGTCTACAGCCACGCTAGCAGCTCTGTGAGGCTGCACTTAGACACTGTGGTGCTTTGAGCTAAAGGAGGAGGATTTTCTCATCACATAAAGGAACACTTCATCCTTCAGTTTATCACTTACATTCAACACATCTGGAGGTACGTGGTTTTCACTGAACAGGAAGGGATGAAAAACTGTAATCTGTAAAGTAACTAAAGCGGTCAGATAAATGTAGTGGAGTAAAAAGTACAATATTTACCTGTGAGATGTATATTTGTATTGAGGTGGATGCAGGAATCTGTCTGAATCTACAGTATAACCCAGACTATCTCTGTGGCTACTGGATACTAGAGGTAAAGTATCTACTTATAAAAATAACAAACCTGTAAAAGGGTCTCAAACATGCACCTGATGGCTGCATACATGATATAAAGCTGAAAGTCTGAGGATGAAGCTTCATGTCCCAGGTGAAAACTCAGCTTTATCACCAGTTGATGATCTGTGAGAAGACGCAGAAATAAAGAGCTATTTAGCCCTAATATTATAAGAATAAAACAATATTATAGTGCTGTTTCCTTTTTTAACAAAACAGTGTTGTTTTTAATCATTGATGGATGATCAAAGTCTGTTTTATCCGGGCTGGCTAGGAGCTCTTGACCTCAGAGATGTATGTAGTTTTAAAGGCTGCCAGATATCAATAAACCTTCAGACACACCTGTTGAATGACAGGGGAATGAACGGGGAATGAACGGGGAATGAACGGGGAATGAACGACACAATGAGGAGGGAAGATAACTTATCAGCCGACCTGCGTTAGAGGATAACACATATTTGTTTCACTTTCTTTCATGCACACCTCAACCTGCATTAAGACACTTTACAGTATCCCCGTGACGCGGCCCCGGATAAGCAGAAGAAAATGGCTGGAAGTATTGTAGTATGGGTGGATCCAGTTTGCAGTAAGTAATCATTTCCTTTTATTATTTGTAGTGTTGTTACTGTTATAAGAAAAGTTGATTTATTCCCTTTATGTTGTTGTTGTTTCCTCATAGTAGACTATTTTAACCTCTGAAAGGCACATCACATGTATCACTTGTAAACTGTTCTATAAAGAATCATTTAGATGATCATAAAACAACAAACCAACAGAATATTAAGTTTTATCACAGCTCATACAGCTCAGTATGATTGACTTGATGAGTTCAGTCAATAATTATATTGTCTCAGCTCAAGCACAGCCGACCCCAGTTCAGCTGCAATCACTGTTACTTCCCTAAAACAAAAATATATATATAGTTCCCATTAATGTCTGATTGATGTCAGTCCATTATGTTCCAAACTAACTGCCTCCCTGTCTCTCCAGATATTATCTTGAAAGTCACAAAATTAATCCCAGATATCCTCGATCTAATTGAAATGGTGAAGATCAATAAGGAGCTATACAAGGACATTTCGTGTAGACTCCAAAACCTGGAGGATCTGCTGTGTACGATCAAGGAAGATCAATCCTCTGATGAAGTGCGCAGAGCTTTGAAGAACCTTGAAAGTGTTCTGGGTTCAGCTGAGCAAAAGATCAAGAAATTCTACAAAGCATGGAGGCTGTGTCAAGTGTTGAATTACTGGTCCTACAAGTTAAAGGTCGACAACCTGAACCGACGTCTCACTGATGCCTTCGAGATGCTCTCTGGGGCTCTGCATGTCCAACAGCAGCAGCGGCTTGACGACCAGGAGATAATGGTCCAACAGCAGCGGCTTGATGAGCAGGATAAGACGCTGCAAAAAATGCAATCAGATTTAGCGCGTAAAAGTAGCTGTGTTATACTATAAAGAAGAGCATGCTGCCAAAACCTCATGACAGGATCTTTTACATAATTTTTATTGATGGCTCCATAATTTTACCATCAAGTTCAGTAGACACCCATTAAGATTAAGTTATAGACGTAAATCTCCATATATTTTTTATGATTAATATCCTACAATTATCCAACTCTATATACTTGAGCCTGCTACTGATAACTGAGGATTAAGTAAGGGATAATGTACAGCGAGCCGGCCATTGTTGTGGAAGAAACCCCGACAGACAGGGCGATGCTGCACCCCGATGCGGAGACGTCAGAACTGCGCCCATAGCAACGGTCTGTTATACATAGCAACGGTCTGTTATACAGAAATAACAGACCGCAGAACGCCGTGATTGACCAATCAGAATCGAGTATTCAACACGGCCGTGTAATAAATATTGATATCACTGTTGGTGTGTAGCCCATATGTTTTATTGTACTACTTTGGATTTGCATTGTTCAATTCATTTACAATTGAATAAACACTATATGTGCAACTGTGCAGGCTGTGGTGTAGTTGATGGTGTAGTTGATGGTGTAGTTGATGGTGCATCAGTACTGGTCACTGTTGAGACTATGCAGCACATACAGTATGCAGTGAAACAGACAGAGGAATAATGCAGATAGGTGATGCAGATCCTTGTCTGTGTGGGTTGATTGTGCGTTGATCTGTTGGTAATGCCTCGGGGCTCCACGAGCTGCGTGTGTGATTTCTTCATCCTTCTCTCTCTCACTATTTTCCTAGTGATGGAACAGATGAAGCTTCACGAAGCACTCATGGCACGTGTCCACAGGGGCGTTTTTGCAAAAACAGGAAGATATATTCCAGATGTGTGGCAGTGGTTTAACAGGGCACAGGGGCAGTGAATGTGCTAAAGGAAAATGATAGATGGGAGACATTATTCTTTTTTATTCGGGAATAATAAGTTCTCAACTGTATTTCGGCTTAGGGCGTCTTCAATGACGTCATTTGTCTAAAACGAAACTAGCTGCGCTTCACAAAAAAACGTCCTGGATTTCGACAAACTCTCCGAAGCCTCGTTACATCACCTAACATCACGACTATTCCACCTGTTTAAGGTAGATAACGTCCACAGAAGCACTATAACATTGAAAACACATGTTGTTAAGAACTTGTTATACGTTGTTGTTGTTGTTCATTATAGAGGAAAAGTGCACATTTTGTACTTTGTATTGTGTGTGTGCGCGTTTCACAGCAACAACAGACAGTGGAAGTGATCTATTGACTGTATCATACCAGCAACATTACTACAGTTTACATGTCTCTATCTGGAGAAAATGTTACGGAGATGAAAAAAAGTAAAGACTTGTTTTTAAATCAACACTTCCTGCTTTCATTTCAAAATAAAAGCCCTAAAGCTTTTTTTTTTCTGTGGACAGAATTCCTTCATTTGTTGAAACGAGGCTTTTATTCTGAGGCTCATATCCAGGGGTTAAAATAAAACAAAAAATTTAAGAGAAGGCGGGTGGTAAAGAAAGTAAATTAAAGAAATATGGGATTAAGGATCTTATACTGCATTATAACTTTTACTCTTGTGTGTTATACTCCATTTTAGCTTCTATTCTAGCTTTTATTTTTTTAGCTTGTTTTTATTATCTAATCTTTAACGTTTTTATGTTTTTATGACTGTTTTAATTACGTCTTAATGTTCTTTTGCACTTTGTGGCAATGTTCTTGAATGTTTGTGTGAAGCACTTTGAATTGCCTCGTTGCTGAAATGTGATATACAAATAAAGCTGCCTTGCCTTATTCTGAAATATGTGCCAGACAGTGTTATAGAACATGTAGTGACTTGGAGAGCTCCATGAATGAATATAGTACGGGGTTTTAATTGTGGATTATTACTATTATTTACAAATTACCACACGTTTCTTAACCATCAATTGTTAACACTAGGCTTTTATTCTGAAATATGTGCAGACAGTGTTGTAGAACATGCAGTGACTTGGAGAGCTCCATGAATGAATATAGTACGGGGTTTTAATTGTGGATTATTATATTATGTATCTGTCTATGCAGTTGTTGATTTTATAACTGTTGGAGGTGAATTCATGTGTCGAGTGAGCTAAAAAGTCAAAACACATTTCATAAGAGAGACTTCATGCTGTATTAGAATTAAGAACATTTAGAAACAGTTAAAAAAAAAAGATAATTTAAATGGTTTAGAGAAAGTTAAAAATGTAATTTAGTCATGATCACCGTGGTCCTGATGCTGTGTTGAAGATGTCTAAATGTACGAGTTTTGTTTACATCGCATTACATTTCAAATGTAACTCAGTACAGAGACGAGTGAAGGCGAGAGCTTCATCCTTCTCTCTCACTATTTCCCCTTTTTAAGGGCACAACAATAACACATAATAGTTTCACTTTCTTTCATGCACACCTCACCTGCATTGCAAATTTCCCCACTGTGGGACTAATAAAGGAATATCTTATCTTATTTTATCTTATCTTATCTTATCTTATCTTAAGACAGACAGATTGCATCTGCATCCACTATACAGTGTCCTCGCGACGCGGCCCTGGATAAGCAGAAGAAAATGTCTGGAAGTGCTGTAGAATGGGCGAGACTAGGTTTCGGTAAGTAAACATTTCCTTTTATTATTTGTAGTGTTGTTACTGTTTAAAAAAATGTTGATTTATTCCCTTTATGTTGTTGTTTTTCCTCATAGTAGACTATTTTACCCTCTGAAAGGCACATCACATGTATCACTTGTAAACTGTTT
This sequence comes from Sebastolobus alascanus, assembly GCA_916701645.2. NCBI lineage: Eukaryota > Metazoa > Chordata > Actinopteri > Perciformes > Sebastidae > Sebastolobus > Sebastolobus alascanus. The sequence continues at coordinate 422,647 of CAKAOJ020000157.1, read as the reverse complement.
TATAAATAATCATTTAGATGATCATAAAACAACATATTTCAAACAAAAGAAGCAGAATATTAAGTTTTATCATAGCTCCTACAGCTCAGTATGATTGACTTAATGAGTTCAGTCAATAATTATCTTGTCTCAGCTCAAGCACAGCCGACCCCAGTTCAACTGCAATCACTGTTAATTCCCTAAAACAAAAATAGATAGTTCCCGCTAATATCTGATTAATGTCAGTCCATTTTGTTCTAAAGTAACTGCCTCCCTGTGTCTCCAGAGATTATCAACAGAATTTCATCATTAATCCAGTATATCAGTAGCATAGATCAAGCGGCGGAGAACAATGAAGATCTATACGAAGAACTTTCGATTACACTAGAAAACCTGAAGGAACAGGTGCAAACCATGGAGGAAGACCAACCCTCTAAGCAAATGCTCAACGCTTTGAGGAACGTTAAAACGGTTATGAAGTCAACTGAGAGTAAGATCAAGGAATTCAACAATGCATCATGGATCAGTAAGCTGTTCAAATGCAGTTCCTACAAGTCACGGGTCGACAAGCTGAACAAACGTCTCATTGCTGCTAAGGAGAAGCTCGATGAGGCTCAGTGTAAGGCTAAAAGCAGGAGAGGAAGGCCCAAAGGCGTTGGCAAGAAGAGCAGGAGAAAATGAAATCAGATTCGAAGGGTAAAAATGGCTGTATTATAGTATAAAGAAGAGCATGCTGGCAAAGCCTCATGACAGGATCAATTATTGAGTGCGAACACAATTTTGATTTTACCACCAAGTTCAGTAGACACCCATTAAGATTAGATTATAGACGTAAATCTCCATATATTTTTATGATTAATATCCTACAATTATGCAACTCTATTGTTGAGAGAATAGGAGGAAAATGCAATTCAATGAGGCCTAATCGATATAATTGAAGTAACTAACTAATCTGTCATGAAGAAGACTAAGAGAACTTGTTTCTTTAAAACTGTCATGTCTGAAGTTATTGAAGTACTAATGCATTTCATTTCATTTTTAATCATTCATCATTTATATTTGAATTACTTGTTGTGTTATCTTAATGTTAATACATTATATTTTAAAGTGTGACTTTTAGGATGTGAAAGAAAGGAAAGAGGAACCTTGCCTAAAAAATGAGTGTTAAAAGAACAGGATGTTCACTGTTCAGTGTTCAGATTGGTCTTAGAAATGATTTGACATGATTAAGGAAAGTTTTTACCTTAAGTTTTATCCTTGTGTCTTACTAGATGTGATCTTGTATCCATAATACCAAGCATTTAATCAACTTGTGTGTATTCATTGAATGTAAAACAACTGCGTAGTTAAGCAGGCGCGTGTGGTAACATGTGAGGTGTGTGCGCTTATCTTGTGAGGTGTGTGCGCTCAACTTCTTTGTTGTGTATTATGGAACGTTTATGTTCGTGTGCTAACCTTTAGCGAGAGCACCCGCAACCGCAGTGGAACCGAGATGTGCAGAATAGAGGGGGCACAGGAAGTATGCACAGGAAGTATGCACCTGCAGAAAGCCGTTGCAGAGGCGAGGGCAGAAAGATATAAAAAGGAAGCATTTTGGACAGTTCGAGAGCCTTCTTCGAATTACACCGGGAGGTTCTGCCCGATTTTGAACTGACTAAAAAACCAATTCGGAGTCTCGCACTTTGTGAGATTTTTTATCGGTGAAAAGATAGTTGTTTTTCGGGAGATGAGAAATAACATACTCTGATGAGGACGTCTTTCCTCTCATTCGGCAGCAATTAAGTAATAACCGATAGACAAATTAAGTTGAGGGAAACGTGGAAAAGTAGCGGAATTTTCCCCTACTAAGCACACGTTTGCTTTGACAACCAGAAAAATCTATAGCGATCTAAATTTAGAGGTACCTGTGCCCTCTCCTTAATAATTTTGACATTTTTATCTTTTTTGTAATAACCACAGCTGTGCTGAAGTTTTGAATAAATAATCGCTTGATCGCCAGTAGTTGTTGACTTTTTCTCTGACGAGTTTTTAAAACTAAATAAGACCTTCCACGTCTCCACGAGGCACCGCTGAGCCCCCGAGAGGTAAGTCTTCAGAACTTTTCCGCACTACGGCCACACTACTGATTCAATAGGATAACACACACACTTAAACCAATAGGTAGGGAGGTCTGAAGGCGCAAGTCCCTTAGCAGGGCGGGACCAGGTGTCCCTGCCCGGAGAGATTCATAGCTGTTGAATTTCATATAAAGAGAACAGGGATTTCGTTTAAAGGCTTCTTGAGACGGAGCATTACCGAGACCAGGCTGTTGAGTTTTTAGGGGAACTAGCAAACAAAGTTAGTGACGTGACTTTGAATTTTAGCTGTTCGCCTTAAATAACTTTCCAGAGGCCAGTAGTTTAAATCATATAGAAAGGCTAGACTCCGTCCTTTCCCCCTTCCCTAGGAGCCGGCTAACAGCCGAGAGGAGCTCCAGTAGGGGTCTACGGTAGCAATTGGACATAGACAGTGAGAACTAGCCATTTTTATCGAGAGCTACGCGCTCGCTAGTCGCTATCTAAACTGATCCTTAAGTGCTACAGGCGGCAGATTAATGAACGTGCCGTCGCCGGCGAAAAAGCCTCAGGTTCTGACACATCGGAGGGCAATCGTCTTGTAAGTTCTCGATTTATAAAATAAGCACGCCTTTGGAAGGTATTATAACTCCCACCAGTGGGGATAAATAGAAATAATAATATTCTTTTCCTAAGCTGCTATTTTAACAGTGCAACTGTGCAGGTTGTGGTGTAGTTGATGGTGTAGTTGATGGTGTAGTTGATGGTGTAGTTCAAAACATAATAAAACCGTCTACAGCCACGCTAGCAGCTCTGTGAGGCTGCACTTAGACACTGTGGTGCTTTGAGCTAAAGGAGGAGGATTTTCTCAACACATAAAGGAACACTTCATCCTTCAGTTTATCACTAACATTCAACACATCTGGAGGTACGTGGTTTTCACTGGACAGGAAGGGATGAAAAACTGTAATCTGTAAAGTAACTAAAGCGGTCAGATAAATGTAGTGGAGTAAAAAGTACAATATTTATCTGTGAGATGTATATTTGTATTGAGGTGGATGCAGGAATCTGAATCTACAGTAAAACCCAGACTATCTCTGTGGCTACTGGATACTACTAGAGGTAAAGTATCTCCTTAAAAAAATAACAAACCTGTAAAAGGGTCTCAAACATGCACCTGATGGCTACATACATGATATAAAGCTGAGATGGATTTCAGTAAAGGGTGGAACCAATTTACAGTAAGTAATCATTTCCTTTTATTATTTGTAGTGTTGTTACTGTTTAAAAAAATGTTGATTTATTCCCTTTATGTTGTTGTTTTTCCTCATAGTAGACTATTTTAACCTCTGAAAGGCACATCACATGTATCACTTGTAAACTGTTCTATAAATAATCATTTAGATGATCATAAAACAACATATTTCAAACCAACAGAATATTAAGTTTTATCACAGCTCCTACAGCTCAGTATGATTGACTCGATGAGTTCAGTCAATAATTATCTTGTCTCAGCTCAAGCACAGCCGACCCCAGTTCAACTGCAATCACTGCTACTTCCCTAAAACAAAAATAGATATATAGTTCCCGTTAATGTCCGATTAGTGTCAGTCCATTTTGTTCCAAACTAACTGCCTCCCTGTCTCTCCAGAAACGCTCTCGGAAGTCCTCAATTTATTTGAAAGGGTGAGGAACAATGATGATCTACACTTCGACATGTCGTGTAGACCTGAAGGATCTGCTGGGTTCCATCAAGGAAGACCATCCCTCTAAAGAAGTGCGCAAAGCTTTGGAGAACCTTAAAAAGGTTGTGAAATCAGCTCAGCAGATCAAGAAATTCAGTTCCTACAAGTCAGAGATCGACAAGCTGAACCAACGTCTCACTAATGCCTCCGAGAGGCTCAATGGGGCTCTGCATGTCTACGAGGAGGAGAGGATGGCCAAACAGCAGCAGCGGCTTGATGAGCAGGACAAGACGCTGCAGAAAATGAAATCAGATTCAGAGTCTAAATGTATCTGTATTGTGCAATAAAGAAGAGCATGCTGCCAAAGCCTCATGACAGGAGCAGTTATTGAATGCTAACACCTGTTGATGATCCATAGAAATAAAGAGCTATTTAGTCCTAGTTTTATAGTACAGTGTTGTAAGAATACAAATGTATTATAATGCTGTTTCCTGTTCAGTTGTTTGTTTGCCAGCAGGACAACAAGACGGTTATAGTCTGTTTTGGGCTGAGTGGGTGGGCGGGTGCACACTTGACCTCATAAAGATATATAGTTTTATTGAGTTTGCTGCCAAGGAGCCAATAAACCTTTGAACATTATCTCTGAGCTGTGCAACTGCAACTGCATCAGCTCTGCAGCCCAACCTGTGCTGTTAAGATTCAGCTGTACTGTCATTGCACAGAGTACAGACACTGAGACAACCAAGTGCAGAAGCAGTAAAGTGCAGAGTACTGTACAGAGTAAATACAGAATAAAATAAGAGCCTGTTTGCTTAAGAAGATTAAGGTTAAAGATCTGAGGTCTGAATCTGTGATGTGTCTGATCAGAGAACATGACGCCCAGAGGAGGGAACGATGATAACTTATCAGACAGATTAAAGAAAATCATCTTTGTTTCATTTTCTTTCATTCACACACCAGCATTAAGACAACTTGCATCAACATCCACTTTCCAGTAAGTAATCATTTCCTCTCTATATATTAATATATTAATTAACTTGTGCTCCTGTTTGCAACCTTTTTGTGCTGTTTACATTTTGGTTTGGTTAATTACTTTTTATCGGGTAGCGATGCACAATAAAAGTATAGGTACAGTGCTTGTAAAATCAGTACCAAGTAATCAGTACCAGTGAGAAACAGTTCGATTCAAGCACTTATCTACTGGGGAAACTGGGAATACCCCCTAAAATTGCTGCCAGCATTGGGACTGGTGTACTGGGAAGAAACATACCATCAACAAACAAGTCAGTTCTTCTGAGTGGGGTGAAAAATATAAAGTTTGTCCTGAAGGTGGCACCAGAGGAAAGACAACCATAAAGTACCTGGGTATTTGGCTCAACAGTTTACTCTCCTTCTAATCGCACATCAACACGCTACTCTCCAAAGTCAGAGCAAGAATTGCTTTCCTATACCGTAATAAAGCATCTTTTACCCACTCAAGCACACCCTGGTTAAGATGACAATTCTCCCAATCCTACAGATTTGCCTCCAGAAAGACGTCATCCACCATACTGCCATACGCTTTGTCACCGGTGCTCCACTGGTATCAGTTCATTTATAAAACTATCATTGGCAAAAACCCCTCCATATCTCCGCTCACTACTCAATATCTCCAACAGCAACCGCAATTTACGTTCTAGCAGATTCATTATCATGGTCGTTCCTAAAGTCCACACCTCCCTTGGTCGTCGCTCATTCCAGTTTGCTGCTCCTATAGCGACTGGAACGAGTTGCAAAAGATGCTAAAACTCCACACAACTCATTCAGTTACTGTCCTTTAATAACTCATTACAAGCGATAGTTTCTGATCACTGCACCTGTTGTAATGTTTTAATTTTGTCTAATGTTTTATTGCACTAGTCGTATTTATGTTTTGTGTGTACTAATGTCTTGTATCGCCTTGCCTTCTGTCGCTGCCTCTTGGCCAGGTCGTCATTGTAAATGAGAATTGGTTCTCAATTGACTTATCTGGTTAAGTAAAGAATAAATAAAATAAAATAAAATCCGGTTTTGTTATTGTTACCGAATTTGAAGAAATTACTTCAAGGCGTTCCTGAGATATCAAGAGAATGGGACGGACGTAAGATCACAGTAACACAAGAATGGGATGGACGTAAGGTCACAGTGACCTTGACCTTTCACCACCAAAATCTAATCAGTTCATCTTTGAGTCCAAGTGGACGTTTGTGCCAAATTTGAAGAAATTCCCTCCAGGCGTTCCCGAGATATCACGTTCACAAGAATGGACCGGACGTATGAGTAGACATGCGAGTCTGAAAAAAATGTCTGAAAAAAATGTCTGAAAAAAATGTCCGAAAAAAAGTCTGAAAAAGTCGGAAAAAAATTTCCGAAAAATGTCTGAAATTTTTTTGGGGAAAAAAAAGTCTGAAAAAAAGTCCGAAAAAAATGTCCGAAAAATGTCTGAAAAAAAACTTCGAAAAAAAGAGTCTGAAAAATGTCTAAAAAAAAGTCTGAAAAAAAGTCTGAAAAAAGTCTGAAAGAAGTCCGAAAAAAGTCTGAAAAAAGTCTAAAAAATTTCTGAAAAACAACTTTGAAAAAAAAGTCCAAAAAATGTCTGAAAAATGTCTGAAAAATGTCCGAAAAAAAAGTCTGAAAAATGTCAGAAAAAAAAGTCTGAAAAAAATGTCTGAAAAACGTCTGAAAAAAAAACTTTGAAAAAAAAAGTCAGAAAAAGTCTGACGTACGTACACGTACAACCCAAAAAATAATGTATAATGATGATTTATTCCCTTTATGTTGTTGGTAAGTCTTCTCGTGGTATTTTACTCTTATAAACTGTTATATAAATAAGTATAATGATCACGATACTGAAAAAAAAATAGGTATTTAATAGTTCATACAGCTCAGTATGATTCATTCAAGCTCAGTTCACATGAGTTCAGTCTTCAGTTGTTGTGTCGATTATATTCAGCACAGCTCAGTTCAGCTGCCATCACCGTAACTTGTCTCAACAGGAGTTATATTTTCCATAATGTCTGATTATTTTGCTCCAAGCTAACTGCCTCCCCGTCTCTCCAGCTGACCATGGAGATCATCAAACCCATCCAGAGCATCTACAACATGTCCAACAGGATGAAGAAGAATAATGAGCAATGCCCCCACGTTTTGCAGAGACTGAAAGCCCTGGAGAAACTGGCGCTCTTCATCTTACAGAAGGAGCCAGACCAACTCTCCGATGATGTGACCGAAGCTTTGGGGAAACTCAACAAGGTTCTGTTATCAGCTGCTGAGCTGATCGGGAAATTCACCGAAGCATTCAAGTTGACTCAGATGGTGAAATCCGCTGACTACAAATTAGAGTTTGAAAACCTGAACAAAAGTCTCACTGATGCCTTTGTGACTCTCGCCGGGTCTCTGCATGTCCACCAGGGGAAGAAGCTGGACGAGCAGGAGGTGAGGCTCGATGAGCAGGAGAACATGCTCGCTGAGCAGGGGAATATGCTCGCTGAGCAGGAGAACATGTTGCATGAGCAGAAGAAGAAGCTAGCCGAGCAGGAGAGGAAGCTGGCTGAACAGGAGGACAAGCTGCAAAGAGTGGAATCTAAATTAGAGAACGGAAGTCGAGGATACTACTGTATTCTGCAGTAAAGAAGAGCAAAAAAGTCCTCATGGGGGGAGCAGTTGTTGAGCAGACAGGGTTAAACATATGCACATTGTGGGAGTAGAAATCAGGTTCGTGGAGGACACAATTGTACAATATGTGGAACTAATGCAGACCAGACAGTGGATCACTTCCAGAGCTGCATGAGTTCACACAGTAACTTGTGACTGGTGTGAACACGAGCACCAAACTCCGTGTTGCAGGTTGGTTTGACTCCTCACATTCTTGATCTTTGATTTTCTCATATGAACTGATATATGCTCAATTTTAACCAAGTGGCACCAAATAAAATTAGAAAAAAAAAAGTGCTGTGACAGTGACTCTCTGGTCTTGGGTAATGCAGAGTGTGATCTTTAAGTCCATAATCAATAATAACAGCTGTGTTGTTCAGTCTAATGACCACTAGATGGTGCTGTGAGTCTGAAGAACTACGGGTCTTGTCCTGCACTAAGTGATCTGTAAAAGACCAAAAGAGAATATGACGATAATTAGTTGTTACAGATCATTAAAAATAAGGAAAATTATGATTATACATTAAAGACAGTTAATGTATGACGTGAAGTAGGAAGTGAAAATTAATATTTTATCACTGATGTGTTCCAGAAGTAAAAAAAAATCAGTCTCCACAGTCAAGTATTGAAGTCACTGGTTGCTCCTTTAATAAAGAAAAAGTTATCTATAACAGGTTTTAACAAGAAGATATTGTTCTCTATGCATACAGTTCATGAGTCATCATCTATGACTTCTTTTAAATGACAATTTGCATTTTGTATACACACACCACCATTTAGAGTGTCACTAGTATTTAATTACAGAAAAAGTGCTTCATATAGAAATAATAAAATAATTTAAAAAAACAATAGTGAATATATTGAGTATTAACAGAGTTGACGTATTTGTCACGTAACTTCCGTACTTGAGTAACGCCACTTCCGTAGTTATTTTAACATATTTGTCACTTAACTTCCGTACTTAAGTAACGCCACTGCCATAGTTATTTTAACATATTTGTCACTTAACTTCCGTACTTAAGTAACGCAACTTCCGTAGTTATTTTAACCCAAACGTTGACTTATTTGTCGTGTAACTTCCGTACTTACGTAACGCCACTTCCGTAGTTATTTTAACATATTTGTCACTTAACTTCCGTACTTAAGTAACGCCACTTCCGTAGTTATTTTAACATATATGTCACTTAACTTCCGTACTTAAGTAACGCAACTTCCGTAGTTATTTTAACCCAAACGTTGACTTATTTGTCGTGTAACTTCCGTACTTAAGTAACGCCACTGCCGTAGTTATTTTAACATATATGTCACTTAACTTCCGTACTTAAGTAACGCAACTTCCGTAGTTATTTTAACCCAAACGTTGACTTATTTGTCGTGTAACTTCTGTACTTAAGTAACGCCACTTCCGTAGTTATTTTAACATATTTGTCACTTAACTTCCGTACTTAAGTAACGCCACTGCCGTAGTTATTTTAACATATTTGTCACTTAACTTCCGTACTTAAGTAACGCCACTTCCGTAGTTATTTTAACATATTTGTCACTTAACTTCCGTACTTAAGTAACGCCACTGCCGTAGTTATTTTAACATATTTGTCACTTAACTTCCGTACTTAAGTAACGCCACTTCCGTAGTTATTTTAACATATTTGTCACTTAACTTCCGTACTTAAGTAACGCCACTGCCGTAGTTATTTTAACATATTTGTCACTTAACTTCCGTACTTAAGTAACGCCACTGCCGTAGTTATTTTAACATATTTGTCACTTAACTTCCGTACTTAAGTAACGCAACTTCCGTAGTTATTTTAACATATTTGTCACTTAACTTCCGTACTTAAGTAACGCCACTTCCGTAGTTATTTTAACATATTTGTCACTTAAGTTCCGTACTTAAGTAACGCCACTTCCGTAGTTATTTTAACATATTTGTCACTTAACTTCCGTACTTAAGTAACGCCACTGCCGTAGTTATTTTAACATATTTGTCACTTAACTTCCGTACTTAAGTAACGCCACTTCCGTAGTTATTTTAACATATTTGTCACTTAACTTCCGTACTTAAGTAACGCCACTGCCGTAGTTATTTTAACATATTTGTCACTTAACTTCCGTACTTAAGTAACGCCACTTCCGTGGTTATTTTAACATATTTGTCACTTAACTTCCGTACTTAAGTAACGCCACTGCCGTAGTTATTTTAACATATTTGTCACTTAACTTCCGTACTTAAGTAACGCCACTTTCGTAGTTATTATACCCAAACCACGATCTTTTCCTAAACCTAACCATGTAGTGTTGTTACCTAAACCTAACAAATTGACACATGTTGCTGCACAATCGCAGAACGCATGAAAAATGAGGAATAACTTTTCGTGGGAAATCATACGAGCCGTTGTGTATTGAGGATACGTTTGCATGGAGAAAGGTCTTTCTCTCTCCCATCCCTCTTTGCCCTCACATATCACCGAAAACATTTCATTTTTTACAGCGTGTTTCTCTTGTTTTAGGAGAAAAAACCATAGTTTGGTAAAACAAATGCATTTGGTGTTTGGGCCATCATTTGGGCAGGATTGGAGACAATGGTGGTGGTGATGGTGGAGAAAGGCCTGGAGGACATGGAGGGCATGGAGCTAGACATTGTCATGGGGGGCATCATGCAGTACAAAGATGTGGGAGTTGTGGGGTTGGACACTATCATGGTGCGCGTGTTGCTCTGGAAAGGAAAAGGGGTGGTGGGGCTGGAGGACATGGAGGGCATGCAGTCCATGGAGCTAGACATTATCATGGAGGGCATCATGGGGTAGGAAGATGTGAGAGTTGTGGGGTTAGACTTTGTCATGGTGGGCATGTTGCTCTGGAAAAAATCAGGGGCTGTTGGGCTGGTTATTGTCTCTGGGGGCGCCGTGCTAGGTTGAGACATTGGGATTGGTGTTCTAGTACGAGACTGTCTCCTTACAGTTTCATGCACTTGGTGCACTTGGTTCCCCTGCTCAATGAGTAGAGCCGTAGACAGTACCTGGAGGTTATTAGTGAGACTTTTGTCCACCTTCCTGAACTTCTCTTCATGATTGCCGGACTTCCAGAAGCCCTTAAAAGCATTCACTTTGGTACATTTTTCAATTAGCTCCTTGGCAGATCTCAGAGTGCTGCATTGTTCCCTCAGGGCGTTCTCCACAATGGCAGATATTCGACCCGGCCCTCTTCGTTTGATCCCAAGAACGACTTCCTCCAGTGCTCGGACTCGCTGGCCGACTAGTTGACAGCGCTCCTTGTTGGCCTTCGCATTCATAGCCATCATGATGACTGTTTTAATTAGGGTCAAGGTCAAATCCACTAGGGACAGGTATGGATCTATTTGATTCATGTTCAGCTGTAGAGACAAAGATGCAGTAAGCTTTGATTGAAATGGAATGATGCCACAGTGAAGTGAACTAAACTGAGCTGAACTCAACTGAAGCGAACAAAACCGCATCATCTCAAGCCAGATACTGCAGCCTAACATTATTACATAACACAGAAGCTGCTCAGAGCAATTAACTTAAACCTGCAATACCTGAGTTATTTTAGTTTCACCATCGAGCAGTTACAGAAAAAAATGATGATTCATTAGGAGTCTTTGTGTTTGTGTCCAGCTGATGAATATAAGTCCAATAGTCTCTCTCTTTTAGCTCTGTTTTTGGTCTCCACCAACTCCTGAGGGAAATATCTGTCTCTTTAGCGACTAAATGCTCCACTATGTTCACCAGCTAGCCTCTAACTAAGAATTACTGAGATGTTTTAGTAAAAGTAAAGTAAAAGTAGCAGTACCACATCATACAAATACTCCATTATAAGTAAAAGTCATACATTCAACATTTTTACTTGAGTAAAGGAAATATTGGCCGCAACATGTGCTTAATGTGTCAAAAGTAAAAATACCATTCAAAGTGTTGTATTTATTATATATTATATTTCAATGTTGTCAAGGTGGAGCTAATTTTAAATTCTTACACTGTTGGGTAGTCTTCCTATAACAATGCATCATATTTTATAAACCAATCTTATGTTTTATATATAAAATCTTAATCTGAAATATAAGTAGTAACTACAGCTGTGAAACAAATGTAGTGGAGTTAAAAAGTGCAGGATTTTCAACTCGGTCTCACAGGAGTTTGTGAAATAGTCATAAATTTTAATCTATTTGATTTGTGTACATAAACACGAATTTCTCTTTTTTTTGTGACGCTCAGCACGACTTTCAACAACGTATTTCTTTGTGCTTTTTCCGACGAATGTCCAGCAACACGTGACGCACGTTTAAATATCCACCCCAGTCTTTTCAAAATAAAACGACTTATAAAACGACTTAGTTAGGATTAGGAATAGATCTACATGGATCAGGCAACAAAAATATTTAGTTAGCTTTAGGAAAGGATCGCGGTTTGAGTTAAAATAACTCCGGAAGTGACGTAACTTAAGTACGGAAGTTATGTAACAAAAAATACTTAGTTAGGTTTAGGAAAAGATCGCGGTTTGGCTTAAAAAAACTCCGGAAGTGCCGTAACTTAAGTACGGAAGTTATGTGACACAAACTACGTAGCTAGCTTTAGGCAAAGATCGCGGTTTGGGTTTAAATAACAGCGGAAGTGCTGTAACCTAAGTACGGAAGTTACGTGACAAATAAATCAGCGTTGACTTCTGGTTTCACACGGGACATGAACAGCGGTCTCCTGGACGAAAGTCCGATGTTTTTTGACCCACCCATCCACCCCGACCTCGTCTCGCATTTGCCGCTCTTTATACTTCCTGGTTCACAATTATATGGATTACATCAGACCTGATTTCGTGCTGACCATCACAAAAATGGTAAATTCATGTCTATGTACACAAATCAACACATTAAATTTCATAACTATTTCACAAACTGCTGTGCGACTGGGCTGTTATTTCCCCTCTGAAATGTATTGGATAAAATTCTGAAATAGCATAAGATAGTACTTAAGTATAGTAGTTGAGTGAGTTCACGAAGTGGACTCAAAAAAAAATGACAGAGAGTAGACGGAGCTGAGCAAATGCAAATGTTTCTTACCTCCTCTGCACTTTCGTTCGCTGACTTTACAAACGGTCTATGAAGAGCTTAAAGAAAAGAAAAAACAGTTTTCACATTGGGTTTGTTGTTGGCAACAACAATCACTAACATCTGCCTGTTAACATCTGTCTAAGACCCATTTCCTGTTGGTGCAATGTGAATCTAGCTGTACATAATATGTGCATAGCTCTCTGTTAAACAGTCCATGAAATGTGTCATAGCTGTTAGATAATATGAGGCTTCAGCAGTCGGCGTTAGATAAATCTCCCAAAGTTAGTCTTTTTAGTACCAAATTCTGTCTTTGTATTACTGTCTCTTCACCGCAGTTCAATAAGGAAACACATTGAGTGAATTTGGTACTAAAATATTGTAACTTTGGAGGAAAATTTGTGCACAGAATGAGGACTGTGGATTTTGTCCCCCATTTCTTACATTGACATCGCGTTATGGATCTTTTAATGGCGACCAGAGAAATAATTAAAGCCAGCAAAACCAGTTTAAATGTTCATATGGCCACCTGACTATTGTTTTAAGACAGACCTTTAAATTATATTATTCCGTAAGCAAAACAAACAATTTAAAAACCATGAAAAAAAAGACACTTTAGAGATTTTCACAGGACAGCAGCAATAATGTAAGATCTCATAAAGGAGCAGAGTTTTAAAAGACTATTTACCTGTTGAGAAGCGGCGCGTCGGATTCCAAGTGTGCAAGTTGGAGAAAATGAAAATACATTTGACTTTGAGCACCAGTGTTGGGTGTTTCCCTGAAACATTCTTGGCGTCTAAACTGTGCCAACACAGAGCCACAGAAACAAACAACAACCTGTTTATTTGTTAAACCTGCTCATCCTGTTCAAGGCTGTAAGAGTTAGAGCCCACCGATACAAATCACGTGTGGAAACGAAATTTTGGGGAATAGACTTATTAGCTTTCTGGAGGAGAATTAGCTGAGAAGATCGATACCACACAGTAAATATAAAGCCAGTTAGCTTAGCTTAGCATAAAGACCGGAAACAGAAGGAAACCATTGGTGGAAGTTCTCAAACAAGGGCTGCACAATTAATCAAAATTTATCGAAATCGCAATATGACCCACTGCCATTTTCAAATCGCAGGATGAGGAGGAAATCACAATATTTGTTAAAGGTGAAATACTACTTTAAATTAAATATTGTGGTGCTGCAGAGACGTCCTGGCCTTCACATCATATTCTACAGGCTTAAGAAGACATCTTTATTTGGTACAGATCCCCACAAAAAAAATCTCTCTTATGTCGCAAATCACATCGCAATTGCAATATCAGTCAAAATAATCGCAATTAGATATTTCTTTCTAAATCGTGCAGCCTTAGAGCCTTTTACAAGTAAAAGTACCGAGACGACAATGTAAATATTACAAGTAAAAGTCTTCGTTTAAAATCCTACTTATGTAAAAGTACAAAAATATCATAAACAAAATACACTTAACATATCATAATTTAAAGTACTGCCTCTGCAGTAACATGGGCCTTTATTGTTACATTATTATATATTACATAATAGATTGTAAATACTGAAGCATTTTTTTATCTGTTCTAAATGTACCTTAAATGGAGATTTGTCAAGTATTTAATCCTCCAATCAACATGGGAGTGGACAAATATGCTGCTTTATGCAAATGTATGTACATATTTATTATTGGGAATCCATTAACAACACAAAACAATGACAGATATTGTCCAGAAACCCTCACAGGTTCTGCATTTAGCATAAAACAATATGCTCAGATCATAACATGGCAAACTGCAGCCCAACAGGCAACAACAGCTGTCAGTGTGTCAGTGTGCTGACTTGACTATGACTTGCCCCAAACTGCATGTTATTATCATAAAGTGGTCATGTCTGTAAAGGGGAGACTCGTGGGTACCCATAGAACCCATTTACATTCACATATCTGGAGGTCAGAGGTCAAGGGACCCCTTTCAAAATGGCCATGACAGTTTTTTCTCGCCAAAATTTAGCGTAAGTTTGCAGCGTTATTTAACCTCCTTCACACCAAACTAGTATGACATGGTTGGTACTAATGGATTCATCAGGTTTTATAGTTTTCTAGCTTTAAAACTGAGCCCGCTGCAACCTAAAAATCGCAAGTTGCGTTGATGGGTTAAAGAAATTAGTGGCGTTAAAACAAATTTGTGTTAACGTGTTATTATTACGTTAACTATGAAGAAGAAGGAGAAGAAGAAGAAGAAGAAGGAGTAGGAGGAGGAGAAGAAGAAGAAGAAGAGGAGGAGGAGAAGAAGAAGAAGAAGAAGAAGAGGAGGAGGAGGAGGAGAAGAAGAAGAAGAAGAGGAGGAGGAGGAGGAGAAGGAGAAGAAGAGGAAGACGAGGAGGAGAAGGAGAAGAAGGAGGAGGAGAAGAAGAAGAAGAAGGAGGAGGAGAAGAAGAAGAAGGAGAAGAAGGAGGAGAAGAGGAAGAAGAAGAAGAAGAAGAAGAAGAAGAAGGAGAAGGAGAAGAAGAAGAAGAGGAGGAGGAGGAGAAGAAGAAGAAGAGGAGGAGGAGGAGGAGAAAGAGAAGAAGAGGAAGACGAGGAGGAGGAGGAGAAGGAGAAGAAGAAGGAGAAGAAGGAGGAGAAGAAGAAGAAGAAGGAGAAGAAGGAGGAGAAGAAGAAGAAGAAGAAGGAGGAGAAGAAGAAGAAGAAGGAGAAGGAGAAGGAGAAGAAGAAGAAGAAGAAGAAGAAGGAGAAGAAGAAGGAGAAGAAGATTTTTGTTGGGGGGTTCTTGTCTCCAGGGGGCTACACCACTAAAGCGTGTTTCTTTTGTTTAGCGGAAAAAAGAGTTGTTGACCACATAAGTTCTTACAACAGATGTATTTGGTTGTAGAAAAGTCACGGGGGCAACGGGTGTGGTGAGAGACATCGGGGCCATCACGGTGCACGGTGCTTGCATCGGGGCCATGAGGCTAAAGAAAGGCCTGGGGGCTATGGTGGAGGAGAAAACAATGGGGGGCGCTGTAGCAAGGGCAGGCCTGGAGACAATGGTGGTGGAGAAAGGCATGGGGGCCATGGGTCCTAGAGGCATGGGGGACATGATGTAGGGGACGGGTATGGGAGATGTGGGGAGAGACATTGGCATGGGGGTAAGAGACATGGGAACTGTGGGGAGAGACATTGGCATGGGGGGCATGGTGCTGGGGAAAGGCAAAGGGCTGGTGGGGCTAGAGTAGGCTGGACTAGTGGGGCTAGTAAGAGGCTTTCCTGAAACGGTTTCATACACTTTGTGCAGCATGTTGCTATGCTCGACCTGCAGGGCCCCGGACAGGACCTGGAGGTTATCAGTGAGTCTTTCGTTCAGCTTGCAGAACTTTTCTTCACGGCTGCTGGACTTCAGGAAGCTCATGGCCGGTTTAGTTTGGGAGTGTCTGATAATCATTCCCTTGGCGGAGGCCAGAGTGGTGCAGAGTTCCCTCAGAGCGTTCTCCACAACAGCAGAGATCTGGCCCGGCCCCCTTTGTTTGATGGTGAGAACCAGATCCTCAAGTGCTTTCACTCTCTGGGCGACGCGTTTGCAGCGCTCCTTGTTGGCCTTCACATTCATAGCCATCCTGATGACTGTTGAACACAGGCTCAAGGCCATATCCACAAGGGACAGGGTTGTTTCTACTGCATCCATGTTCAGCTGTTGAGACAGAGAGGCAGTTAGCTTGGAATGAAATGGAAAAGTGAATTCAACCAGACTGAACTCAACGGAGCTGAATTATACCACAAGTAGCACGACTGACCTGAGCTGAAATCAATTAGTGAATTCAACATAAACTAAGTGTCTTTAAATCTCAGTAGAGCGCCCAGTATTGTTTCCATGTGAAGAGAAACGAACTGCTTGAGAATTAATTTTGGCAGCGAGCCATTTGGAGCAAGTCCAAGTCAAGCAAGTCAGATCTTAAGCGCCGGGAACTTTCCCCCGGAACTAAGAACCCTTTGAGGAACTCATTGTGTTTCGACTGAAGGGACCAGGGTCTAAATTAAGTTCCGTGGACATTATACGGGGCCTTTTTACCCCTGAAAAAGGTCCTGGTTGGGGGGTAGTACTTTCTGAAAGTACAGGAACTGTCGGGGTGGAGTTTGCAGGGATGACCGTTGCTGATTGGTGAAACACACACACACAGCGCAACTGCTTCAATGACTTCAACTTGTGTAGTCTAGGAAGTACTCTAGTATTGATCAAGCGAGGTTAAATAACGCTGCAAACTTACGCTAAATTTTGGTGGGGAAAAACCGTCATGGCCATTTTCAAAGGGGTCCCTTTACCTCTGACCTACAGATATGTGAATGTAAATGGGTTCTATGGGTACCCACGAGTCTCCCCTTTACAGACATGCCCACTTTATCATAATCACATGCAGTTGGGGGCAAGTCATAGTCAAGTCAGCACTCTGACACACTGACAGCTGTTGTTGCCTGTTGGGCTGCAGTTTGCCATGTTATGATTTGAGCATATTTTTTATGCTAAATGCAGTACATGTGAGGGTTTCTGGACAATATTTTTCTTGACATTTTTCATTTTTTTTCCACATTATTCAAACATTTTTTTTCTTTTTTTTTTTACACTTTCCAAAAATTTACAGACTTTTTTGGGACAATATTTTGACATTTCTCAGACTTTTTTTTTACATTTTTTTTTTTTATTTATTTTTCGAATTTTTTTTTTTTTTGTACATTTGAATCATCAAATCAAATTTTCTGGATATTTTTCAGACTTTCTTTTTTTTTTTTTTTACATTTTCCAGACTTTTTTCAATTTTTTTTTGACATTTTCAAGACTTTTTTTTACATTAATGTGGACATTTTATTTTTTGACATCTTTCGAACTTTTTCTTTTTTTTTACATTTGAATCATAAAATCAAATGCAGTACCTGTGAGGGTTTCTGGATAATATTTTTCTTGACATTTTGTTTTTTGACATTTTTCAATTTTTTTTCAACATTATTCAAACATTTTTTTTTTTTTTTTTTTTAACAGTTTTCGGACATTTTTCAGACTTTTTTTTTTTTTTACATTTTTCGAATTTTTTTTTTTTTGGGGAACATTCTTCTAACATTTTTTTTCATTCTTTTTTTTTTTTTTTTTACATTTTTCAGACTTTTTTCTACATTAATGCAGACATTTTATTTTTTTTACATTTGAATCATAATCACATGCAGTTTGGGGCAAGTCATAGTCAAGTCAGCACACTGACACACTGACAGCTGTTGTTGCCTGTTGGGCTGCAGTTTGCCATGTTATGATTTGGGCATATTTTTATGCTAAATGCAGAACCTGTGAGGGTTTCTGGACAATATGTTTCTTGACCTTTTTTTTTTTTACATTTTACAGACGTTATTGGGGACTTTTTTTTTTTGACATTTTTCATTTTTTTTTCCACATTATTCAAACATTTTCTTCTTTTTTTTTTTTTTACACTTTCCGAAAATTTACAGACTTTTTTGGGACAATATTTTGATATTTCTCAGACTTTTTTGGGGGACAATTTTTCAAATTTTTTTTTTTACATTAATGCGGACATTTTATTTTTTGACATCTTTCGAACTTTTTCTTTTTTTTTACATTTGAATCATAAAATCAAATGCAGTACCTGTGAGGGTTTCTGGATATTATTTTTCTTGACATTTTGTTTTTTGACATTTTTCGGACATTTTTCAATTTTTTTTCAACATTATTCAAACTTTTTTTTTTTTTTTTTTTTAACAGTTTTCGGACATTTTTCAGACTTTTTTTGGGGCATTTTTTGACATTTGTCAGACTTTTTTTTTTTTTTACATTTTTCGATTTTTTTTTTTTTTGGGGGGAACACTCTTCGAACATTTTTTTTCATTCTTTTTTTTTTTTTACATTTTTCAGACTTTTTTTCTACATTAATGCGGACATTTTATTTTTTTTACATTTGAATCATAATCACATGCAGTTTGGGGCAAGTCATAGTCAAGTCAGCACACTGACACACTGACAGCTGTTGTTGCCTGTTGGGCTGCAGTTTGCCATGTTATGATTTGAGCATATTTTTTATGCTAAATGCAGTACCTGTGAGGGTTTCTGGACAATATTTTTCTTGACATTTTTTTTTTGTTACATTTTTTGACATTTTTAATTTTTTTTCCACATTATTCAAACATTTTTTTCTTTTTCTTTTTTACACTTTCTGAAAATTGACAGACTTTTTTGGGACAAGATTTTGACATTTCTCAGACTTTTTTGGGGGACATTTTTCGAATTTTTTTTTTTTTTTTTTTACTTTTTTCGAATTTTTTTTTTTTTTTTTACATTTGAATCATCAAATCAAATTTTCTGGATATTTTTCAGACTTTCTTTTTTTTTTTTTTTTTACATTTTCCAGACTTTTTTCAATTTTTTTTTGACATTTTCAAGACTTTTTTTTATATTAATGTGGAATTTTTTTTTTTACATTAATGCGGACATTTTTTTTTTTGACATCTTTCGAACTTTTTCTTTTTTTTTTACATTTGAATCATAAAATCAAATGCAGTACCAGTGAGGGTTTCTGGATAATATTTTTCTTGACATTTTGTTTTTTGACATTTTTCGGACATTTTTTTTTTTTTACATTTTTCGAATTTTTTTTTGCAGTTTGGGGCAAGTCATAGTCAAGTCAGCACACTGACACACTGACAGCTGTTGTCTGTTGGGCTGCAGTTTGCCATGTTATAATTTGAGCATATTTCTTATGCTAAATGCAGTACCTGTGAGGGTTTCTGGACAATATCTGTCATTGCTTTGTGTTGTTAATTGATTCCCAATAATAAATATATACATACATTTGCATAAAGCAGCATATTTGTCCACTCCCATGTTGATAAGAGTATTAAATACTTGACAAATCTCCCTTTAAAGTACATTTTGAACAGATAAAAAATGTGCGATTAATCACGATTAAACATTTTAATCGACTGACAGCCCTACAATATATATAATTTTGCTCTACACCGTCTACATAAGTCATGTTGATTCCAGTCAGACGTCTGAACGCGTGTTCACACTGAACAGGAAGCACATTTTAGAGATGGCGTGATTACGAAGTTGATAGAAAGATAAGAGTGGATGTGACTCTAATGCAGGTAGCATGAGTTGAAGTAAATGCATGTGCTCATTCAAGATGAAAATGTTTCCGTTAGAGCAAACATTTTGCACTGTTATGAAATTTTTTAAATGTCCCGATAAACTGAAGGATTAAAGGAGTTAGTCCATCTTAAAACAACAGTCAGGTGCTCATAGGAACATCTAAACAGGTTTTACCTGTTGTTATACTTTCTCCTGTTCATACTGGTTATTAAAAGATCCCCCTCCTTAATGCACTTACTTATTAAATATTTGTGAGACTTCAGCAGTTTGAATTAGACAAATCATGTTGATATCTTCCAGATTTAGTCTTTTTAGTACCAAAATCGCTTGATTTGTTTCCTTGTTGAGCTGCGTGGAGTGACAGTAACATAAAAAGACTGTAACTTTGGAAGATATCCACTTGTCTAAAGCCTCATAAGAGCTTCTTTAGAACGTATTTGTGCACAGAATGAGGACTGACATTGACATTAGAAAGAGATCTGTTAATGGAAGAAGGAATGATTACAGCAAGCAAAACCAGTTTCCTATCCTAAAATCTACCTTTTAGATTATGGTTTGAGAAACTTCTCCTACTTCTTTAGCAAAATAAATAATTTAAAAACTTACTGGATATCTGATAAATGTATTAATGTAAATTGACACAGATTTGTTAAGACAGCAGTGATAATGTAAGATCTCATAAAGAAGCAGAGTTTTAAAAGGAGGTTGGTTACCTGTTGACAAGCTGCCTGTCTGACTCCCAAGTTGAAGAAAATGAAAGAACACTTGTGTTTTAGCACCACTTTATCTTCCCTGTTCTTCTCAGGTGTTTTATCTAAAAATATTCTCGGCATCTATGAAGCCGTGCCCACACAATGCTGCAGATAACACAACAACTATCCATGTATTTGTTAAACCTGCTCATCCTGTTCAAGGCTGTCAGAGTTAGAGCTCACTGGCACCGATCCCGTCGGTGCTCGGGCATCCGCGAGTGATGTGAGCACCCACAGGGCAAAAATCACACTTTGAGGTGTTCATATCGGGAGAGTAGCAACATCATCCACACAAACAGGCACACGGAGTCAAAGCAGTTTGTTTTACCAGCGAGCTAAACCTGCGTCCATTCATCTATTTAACTTTCTTGGTGTTGTCCAACAGGCTCTTGTAGGTGTCTTTCACTCAGTCGTTCATACAATTTATTACACGGCTGTGTTGAATACTCGATTCTGATTGGTCAATCACGGCGTTCTGCGGTCTATAATTTCTTCATCACAGACCGTTGCTTTGTATACCAGACCGTTGCTATGTGTAACAGACCGTTGCTATGTGTAACAGACCGTTGCTATGTATAACAGACCGTTGCTACAGTATGTCTAACAGACCGTTGCTATGTGTAACAGACCGTTGCTATGTATAACAGACCGTTGCCACAGTATGTGTAACAGACCGTTGCTATGTATTACATACCGTTGCCATGGATAACATACCGTTGCCATGTATACCAGACCGTTGCCATGTATGCCATGTATACCAGACCGTTGCCATGTATGCCATGTATACCAGACCGTTGCCATGTATGCCATGTATACCAGACCGTTGCCATGTATACCATGTATACCAGACCGTTGCCATGTATACCAGACCGTTGCCATGTATGCCATGTATACCAGACCATTGCCATGTATACCAGACCGTTGCCATGTATGCCATGTATACCAGACCGTTGCCATGTATACCAGACCGTTGCTATGTATACCAGACCGTTGCTATGTATACCAGACCGTTGCTATGTGTAACATACCGTTGCTATGTGTAACAGACCGTTGCTATGTATAACAGACCGTTGCTATGTATAACAGACCGTTGCTATGTATAACAGACCGTTGCTATGTGAAACAGACCGTTGCTATGTGTAACAGACCGTTGCTATTTAAAACAGACCGTTGCAATGTATAACAGACCGTTGCTATGTATAACAGACCGTTGCTATGTATAACAGACCGTTGCTATGTATAACAGACCGTTGCTATGTGTAACAGACCGTTGCTATGTATAGCAGACCGTTGCTATGTGTAACAGACCGTTGCTAGTCCAATCCAACAGTCCAAATAGGGATATCAACAGATAAATATGGAGAAGTTTATTTTATGATTGGCATCATAAGACATTATTTAAAATTTGGCCCGAAAAAAGGTTTGACATATCTGAGAGATAAACTGAACTGGAGACAATAAGTTGTAAAACGTCCGGGCGGCTATATGAACAGGTTAAAGCCCAAGAAAGGACGTTTGGGAACTAAATATCCTCTTTGTATCAATAAAAATCTGGTGTAGGAAAGTAGAAATCATGTTAGGGTAATCTTGATAATGTCATCTTCTAGCACTGATGCTAGAAGACGTGTGGATGTTCTTCCCTTCAGCATCGCGGCCTGCTGGAGTCCGTGTGGAAGAGTCTTTTGAGGACGAGGAGCTGCAGGTATCCGGACAGGAGGATGACGAGGCTTTGGGTCGCCGACCACCAGGTGACGTAGTTGAAGTTGGACAGGAGGAGGTAGTGATCCTTCCCTTTCCTCATGCGGGCGAAGTTGTAATGACGCCACATGTGGAAGATCTGATTCTGGAGCTTCTGCACACTCCCCTAAAGCAGACATATAGTGCATCATTTAGTGTCATAGTAGTCATTTGTATGTAACTGTATGTCATAGTATGCAATAGGCTACAAATGATAGGTGTTATATACTCTATATTGTCACGTTTGAAAGTAAGGATGTACCTGTAGTTAGTCTAACTCTGATAACATTATGATTAATAAATAAGGTGGAGTTAGGGCCCGATCAGACTGAGCGTTTTTTGCAGTTTGCAGCCTTTTATGTAATGCTAGGCAACCACCGAATGAGTGCTAACGTTAACTTAACACAAACTTTACTCTGCCTTATAGTTAATAGTACAGTTCAAATTAATAAAAACAACTTACTTATAAAGTTAGGTAACGCAATGTTAAGCTGCAAATAACTTGAGTTTGCTAGCTATGCTAACTAACGTTAACATTAGGTGAAATTATTATATTAATTAAAAAATGTTTTTCCTGCTGTGGTTGTGCTAGCTGCAAACTCATGAGGTTAGTACAAGTTATTTACTGCTTAATGTTACGATATCAAACTTTATAAGTTACAGTTATATTGAAATTAGGGCTGTCAAAGTTAATGCGATAATAACGTGTTAACTTTAACGCCACTAATTTCTTTAACGCATTAACGAATTCGATCTTTCGGAGGTTGTAGCGGGCTCAGTTTTAAAGCTAGAGTGATGATAAATAGTGCTTCTTTTTTGGCGAGGAAAGAATGTGTCATGGCCATTTTCAAAGGGGTCCCTTGACCTCTGACCTCCAGATATGTGAATGTAAATGGGTTCTATGGGTACCCACGAGTCTCCCCTTTACAGACATGCCCACTTTATGATAATCACATGCAGTTTGGGGGCAAGTCATAGTCAAGTCAGCACACTGACACACTGACAGCTGTTGTTGCCTGTTGGGCTGCAGTTTGCCATGTTATGATCTGAGCATATTTTTTTATGCTAAATGCAGTACCTGTGAGGGTTTCTGGACAATATTTTTCTCGACATTTTTTCTTTTACATTTTTCAGATTTTTTTTTTTTACATTTTTACTTACATTTTCCAATCTTTTTTCAACATTATTCAAACTTTTTTTTTTTTTTACATTTTTCAGACTTTTTTTGGGACATTTTTTGACATTTGTCAGACCTGTTTTTTTGGGACATTTCTTGAACTTTTTTTTTTTTTTTTACATTTTTCAGACTTTTTTTGACATTATTACGGACATTTTTTTTTTACATTTGAGGGTTTCTGGACAATATATGTCATTGTTTTGTGTTGTTAATTGATTTTCAATAATAAATATATACATACATTTACATATAGCAGCATATTTGTCCACTCCCATGTTGATAAGAGTATTAAATACTTACCAAATCTCCCTTTAAGGTACATTTTGAACAGATAAAAAATGTGTGATTAAATATTTTTATTTTATTTCTATTTAATCATATCTTTTTTAAATTTATTTCAATTTTAATCAACCTCATTAATTAGTCTTAATTAGGATTTTTTAAATGTTTCTGTCAGTGATTTATGATTAATTTTGGGACTTTCTCAGTTTGAAAATGTGTATGCTGCCTTCTGATCCTGGTTTGTATGAATTTATGCAGTCTGTTCATAGTAATACACGACACAATAATTAAAAAAATGCATTCATTCATAACATTACAGCCTCTTGCAGAAACAATTTGTCGACACCGGTCTACAACCCCCATAACTTTCAGTAACACCACTCTTTCTATTATCTCTCTATGCAGACGACATTTTGTTGTTTATTGTTTATTGTTGAGGCAGCTGACCTTTAATATTCCTCATATTTTAAACACTTTATGCAGAGCGTATCTCCCTGTCCTGTTGTATAAGTGTGCTAAATCTAAAATCCCAGAGACTTGAGCTGAGACAAATACCTCGATGCCGGCCAAAGTGCTGTTGAGGACCTTCTCTCCCTCCTCCATCTCCTTCTTCGAGTCCTCAGAGCCTTCGTAGATGACGCCAAAGTTCACAAAGACCCTGATGCCTCCGAACTGGTTGTTGTGGTTCCCGAGACAGATCCGGTAAAAACCTGTTGGGAGGACACTACAGTTACCTCAGAGATGATGTATATAATTCTTGGATATATATAAAAGTGTGTTTCTGATGATCTCACCTGTCACCTCAGTCTGGAAGTTCATTTGCCCAACGGCGTCGTTCTTCGAAGCCACGAGAACGCCCTGCGGTGAGCTGAGCGTCACAAACAGCCGGTGGTCGTTGGCCATCCCCGTTACCCACTGTACCTGAGTTCACATGTTAAACAAGTCATGAGAAGACCATCATCTACCAACAAGTACTGTGTGAATCAAAGCCTGATGTGTAAAGTTAGAGACGCTCTTTAGAGCAGGGCTTCTTCAACTCTTCTATCTTGAGACCTAAAAGTGAGATGTAGTAACATTAAGAACAGGCTCTGCACACAGGTGGAAGCTGACACAGCTGACTCCCAGTTGCTCTTAAGTGGGTCTAATTAACACGACCAGCAGTAGCAGATAAAAAGGAGCAAGAATGACATAAAAGGGGATGGATATATTGTACATAAACCAAAGTAATAATTAAAGTACTCACAGTTCAATGGATGCACACAACAGTCAAACAAAGGCAGTAACACCAGTTTTGGGCTTAATTGGCCAAACCACTAAACTCTCCTCTGATCGTCATGAACAACACCTGGGAGACGGAACATACCACTCTAAAAGAGGGAGGTGGAACAGTCCAAGAGGTGCTGGCCTTTTTAACAAAGACACTCAAACTTACCTAAATAATTTACCTGTCCTTAAAATTAGGGCTGTAAATCGATTCAAATAGTTAATCGTGATTAATCGCAAATTAATCACATTTTTTTTTTAATCTGTTCAAAATGTACAGCAAATCATATCGCAATTGCAATATCAGTCAAAATAATCGCAATTAGATATTTCTTTCTAAATCGTGCAGCCCTAGAGCCTTTTACAAGTAAAAGTACCGAGACAACAATGTAAATATTACAAGTAAAAGTCTTACATTTAAAATCCTACTTAAGTAAAAGTACAAAAGTATCATAAACAAAATGCACTTAACGTATCAAAATTAAAAGTACTGTCTCTGCAGTAAAATGGCCCTTAATTGGCACATTATTATATATTACATAATAGATTGTAAATACTGAAGCATTTTTTTATCTGTTCAAAATGTACCTTAAAGGGAGATTTGTCAAGTATTTAATCCTCTTATCAACATGGGAGTGGACAAATATGCTTGTTTTATGCAAATGTATGTATATATTTATTATCGGAAATCAATTAACAAGACAAAATAATGACAGATATTGTCCAGAAACCCTCACAGGTACTGCATTTAGCATAAAACAATATGCTCCAATCATAACATGGCATGTAATTATCATAAAGTGGGCATGTCTGTAAAGGGGAGACTCGTGGGTACCCAGAGAACCCATTTACATTCCCATATCTGGAGGTCAGAGGTCAAGGGACCCCTTTGAAAATGGCCATGACAGTTTTTCCTCGCCAAAATTTAGTGTAAGTTTGGAGCGTTATTTAACCTCCTTCACAACAAGCTAGTATGACATGGTTGGTACCGATGGATTCATCAGGTTTTATAGTTTCATATGATGCCAGTATTTTTCTCTAGCTTTAACTGAGTCCGCTACAACCTCCGAAAGATCGATTGCGTTAAAGCGAATTTGCGTTAACATGTTAACTTTGACAGCAACACTTAAAACAAAACTAAAATTAATTGTTTCAAGTGTAAATGATTGAAGAACATCAAACAGCTCCCAGTAAAAATTTAACTACATGTTTTATATTTTATCCCTATATTTTAACTTCTGCACTATTTCATATCTTAGATTCTCATTTTTCCCTACATGTTTTTTTATTCTTTGCAAAAAATATTTAATTCTCATTGTTGGAGGGAGCCTGAGATCGAAGATTTTCATTTCCAACGACTGCTTGTCTGTTGTATATATGACAATAAAAAGATGAATAAATAAACACCATGTTCTTTGGTTCCATTGGTCTGTTAACAGTCAGCAACTTTTCTTTTTTTTTTTTAATTTTGCACGTATTTATCTTTATAATTTCTCAATAAATTACATGAAATCATTATTTTTCATCAATATGTTTCTATTGATGCTGGTATGGAAATGAGTCGTTCATATCTGAAAACTTCTGGACATAAATCTGCACTTTAGCAGGTTTTTTGTTTAAGGACTGACAGCAACTCCAGATGAAGTTAAAGCCAACTTTAAAGAAGTCTCTCCTCAACATATATGAGCACATATCTGTATTTCTGCAAGGTACGGGGAAGCTTTTGCTCACATTAATTCGATGGCAACATGTTTAAAAGTCAAACTGGATGACCTTGAACGTCAGTGTGATAAGCCTGAGGACAAAAGGTGCACAGACACAGAAACAAACCTTACTCTGCATTCATTTCATGACAGAATATCAAATTAAAAACATATTTTATCTCTGCAGACAAGGTGAAATTACAGCAATATGTTCTCACCATGTACGTCAGGTAGAAGCTTCCACTCTGGTGGGCAAAGTGCCAGAAACACTCCATCCCCGCAGCAGGAACCTCCACGGCAAAGTCATACTTGTCCGACCCCCTGAACAGTCCTGCGTCCCCCTCATCGATGGATGGTTCAGACTTTCTGGTCCAGACGCACTGAGAGCTCAACACTACGAGCAGAGTGTTGAGCAGCAGCATAACGGCAGGTCACTGTGGAGGACGACACGAAGGAGCCCGCTGCTTCCTTCTGTTAGAGAATTATTAACCACATCTACAAACTCTCAACGCTTGATAACATATCAATGAAACCACAATCATGCACTCTATTTGTTTCAGGTTTCATGAAACTCAGCTTAGCTTAGCTTAGCTTAGCTTAGCATAAAGACTGGAAACGGGGAAAAATGACAAACTAAGCACATCAGCAGCTCACTGATTAACACGTTATATGTTGTTCGTTAATGTGCACAAAAACAATAATTGTGTTGGTTATTTCTTGGCCGGGTAGTAGTGACATCATGGACTAATTAACTCTCTGCCAGAAAGCAAATAAGCTTATTTCCCAAAAAGTCGAACTGTTCCTTTAATGTTCATCACATGTGGTTTTAAAGGGTTTTACTGTACATACCTCGTGATTGAGCAAGAATGGAAAAACTCACGTTTACATTTAATTAAAAAGTAATAATTAAATCAGTGTTTCGAAGTTTCAAATTGTTCTCATGACATCATTTTTTGAAGGAAAAGATTAATTTAAAAAGGAAATAAATACTCACTTTTAATTCTCACTAATCCGCCACTGAAAATAGTCCCCAACAAATGCACTATTTCCTCCTGTTTGTTTGATAAAAAAAACTACAGTGACCTGCTGTTTTAGGAAATTACTAATCCTTTTTTAAACATGAAACTATATATTTGTGTTTTTAAAGATTTACGTCTTCAGTAGGAACCAATGGGTTCCTTGGAGCTGAGAGACACAGACAGGAAGTCAGAAAGCGTTGCGAGACGGTCTAACACATTTTTTTGTTTTTTTCTTTTCATGGTATTTATTAACAATAAGAAAAATATAGAATAATACCAGACTTATCCATAGTTTACACTGTCATATTGAGGACATAATTATCATAAATGGCTCCCTATGTAGACAGAAAGATAACCAGTAAACCACAATGATCAATATAATCTCATATAAAGTGAGAATTTAACCAAAAGCTGATTAAGCTGATGTGCAGAATTATATTCAGGTATATTAACATCATCCATAGAAACAGGAACGTTTCAAGCCACGCAAGAATAATAAAGTAATAGCTGTGTAAATTAGGTGAGATTGAGAGTCCTTCTCATGTTTTATTGTTCCTAATACAATGATTAAAAGTATAAAAGCCCATAAAATTCTTCCATCTCTCTTTGATTTAGGAAAGCTTTTTCTGTGGCAAATTGTATTCGCAGATTGTCGGGAGAGGAAATTGTTAATCTTGTGT
This sequence comes from Sebastolobus alascanus, assembly GCA_916701645.2. NCBI lineage: Eukaryota > Metazoa > Chordata > Actinopteri > Perciformes > Sebastidae > Sebastolobus > Sebastolobus alascanus. The sequence goes on along the minus strand of CAKAOJ020000157.1, from coordinate 394,461 downwards.
TGTATGAGTTTATGGCCTCAATCGCTAGTGTCAAGTCTTCCTTCAATACAACATGATGTTCATTTAGTAAATTATGGTCCCATTTAGAGTCAAATGGACCATAAAGCAGGGGATGCTTTAGGGCGGGGCTACAAAGATGCTCTATAACAAAGATCACGCACTTCAAGATCCGCCAGTGGTTTGAAATGGTGTCAACTTCCTGTCTCCTTAGTGGGCTTCCACCTCGTTTGGAAGCATAATGTATTAGATATTTACACAGCTAACAGCCATATTTAGCATTACGAAAATTAGTTAGCTAGGGCGTTTGCGAACGTTGGTTGACAGATATCACGAGAGTGCGATGCTGAGGCAGAGAAAGGTCTCGAACAAAGTTGATTTTCTCCTGATTTGTCCGCCTTGAAAAATACCATTTTAGTGTCAGAATGTTGCTGGTGGTGAAAAATGGGTCAAATATTTACTTTGGCGAATATGAGGCGAAAGAAGCAGTCACAATCTGTGTTCACGTTCACTTCTCCCACTGGTGTTAATAGACTCAGGACCTGCTGCTGGTCTCCTAAAGGGGGCGTGGAAGTGACGAAACCCACGCGACACAGATCCAGGAAACTGACTCTCAGTGCACCGTCTCTGGGAGCTACCTTGTGATTGACAGGTCGCTACCACGGCGACCTTTCAACGAGAGATAGAGGCGTAGCAATGCGTATCCCTCTCCAGCTCCGACCTCTCGTCCAAATATTATGGTCACTTCTGGCTCCAAAAAAAACAAGATGGCGACGGCCAAAATGCCGAACGCGAGGCTTCAAAACGGCAGTCCACAAACCGACGGCTGACGTCATGGTGACTACGTCCACTTCTTATATTTATATAACCAGTCTATGGTTGGACTGGGCAGCTCCACAGCTCTGACAGTGTTACTCTGAGTGTCTATTGAGGTGATTACTGAGTAAATAAGACATAACAACAGACACTGAAACTCCAACATACAGTATCTTCCCAAAATCACTACGCAAGAAAGAAACCCTCTGTGATGAACATGGCATCATCTTCCACCTCCTTCACGGATGCATACATAGCGGTGGTGGGTTGAAGCCTCGGGGCAGCGAAATAAGGCGTAGGGGCCGCTGCAGCAGGATAACGGACGGGGGCCCGGGCACCAGAGAGCCCGAATCCATCATCCCAGTCATCGTCCTCCTCCTCCACAGGGTAATCCTGACTCATCCTGAGCATCCTGCTCCCCTGCTCAACCTGCAGAGCTCCGGAGAGGACCCGGAAGATGTCGCTGAGGCTTTCGTTCACACTGTTGAACTCGCTTTTGCACTTCAACTGGTTCAGGAACTTGGTCTTGGTGCACTTCGTGACCAGCTCCTGGGCCGTGGTCAGAGTCATGTAGAGCTGCCAGAGAGCTCTGTTGGTGGCGGTTGTGGAGATCTGGCCCGCCCCTCTTCGCTTGACGGACTCTACCAGCTCCTCCAGGGCTTTGACTCTCCCGGCGAGACGTCGACAGCGCTTTTTATTGGCCTTCGCCTCAGCGACCATCCAGAAGATGCTTTTAGATAAGGTCAAGATTTTTCCAATGTACTCCATGACCAGCTGAAAAAACAGAGAGGTGTGAGATAAATCAAATCAAAGTGCAAAATAAATCCGGTTGAAAAGGGCGGATGATTCATTGATGGAGGATTTTAAAACAAAAAGGGGGAAACTGTATGTCGAGGGGTAAATCCATATCTGAATATGTTGTTACACATGAGGCAGCCACTCTGTCCAGTCTATCTAGTCTGTAAATGAAAGTATGATCTGATGCGATATGACCACAAAGATATGTTGCATCCCGACCATTTTCTTTGAAAGACAGGAGGGGCGGAGTTTACTCACATTCTTTATAACTTCCTTAAAAAGTGACTATCAGAAAGTACGGCCCACATTCCACAGATTCCATGTGAGGTCGGTATCATAACAGGTGTGGTTTCACAGACAAGACATTTGTTCTTTCACCATTTGTATTATTATCATCCCGTATTCTTTTAAACCAAAATGTGCAGCCTGCACAGTCTTAAAGAAAAACGAGAGGTCGTCTGCACATTGAAATTTGCAAACTCCCAAATGTTTTAAATCGATACAACGTTTCGACCTAAGACTTCGTCAGGCAAAACATCCATGTGAACAAAAAGCAGACTACATATACGGACAGACGAGACTCGCGTTCAGACCGACGGCAGCTCACAATTAGGACCAAACTGCATCGCTCTGGAGGAATACTACAAGGAAATGTTTCCAAAAATGGTTGGAGGTGCTCCTCAGTAAAATATAAACCAGGAAATTGTTTGTGGTAAAGAGACGGCACACTAAACAAACACAAATATAATCAAAGATCTTTCATTAACATTGAGAGCAACACATTTCACTCACTCCTGATTTTACTCCTGGTCTACATACAATAACCTTATAAACTGCATCATAATGAGCTTTAGAGACAAACTAATAATAGCACAACACATGTTTTATTGAGTACTTTTCTGAGTAAAGAAAGTTTACCTGTCGGTGGATGTTGATGTGAAGAGTCCTGTTGGATTCAGGTATTCAGGTGATCAGGTGATTATCAGGTGATCATGTGATCATGTGATCAGGTGCTTTTATACGGCTGCCTGTAACTTCTCTGTTCTCCTCTGTTGCATCTCTGGCATGTCTGTTGGTGTGTGTTTTAATAGGTCACAAATTAGTTTGTTAATCTTTATTAGCACTTTTATAAGCACTATATAAACAACTTATAAAGGATTTATTGTATTGGTAAGCAGATATAAGCATGGATGGATTATGAGACGATGGGCCCCTGGGCACAGACTTATAAGAGCCCCCCCCCCCCGTCTACATACTGTAGGAACAAGACACCCAAACTCAAAGAGTCTCAAATCTTTTAGTATTTTCCGTCTGTTTTAAGTCATTTTGCATTTATTTTTAGTATTTTTTTTTTTACTTTTTGTGATGGTTTTGCATCTATTTTTAGTCGTTTTGTTTCTCTTTGAAGTAACTTTGTATCTCTTTGTGGTCATTTTGTGTCTCCTTGTAGGCGTTTTGCTTCTATTTTTAGTCATTTTACATCTCTTTGTGGTTGTTTTGCATCTATTTTTAGTCATTTTGCTTTACTTTGTGGTTGTTTTGCATCTATTTTTAGTCCTTTAGCTTCTCTTTGAAGTAACTTTGGGACTCTGTGGTCATTTTGTGTCTCCTTGTAGGCGTTTTGCTTCTATTTTTAGTCATTTTACATCTCTTTGTTGTTGTTTTGCATCTATTTTTAGTCATTTTGCTTTACTTTGTGGTTGTTTTGCATCTATTTTTAGTCCTTTAGCTTCTCTTTGAAGTAACTTTGGGACTCTTTGTGGTCATTTTGTGTCTCCTTGTAGGCGTTTTGCTTCTATTTTTAGTCATTTTACATCTCTTTGTGGTTGTTTTGCATCTATTTTTAGTCATTTTGCTTTACTTTGTGGTTGTTTTGCATCTATTTTTAGTCCTTTGGCTTCTCTTTGAAGTAACTTTGGGACTCTTTGTGGTCATTTTGTGTCTCCTTGTAAACGTTTTGCTTCTATTTTTAGTCATTTTCCATCTCTTTGTGATCGTTTTGCATCTATTTTTAGTAATTAGCGACTTTTGTGATTGTTTTGCATCTATTTTTAGGCCTTTAGCTTCTCTTTGAAGTAACTTTGGGACTCTTTGTGGTCATTTTGTGTCTCCTTGTAGACGTTTTGCTTCTATTTTTAGTCATTTTCCATCTCTTGTGGTTGTTTTGCATCTATTTTTAGTTGTCTTGCTTCTCTTTAAAGTAACTTTGGGTCTTTGTGGTCATTTTGTGTCTCCTTGCAGATGTTTTGCTTCTATTTTTAGTCATTTTCCGTCTCTTTGGGATCGTTTTGCATCTATTTTTAGTAATTAGCGACTTTTGTGATTGTTTGGCATCTATTTTTAGTCGTCTTGCTTCTCTTTGAAGTAACTTTGGGACTCTTTGTGGTCATTTTGGGTCTCCTTGTAGGCCTTTTTCTTCTATTTTTAGTATTTTTTCGACTTTTGTGGTTGTTTTGCATCTATTTTTAGTCATTTTGTTTCTCTATAAAGTAACTTTGGGTCTTGTTGCAGTCATTTTGGGTCTCCTTGTAGACGTTTTGCTTCTATTTTTAGTCGTTTTGCTTCTCTTTGAAGTAACTTTGGGTCTTTGTGGTCATTTTGTGTGTCTATGTAGGCGTTTTGCATCTACTTTTAATCATTTTACATCTCTTTGAAGTTGTTTTGCATCTATTTTTAGTCGTTTTGCTGCTATTTTTAGTCATTTTCCGTCTCTTTGTGCTTGTTTTGCATCTATTTTTAGTCATTTTGCTTCTCTTTGAAGTAACTTTGTGGTCATTTTGTGTCTCCTTGTAGGCATCTATTTTTAGTCATTTTACATCTCTTTGTGGTTGTTTTGTATCTCTGTATTCATTTTGTGTCTCTTTGTATTAGTTTTGGATCGTTTGTACTTGTTTTGTGTATGTTCGTGGTCATTTAGCGTCTCTTTGTGATATAAGTCAGGCCCCCTTGGACCCTGGGCCTGTTCCCAGTAGGCCTGTTCAGTAATACATCAAATGGATTTAAGTGTTTATTAATGTATTTGTAAATAACTATAACTCCTCTCATCTCTGATGTATAAACAGATAATGAATGACACACTGGTATACTAACAAATTAAGTAATTCATTGAACACAAAATAATCAAAACAAGTCAAACACATAGATGGGAGGAGTCTGTAAAGTCAGCAGTGAAGGGAGTGGATGAAGAGAGAGAAACCAAAAGCCACAACACGGAGGTATGTGGAGGAGATCAACTCACCAAGGACCGGCTGCTGCTCTGTCTTATAGTATATGAATGAGGCACACCTGGGCCCAGGTGTGTCTCATATACTGCTGATGAAGCTCCAAACAGGTCTGCAGCGCTGCAGAGTGAAAGCACAGCAGCAGCGAGAGAGAGGAGTCTGTAACAGTCCCAACATGCACAGCTGATAACATATCACTGTAGATAACTGTTCACTGTGCTCCAGTTCAATCAACCAACAAAAATATGTAGAAAAACCAGTCAGACAAGTCATCACATACTGAACGAAAGACGTACTGACACTCACAGATTCATACGAGACCAATAAAATAGACAAACCATAAATTAAACCTTTACAAAGCATTAGAGCTCAGAGATTATTCAACACAAATACAACTAATACCATAAAGAAAGCATGTTTTCACAGTGGAGGACAAGAAAGCTTATTTTCTTCACCAGCCCTCATGGATGAACTACAGTATACGACCAAAAGCAGTAGAGGAACGTAACGAAGTACAATTACTCAAGTACAAGTACAAATTTGAGATACTTGTACTTTGTATTTTCTTTTCATGCCACTTTATACTTTAACTCCACAACATCTCAGAGGAAAATATTGTACTTTTTACTGCACTACAAGAAAAGATTTTACAGACAAAACATTTGAAGAGATTATAAAATATGATTTTTCTTTCCACCGATGACAACAAATGAGTTAAACAGGAGTTAAACCTGACTACACCTGCAGGCTGTTTGAGAGGATTGATGAAAACATCACAAACTGCTCACGTGATCATCTAATAGTAACGTTTATTTATGCTGTGTGAAGAAATACAAGTACACAAACACAACACCAGAAAGAATACGTGCAGTAATCATACATGCAGACAGATCCTGATGTCTTCCACACAGATCTGTTTCTAAACATCCCGACTATAAACGAGTCTGTCAGCAGCGAGGCTTCTCATCCTCGGTGAACGTCTTGGTGATGAAGAGTCTTTTGAGGAAGAGGAGCTGCAGGTACCCGGAGGTGATGATGAGGAGGCTGAGGGCCATCGACCACCAGGTGATGTACTGCGAGTTGGACACGAGCAGGAAGTAGTCGGCGCTCTTCCTCATGCGGCCGAAGTTGTAGTAGCGGAACATGTGGAAGACGTAGTTCTCCACTTTGTGAGTCGCATCCTGCAACAAATACTACAAGTATTACTGCTTCTGTCATCATCATTACAAATACTACTGTTACTATTAGAAATAATTGTACAGTTACAGTCAGAGGTGTGGACTCGAGTCTCATGACTTGGACTCGAGTCACAAATTCGATGACTTTAGACTCGACAAAATAAAAAAAGACTTAACACCAATGACTCGTGGCTTCACTTGGACTGGAACCTTTTGACTTGAAAACACATGAAGCCAAAAGATTAAAAAGTATGTTATTTAAAAAGTGAACCACGAATCAATTCATTTCCTGAATCAACGAACGTTGACGTTTATTTATTCCCAGCAAGTCGACATTTAATCCACTTTGTTTGAACCGATCCGACAGAAAACCATGAAGAGTTAACGTGACGTTACCGAGCGCCAGTTGGAAAAAAATAATACGAAAGATAAATTTCTTTGCGTACAAAAACTACGCGGGGGTTAAACAGAAAAGGAATTACCGTATGCAAAACGTGTGGGTCGAAAATTACAGACGGAGACGCAAATGGCATTATATTTAGTGAAGAGCACATTATGACTTGTTCAGGACTCGAAACTCAAAGTTTAGGACTCGAGACTTACTTGTGACTTGCAAAACAGTGATTAGGTCCGACCTCTGGTACAGTTAATAAATACATTTTACAACAATTAGTACTCCTTTCACGCCTACTCGTACTAAGAGTACTCGTACTGTCAGAGCTGCCATAGAGCCACACTGTCACCAACTGCGCTCCCTGCATAAATATCATCTCATTTTGGGAAAAAAATGAAAAAGGGATTTCAGAGAGAAGCAGAAGCCAAAGAGAACGAAACGGAGATTTTGGAGATTGTACCTAACTCACAGGACTTTAACTTGTAGTGGAGTATTTTCACAGTGTGGTATTAGTACTTTTACTTAAGTAAAAGATCGGAATACGTCCTCCACCACATATGTGTGTGTGTGTGTACCTCTATGACGCTCAGTGTGTTGTTCAGGTCTTTGCTGACTTCCTCTTTCTTCTTCTTCTCTTCCTCCTTGCGCTTGGCGGGGTCTTGGTAGCCGTCGTAGTAAACGCCGAAGCTGAGGAAGACCTGCATGGTGCCGAAGTGGTTGTGGAAGTTGCTGAAACACATCTGATAGAAACCTGAAAAGACACACAACAAGTGAGACACAATATAACACACAGTATATTATAATATATTATAGAGGTGACACACAACTTCTTTCCTGAAGGTCAAACTGGAGTGATGAAGGTTATTAAGATCCATTTTCTGGTCCATTTTTTTCTTGTTTGCTTAATTACTTAATAAAAAGAGCAGCGGTGGAGAAAGAACTTCAATCTTTTACTTCAGTAAAAGTAGCAATACCACAGTGAAGAAATACTTACAAGTAAAAATCCTGCATTCAAAATTTAACAGAAGTAAAAGTACTCATTATGCAGAATAATATATATATTATATTGCTGGATTATAATTATTATTATTATATGCATTAATGTGTTCATCACTTAAATGTTGCAGCTGGTAAAGGTGGAGCTCATTTTAATTATTTTATAAACTGCTGGGTAGTTTGTGAATTTCACCAAGAAATCGATAAAGTTTTTATCTTTATCCATAAAAATACATCAGAATTTATTTGTTGATTATATTTTGTATTATTATTCTGAATCTGTAAAGTAACTAAAGCTGTCAGACAAATGTAGTGGAGTAAAAAGTACAATATTTGCCTCAAAAAAAGAATAGAAGCATAAAACTGCATAAAATGGAAATACTCAAGAACAGTACTTGAGTGAATGTACTTAGTTACTTTCCACCACTGAAAAGGAGACACAGGATGCTCAAACATCTCGTCTCTTTATTAGTCTCTTTAATGTTTTTCTCTCAGACAGACAGTCAGACAGTCAGACAGACAGACAGACAGACGGACAGACAGACAGACAGACAGTCAGACAGACAGACAGACAGTCAGACAGAGAGACAGATAGACAGACAGACAGCTACCTGTTTCCTCGGCCTCAAAGTTGATCTGACCCTTCGCGTCATCGACAGTCGACACTATGAGACTGCTGGGAGCGTTGACGGTGACAGACAGGTGTCTGTCATGGCCGACTCCCGTCACCCACTGGACCTACAGACAGACAGGCAGACAGACAGACAGACAGACAGATAGACAGAGCAGACAGACAGACGGACAGTAAGAGCAGAGAGCGAGTTTACATATGTCTGCACACACTGTAGGAATCAATGCTAGATTCTGTGGTTGGATGACAAACTGTAATTCTGTCAGCTCTGTAAAAGTAAATACGGTGCCTTCAAATGTTGTCGTATTTACCGTGTTCACGAGAAGAGTTCATATGGTTGATGTGGTATTCACCACCTCGTAAGTGGAAAGTGTCTGAAAGCTCCGAGTTCACGACTTGTGACGTGTTTTTTGACGTTGTCAGAAATGGTGGAGGCCTTGGAAGTTCATTTTTCGGTGCATAATAAGTTAATATATTGTAATTTCAGTCGTATATTGTTTTTTTTTCGTAATTTTATAATAAGTCTGAGGAAAATGTTGATATTTCCAACGGCCTCATCTTTTTCCTCTATGCATTTCCTGCATTATGTTACCAACTTGCTAGCTTGCTAAATTGTTAGCCTCTGTGGCTTCTAGACGCTGACAGTAACGTTAATATTGCCGTTGCTTAGCAGCGGCGTTCTCACGACTTAACCACTTGAACACCAAGCATATCGTGTACACGACTTCCCACGTTGTAAACACGAGCTCCATTTGAAGGCACCATTGGTCCCATTTGTTGGTCCAAAGCAAGACACAGTACGACATGAAATTCACTGTAAATATTCATGGTACCCACAGGATGAATCCTAATAAGTGAAATGTTTGTGTCCTCTTCTTCTTCTGTAGTGGTTTGATGGCACCGACTGGAGAATTAGCTCCACCAGCTGTTTACTTAAAGGTGCAGTGTGTAGGATTTGGCACCATCTAGCAGTGAGGTTGCAGATTGCAACCAACTGAAACTTCTCCCGCGTGCTAAGCGTGCAAGAGAACTACATTGGCTGACGCAAAAACGTGAATGTCTCTATCGAGAAAAGAAGGAAAACATTTTGAAATAGATATTTAATCTTATAGAAGAAATACTTGAAGATCTGAAACCACATTTTTTCAGGGGGTTTTAAAACTAAAAGTAAATATAAACAAATGTTAAAGGGCCTCGGTGGTTCTTCTTACCATGAAGCTCAGGTAGAATCTCTCTCCACGGTGAGCAAAGTGCCAGAAACACTCCAACCCCGCAGCAGGAAGCACCACGGAGAAGTCGTACTGGTCGGTGCCCCAGAACAGCTCCTGGTCCGTTATGTTGGGGTGGGGGTCCGTGAGGGGCCCGCCGCGAACCGGACCCCAGAACACAAGGACGAGAAACACGCAGGGAAACATGTCTGGAAACACGGAGAGCTCTTCTCTGAGTGAAAAGGTGTCGGTGAAGTCTGCGTGGAGAGATCTGAAATGATTAACTGGCACCAACATGTTGCCTCCATCGGTGGGAAAACTGGGCTGCCTTCACAGATGGAGTCACTGTGATAGAGAGGAATAACTGTTCAGCCTGCAGGAAGTCTGACCACACACGGTCAAATGATGATGAACAAACAAGAAGAAGCAACAGGGTTTTTCCAAGAAATCTTCTAAAGTCCGTGTAAAGCAATAATAAATATGCATTCTGGGTTTGTCACACCACAGAAAAATGTTTTACTATTTTCCAACATTTACAATGTGTTTAGAAACAAATTTCCTTTACACGGCCTTTAAGAGATTCCAGCAGTTACAATACCGTAAAGCTCAGAATATGGGCACACTCTTTTAGTGGCAACTGGTTTCCCACAGTAGTAGGAATGTAACTAAGTACATTTACTCAAGTACTGTATTTAAGTACACATTTAAAATACTTAACTTGAGTATTTTCTCTTCATGCCACTTTCTACTTCTACTCCACTATATCTCCGTCACCATTGAGAACTTGCCTTCTACCAAGTATGGATAGATGAAGCTCTTCCTCTGTCGAACAATACTATCTCGAGGCGCATTTATGACATGTGAAAAGATACAGAGGAGCAGCTTAATGACAAGATACGAGACAACCGTTCTGCTCTGCGGATGGATGAAGCCCAAAGCAATCGCACAAGATTGCAGGACTATTCTTGCAGAGAAAATGTTCATATTTTTGTTTATTCCCAGGGAGTTGGTAAAATATATATCTCTTCAGAAAACGTTTGGGAACCACCGGCCTAGCAAGGGACAAACTGAACCGATCGCTGACGCGTTAACATCCGAAAGGGTGCAGTAAACTCACTACTGTAACTGTAACGCAAACCACGAAGTAAAAGCATATTGTTAACAGAATAAGAAATCACAAGATTGACTTGATTGGGTTATTTACTCACAGCATAGGTTACATTGCCACCTGGTGGAGATCATAACACACTACAGAATAGCAGGATTTGGCAACATCAGGGGTCGCTGTTACGAGCCATCCGGTCCTTGTATAACCAAAGTGAGAGCTGCGTCCGTGTACTCGGCACAAAGTCAAACATGTTTAAGGTGAATGTTGTCTCCGCCAGGGTTGTCCTTTGTCGTCGATCTTGTTTGTGATTTTCATGGACAGGATCTCAAGGCGCATCCGGGGGGGGGGGGAGAGTGTCTGATTTGGGGACGTCAGAATTGCGTCTCTGCTCTTTGCAGATGATGTGGTTCTATTGGTTTCATCGCACTGGGGCGGTTTGTAGCCGAGTGTGAAGCGGTCGGGATGAGAGTCAGTACCGTCCCCGGATCAGCAGAAGAAAATGGATGGATAGTTTGCTCTTTGTTTGTAAAATGTGCCACTCTGCTGACAGTAGACCTGTCCATGTTTGTGATTGGTCATGTGCTGCAAACACCGCCCCTTTTATGTGAACCTGCTCATAGCCAGATTGAGAAACCCTGGGTTGATTTACCGAGTTCATAACCAGCGTCGTCAGACCGCTTAGCAGAGTCGCGGTTGTTTGGGTTAGTTAAGCCAGATAACGAGAAGATACCCTGGGTATGTTGAACTCGCTTCTGCTGCTATAACTAAACAAAACAAAAAACAAAGTAATCGTATCGGCCAATATGGCTAATCGATGATTGGCCATTGGTATTGGTATAAGCGTGATTGGGGCATCTCTAACAATGGATGTGTAGCTTCATCTTCGCTGAAAAGGCTTATTTTGGAGTCTGTATCAGCCTTCTGACAGTTGTTAGCTGATCAGTGTTGCATCAAGTTTTGGCCTCAGTGATCTCTCCCCTGTGTGGACAGCCAAGTGTTGTCTCATATGTCCCCTTCGTGCGAATCTTTTACTACAAACTGAACAACTAAATGGTTTCTCCCCTGTGTGGACAGGTAAGTGTTGTCTCAGACTACTATGGTCTGCAAATCTTTTACTACAAACTGAACAAATAAATGGTTTCTCTCCTGTGTGGACAGCCAAGTGTTGTCTCAGATGTCCCTTCCGTGCAAATCTTTTACTACAAACTGAACAACTAAATGGTTTCTCCCCGGTGTGGACAGTCAAGTGTCGTTTCAGATTACTACGGTCTGCAAATCTTTTACTACAAACTGAACAACCAAATGGTTTCTCCCCTGTGTGGATAGTCAAGTGTCGTCTCAGAAGACTATGGTCTGCAAAACTTTTACTACAAACTAAACAAACAAATGGTTTCTCTCCTGTTTGGACTCCAGTGTGTTTCTGCTGATGTCCCCCGTGGTCAAAGCTTCCAGCACATTCAGAGGAGCTAACTGATGTTTTTCCAGTTTTACATTCCAGATCACTTACAGGTACTTCGTTGTTCTGCAGAGGGTTTAAACCTGACTGACTCTCCTCCCAATCTCTACTGTCATCAGTCTCAGATTCTGATGAGTGTGAAGTCTTGTCATGAGCAGCTGGTTGTAAAGGACTATCTGGATCTGAGTTCCTGTCTGGTTCTGATCCTCCACAGTCATCTCCATCAGCTCCTGTTCTCTCTGCCTCTCTGTTCTCCTCACTTTGGCTTTCATGAAGCTGTGAGGACTGAGCTTTTTCTTCATCATCTTCTTCACTCTTCACAGGGAGAGAAGTGAACGGGAACTTGATATCAGCCTCCTCCAGCCATTGAAGCTGCTCTCCCTCCTGACTGGTCCAGAGTTCCTCCTGCTCCTCTTTAATATGTGGGGACTCTGGGTCCTCCTGGTCCAGACCGGGGCTCCACTCCTGCTGCTCAGGGGGAACCTCTTCGTTAACCACCAACAGCTGCTGAACATCTGTGGAGAATAAGTAAGGGATAGCCGAGTTATAAATTATGATATTCTGTTTTAAATTACTAACTAACCAACAGATTATAGTACAGCTGAATAATCAATTAATCAATTAGTAGATTGACAGAAAATTATCTGTATATAAATATATATTATATGGCAAATATTTTGATAAGCGTTTAAGTACTTTTTCATATATAAACATGTCATGTTTCCAGCTTAACAAATGTGAGGATTTGCTGGTTTTCCTTTAAATTACTTTGATTATTTTGATTTCTTTGTAATAAATTTGAGGTGTTGTTGTGTTGTGACGGCATTTCTCACGAATTTTTACAAACCAAACAACCAATCGATTAGTGGAGAATATAATCAGCTGATAAATCCATAATGAAAATAATTATTATTATAATTATTATGTGCACAGGTTTTGACCCGAATTAAACGCCATACGCGTGTATGTAGCAGTGCACAGCGCATTAGGGCTGCACAATTAATCGAAATCGCAATATGGCCTACTGCAATTTTCAAATCGCAGGATGAGGAGGAAATTGCAATATTTGTTATAGGGTGAAATGTGTGTAAAAAATACCATCTTTGCTTGGTACAGATCCCCGCAAAAAACCCCACACCATAATCATTTTAATATGTTTTTCAATGAAAATGAGAATAATGATGTAAAAATGATCATACCATTAAAAACAGGCTGTGACCAAATCATGTGCTGGTGAGACTAGCTGAGAAAGTGGGTAGCACCAGTTGGTAGCACCAGTTGGTAGCACCAATGCTACCAGTGGAAAAGTTAGTCTGGAGAAAACTAGACTTCTGCACCTCCTCATGGTTTACGGCAGGTCCTTGGGGCAAGCATCATTTTCTATTTATTTTTCTCCAATAGTTTAGTCTTCTTCGGCGTGAGCTCACCGCTACACAGCCATGACGGCTACGGTCAGCAGAAGTCTGAACTATTAGCAACATTTTCTCTCCATCTCTGAAAAGCTTCACCGATATTGTAGCTCGCTAGAGACTTGAATCACATTAACCTATAGATAGATAGATAGATAGATAGATAGATGGATGGATGGATAGATAGATAGTAACTTTATTGATCCCGAGGGAAACTCAAGTTTCCAGCATCACAGTTCCATAGTGCAAACATATTAGTAAAAACGTCACAGGTAAGTAGTACACATGTTATTAAGAAAACGTCACAGGTGAGTAGTACACATATTGGTAAAAACGACACAAGTAGTACAAGACACATGTAAGTAATACAGAGTATAAAACAAAAAATGCTATGTGCAAGGGAACTGTTAAAAATGAATATAGTGCAGAGTAAACAACTGAGATACAGGACTATTTCAAGAAAAAGTGAATGTAGTGCAGAAAGTGATATAGTGCTGGGTGATAAAAAAAAAAAAGGAGATATAGATATTAAGAAATGTCAGATATGGAATATAATGCAGGATAAGAACTGAGGTAGAGAAGTTTTTTTTTTTTTTTTGTAGTGTGCAGAATTAAAGTGGTTCAGTCTATTAAAGTGCACTGTGTGCATTAACTGTGTCACCTCAAAGGACTTCACAAGCCCACAAGTTTGCAAAGAAAAATTGCTGAAGAAAAATTGTTGTTAAAGTGATAAAACAATGAAACAGGACCAACCTGCTCTGTGAAACCGGACTTCCGGGTTGAAAACAGCGTCCAGTAGTTTCCGTTGTCGGTGATTCTCTTTAGAAGTGAACTCCAGTTCCTCCTCGTACTCTGCTATCGTTCTTTCAAACAGCTCAAATATCTCATCAGCAGCCGCAGTTAGTCGCTGGTTGACAAAAGCTCTCAGCATTTCAACTTTAGACATCTTCACTAAATCACAGTAACGTTTCCTCCAGACACACTCCGTTAAAAACGGTATGCTCACTCTGACGCGAGCTGTGTTGCTAGGTTACGGCCGTCTCCGTCTACTTCCGGCTAGCAAGCTAACTTCTTTAGCTTCGTAGGACACCAGGAGATAATTCAGACGTTTTCAGATGAAAGGAAACAACACAGAGTCCATTCAGACAGGTTTATCTGGACATTGGGGGTCCAGTTTCATCACTATCGATTAGTCACTCTGACGAGCAGCTGTGTGGCCGAGTTCCGGCTCCGTCTATTTCCTGCAGCTAGCACGCTACGCTAACTCCAGTTAGCATTCTTGGCTAACGGAGATGATTCTGACGTTAAACGTCCCGGAAATGAGCACAAAGTCCACTTAAACAAGTTGGTCCCTACATCCGGGCTCTGGTGGTTCACTCCGGTTGGATCTGATGAACTACGTGACGGAAAGAGCAGAACTCCCGGAGAAAAAGGACCCGGGAACAAACCTCTTCAACAGGACTCCGCATTGCTCAAGTTAGACACGGTGAATAGCTTCCGGTACCACTTCTCCTTCAAAATAAAAGTGACCAAACTTTTGTTTACAGTCCCGTGTTTCTCTGTGTTGGTTGTGCCGCAGAATGGACCCTGTGAATGTATTATTTCATAAAGTTCAGTAAATAATTGGATTATTATTGCTGATAACTCTTTTTACACTTCATACTGTGAACCTTTGCACATTCTTTGGACAATTTTGCACATTTCTGCACAAAACTACCGCTTCTAAATACTGCGCAGTTGTTTCATTTGAATTCAGATATATTGTACATATTTTTATGCTATTTTTTCGTAGTTTTACTGTAAATTTCTTCTATTCTATATTCATGTTGTTGTTTTTTTATTTTTTGTGCTTGCTTTTATTTTTAATTTAATATTCTCTTACTATGTTTATGTTATGCAGCACATAGAAGCAGCATTTCGATGTAGTTAGTTTAATCTATAACAGTTGTCGTGATGCAGCACATCTGAATGCAGCACTTTTACTTGTAGTGTAGTATTTTCAGTGTGGTTCCTTTACTTAGTAAAAGTTTTGAATACTTCCTGCGCATATAAATAAAAATTTCAGATTAAATTTACTTCACTATTAATGCACTAACCCTATTTAAAATCACATTTAGGTTACTTGTTAGAGACTTGAATGATGATGCATTTGCATTTCTACTACAAAGAGTCCTTCTGCTTCCCAAATGTGTATTCATATTTTTTCTTCTTTTAACAATTTTCTTTATTTTTTTGGTGATACATTGGATAATTTTATCTTTGGATCTCGAACATAAACTTATTTAAATGATACTGTGAAATTTCCCAAGTTTAGAGGGGAAATGCTAACGTCTCTTTGGTGAAACTGCAACAACTCAGAGACTTGGAGCCACTGGTTTAATCATTAAAATTGTATCCTGATTAAATGTTTTACACTGTATGTCTTTATTGTAAAATCTATAATCTGAAAAGTTATCAGTATAACTATAGATGTAACACAATCTTTCTCTCTGAAATATAGGGGAGAAGAAACATAAAGTAGCATAAATTTAAAATACTCCATATTTATTTGACAGCTTTAATTACTAGTTACTTTACAAATAGGGTTGCGCCTAATGATTTTTTTTTTTAACAATTTATCTAAATACTAATTTATTGATTATTCTTAAGATTATTTATTTTTAATTCCCAATTAATATAACAAGTAATTCATCCAAAATAAATATAAAAATGTGTCTGATTAATATTTCAACATTTTATTCAATCATCTTCTCTGAAAAAAAAAAAAAAGGTAACAAGATAGTAGATCCTA
Source organism: Sebastolobus alascanus (assembly GCA_916701645.2). NCBI lineage: Eukaryota > Metazoa > Chordata > Actinopteri > Perciformes > Sebastidae > Sebastolobus > Sebastolobus alascanus. The sequence goes on along the minus strand of CAKAOJ020000157.1, from coordinate 378,458 downwards.
TTTGTCAGATGCCTGATCAGAAAAATACTGGACCTCAGATTCAAAAGGATTGCTGTGACACAAATTAATTGAATCACTGAATCACCATTCTTGCCCTCAGTGGTTTATCCTGTGTGGACAGCCAAGTGTTGTCTCAGACTACTATGGTCTGCAAATCTTTTCCTTCAAACAGAACAAATAAATGGTTTCTCTCCTGTGTGGACATCCAAGTGTTGTCTCAGATGTCCCTTTCGTGCGAATCTTTTACTACAAACTGAACAACTAAAAGGTTTCTCCCCTGTGTGGACAGATAAGTGTTGTCTCAGAGTACTATAGCGTGAGAATCTTTTACTACAAACTGAACAACTAAATGGTTTCTCCCCTGTGTGGACAGTCAAGTGTCGTCTCAGGTTACTACTGTCTGCGAATCTTTTACTACAAACTGAACAACCAAATGGTTTCTCCCCTGTGTGGACAAGCAAGTGTCGTCTCAGAAGACTATGGTCTGCAAATCCTTTACTACAAACTGAGCAACTAAATGGTTTCAGTCCTGTTTGGACTCCAGTGTGTTTCTGCTGATGTCCCTTGTGGCCAAAGCTTCCAGCACATTCAGAGGAGCTAACTGATGTTTTTCCAGTTTTACATTCCAGATCACTTACAGGTACTTCATTGTTCTGCAGAGGGTTTAAACCTGACTGAGTCTCCTCCCAATCTCTACTGTCATCAGTCTCAGGTTCTGCGTAGTGTGAAGTCTTGTCATGAGCAGCTGGTTGTAAAGGACTATCTGGATCTGAGTTCCTGGCTGGTTCTGGTCCGCCACAGTCATCTCCGTCAGCTCCTGTTCTCTCTGCCTCTCTGTTCTCCTCACTTTGACTTTCATGAAGCTGTGAGGACTGAGCTTTTTCTTCATCATCTTCTTCACTCTTCACAGGGACAGAAGTGAATGGGAACTTGATATCAGCCTCCTCCAGCCATTGAAGCTGCTCTCCCTCCTGACTGGTCCAGAGTTCCCCCTGACTGGTCCAGAGTTCCTCCTGTTCCTCTTTAATGTATGGGGGGGCCTCCGGGTCCTCCTGGTCCAGACTAGGGCTCCACTCCTGCTGCTCAGGGGGAACCTCTTTGTTAACTACCAACAGCTGCTGAACATCTGTGGAGAATAATAAATAAATAAAACATAGTGATAAATGGCCATCAGAATTTCCCATAGCCCTGGTTGTCGTCTTCAAATAGCTTGTTTGGTCCCGTCAACTGTCCAAAACCCAAATATGTCCCGTTTACGATGATATACAGAGGAAAGATTTGAGAAGTTAGAACCAGAAGATGTTTGGCATTTTTCCTCAATAAAGTCAATTTAAAAATTAATTTATTATCAAAGCTGCTGCTATATATTTGATAACACCTAATTGGTTTGGCTCTAAAATACTACAAAATTATTTTTTCTTTTATTCCCACCATAATAAGGTTCCCTTTCATAGGCACTTGTGGGCATTAATGCACCTGTTACAATGCAAAAGCAAAATATTTTGATACAAATAAAATCACCATGTCACAAACTGATGCTCTACATCATTCATTTGCATCACTGCTCACTTAAAGTCCACTGTTGTGAAACAATTAACAATATAAGGCCAAATTTGTCAGTGATTAATGTGAACAGCTGGTACACCGGATTGTTTAAAGTGAGAAAAAATATCACTTAGTCGCATCGAACAGCCCATTTTAACAGTTTCAAAGTCTTTACTGTAATGCTCAGAATATGGGTACGCTCTTTTAGTGGCAACTGGTTTCATGAGGCAGAGGATAGCAACTGGTTTCACACAGTGGTGAAATGTACTTAAGAATAAATTTGAGGTACTTTACTTAAAGGGGCTATATGTAAGAATCAGAAATTGCTTGTTCACAGCGACATCTGTGGCCGCAATGTCAACGAAAGTCAGCGTCCTGTTGCTCGCGCTCGCGCTTGTGCTACATTGACATGAACGAGCACCGGTCTAAACAGTGAGGCGACACACGTCAGCTAACACACAATATCACTCTATATTTCACCTGCTTGGCAGTAATGTTAGCTGACCAGAGGAAGGTCTCTCCATGGATCAATGCTGATTCTAGTGCTGGCTTTTCCTGTTCAGCCTGCCGACCGCGTAGGGAACGGGGGGGGGGAGGGGGACGACACCTGGTCGGGGGGGGGGGGGGGGACGACACCCGGTCGGGACGATAACGTAACTCGCTGCGGAGCCCCGTCACTTCACAAGACACGGGAAACCTCTGTTGGTCTGGAGGAGCTGCAGCATTTATTTCTGCAAAAACGTACCCACACGCGAGCGCGCATGGGAATCCGACCCGTTAAGATTTATGCGAGTGATAAGTTACAAATAGTCCCTTTAAGTCCTTTCTTTTAATGCCACTTCATATTTCTACTTCACTACATCTATGTGCTTTAGTTACTTTACCAGTTAAGATGCTTACATACAAAACATATGAAGAGTTATAAATCATGATGTTTTGTTATAAATTAAACTAACCCACAGATTATACAAGTACAGCTGAATAATCGATTAATCAATTAGTTTAACTGTCAATTGCCCCAAAATACAAAAAAATAAACTGCCTCCCTCTGCTTAAAATACAATCCTTGAGTAATGTACTTAATTACATTCCACCACTTTTAGTAACAGAGTATTTTCAAAGTGTCTTATTAGTACTTTTATTTAAAGGTTCTGAATGCTTCCTTCAACACTGGTTCCATCAGTTTAAAGTGAAAGTAAAACATTGAAACGGGACCAACCTGCTCTGTGTAACCGGACTTCCGGGTTGAAAACAGCGTCCAGTAGTTTCCGTTGTCGGTGATTCTCTTTAGAAGTGAACTCCAGTTCCTCCTCGTACTCTGCTATCGTTCTTTCAAATAGCTCAAATATCTCATCAGCAGCCGCAGTTAGTCGCTGGTTGACAAAAGCTCTCAGCATTTCAACTTTAGACATTTTCACTAAATCACAGTAACGTTTCCTCCAGACACACTCCGTTAAAAACGGTTAGCTCGCTCTGACGCGAACTGTGTTGCTAGGTTACGTACGTCTCCGTCTACTTCCGGCTAGCAAGCTAACTTCATTAGCTTCGTAGGACACCAGGAGATAATTCAGACGTTTTCAGATGGAAGGAAACAACACAGAGTCCATTCAGACATGTTTATCTTGACATTGGGGGTCCAGTTTCATCACTATCGATTAGTCACTCTGACGAGCAGCTGTGTGGCCGAGTTCCGGCTCCGTCTATTTCCTGCAGCTAGCACGCTACGCTAACTCCAGTTAGCATTCTTGGCTAACGGAGATGATTCTAAGGTTAAACGTCCCGGAAATGAGCACAAAGTCCACTTAAACAAGTTGGTCCCTACATCCGGGCTCTGGTGGTTCACTCCGGTTGGATCTGATGAACTACAGGACGGAAAGAGCAGAACTCCCGGAGAACAAGGACCCGGGAACAAACCTCTTCAACCGGACTCCGCATTGCTCAAGTTAGACACGGTGAATAGCTTCCGGTACCACTTCTCCTTCAAAATAAAAGTGACCAAACTTTTATTTACAGTTCCATGTCTCTCTGTGTTGGTTGTGCAGCACAATGGACCCTGTGAATGTTATTATTTCATACAGTTTAGTATATTATTGGATTATTATTGAAGAAACATAAAGTAGCATGAATTGAAAATACTCATATATTCTTAAATTATTTTTTAATTCCTGATTAATATAACAAGTAATTTACCCAAAATAAATAACAAAAATGTGTCTGATTAATACTTCAATATTATATTCAATCATCTTCTCTTAAAAACAAACAAATGTAACAAGATAGTAGATTCTATTTGTCAGATGACTGATCAGAAAAATACTGGACCTCAGATTGAAAAGGATTGCTGTGACACAGATTAATTTAATCACTGTATGTCACAGCATCACTTTCCCTGAAGAGGAGAATCAGTACTTTTACTTAAATACTTGACTTAAAACTTAACATGGTTATGACATGGATTTATTCAATCTCTGGAGAAATATGCAGTTAAGATAATCACTGACAAATGTATTTTTGCATTAATGTGGGGCAAGGGAAATAACTGAAACAATTTACAGACTGTATAACAGTTACAGGCTGTAACAACAGCCTGTAATGTAAGTTTAAGCCATTTTCTCACCAATACGGCCGTTGAAGTAAACAGAAAATATAAAACGGCTGAATAACAACGTTAGATGACACATGGCGTAACGTTACAGCGGCGGTACAAACATTACTTGTAGCATGGGGGTGATGAAGAAACATTTAGAAAATCAATTTTTTAGTGACGACTACAAACAGAAACACGTTTGCAGAGGCATGTTACGCAAATCAACGTATTTTTGTAATCAATGATGCCAATTACGTCAAGGAATCGCCCTAACCCTACTTACAAATCAAGATTTTACATAAAAACATATGAAGAGCTTCAAAAACATGATGCATTTTTATAGATTAAACTACACAAAAGTATATAACATTAGAGCTGAAATGACTAATCAATTAGTTAATCAACAGAAAATTCCCTCTTTATTTTTCCACACATTGTGTTTCCCTGCTGAGCCGGGCTGAGAGATATGTGTCTTGGTAGTCACTTGGAGGTTGGTTGCTGGTACAAAACATCTGCAATAAACCTGCACACGAGTCCCAGGACGAAAATATCCACTTGAAGAATGATTACAGCAACCAACAACTCCCTAAACATACATATGTCATCTGAGTATTGTTAAAAAGAACCCAAGTTTAATCAAAACAATCATCTCTGCAGCTTCATTTATTTCTGCTGCTCTCACCAACACACTCGTGTTATTTGACGAAACGGAGCAGAGTGAATCTTTTATCGTAAACGCTGCAAGTAAATGGTTTCTCCCGTGTGGACAGTCAAGTGTCGTTTCAGGGTTAACTTTTGTGCAAATCTTTTATGACAAACTGAACAACTAAATGGTTTCTCCCCTGTGTGGACAAGCAAGTGTCGTCTCAGAGTACTTTGGTCTACGAAACTTTTACTACAAAATGAACAAGTAAATGGTTTCTCCCCTGTGTGGACAGGCAAGTGTCGTTTCAGACTACTATGGTCTGCGAATCTTTTACTACAAACTGAACAAACAAATGGTTTTTCCCCTGTGTGGACACGCAAGTGTTGTCTCAGATGTCCCTTTCGTGTGAATCTTTTACTGCAAAGTGAACAACTAAATGGTTTCTCCCCTGTGTGGACAGCCCGGTGTCGTCTCAGATTACTACTGTCTGCGAATCTTTTACTACAAACTGAACAACCAAATGGTTTCTCCCCTGTGTGGACAGTCAGGTGTCGTCTCAGAAGACTATGGTCTGTGAATCTTTTACTACAAACTGAGCAACTAAATGGTTTCACTCCTGTTTGGACTCCAGTGTGTTTCTGCTGATGTCCCTTGAGGCCAAAGCTTCCAGCACATTCAGAGGAGCTAACTGATGTTTTTCCAGTATTACATTCCAGATCACTTACAGGTACTTCGTTGTTCTGCAGAGGGTTTAAACCTGACTGAGTCTCCTCCCAATCTCTACTGTCATCAGTCTCAGGTTCTGCGTAGTGTGAAGCCTCTCTGTTCTTCTCACTTTGGCTTTCATGGAGCTGTGAGGACTGAGCTTTTTCTTCATCATCTTCTTCACTCTTCACAGGGACAGAAGTGTACGGGAACTTGATATCAGCCTCCTCCAGCCATTGAAGCTGCTCTCCCTCCTGACTGGTCCAGAGTTCCCCCTGACTGGTCCAGAGTTCCTCCTGACTGGTCCAGAGTTCCTCCTGTTCTGCTTTAACGTGTGGGGGGGCCTCTGGGTCCTCCTGGTCCAGACTGGGGCTCCACTCCTGCTGCTCAGGGGGAACCTCTTCATTTACCACCAACAGCTGCTGAACATCTGTGGAGAATAATGAAATACATGCACACATATTACAAAACTGTAATTTCATGTTAATAGGGTTTAGCATTTCTCTTTACAGATTTTGTGGTATGCCTTATGTATGACTTACGTATGTTTTATATTCATGTCTGTGTTATGTGTTTTACCTGGGAGCAATAAAGTTAATGTTGACAGAATAAAGGTTAATCATTCTAAATGTGCATTTACTGATTCTCCATGCAAATAAGACCATCTCTTGAAATACTTCGGAACAGATATGTATTTATAGTCAAATGTATTTGAAAATATGCCGTTTTTTTTCGCAACAACAACAAACTATGTTTTTTTGAATTTTTCTAGGGTTGCAACTATTAGATGTGTCCTCGACCAAAGAAATTCTTAGTCGAGGAACATTCATACAATTTTGTTAACTAATCGATTAGTTGATTTAATTGACAGGTCTTAAAACTAAGTTTCTCCGCAAAGTATCACACAAAAGCTTACCAGAGATATGCTCATAGATTTCTTAGAAATAAATCATTCAGCATGAAAACAGCATAAAAAAATAATAATCAACTAAAGAAATCTTTGTTGACTAAGACCAAAACGACCGATTAGTCGACTAACCGATACTCTGATTTGTTTATGAGGATGAGGAGGAAATTGCAATATTAGTTAAAAGAAAATACCATTTTAAATTAAATATTGTGGTGCTGCAGAGACGTCCTGGCCTACACATCATATTCTACAGACTTAAGAAAATATCTTTGTTTGGTACAGATCCCCGCAAAAATCACACCATAATCATTTTAATATGTTTTTCAATGAAAATGAGAATAAAGATGTAAAAATTATCATACCAAAAAAAAGGATCAAATAATGTGGTGGTGAGACTAACTGAGAAAGTTGGTAGCACCAGTTAAAAAAGTTAGTCTGGAGCTCTGCAAGCATAGACATTTAATTTGTTTTAATAACTTTAATGTACTTGAATTTGTGTACTGCGCAGCTGTACTATTTGCCTCTGGAATGTAGTGGAGTTGAAGTGTAGTTGGTGGACACCTACAAGTTCCTGAGGGTACACATTAACAATAAACTGGACTGGACCGACAACAGCGAGGCCCTCTACAGGAAAGGACAGAGCAAACTGTTCTTCTTGAGGAGGCTCAGGTCCTTTAACGTCTGCAACAGGCTGCTGCAGATGTTCTACCAGTCTGTGGTAGCCAGTGTCCTCTTCTTTGCTGTGACATGTTGGGGGGGTAACACCAACACAAGGAATACCAACAAACTCAACAGGCTGGTGAGGAAGGGTAGCTCCGTGGTTGGTTCAGACCTGGACAATCTGGAGGTGGTGGCAGAGGGGAGGATGAGGAGGAAGCTGGACGCCATCCTGGAGAACCCCTCCCACCCCCTCCATGATGAGCTAGCCATGATGAGGAGCACCTTCAGTCACAGACGGATCCCCCCCCGGCACAACATAAAGCGCCTGGGTCAGTCCTTCTTGCTGGTAGCCATCAGGCTCCACAACCAAGGCTGACACCCCACACGAGAACTGTGAGGACTTTAAACCTCAAACACACACTATCTGCACTACCAACAACCACCTCTTCCAACCACTGGTGCACTTTAAACTTAAACTTAAATTGTACATATTACATCTATTTATTGTACACTACATATCTCATTGACGGACGGTACATACCATGCTCACTTACCATGTATATTCTGTATATTCTGTATCCCTATTTATTGTTTTATAATTCTTGTACACCTTACCTGTTTTGCTTGCTGCTTTGACACCTGAATTTCCCCACAGGGATTAATAAAGGTTCATCTTATCTTATCTTATCTTAAAGTTGCATAAAATGAAACTACTCAAGTACAAGTACCTCGATTTTGTACTTAAATACAATCCTTGAGTACATTTACATATTCCACCTCTGCTTATAAGAGAGTATTTTCACAGTGTCTTATTAGTACATTTACTTCAGTAAAGGTTCTGAGGTTTCCCATCAGTTTAAAGTGAAAGTAAACCAATGAAACAGGACCAACCTGCTCTGTGTAACCGGACTTCCGGGTTGAAAACAGCGTCCAGTAGTTTCCGTTGTCGGTGATTCTCTTTAGAAGTGAACTCCAGTTCCTCCTCGTACTCTGCTATCGTTCTTTCAAACAGCTCAAATATCTCATCAGCAGCCGCAGTTAGTCGCTGGTTGACAAAAGCTCTCAGCATTTCAACTTTAGACATTTTCACTAAATCACAGTAACGTTTCCTCCAGACACACTCCGTTAAAAACGGTTAGCTCACTCTGACGCGAGCTGTGTTGCTAGGTTACGGCCGTCTCCGTCTACTTCCGGCTAGCAAGCTAACTTCATTAGCTTCGTAGGACACCAGGAGATAATTCAGACGTTTTCAGATGAAAGGAAACAACACAGAGTCCATTCAGACAGGTTTATCTGGACATTGGGGGTCCAGTTTCATCTCTATCGATTAGTCACTCTGACGAGCAGCTGTGTGGCCGAGTTCCGGCTCCGTCTATTTCCTGCAGCTAGCACGCTACGCTAACTCCAGTTAGCATTCTTGGCTAACGGAGATGATTCTGAGGTTAAACGTCCCGGAAATGAGCACAAAGTCCACTTGAACAAGTTGGTCCCTACATCCGGGCTCTGGTGGTTCACTCCGGTTGGATCTGATGAACTACGTGACGGAAAGAGCAGAACTCCCGGAGAACAAGGACCCGGGAACAAACCTCTTCAACCGGACTCCGCATTGCGTAAGTTAGACACGGTGAATTACTTCCGGTACCACTTCTCCTTCAAAATAAAAGTGACCAAACTTGTATTTACAGTCCCGTGTCTCCCTGTGTTGGTTGTGCAGCAGAATGGACCCTGTGAATGTTATAATTTCATACAGTTTAGTGTATTATTGGGTTGCTATTACTGATAATTTAACATGTAAGCAGCATTTTGATGTTAGTTTAGAGCAGGGGTCGGCAACTAAGGAGCCATTTTGCTCCCTCTTCCACCAAATAAAATTTTTCTGGAGCCGCAAAACATATTTGATAACACAGCTTATAAAGTTTTATATATAGTTATACTATATATACAAAAACTATAGTTTGTTGCATTTATGAAATTATAGAACAAGAATAAATAAAACTGTTTACATGAGGAAAGTCCGCCCCCCATCGGCAGTCGCACCGGGAGCAGGGGGCCGCACCCCTCCCCGGTGCCATGTCATTGTTCCGACAACTCGTTATTCCGACAACCCACTAAGACAAATGCCCCACTGGACCCAAAGCCCATTAGATCGACAGCCCATTATCCCGAAAACAAACACCCATTGTTCCGAAATCCCGTTGTACCAGCAATACACACTCTCCCTGCACCGCTGTCTTAATGCACAGGCTAACCGGGGCTCAAGCACGTAAAAGGGCCCACGATGCTCCGGGGGAAGAAAAATAAAAATATAATTCACAGGCCAACGGGATGCTCCATGGTGTATTTTACTCTGCGTAACTGGAGGCTCCATGTATAAAGACGCAATAGCGCTGATGTTTTCTTATTTTGTGAAACAAGCTAACAAACTATAGGTTAACTATCATTTCGACAAACATTGACAATAATAATAAGAATGAAATTAATGTACTCTAAATCAGATTAATCTTTCTCCATCTGTCCATTGTTTACACTGAATCTTCCATCATTTCTCAGACAAACAGAAGCACATGGCTACTTTATTATGCAGAATGATGTCATCGGGACGTCCCGGGGCAACTACTGTCGGACCTTGCAGTAGGATATTTAATCTAACAATCCTCCAGAGGCTCCAGAGCCGTGGGTTGCCGACCCCTGGTTTAGAGGAACAGTGTGTAACCTTTCGGGGGATCTATTAGCAGAAATTAAATATAATATTAATAACTATGTTTTCATTAGTGTATAATCACCTGAAACTAAGAATCGTTGTGTTTTCGTTACCTTAGAATGAGCCGTTTATATCTACATAGGGAGTGGATCCTCCTCACGGAGTCCGCCATGTTTCTAGAGTAGCCCAGAATGGAAAAACCAAACACTGGCTCTAGAGAGAGCCTTTCGCGATTTTACATTACCTGAAAACCACCGTATAAAATTAAACTGCCTATCTCAAGGAGCCTTTACATTGATTTTTAGGAAAAATCCTACACATTGTGCCTTTAAAACCACATTTAGTTTACTTGTTAGAGACCTGAATGATGACGTATTTGCACTTCTATTACAAAGAGTCCTGTCCTTCTGCTTCACAAATTTGTATTCATATTTTTTAGTTGTGTCTAATGTTTGCTTTCTTGGTGAAATATTGGATAATTCTATCTCTTTGGGCCTCGAAAAATACACTTATTTAAATAAAGCCATGTGACGTTTCCCAAAATTAGAGGGGAAATGTCTATGTGGTGGAACTAATAACAACTCAGACATCTGAAACATGACAAGAAGACAACACTGGCTACTTCATTTGTTGGTTCCCATCCCTCACTGTCAAAAAAGAACTCGTCTCCAGTCCAAACCAACATGTGTTCCAAAATCCCTGGAGTTACCCTCCGAAGACTTGATGAGCTGCAGGTCAAGACAAAGGCCCATGACGTCATGGGGGATAGTACCCAGGTCCTCCACCCCCAGTTTCAGATGCTCCCTCTCAGGCACCACCTATGCCTCCCCAGGTGCTCTACCAACCGGCCCAAAGCATCGTTCATTCCTGAAGCCATTCGTCTGATGAACAAAGAACTGAACAGCAATTCTGGGCTCTATCTGGAGCTTGGCCCATGGAAGAATAAAATGCCATGTGGACTATTTCCTTATCATCTATTTTATCTTTATTATGACTTTCATTATTTTTTAAATGTGAATAAAGTGCAGTATCAGCTCAACTCAGTTCCATAATAGCTATTTTGCTTGTAATTGTCTTTCTGTGTATATGTCTGTTTCCTGTCGGTTTTTACTAATGCCCAAAACTGCCTTCGTAGATTAATACAGTTATATTGAATTGAATTGAATTTCCCAAGTTTGGTGGGGAATCGTCTCTTTGGTGGAACTGCTAACAACTCAGAGACATCTGAACCATGACTGCTTACTTGTAAGTAGTCACAAGACAAAAAGACTTGGAGCCACTGGTTTAATAATTCAAATGTACTGTGATTAAATGTTTCAAACTGCATGTCTTCAATGTAAAATCTTAAGCTGCAAAGTGACCAGTATACTATAGAGTATGAGCAGTTCAAGAATCAACTGTTCGTGTTTTACACACAATGAGAGATCAATTCAAGACCAGGAGAGTCCATTAAATTAGAAATAATTTTTTATTAGAAGCTAAGTCAAGTCATTTTATTTTAAAATCACAAATGTCGACCATAGTGCCGTATAGGGTACATAAAATACATTTATCAATGAATACATGTAATACCAAGAAGTACAGTGATTGTGTAGCTTCATCTTAGCTGAAAAGGCTTATTTCGGAGTCTGTATCAGCCTTCTGACAGTTTTTAGCTAATCAGTGTTGTACCAAGTCGATACAGGAAAAAATAGCTCAACAAGGATCTCTGCAGCTTCATTTTTTTCTGCTGCTCTCACCAACACACTTGTGTTTTTTGACTTGATGGAGATAAGTGAATCTTTTATTGCAAACTGAACAACTAAATGGCTTTTGCCCTATGTGGACAGTCAAGTGTCGTCTCAGAGTACTATGGCGTGAGAATATTTTACTACAAAAAGAACAACTAAATGGTTTCTCCCCTGTGTGGAAAGTCAGGTGTTGTCTCAGATGTGCCGGTCGTGCAAATCTTACACTACAAACTGAACAACTGAATGGTTTCTCCCCTGTGTGGACAGTTGAGTGTTGTCTCAGAGTACTATGGCGTGAGAATCTTTTATTACAAACTGAACAACTAAACGGTTTCTCCCCTGTGTGGACAAACAAGTGTTGTCTCAGATGTTCCTTTTGTGTGAATGTTTTACTACAAACTGAACAACTAAACGGTTTCTCCCCCGTGTGGACAGATATGTGTCGTATCAGATTTCCTTTTACTGTGAAACTTTTATCGCAAACAGAACAACTCAATGGTTTCTCCCCTGCGTGGACAGTCGAGTGTTGTGTCAGATGTTTCTTTTGCACAAATGTTTTACTACACACAGAACAACTAAATTGTTTCTCCCCTGTGTGGACAGTCAAGTGTCGTCTCAGATTATTACGGTCTGTGAATCTTTTACTACAAACTGAACAAATAAATTGCTTCTTCTCTGTGTGGACAGTCAAGTGTTGTGTCAGATGTTGCTTTTGCACGAATGTTTTACTACAAACAGAACAACCAAAAGGTTTCTCCCCTGTGTGGACAGCAAAGTGTCGTCTCAGATTTCCCTTGTTTGATAATCTTTTACCACAAACTGAACACCTAAATGGTTTCACTCCTGTTTGGACCCCAGTGTGTTTCTGCAGATGTCCCTTGTGGCCAAAGCTTCCAGCACATTCAGAGGAGCTAACTGATGTTTTTCCAGTATTACATTCCAGATCACTTACAGGTACTTCGTTGTTCTGCAGAGGGTTTAAACCTGACTGAGTCTCCTCCCAATCTCTACTGTCATCAGTCTCAGGTTCTGAGGAGTGTGAAGTCTTGTCATGAGCAGCTGGTTGTAAAGGACTATCTGGATCCGAGTTCCTGTCTGGTTCTGATCCTCCACAGTCTTCTCTATCAGTTTCTGTTCTCTCTGCCTCTCTGTTCTCCTCACTTTGGCTTTCATGGAGCTGTGAGGACTGAGCTTTTTCTTCATCATCTTCTTCACTCTTCACAGGGACATAAGTGAACGGGAGCTTGATATCAGCCTCCTCCAGCCATTGAAGCTGCTCTCCCTCCTGACCGGTCCAGAGTTCCTCCTGACTGGTCCAGAGTTCCTCCTGCTCCTCTTTAATGTATGGGGGGGCTTCTGGGTCCTCCTGGTCCAGACTGGAGCTCCACTCCTGCTGCTCAGAGGGAACCTCTTCGTTAACCACCAACAGCTGCTGAACATCTGTGGAGAATAATGAAATACATGCACACATATTAGAAAACTGTAATTTCCTGTTAACAGGGTTTAGCATTTCTCTTTACAGAATTTGTGGCTTATGTACTAATTATGTTTAATGTTCATCTCTGTGTTATTGCTTTACAAGGGAGCAAAGAAATTGCAAGAATAAAGGTTAATCATACTAAATGTGCATTTACAGATCCTCCATGCAAATAAGATCATCTCTTGAAATACTTCAAATGTATTGTCAAAAGTGAGAAAATGTGCCTTTTTTCTTCCCTAGGTTTGCAACTACAGACTATTTTCATTATTGATAAATTTAAGTTTAATTCATAAAGTGTCCAAAACATAATGAGAAATACCCATCACAATTTCCCATAGCCCTGGGGGTCGTCTCCAAATTGCTTGTTTTGTCACAAAAAAATCTGTCAAAAAAATGTCACTTTTTACAGCCCATTTGAACAGTTTCAAAGCCTTTACCGTAAAGCTCAGAATATGGGCACACTTTTAGTGGCAGCTGGTTTCACACTGTAGTGGAATGTAACTCAAGCTGTTCTTCAGAACAAATTTTACGTACTTTACTTTAGTCCTTTCTTATCGTGCCACTTCATATTTTTACTTCAATATATTTACAGCTTTAGTTACTTTACAAATTAAGATTTTTGCATACTATATAATACATTATTATATTATTATAATATACTCTGATATATATTAATATACTCTGCTTTATTTGCACTTCTATTTGCACTATTTGCACCATTGGCTGTCACTTCACTGCTGTACTTATGTTATCTTATTTTTATTTTATTTCACTTTATTCTATTCGATTGTATATTTTTTAAGGTGTATTGGTGTTGGGACTTGTTGTCTAAGCTACTGGATGCCTAAATTTCCTTCGGGATCAATAAGGTATCTATCTATCTATCTATCTATCTATCTATCTACAAAACATGAAAAGTTAATAAAATGCGATGTTTTGTTATAAAATAAACTCCCACAGTTTATACAAATAGAGTTGAAACAATTTATCGATTAATCAATTAGCAGATTGACAGAAAATTCATTGGCAATTATTTTGACAAACGTTTAAGTCATTTTTCATGTAAACATATTTCATGGTTCCAGCTTCACAAATGTGAGGATTTGCTGCTTTTCCTTTTAATTATTTGTATTTATTTGTAATACATTTGAGTTTTGAACTGTTGGTTGGACAAAACAAACATAGTGAAGGTCTCACTTTAGACTCTGGGTCATTGTGACGGCATTTCTCACTATTTTCAGAATTTTTACAACCAAACAATCAATCGATTAATGGAGAAAATAATCATCATCATAATAATAATCATCATCCCTGCAAGCATAGATATTTGATTGTTTTTAATAACTTTAATGCACTTGAAATGTGCACTGTGCACTTGTATTATCTAAGATATTTGAAGTATTGGATCGAGACATCCTTACTTCAGTTTATCACAAACAATCACAATCAACACATCCAGAGATACGTGGTTTTCACTGGACGGGATGAGGAACTGTAATCTGAAAAGTAACTAAAGCTGCCAGAAAAATGTAGTGGAGTAAAAAGTACAATATTTACCTCTAAGATGTAGTGGAATATTAGTATAAATGTGCGTAAAAAATAAAATACTCAAGTGCAAGTACCTCGATTTTGTACTTTTAGTGTCTTATTAGTACTTTTACTTCAGTAAAGGTTCTGAGGTTTCCCATCAGTTCAATGTGAAAGTAAACCAATGAAACAGGACCAACCTGCTCTGTGTAACCGGACTTCCGGGTTGAAAACAGCGTCCAGTAGTTTCCGTTGTCGGTGATTCTCTTTAGAAGTGAACTCCAGTTCCTCCTCGTACTCTGCTATCGTTCTTTCAAACCGCTCAAATATCTCATCAGCAGCCGCAGTTAGTCGCTGGTTGACAAAAGCTCTCAGCATTTCAACTTTAGACATTTTCACTAAATCACAGTAACGTTTCCTCCAGACACACTCCGTTAAAAACGGTCTGCTCGCTCTGACGCGAGCTGCGTTGCTAGGTTACGGCCGTCTCCGTCTACTTCCGGCTAGCGAGCTAACTTCATTAGCTTCGTAGGACACCAGGAGATAATTCAGACGTTTTCAGATGAAAGGAAACAACACAGAGTCCATTCAGACAGGTTTATCTGGACATTGGGGGTCCAGTTTCATCACTATCGATTAGTCACTCTGACGAGCAGCTGTGTGGCCGAGTTCCGGCTCCGTCTATTTCCTGCAGCTAGCACGCTACGCTAACTCCAGTTAGCATTCTTGGCTAACGGAGATGATACTGAGGTTAAACGTCCCGGAAATGAGCACAAAGTCCACTTCAACAAGTTGGTCCCTACATCCGGGCTCTGGTGGTTCACTCCGTTTGGATCTGGTGAACTACGTGACGGAAAGAGCAGAACTCCCGAAGAACAAGGACCCGGGAACAACCCTCTTCAACCGGAATCCGCATTGCTGAAGTTAGACACGGTGAATAGCTTCCGGTACCACTTCTCCTTCAAAATAAAAGTGACCAAACTTTTATTTACAGTCCCGTGTGACTGTGTTGGTTGTGCAGCAGAATGGATCCTGTGAATGTTATTATTTCATACAGTTTAGTATATTATTGGATTATTATTGCTGATAACTCTTTTTACCCTTCATACTGTGAACCTTTGCACATTCTTTGGACAATTTTGCACATTTCTGCTCAAAACTACCACAGTAGTTTCATTTGAATTCAGATATATTGTACATATTTTTATGCTATTTTTTCGTACTTTTACTGTAATTTTTTTTCTATTCTATATTTATGTTTTTTTTATTTCATTTTCTCTTACTATGTTTATGTTATGCAGCACATATAAGCAGCATTTCGATGTACTTAGTTTAATCTATAACAGCTGTCGTGTTGCAGCACATCTGAATGCAGCACTTTTACTTGTAGTGTAGTATTTTCAGTGTGGTTCCTTTACTTAAGTAAAAGATATGAATACTTCCTGCGCATATAAACAAATATCAGATTAAATCTACTACACTATTAATGCACTAACCCTATTTAAAATCACATTTAGGTTACTTGTTAGAGACCTGAATGATGATGTATTTGCACTTCTACAAAGAGTCCAGTCCTTCTGCTTCACAAATGTGTATTCATATTTTTTCTTCTTTTAACAATTTTCTTTATTTTTTTGGTGAAACATTGGATCATTTTATCTTTGGATCTCGAACATAAACTTATTCAAATGATACTGTGACATTTCCCAAGTTTAGAGGGGAAATGCTAACGTCTCTTTGGTGAAACTGCAACAACTCAGAGACTTGGAGCTTCTGGTTTAATCATTAAAAATGTATCCTGATTAAATGTTTTACACTGTATATCTTTATTGTAAAATCTATAATATGAAAAGTTATCAGTATAACTATAGTTGTAACACAATCTTTCTCTCTGAAATATAGGGGAGAAGAAACATAAAGTAGCATAAATTGAAAATACTCCATATTTATTTGACAGCTTTAGTTACTAGTTACTTTACAAATAGGGTTGCGCCTAATGATTTTTTGTTTTTATCAATTTATCTAAATACTAATTTATTGATTATTCTTAAGATTATTTATTTTAATTCTCAATTAATATAACAAGTAATTCATCCAAAATAAATATCAAAAATGTGTCTGATTAATATTTCAACATTTTATTCAATCATCTTCTCTGAAAAAAAAATAAAAATTTAACAAGATAGTAGATCCTATTCGTCAGATGCCTGATCAGAAAAATACTGGACCTCAGATTCAAAAGGGTTGCTGTGACTCAGATTAATGTAATCACTGAATCACCATTCTTGCCCTCAGTGGTTTATCCTGTGTGGACTGCCAAGTGTTGTCTCAGACTACTATGGTCTGCAAATCTTTTACTACAAACTGAACAAATAAATGGTTTCTCTCCTGTGTGGACATCCAAGTGTTTTCTCAGATGTCCCTTTCGTGCGAATCTTTTACTACAAACTGAACAACTAAATGGTTTCTCCCCTGTGTGGACAGATAAGTGTTGTCTCAGAGTACTATAGCGTGAGAATCTTTTACTACAAACTGAACAACTAAACGGTTTCTCCCCCGTGTGGACAGATATGTGTCGTATCAGATTTCCTTTTACTGTGAATCTTTTATCGCAAACAGAACAACTCAATGGTTTCTCCCCTGCGTGGACAGTCAAGTGTTGTGTCAGATGTTTCTTTTGCACAAATGTTTTACTACAAACAGAACAACTAAACTGTTTCTCCCCTGTGTGGACAGTCAAGTGTCGTCTCAGATTATTACGGTCTGTGAATCTTTTACTACAAACTGAACAAATAAATTGCTTCTTCTCCGTGTGGACAGTCAAGTGTTGTGTCAGATGTTGCTTTTGCACGAATGTTTTACTACAAACCGAACAACTAAAAGGTTTCTCCCCTGTGTGGACAGCAAAGTGTCGTCTCAGATTTCCCTTGTTTGACAATCTTTTACCACAAACTGAACACCTAAATGGTTTCACTCCTGTTTGGAATCCAGTGTGTTTCTGCTGATGTCCCTTGAGGCCAAAGCTTCCAGCACATTCAGAGGAGCTAACTGATGTTTTTCCAGTATTACATTCCAGATCACTTACAGGTACTTCATTGTTCTGCAGAGGGTTTAAACCTGACTGAGTCTCCTCCCAATCTCTACTGTCATCAGTCTCAGGTTCTACGTAGTGTGAAGCCTCTCTATTCTCCTCACTTTGGCTTTCATGGAGCTGTGTGGACTGAGCTTTTTCTTCATCATCTTCTTCACTCTTCACAGGGACAGAAGTGTACGGGAACTTGATATCAGCCTCCTCCAGCCATTGAAGCTGCTCTCCCTCCTGACCGGTCCAGAGTTCCTCCTGACTGGTCCAGAGTTCCTCCTGTTCTGCTTTAATGTGTGGGGGGGCCTCTGGGTCCTCCTGGTCCAGACTGGGGCTCCACTCCTGCAGCTCAGGGGGAACCTCTTCGTTAACCAGCAACAGCTGCTGAACATCTGTGGAGAATAATGAAATACATGCACACATATTAGAAAACTGTAATTTCATGTTAACAGGGTTTAGCATTTCTCTTTACAGAATTTGTGGCTTATGTACTAATTATGTTTAATGTTCATCTCTGTGTTGTGTACAAAACATGAAAAGTTTATAAAATGTGATGTTTTGTAATAAAATAAACTCCAACAGTTTATACAAATAGAGCTGAAACAATTAATCGATTAATCAATTAGCAGATTGACAGAAAATTATTTGGCAATAATTTTGACAAACGTTAATAATCATCCCTGCAAGCATTGACATTTGATTGTTTTTAATAACTTTAATGCACTTGAAATGTGCACTGTGCACTTGTATTATCTAAGATATTAGAAGTATTGGATCGAGACATCCTTACTTCAGTTTATCACAAACAATCACAATCAACACATCCAGAGATACGTGGTTTTCACTGGACGGGGATGAGGAACTGTAATCTGAAAAATAACTAAAGCTGCCAGAAAAATGTAGTGGAGTAAAAAGTACAATATTTACCTCTAAGATGTAGTGGAATATTAGTATAAATGTGCGTAAAAAATAAAATACTCAAGTGCAAGTACCTCGATTTTGTACTTTCAGTGTCTTATTAGTACTTTTACTACTTACAGTAAAGGTTCTGAGGTTTCCCAGCAGTTCAAAGTGAAAGTAAACCAATGAAACGGGACCAACCTTCTCTGTGTAACCGGACTTCCGGGTTGAAAACAGCGTCCAGTAGTTTCCGTTGTCGGTGATTCTCTTTAGAAGTGAACTCCAGTTCCTCCTCGTACTCTGCTATCGTTCTTTCAAACAGCTCAAATATCTCATCAGCAGCCGCAGTTAGTCGCTGGTTGACAAAAGCTCTCAGCATTTCAACTTTAAACATTTTCACTAAATCACAGAAACATTTCCTCCAGACACACTCCGTTAAAAACGGTTAGCTCGCTCTGAAGCGAGCTGTGTTGCTAGGTTACGGCCGTCTCCGTCTACTTCCGGTTAGCAAGCTAACTTCATTAGCTTCGTAGGACACCAGGAGATAATTCAGACGTTTTCAGATGAAAGGAAACAACACAGAGTCCATTCAGACAGGTTTATCTGGACATTGGGGGTCCAGTTTCATCTCTATCGATTAGTCACTCTGACGAGCAGCTGTGTGGCCGAGTTCCGGCTCCGTCTATTTCCTGCAGCTAGCACGCTACGCTAACTCCAGTTAGCATTCTGGGCTAACGGAGATGATTCTGAGGTTAAACGTCCCGGAAATGAGCAAAAAGTCCACTTAAACAAGTTGGTCCCTACATCCGGGCTCTGGTGGTTCACTCCGGTTGGATCTGATGAACTACGTGACGGAAAGAGCAGAACTCCCGGAGAACAAGGACCCGGGAACAAACCTCTTCAACCGGACTCCGCATTGCTCAAGTTAGACACGGTGAATAGCTTCCGGTACCACTTCTCCTTCAAAATAAAAGTGACCAAATTTGTATTTACAGTTCCGTGTCTCTCTGTATTGGTTGTGCAGCACAATGGA
This sequence comes from Sebastolobus alascanus, assembly GCA_916701645.2. Classification (NCBI taxonomy): domain Eukaryota; kingdom Metazoa; phylum Chordata; class Actinopteri; order Perciformes; family Sebastidae; genus Sebastolobus; species Sebastolobus alascanus. The sequence goes on along the minus strand of CAKAOJ020000157.1, from coordinate 358,952 downwards.
CAATGTGTTGTTGTTATTACTTCATACAGTTCACTATATAATTGATTATTATTGCTTATACCTCTTTTTTTACACTTCATGCTGTGAACCTTTGCACATTTCTTGGACAATTTTGCGCATTTCTGCACAAAATTGTACATATTTTCATAGTATTTTTCATATTTTTGTAGAAAAATTTCTTCTATTTTATATTCATGTTCCTTGATTTTTGTGCTTGCTTTTATTTTTAATTTAATTTTCTCTTACTGTGTTTATGTTGTGAAGCAATACACCAAAGCAAATTCCTAGTACATGAAAACCTACCATGCAATAAACCGGATTCTGAACATAAACTTATTTAAATCAAACTGTTACATTTCACAAGTTTAGAGAGGAAAAGTCTCTTTGGTGGGACTGCTAGAGACATCTGTAAGTAGTCAGAAGACAAAAAAAATTGGAGCCACTGGTTTAATCGTGATTAAATGTTTCACATTGTATGATTTTAACGTAAAATCTTAATTTGAAAAGTGACCAGTATAACTAAAGATGTCATATGAATGTAGCACAATCTTTCCCTCTGAAATATAGTTCCATACAAAAGTAAAATATCATAAATTGAAAATAGATTGAACTAATTTTTTGCATAAAAACCTATGAAGAGCTTCTAAAACATGATGCAATTCATAGATTAAACTACTCCAAAGTATATAATATTAGAGCTAAAATGATTAATCAATTAGTCAATCAACAGAAAATTCCCTCTTTATGTTTCCACACATTGTGGTTCCCTGCTGAGCCAAGGAGAGAGATATGTCTTTGTAGATACTTGGAGGTTTGTTGCCAGGACAAAACATCTGCAATAAATGATTTGACTGAAATAAAACCAAATACAGGATGAGCAGTTGAAGAATAAACTGTTCATTTTTTACTCACGATGAGAGATCAATTCAAGACCAGGAGGGTCCATTAAATTAGAAATAAATTGTGTAATTGGGAGCTAAGTCAAGTCATTTTATTTACAATTCACAAAAGATGACAATATTGATGTATTGGGGACATAAAAATACTCTTAGACAATTTAAAACACATTTTAATCAATGAATGCATGTAATACCAAAAAGCACAGTAGCTAGAAAACAACAAAATAACATAAAGACAAAAATAAAACAGAATTGAAATGGTTGTGCAGCTTCATCTTAGCTGAAAAGGTTTATTTAGGAATCTGTATCAGCCTTAAGTTTTTAGCTGATCAGTGTTAAAAACAGGTCTTGTCCTCGGTACTTAAATCCTGCTGGGGAAAAAATGGCTAAAGAAGCATCTCTGCAGCTTCATTTATTTCTGCTGCTCTCACCAACACACTTGTATCTTTTGACAAAACAGAACCGACTGAATCTTTTATCACAAACGCTGGTGGTTTCTCCCCTCTGTGGAGAGTCAAGTGTCGTCTCAGAGTACCCTGGCGTGAGAATCTTTTACTACAAACTGAACAAGTAAATGCCTTTTCCCCTGTGTGGACAGTCAAGTGTCGTTTCAGACTAGTGTGGTCTGCAAATCTTTCACTACAAAATGAACAAATAAATGGTTTCTCCCCTGTGTGGACACGCAGGTGTTGTCTCAGATGTGCCTTTTGTCTGAATCCTTTACTACAAACTGAACAAATAAATGGTTTCTCCCCTGTGTGGACAGATAAATGTCGTCTCATAGTACTATGGCGTGAGAATGTTTTACTACAAACTGAACAACTAAATGGTTTCTCCCCTGTGTGGACAGGTAAGTGTCGTCTCAGAGTACTATGGTCTGCGAATCTTGCACTACAAATTTTGCAACTAAAAGGTTTCTCCCCTGTGTGGACACGGAAGTGTCGTCTCAGATGTCCATTTTGTGTGAATCTTTTACTACAAACTGAACACCTAAATGGTTTCTCTCCTTCTTGGACTCCAGTGTGTTTCTGCTGATGTCCCTTGTGGTCAAAGCTTCCAGCACATTCAGAGGAGCTAACTGATGTTTTTCCAGTATTACATTCCAGATCGCTTACAGGTACTTCGTTGTTCTGCAGAGAGTTTAAACCTGACTGAGTCTCCTCCCAATCTCTACTGTCATCAGTCTCAGGTTCTGCGTAGTGTGAAGTCTTGTCATGAGCAGCTGGTTGTAAAGGACTATCTGGATCTGAGTTCCTGTCTGGTTCTGATCCTCCACAGTCCTCTCCATCAGTTTCTGTTCTCTCTGCCTCTCTGTTCTCCTCACTTTGGCTTTCATGGAGCTGTGAGGACTGAGCTTTTTCTTCATCATCTTCTTCACTCTTCACGGGGACAGAAGTGAACGGGAACTTGATATCAGCCTCCTCCAGCCATTGAAGCTGCTCTCCCTCCTGACTGGTCCAGAGTTCCCCCTGACTGGTCCAGAGTTCCTCCTGTTCCTCTTTAATGTGTGGGGGGGACTCTGGGTCCTCCTGGTCCAGACTGGGGCTCCACTCCTGCAGCTCAGGGGGAACCTCTTCGTTAACCACCAACAGCTGTTGGTCATCTATGTTACCTAGGAGCAATAAAGTAAAAAGTTAAAGAATAAAGGTTAATCATACTTAATGTGCATTTACTGATCCTCCATACAAATAAGACCATCTCTTGAAATATTTATGAATAAATATATATTCATAGTCAAATGTATTCATGTCAAAAGTGAGAAAGTATGCCTTTTTTCTTCTGTACACAAGAAATTGTGCCTTTGAATTATTCTAGGGTTGCAACTACAGATTATGTTCATTATCGATAAAACATAGTGATAAATGCCCAGCTACATGGGTTAGCACGCATGCACATATACATATGCCTGGAGGTGACCTTACATGTGAAGGCGGACGCATGTGTGTGCCCAGGTAAATGATATTGCTATATCTCTGCACCCCCCCCCTCCCCTTTTTTTCTTGCTTTCTATAAGCGTATTTGTTTCTTTAATTTATTATTAATAGTACTTTTTTTTTTTTCTTTGTCTTTGTATTATTATTATTAATTTTTTTTTCTATTTTATTTCAATTTTGAATGCTGATGTTGTTTTCTCTAGTTTACTTATTGTGTTCGTCTCTAAGCTCAATTACTTAAAAAATTGGTTTATAAACTATTGTAATTACGAACTGTAAATTGCATATACAAAAACCACCTTGAAAAAAAGGGGAGAAAAATAAAGCATATAAAAAAAAAAAAGATAAATGCCCATCAGAATTTCCCATAGCCCTGGGGGTCTTCTTCAAGTTGCTACTTTTTTGTCCAGTCAACAGTCCAAAACCCAAAGATATTCTGTTTATGACGATACACAGAGGAAAATTTGAGTAACTGGAACCAGAGAATGTTTGGCATTTTTTCCACAATAATATCACTTCAGCAATGAATGTATTAACTGCTGCCAAATATTTTCCTATGAGTCACTGATTCAGCTCTAAATCACTCCAACATTAATTTTTCATTTATTTACACCAGTATAATAAGATTCCCTTTCATAGGCACTTAATGGACCTGTTACAATGCAAAAGCAAAATATTTTGATATAAATAAAATCACCCTGTCACAAACCGGATGCTCTACATTATTACTGAAAGTGAAACTTATCTATGCTCTGTTAAAAGCCACCAGACTGACAAAAACAGTAGAGATAAGTTTCACTTTCAGTTCCCTGTTGGAAAAATATTCTAAATATAGCGTACACTTAAACTGATATTGATTTTATAAGGTACTATGGATAAGAACCACATACAACCCCACATCAAAACACCCGAACTATCCCTTTAAAATATGAAAAGTAAAAGTAGCCATTGTGCAGTAAAATGTTCCCTGTCAGTGTTTTAATATAATATTTGATGTTTTGGGATTAATATTACTGCTGTGTATGTTGCATTTTGCTGCTGTAGAAGATTAAGGTTGTGCTAATTTTAACTCCTTTATATACCGTTACAGCAATGCAGAATATTCTATAAGATCATCATATGTTTGTAGCGTAGTTTATTTAGCGTAAGAAGTAGGAGAAATTTCTCAACACATAAAGAAACACATTATCTTTCAGTTTCTCACAAAAACATCAACACATTTGGAGGTTTTCACTGGACAGGAAGGGGATGGAAATCTGTAATCTGTAAAGTAACTAAAGCTGTCAGATAAATGTAGTGGAGTAAAATTCAATGTTTGCCCCTGAAATGAAGTGGAGAAGTATAAAGTTGCATAAAATGAAAATAATCAAGTACAATACCTCAATTTTGTACTTTCACAGTGTCCTATTAGTACTTTTAGGTTTCCCAGCAGTTTAAAGCTGCAGTATGCAAGATTGGCACAAATATTTTAAAAAGTTATTTTTAGAAAACGGCCGCTATATCGTGACAGTAGTACATGAAACAGGTAACCTGAAAAAAACATGTTCCTCTGTGTCCTACTGTGTCCTCCGGTGCTCCTAATGGCATCTGAAAGATTTCACTTACCGGAGGAAAACAAGGTCTGCTGTCCAGCTGCAGTCTATGAGAGCCGGCTGTCAATCACTCGCCAACTCCGACCAAACGGTCAAACTAGGCAGCGCTGATCAGATATGAATCGATATTCTGTTACTGTAATGCCTATTTCTCTCCTCAAATGTTCTCAGAATCATCTTGTAGTTACTGTTTAGCTGTAAAATGAGAAAGTTTGTGCCGCAGCCGCCATTGTAAAATCTATTGAAGGAAGCCAAGTTCTGGACACATGACCGGAGCACAGCCAATAGGAACGCTCTCTCTCAGAAATGACCTGTGATTGGTCAAAATCTGCCGTCAGGGGCTAGATTTTTCTAAAGCCTGAAAACAGAGACATGATGAGGAGCAGAAGTCTAGTTATCTCTCAGAACACTTGAATTACAATATGCTGAAAGGTTATTATGGAATTTTTGCCAAATTATGCCAAACAATTGTTGCCTACTGCCACTTTAATGTGATAATAAAACAATGAAACGGGACCAACCTGCTCTGTGTAACCGGACTTCCGGGTGGAAAACAGCGTCCAGTAGTTTCCGTTGTCGGTGATTCTCTTTATAAGTGAACTCCAGTTCCTCCTCGTACTCTGCTATCGTTCTTTCAAACCGCTCAAATATCTCATCAGCAGCCGCAGTTAGTCGCTGGTTGACAAAAGCTCTCAGCATTTCAACTTTAGACATTTTCACTAAATCACAGTAACGTTTCCTCCAGACACACTCCGTTAAAAACGGTTAGTTAGCTCGCTCTGAAGCGAGCTGTGTTGCTAGGTTACGGCCGTCTCCGTCTACTTCCGGCTAGCAAGCTAACTTCATTAGCTTCGTAGGACACCAGGAGATAATTCAGACGTTTTCAGATGAAAGGAAACAACACAGAGTCCATTCAGACAGGTTTATCTGGACATTGGGGGTCCAGTTTCATCACTATCGATTAGTCACTCTGACGAGCAGCTGTGTGGCCGAGTTCCGGCTCCGTCTATTCCCTGCAGCTAGCACGCTACGCTAACTCCAGTTAGCATTCTGGGCTAACGGAGATGATTCTGAGGTTAAACGTCCCGGAAATATGCACAAAGTCCACTTAAACAAGTTGGTCCCTACATCCGGGCTCTGGTGGTTCACTCCGGTTGGATCTGATGAACTACGTGACGGAAAGAGCAGAACTCCCGAAGAACAAGGACCCGGGAACAAACCTCTTCAACCGGACTCCGCATTGCTCAAGTTAGACACGGTGAATAGCTTCCGGTACCACCTCTCCTTCAAAATAAAAGTGAACACATTTTCTTCTTCTTCTTCTTTTTGGGGGTTTTTCGGCAGCTGGCATCCTTTGTGTTGCATTGCTGCCTCCATCTGGTTTTACCCGTCCACTACCCCTACTCTACTACAGTCTCTTAATTAATCCAGTGTTGATGAGAAACCTAAAAATCACCTTTCTCCCCTCCACCGTGTCCCCGCATCCAAGCAAATCCTCCACCCTATTCTCCACTAGTGCCAACCTCTGCAAACCTGCTATCATACTCTGTCTCATACTCATACTTTGTGCATGAAGTAAGTACATGTTCAACTGTCTCCATGACCTGACACTCGCTACAGTGACCAGTAGGGTGTTTTCCAATAATATGCAGTGAGCTGTTCAATTGGCAGTGCCCAATTCTTACTCTGCTAATTATAACCTGTTCTTTTCTGTTTTTACCATGACTTCTTACCCCTCCTACTTTAACCAAATTTTATTTACAGTCCTGTGTCTTTATGTATTGGTTGTGCAGCACAATGGACAAATGAATGTTATTATTTCATACAGTTTAGTATATTATTGGATTATTATTAGTGATACCTTAACCTACCTTGCTGATACATTTCAGCACAATCAGAATCAGAAATAATATATTGAACCCGGGGGGGGGGATTGGGGCATTACAGTTGCTCTTGTATAAACATAAAGAAATGTAAATACAAATAAAGGAGTAACGTGTAAGATATAAATTATGTACATTATGCTACCAAATAAACACAAATTGTGTAAAGAAATATGAGTAAGTAATACAAATTAATAGTAAGAAAATGAGAATATAAGAAATAAGAAAATATGAAATATGTACAAATATTTGCATTAAGACATGCAATATATAAAAAATAACCACATTGCAAATAAGTAAATACAAAATGCTGAGAAGTAGGATCTATTAAGTGTGTTACATATAAATGCCATAATGGTATAGATAAGAAATGCATACAAATATTTCTTGAAATGTACAGTATAAAATGCAGTATTGATGACAATATTGCACAGTTGAATTATTGCACAACTTATTGTACAGTTGAGTTAAGTCAGTATTGTATATAGCAGCTGATGTAAGTCCAGGTCCAGTCTATTGACTCAGAGTGTGTGACACTGAGAGGGAGGAGTTGTAAAGTCTGATGGCCACAGGCAGGAATGACTTCCTGCGGCAGGAATGACTTCCTGTGGTGCTCTGTAGTGCATCTTGGTGGAATGAGTCTAGTACTGAATGTACTCCAGTGTTTGAGCAGCACATCATGGAGTGGGTGGGAGACATGTCCAAGATGACATGTAGCTTGTAAGTAGTCACCAGACAAAAGTACTTGAAACCACAGGTTTAATCGTGAAAAATGTATCGTGATTAAATGTTTAACACTGCATGTCTGTCATGTAAAATCTTAAGATGAAAAGTGACCAGTATAACTATAGATGTCAGATGAATGTAGCACAATCTTTCCCTCTGAAACATAGTGGAGTGAAAATGTAAAACTGCACAGAATGAAAATAGTTCACATTTATTTGACAGCTTTAGTTACTTTACAAATTAAGATTTTGCTAAAAAACATATGAAGAGCTTCTAAAATATGATGCATTTTTATAGATGAAACTACCCAAAGTATATGACATTGGAGCTGAAATAATTAAGCAATTAGTAATCAACAGAAAATTCCGTCTTTATGTTCCCACACATATGTCTTGGTAGTCACTTGGAGGTTTGTTGCCGGGACAAAACATCTGCAATAAACCTTCACACAAGTCCCAGGACGAAGATATCCACTTGAAGAATGATTACAGCAACCAACAATTCTCTCTCAACATACATATGTCACCTGAGTATTGTAAAAAAACAAAACAAGTTTAATCAATGAATACAAACATGCCAAAAAGCACAGTGGCTAGAAAATAACAAAATAACGTAGAGACAAATAAAAACAGACTTTTAAATGGCTGTGTAGCATCATCTTAGCTGAAAAGGCTTATATTGGAGTCTGTGCAGTTTTAGCTGATCAGTGTTGAAACAAGTCTTGTCCTTAGTACTTAATTCCTGCTGGGAAAGAAATGGCTCAACAAGCATCTCTGCAGCTTCATTTTTTTCTGCTGCTCTCACCAACACACTTGTGTTTTTTGACATGATGGAGATAAGTGAATCTTTCATTGCAAACCGAATGGTTCCTCCCATGTGGACAGTCAAGTGTTGTCTCAGATTACCATTGCGTGAGAATGTTTTACTACAAACTGAACAACTAAATGGTTTCTCCCCTGTGTGGACAAGCAAGTGTTGTGTCAGACCTCGCTTTTGAGCGAATTTTTGACTACAAATTGAACAACTATGGGATTTCTCCCCTGTGTGGACAAAAAAGTGTTGTGTCAGATGATCCTTTTGTGTGAATCTTTTACTACACACTGAACAACTAAATGGTTGCTCCCCTGTGTGGACAGTGAAATGTCGTCTTAGACTTCCCTGTGATGTGAATCTTTTACTACAAACTGAACAGCTAAATGGTTTCTCCCCTGTGTGGACAACCAAGTGTTTTGTCAGACTTCCCTTTTGTGAGAATCTTTTACTACAAATTGAACAACTATGGGGTTTCTCCCCTGTGTGGACAAGTGAGTGTATCCTCAGATGTTCCTTTTGTGTGAATCTTTTAATACAAACTGAACAGCTAAATGGTTTCTCCCCAGTATGGATAGGCCTGTGTTTAGCCAAATTGCTACTGGTACTGAAACTTGTTTTACAAACTGAGCAGCTGAAACGTTTTCCATCTGTATGAATTCTTACATGAATCATGAAGGACCTCTTTAGAGTGAATATTTTACCACAAACTGAACACCTAAAGGGTTTCACTCCTGTTTGGACTCCAGTGTGTTTCTGCTGATGTCCCTTGAGGCCAAAGCTTCCAGCACATTCAGAGGAGCTAACTGATGTTTTTCCAGTATTACATTCCAGATCACTTACAGGTACTTCATTGTTCTGCAGAGGGTTTAAACCTGACTGAGTCTCCTCCCAATCTCTACTGTCATCAGTCTCAGGTTCTGCGTAGTGTGAAGTCTTGTCATGAGCAGCTGGCTGTAAAGGACTATCTGGATCTGAGTTCCTGGCTGGTTCTAATCCTCCACAGTCCTCTCCATCAGTTTCTGTTCTCTCTGCCTCTCTGTTCTCCTCACTTTGACTTTCAAGGAGCTGTGAGGACTGAGCTTTTTCTTCATCATCTTCTTCACTCTTCACAGGGGGAGAAGTGAACGGGAACTTGATATCAGCCTCCTCCAGCCTTTGACGCAGCTCTCCCTCCTGACTGGTCCAAAGTTCCTCCTGTTCCTTTTTAATGTGTTGGGGGGCCTCTGGGTCCTCCTGTTCCAGACTGGGGCTCCACTCCTGCTGCTCAGGGGGAACCTCTTCATTAACCACCAACAGCTGCTGAACATCTGTGGAGAATAATGAAATAAATGCTCACGTAAAATGTCATGTTTTACCTGGGAGCAATAAATAAAAATTGAAAGAATAAAGGTTAATCATACTACATGTGCATTTACTGATCCTCCATGCAAATAAGAACATCTAATATAAAGCTGCATAAAATTAAAATACTCAAGTACAATACCTCGATTTTGTACTTAAAGCTGCAGTGCGCGATATTGGCGCAAATATGATTTAAAAAAGTTATTTTTAGAAAACGGCCGCTATATCGTGACAGTAGTACATGAAACAGGTAACCTGAAAAAAATCCTGTTCCTCTGTGTCCTACTGTGTCCTCCGGTGCTCCTAACGGCATCTGAAGGATTTCACTTACCGGAGGAAAACAAGGTCCGCTGACCAGCTGCAGTCTATGAGAGCCGGCTGTCAATCACTCGAGAACTCTGACCAAACGGTCAAACTAGGCAGCGCTGATCAAATATGAATCAATATTCTGTTACTGTAATGACTATTTCTCTCCTCAAATGTTCTCAGAATCATCTTGTAGTTACTGTTTAGCTGTAAAATGAGAAAGTTTGTGACGCGGCCGCCATTGTAAAATCTGTTGAAGGAAGCCAAGTTCTGGTCACATGACCGGAGCACAGCCAATAGGAACGCTCTCTCTCTCTCTGAAATGACCTGTGATTGGTCCAAATCTGCCGTCACGGGCTTAGATTTTCTAAAGCCTGAAAACAGAGACATGATGAGGAGCAGAAGTCTAGTTTTCTCTCAGACCACTTGAATTACAATATGCTGAAAGGTTATTCTGGGATTTTTGCCAAATTATGCCCAAAAATTGTTGCCTACCGCCACTTTAAGTACAATCCTTGAGTAATTTACACATTCCACTTCTGCTTATAAGAGAGTATTTTCACAATGTCTTATTAGTACTTTCCTTCAGTAAAGGTTCAGAGGTTTCCCATCAGTTTAAAGTGAAAGTAAACCAATGAAACGGGACCAACCTGCTCTGTGTAACCGGACTTCCGGGTTGAAAACAGCGTCCAGTAGTTTCCGTTGTCGGTGATTCTCTTTAGAAGTGAACTCCAGTTCCTCCTCGTACTCTGCTATCGTTCTTTCAAACAGCTCAAATATCTCATCAGCAGCCGCAGTTAGTCGCTGGTTGACAAAACCTCTCAGCATTTCAACTTTAGACATTTTCACTAAATCACAGTAACGTTTCCTCCAGACACACTCCGTTAAAAACGGTCTGCTCGCTCTGACGCGAGCTGCGTTGCTAGGTTACGGCCGTCTCCGTCTACTTCCGCCTAGCGAGCTAACTTCATTAGCTTCGTAGGACACCAGGAGATAATTCAGACGTTTTCAGATGAAAGGAAACAACACAGAGTCCATTCAGACAGGTGTATCTGGACATTGGGGGTCCAGTTTCATCACTATCGATTAGTCACTCTGACGAGCAGCTGTGTGGCCGAGTTCCGGCTCCGTCTATTTCCTGCAGCTAGCAGACTACGCTAACTCCAGTTAGCATTCTTGGCTAACGGAGATGATTCTGAGGTTAAACGTCCCGGAAATGAGCACAAAGTCCACTTAAACAAGTTGGTCCCTACATCCGGGCTCTGGTGGTTCACTCCGGTTGGATCTGATGAACTACGTGACCCGGGAACTGGTGATGTAACGTGCTGTACCGAGTAATCCAGGAAGAGTTCCGCGATGTGCGGATCGAGATCGAGGCTTGTATCGTTTTAGACCAGCGTTGCTGCCCGGCCCATATATGGATGTATTAATAGAACGGCCATACCGCGTCACTGGTTCAGGAAGTGGTTCAGGAAGTGGTTCAGATCTCACATTAGATGCACTTTTTCTAATTGTGAAGGAGAGACTGTTGAACATGTGTATGTAGATTGTTTTCATGTCACTTCTTTTTGGTTTCATTTGCAGAGGAATCTCTCTAAACATTTCCAAAAGGATATGGTGCTGACAAGAATTGAGATATTACTCATTGTCACCAATAACAATGAGATTTATTTAATTAATTTGATTGTTATATTAGCAAAATATTACATACATAAAATGATTTGGCTTAAAAGAACACCCTCCTTTTTTATTTTTAAAGATACGGTTTTTCAAACATAAATACACACAGAAATTTGGGATTGAAAAGACAGAAGAAACATTAACAGCGTTTCGATATGATTGTTTTATTTTCATGATTTCTTAAAGGTTCCTGTGGAGTTGTAGACCTCTAGTAGCGCCACGGATCAGTTGAGGGTCCCTGTTTTGTTTGTCTCGAGTACAAGGATGCACATGCACATGCACACAAGCAACGCGATCCACATTCCTGCCAATGGTGTTACACTATTCCACTGATATACAGTTACAGTTTTTATTGCGCCAAGAAACACAACAATGTGCCAACAAAAAGGTACTACACGCTAATAATAAACATGGAGGCAAACAATACAGGAATTAAAGTACTTCAATAATCCTTTGATTATGGCTAGAAAGGATCCGTGTTGTGTAAATCTCTCGCGAGAGTTTGTGTTCATGAATTTACGTTATGGAGGCCTCCTGTACCTGCGGACAAAAGCCGTAGTGGTTCCGAGCACCAGAGTCCCTTTAAAAAAACACTCATTTAACTGCAGCAAGGTCTGACAGTCTGCCTCGCTCAATCCTGGTTCTGGTTCTCCTGTGCCTCCCTTCCCTCCAGCGGGCCCAGTAATACGGCCTGGGCCTCCAGCAGCGCGGTGTTTGGCTCCCAGCGAGGCGAAGCTCTGGTCCTGGCCGGGAGGAGGAGCTGCTTCTGCCAGGTGCTGAGCTCTCCGCCTCCCTCCGAAGCTCCGCCTGCCAGGAAGCCGGATCTGGGTCTGACCGCGGCTGGCTGGTCGCTGCCGGAGGCCCCGCTGAAGTGAGCTAAAGGAGGAACATCCGATCCCTTCTGAGTTGTTTTCCCCGAGTCGCTCCGATTACAACGAGAATGTGACGTCATACTTCCACAAGACGGATCCTTTCTAGCCGTGCTCTAATCCATTAATGAGGAAGGAAATTAATGTTTGTTGGAAGTAAAGGATCCACACAATGTGTTTTAGTGAGAAACACTGAATGTAAACGTAACTTTTGTTTGTTTATGAGAAATCTCCACAGGGCACCTTTTAAACAGATGATATCATTTAAATCAACAGGAAAGGAAGAATCATTATAACAACTGTATAGTATTTCATTTCATTGTGGCTTTAAGTTGATGCACACAGTGCAGATCAACTTCTACAGACACAAAAAAACAATCAGAGTAGTGATAATGACAGAATTTACTTCCTCAGAAGTTTGGGAACCAGTCAAATAATGATTTCTGTAGTCAGTATCTGCTCTAAGAAGATCCAGCATCTTTATGAGCAGATTTAAAAAAAAAAAACCTTGAGACTCACAAGTCTGAATGTGTTGTCAGACCGAGTCCGACTGATTCATGTGGATTCTCCACACATCCAGCAGCATCGGCCTCCAGTCAGTCTGACTTTAATTTCTCCAGTAGAGACGAAGCTCCGCCACCCGACAGGAAGTCAAGAGATGCATTTTGCAGCCGAGTCTGAACCTTTGTTTCTCCAGCTCGAGGCAGCGCTCTGCAAACCCAGCTGGTCTCTGCAGGTTCATCACCACCACCGTGTGGTTTGTTTGAACGACAGCTCGTCAGACGGAGAACTCTGCCCCGCCCTTCCAGGTGCGTCTGGGCAGCAGGGTTGGCAGTTTGAGTCCAGCGAAGGGGCTAATCCACAGCAGCGACGGCTGACCTCCAAACACCGACCTCAGCCCCGCCCAGCGAGTCTGACGCTCCCACGTCGGCTTCTCGTTCTTCAGGCGCTCGATCTCCTGACACACACAGATACACAACCTCGTTACACACACAGATACACAACCTCGTTACACACACAGATACACAACCTTGTTACACACACACACACACACACAGATACACAACGTCGTTACAGACATCCTTACTCCACTAAAGAGGGATTCAGCGGTCTAGCTTCAGAGCCTATTAGGGGTGGGAAAAAAATCAATACACCTATGTATCGCAATTTATTTATTACGATTTTGTAATCGCCCGAATCAATATATTTGCTTCATTTGAGTCTATGTGAAGGTAGAAGGAAGTTACCGCTTTTATTGTTGTAGTTTGAGTAACGTCACGTCATATCCGCTTCAAGAAAAACAACGCAGAAGCAAGAAAGTATAAAACGTTGGAGGGTCGTCGTGGATACGAACTGCACCCTCACATGTTAAATCCAAAGTGGTAAACACTACACATCCAGTAAAGGATGGAAACACTTTGGGTTTCACACATTGCAGGAAAAGCAGAGCTAGACATCACGGCTAAAGCTGCATGCTAACTCTGTCACGGACAGGAAACGTTATCGCATCGAGGTAACGTGCGGTCCAGCCAGCCGTCGCTCTCGTCTCCGTGGTCAAATGGGCCGACGCTACAACTATAGAGCACCCATATACTGACATTTATGTTGAATGCATTGAAACGGCCCCGATGGAGCTGACCATGGATGGATAAAGAGAACGGAGCTGACGGGAGAGCTAGAGACGGACTTGGAGAAGTTAGAGGAAGTAGACACGTGGGACTACGTCCGCTTTTCAAAATAAGGTGTTAACAAAGGGAACTGTATATACAAAATACATATATGGAAATAAGATTGATTGGATTATATTCATCAGAAGTATAAAACACTATATGTCCCTTATAAATTAAAAAGAAAATACAACTAATTTGTCACTAATCGCTGGTGTTACTTTCATAAAGAGACATTTTCAGGGGCGGGAGGGATTTGTGTGTGTGTGAGAGAGAGAGAAAGATATGCGGCGCTCCCACAATTCATGAGAAAACAGCTAAATATTGATAATACAGTAGAATATGCAGAGCGAGAGTTTATGTCCTCACCGTCTCGTCGTTGCAGATGGAGTGGAGCTGAGTGCTGAACATTACAGCTGTGAAGGTGAAGAAGAGGAGGGCTTCCATGCAGAGGAAGATCATCAGCATCATCGTCACCGGCGGGGAGAAATCACTGCACTCTGGAGACAGAAAAACCACACAGTCAGCTTCTGTCACAACAGCTTCTGTCACCGCGATACCTTTCTAGTATAGGTATAACGTGCAACACTACAAGACATGCTTGGTATCGCCCAGCCCCAGATAACTGAATAAAGAAAAGAAAAATATAGTTGAAATCAGCAGTTTTGAGGACTCACCTCTCCACTGGACTCGGACGCAGGTGATGAACTGGTATCCACAGAGAGCCAGAGCGTGACTGGAGATCATAGAGATGTACATCTGTGGACAGAAGAAAAACTACCAGACTTCTTCACACTGTTGGTGTTTTAACATCTCACAGTCTGAGGGGTCTAACAGGAGCTGGAAATACAGAAGTTTCAGCCTGTTGTGATGCCAAATGTGCAGCATGAGTGACAGAAAGTTTAGATGCAAAGAAATAAAGGAGGGGAAGTGAAGTGAATGCGGAAAAGTGAGATATTTATTATGCAAAATATGGTCTTTTATTTGCAAAATCTTCCCTATATTTTTATTTTATCTGGTACGGAGCCCCTTAAGGACACAGCGATAATTTTTTGAGGACTACTTTTGCAATATGTTTTGTGTTCTCTTGCAATAAATATTGCGTTTCCTCGCAATACTTGGTCAGTTATAACACTGTATTCTGCTTTTTGTATGAAGGAGACGTCATGTTACTAGGGCTCTTCATAGTCTGTCGCATCGTAGTCATAGTGCTCATGGAGAGACGCCCACGCTGTAGGCTACTACCACCTTACGCTTGACATCATTATTCAAGTTTCAACTGCATGCATTTGGTGAAATATGACAGCTACAGTAGGCAGGATCGGACCCCCGGCGCTGGGGTTTGCACTGGCTGAATTCGAGTCTCTATAGCCACAAACTGAAGGTGAGGTTCGTCTCCGGAGTTGCTGAAGTAACGGTGAGGCTTGAGATGTATCTCACTTATGTGAAAACCATGTCTTAATGTCTTTATATTTAAGGCCAATCTCAACATAAAATTTCTCCATAAAATTAACCTCTCCCACAAATGTGTGCGCTCCATTGTGTTGGTTTCCATGGTGCTGTACTACGGAGCTGCCTAAGAAATGCAAGTCTATTGCGAGGTAATGCAAAAGTAGTCCTCAAAAAAAATTCTCGCCATAACCCTCAAAGGGCTCCGTAGGTGCAACGTCTCAGCTCTAAAACACTTTACTAACTATTGATAAAACAGCAGCAACACAGTCTAATCTATTATATATATAATCTAATCTATTCACACACAGATTCAGGTCACCATTGTTGCTTCCTCAATCAGCAGACGAAGACTGACTGGTTCCCAAGAGTCAGGATTCAACATTGAGAAAAGAAAAATATGGGAGTCATTTATCAAGAAAAAAATGCTGTTATTAATGCTGCATTCATGTGGTGTCAGAATAATCGGAAAAATTAGTTCCTGACTGGGAACGTCCCCTCAAGTCGGAACAACTCGGTAAGTCTGCGAAAATACACGACTTGCAGAGTTGACGTCATATTACGCAGAAACATGGCGGACAAAAGTAAATGTTGGGTTGATGGTAAGAAACGCTTCATTAATTCACATATTACACATAAATGTTTTGCTTGCATGTAATTTGTAATATGGTTTTAGGTTGTAAACGTTAGTTGTCGTTGTCCACATAGAGTGACCTTGATTAGTTAGAAAAAATATTTATTCAGGTAAAGCAATATCTTAGTGGTTTCAGGGAATGAATGCTCTTCGTTGTCACGCAAATACAGGAAACAGCTATCAACGTGTTGTTTAAACGCTCTGAGCAATAAAATACAACACATCTTTGTAGCATCCATGTTGTTTACACATCACGACTTAAAGCTCAGAAGAAAGACCTCCCAACTCGGGACCATCCGAGGAATTTTCTTCCTTTCACTTCAAAAACAAAACAAAAGAAAAACATCTCTCAGTAGGTTCACGTGGTTGACGTGTGTTTGTGGTCAGTCAGTCTGAATGTGATTAGTAAGTGGACACGACAGTAAATGAACTTACAGTGAAGAGGACGAAGAAGCGCTGGTTTTTCTCCCCGACACAGTTGTTGACCCACGGACAGTGGTGGTCCATCTTGCGGATGCAGCGCTTACAGATGCTGAAGAAGAAGAAAAAGGGGAAGATGGCAGTATTACTTCCCGACTACAGTAACTTATTAACAGTTTTAAAACAATCACCTCAGCTGCCTTGTTGATATCTTCAACAGATGATGATAAACAACAGCTAAAGAGGACGACGAAGAAAAACATGCTTTTCATGCTGTTTCATTTCCTCATTTTTTCCTAGAATTTAAAGATATTAGTTTATTACTCTGGACTGTAAAGTAATTTCTTTGAACATTCAAATATCACACAGCATCAAGTCGCCCTCAGCTCAGAATTAAAAGTTCATTTTTAACTGTGACAGCTGTCAGTCTGTTAGATCAGCTCCACTAAAATGTTTATTGCTCATATTGTGTAATCTTAAATAGTAAAAACTGGTATGAAGCTCAGACACGAAGGATCAATGAATAATGATCTCTATCACTCATGATGTGATTGGTCGCACTGATTGAACATCATAATAATATTGTAGATTATATGTTAATGTTTGTGAGTGAGCAGGATGGTGGTGCAGCTGCAGGATGGAGTTAGAAAGTGAGTTTTTTTAAAAAGTGTGTTTGAATTTATTACATCTGTTGAAGTAGCTGAAATAAAGTCACTGAATGCTGTTGAGCAGAGATCCAAATAGACGTCTACAATTTAACATCTACTGTATTTTAACCTTTAAATCACCACCACTGGATCAGACTGAGTGTTTACAATCATGTATCTATGTGTGATCTAAATATATATACATATATATATGTTTCATCCTCAGTTGCTGGCCCTGTGTTTAGTCCCATCAGATTAAAGCTGAACAAACATATTTAAAATGTAACCCGAACCGTTCTGACCTGCAGTGATGCGCCCGCTCAGGTTTGATGCTGCAGCACTTTGGACATTTGTAGATGACCTCGCCCGGCTTCAGCTGCAGACTCTCCATGTACTTTTTAGTGGCGTTTCCTTTGGGAACCGCTCCCTAAGGAGAGGAGAGGAGGAAACATCGGCGATGAATAGAGAGAACATCTTATGGTTTAGTTTTAACTTGGAGCTTCTGCCATTAAACCAGAATCAGCCAGCTGGTCTCGCCTCAGCTTCCTCACCGGGTCGGTCAGCATGGCGCGGAGGTGGGAGGCCAGCGCCAGCACAGCCAGGCTGTTGAAGACCACCCCGTTGACCACGGCGTACCAGAAGCTCCGGGAGGGCAGCAGCATGACGAAGGTGACCACAAAGTCAGCGTAGAAGACCAGGAACCAGGTGATGAAGGCACACACGATGCCGCAGCAGTCCTGGATGAACCAGAGTCGCTTCGCCTCGCTGCGGGAACTCCTCTCCACCTCCTCCTCCTCCTCCTCCTCCCCGTCCAGCAGGGGGCGCTGCTGCTCCACGTCCCTCAGCCTGTGGCCGGAGGACATTCTGCCCTGATGGAGGGAACGAACTGCAGCTTAAAGGGAGTTTTTACCGATGTAACATCTTTATAACTTTGGATTTCGGCAACTGGGTGTCTTAGAGGTGATTCATTTATCTATCTCTTAATTTACAGCCTCGTTACTGGTTTCAGTCAGTACTTAAATAAAATAAAAGTCTGCCCTCTAAAGTTCAGCTGACACCGATATATTTTTGCGAGAAGCTCCGTATAAATAATACGTTAAATATTATTCTTGTCATGATGGGAAAGCTGTTGAAACAGCATCATGTGACACAAACTCTCTGCAGACACTATGACTGGCTGACTGGATGTTTGTTTGTAGAAGATTGTTCTGGATGTAGTGCCCTCTGAAAAGAGCACATGTAGGTTTTGTTATGTATAAAGTGACTATTTTTTACACTTAAAAAGCCACCAATGGGCTGATCCTCTGTACAGTTATGATGAGTGCTTCCAATAAAATACCATCGACAAAAGTCAATATTTATTACACAGTTTAATACAGCTAACACATCTTGCAGAAGAGTCCACTTTTATTGTTTCCTTCTCACTTACAATTAACAAAATGTTACACAGAACCACTCTCCCTCTTCAGTGTCTCTCTGTTGGGCCGATTTATATACTTTGTTATATATTTGCTATGTCTTTTTATTAGGGCTGTCAAAGTTAACACGATAATAACACGTTAACGCAAATTTGTTTTAACGTCACTAATTTCTTTAACGCATTAACGCAATAAATCTTTCGGAGGACGTAAGGGGGTTCAGTTTTAAAGCTAGATACTGGTGAAGATACTGGTATCATATGAAACTAGAAAACCTAAAGAATCCATCGGTACCAACCATGTCATACTAGCTTATCATGAAGGAGGTTAAATAACGCTCCAAACTTAGGCTAAATTTTGGCGAGGAAAAACTGTCATGGCCATTTTCAAAGGGGTCCCTTGACCTATGACCTCCACATATGTGAATGTAAATGGGTTCTATGGGTACCCACGAGTCTCCCCTTTACAGACATGCCCACTTTATGATAATCACATGCAGTTTGGGGCAAGTGAAGATGAAGTTAGAGTCAGGATGATGCTTACTTACTTACTTAGAAAGTACCTCTACTTTATAGCATTATCTCGTCTCCTCCAGCTGCTCCAAGGAGTCTCAAGCTGTTTCACCTCTGAGCCACATCGCTGTAGATGACAGAGATAAAAGTTCAAGCAGTGGTAGAAGAAGTATTCAGATGCTTTACTGAAGTAAAAGTACTAATGCTACACTGTGAAAATACTCCACTACAAGTAAAAATCCTGCATCCAAAACAATCTGATGTTTCTGGATTAATATTACTGCTGCATTAATGTGTATGTTGCATTTTAACTCCTTTATATCCTGTTGGCTGGTTTAATCTACAGCAATGCATCATGGTCTATATAAGATCATCATATGTCCTGTGAGAACCACGTATCTCTAAAAAAAAAAGTCAGAAAAACATCCTGTTTTCAGCTTTGTGACGATGCATTTTCCAGCTGATCCAAGAGGCTTTTTAAAGAGTTTATTTAGCTTCAGAAGGAGGAGGATTTATTTATTATTTTATTTTATTGGTTTAAAAGGACTGTGTGCACAGACATTAATTGTTTACATAGAAACAAAAAGATGGGTGCACCAGATTTAGCAGGGAAGCTAATTTCCATCTGTAATCCTAAACACAGACACAATAGACACACTACATAACATCACAACAGGATCACAATATAACATCACAGTTTCAAGTACAATCCAAAATACAATAAATACATATAACACAATAATAAATATGACAGACTTCAGTCAAGCAGCATTATCACAAATAAATACAGTAAAAATACCCCCTGCCTAATATAAAGTGTGTCATGGGGCTGAGATGTGTTGATGTGGGACAAACTGTCACACATCAATGTAGAATTAAAGCTGCAGTATGCGGTATTGGCGCAAATATGATTTAAAAAAGTGATTTTTAGAAAACGGCCGCTATATCGTGACAGTAGTACATGATACAGGTAACCTGAGTTAAATCATGTTCCTCTGTGTCCTACTGTGTCCTCCGGTGTTCCTAACGGCATCTGAAGGATTTCACTTACCGGAGGAAAACAAGGTCCGCTGCCAGCTGCAGTCTATGAGAGCCGGCTGTCAATCACTCGCAAACTCCGACCAAACGGTCAAACTAGGCAGCGCTGATCAAATATGAATCAATATTCTGTTACTGTAATGACTATTTCTCTCCTCAGATGTTCTCAGAATCATCTTGTAGTTACTGTTTAGCTGTAAAATGAGAAAGTTTGTGACGCGGCCGCCATTGTAAAATCTGTTGAAGGAAGCCAAGTTCTGGTCACATGACCGGAGCACAGCCAATAGGAACGCTCTCTCTCTCTGAGATGACCTGTGATTGGCCAAAATCTGCCGTCACGGGCTAGATTTTCTCTAAAGCCTGAAAACAGAGACATGAGGAGGAGCAGAAGTCTAGTTTTCTCTCAGAACACTTGAATTACAATATACTGAAAGGTTATTATGGGAATTTTTGCCAAATTATGCCAAAAAAATTGTCGCCTACTGCCACTTTAATCCCAAACACCTTCATCCTTCAGTTTATCACAAACATTCAACATCAACACATCTGGAGATGCCTGGTTTTAACTGGACAGGAAGGAACTAAAGCAGATAAATGTAGTGGAGTAAATTTACCTCTGAGATGTAGTGGAGTATGAAGTATAAAGTAGCATAAAATGGAAATACTCAAGTACAAGTACCTGGAATTTGTAGCTGGATTCAAACACCAAAACAACAGTTAGCTAACCTAGCATAGCACGTTAGCATAACAAACCTAGCATCCACCTAGCTTCTTATCTGTGTGTGTTAGCCACATTTAGCCACATTTAGGTGAATAGTCTAACTTCAATAAAGTGAGTCAGGTAACAAACAGGGTCGTTGTAACGATAAAACCACAGTAACGTGACTGTAAAGCTACATGAGCTAACGCTAACCTGAGCTAGCTGTTAGCATTAGCTCCCTCCCACAGAGAGAAACACACAGTGAGCTGCTCTTTAACGGAGCTGTGGAGGTTAATTAGACGGATATTTATCAAACTAACCGGTTATTCTTCATCATTGAAGTCTTTTCTATTGATAAACATAAAAAAAATTGTTTCAAAACGCTTTTAATAAACCATAAATCTCACCTCTTTGTGTGTGTTGCGTGTTTAGGTTTGTTTTTCAGGATGTGAGCTCACTGCGGTCCCCTGCGGCCGCTGGAGGAACTACAGCCTGCTGCTTCTTCTTCTTCTGTGGTGTTTATTGGCGGTTGGCATTAGCGCCGCCTACTGTACTGGAGGGGGGAGCAGCAGATTGGCAGGAAAACAAATAAATACAATAAATGAAATAAATAAAGTAAATAAAATAAATAAAATAAATAAAATAAAATAAATAATAATAATAAATAAAATAAATAAAATAAATAATAATAATAACTAACTAAAATAATACTACTAATAATAATACTACTAATAATATTCTTCTTCTTCTTTTCCTTCTCCTTCTCCTCCTCCTCCTCCTTCTTCTCCTCCTCCTCCTCCTCCTCCTTCTACTTCTTCTTTTTCTCCTTCTCCTCCTTCTACTTCTTCTTCTTCTCCTCCTCCTCCTCCTCCTCCTCCTCCTCCTTCTACTTCTTCTTTTTCTCCTTCTCCTCCTTCTACTTCTTCTTCTTCTTCTCCTCCTCCTCCTCCTTCTCCTTCTCCTCCT
Organism: Sebastolobus alascanus; assembly: GCA_916701645.2. Lineage (NCBI taxonomy): Eukaryota > Metazoa > Chordata > Actinopteri > Perciformes > Sebastidae > Sebastolobus > Sebastolobus alascanus. The sequence continues at coordinate 337,458 of CAKAOJ020000157.1, read as the reverse complement.
CCTCCTCCTCTCTCTACTTCTTCTTCTTCTTCTTCTTTTTCTTTTTCTCCTCCTCCTCCTCCTCCTCCTCCTCCTCCTCCCCTCCTCCTCCTCCTCCTCCTCTTTCTTCTTCTTCCTTCTTCCTCTTCCTCCTCCTCCTCCTCCTCCTCCTCCCCTCCTCCTCCTCATCCTCCTCCTCCTCCTTCTTCTTCTTCCTTCTTCCTTCTTCCTTCTTCCTCTTTATTATTATTACATTGCACCGTACACATCTTATATCCCATACTATACTGTACTATATCATACCATATTATGTTGGAGGTTAACCAGACTGACATTTGGCAAACCAGCTTAGAGGTGCATTACCGCCACCAACTGGACTGGAGTGTGTAACAAGAGAAATAAAATAAAAATAGTAAAGCAATAAATTCATAAAGCAGCATATTTGTCCACTCCCATGTTGATAAGAGTATTAAATACTTGACAAATCTCCGTTTAAGGTACATTTTGAACAGATAAAAAAAGTGCGAATAATCCTGATTAAATAGTTTAGTTTTAAGATTGACAGCCCTATTTATCATATCCTGTGCTATATTCTGCCCTTTATTTATGTACTATGTACATTATGTTATGGTATATCAATACATTTCACCTCATATTTTACTCTATATCCAACATTATATTATACTATACAATTCTGGTGTTCACTGTTATAGTTGCTGGTATCCTATGAGATTACATATACGATACTTTGCTGCTTCTAATCACACCACTATGTCACTTTGCTTTAATTATCGGTCTAATTTATCTTTCATAGTTTCTATTTCTAATATATTTATATTTTATAAACTTCTAATTATTTATTTATTTTGACCTTTCTCTGTTTATCTGCATTTATTTCTTTGTGATGCTGCAACACCTGAATTCCCCCACTGGGGATCAATAAAGGTTTATATCATGTTATCTTATCAACACTGCCAATCTTTATATATTAATTAAATGTTTATTGAAGCTTATTCATTGAACAAAAAAACACCACTGATACAAAAAAAAATAGAATCAGTTTCAATGATTTTAATGATGGTTTATTGTTGGTTATTTAGGTGTGAATTAAATAAGGCACATTCACATCATTTTTAAACCTGGAAATAAAAACAGTGGTACAAAAATAATTAAGACTTCTGTTCGGGGTTTGACTTCTTAAATTAGTCACTGAAACACAAAGACGCTGCTTTGCTGAAGACTCAGTGAATGTTTGTGTGTGTGTGTGTGACGGGTGAAAAACAGTCAACGCATCGAAGGAAAGTGGAAACAAACGGACCGATACATAAAGACCAGAAGGTCAAAGGTCAGTTTAAACTTAAGCAGTGAGCTACATCCTCCCTGAAACATAAAATAAGTGAACTATGTGAGGTGACTATTAGTGTGAACAGTAACACTGATGGTGAAGACTGAGTACTGCAGCTGTTTTATTATGTTAAAGGACCAAACTGGTGGTTTTTAATGTTTTATTTTGCTCATTAATGTTGTTGTTTTACATCACTGCTGAGCAATTTCCAAATCATACAATCAGTTTCTTTTAGATTGATCGACCTGCAGGCAGCCATTGGTTTTACTTCATTTCAGTACGTTGTGAAAATCAACTTGCAGAGACTTGAAACTTGCTTATAATCCTATATAATTACTAATTGAAATAAAGAATCTTTGCTAATGTCACTCTATATTATGAAATAATGATACTGATTAGTTCTTCTGTGAATTACATTTGACCAAATTCTTCACACGTAAAACTAAAACTTCAATTCAGTCTTTTTATTTTTTTAAGGAGAGCTGCAATATTTTCATTATCAATTAATCTGCCAATTATTTTCCTCTTTTCATAAATTAATTGTTTGGTCTATAAAATGACAATCACAATTTTCCCAGAGGCCAATCATAAGTCTATATTCATTACATATTTCGTAACCTATATGTTCTATGTGCTCCTGGACGCTACTGTAAAATAGATTTTTGGTTAAATAAATGAATATATGTATATTAAAATGGCTCCTGAACTCTCATAAACAACAACACATGTTGACTGTGAGCAGCGAGTTTCAAGTCTTCAAGATTTTTATAGAAATAAACTAAAATCAATGGTTGTAAGAAAGAAAATCAATCCAAAATATGTTGGTATGATTTTTGAAAATAGTTGGCAGTGATGTAAAATATAAGATTTATAATTAATGGGATAAAAACATAAAAAAATGTGATCCTTTAACCTGCTCTACGTCTGTGGATAAAACACATCCTAACATTCAAGAGAACCTCTCTGAACACATGACACACTACCGTCAACAAAGGTCATAAATAAAAATAAAACAATCCTAATAAAATCATAAGTAGTACGATGATAAAATGAGCAAACCGACCAAACTGTAAATCCGTTTTTCTAACACTGAAATCAAGCCAACGTCTCAAGTAAAACAGCTTCAAATGAAGTCTGGTGGTCGGATCAGCGCTACAGTCTAGAGGCTAAAAAAAACTAAACGTAACGCAACAGCGTTCACACAAACTAAATTAACGTCTGTTTGCATCCCTTTTTTGTTTCTTGTGAAGGCTAGAAGAAGAAAGTGCTTCAAACTCATGCCGGCATCGTTTCCGTAGAAAACAGAAAAAACGTTAAAAGAGCTGCTTCAGCTTCGTCAGCCGGCTCCAGAAATGTGACTTCACTGCGAACTTTCCACCGGCTCAGCAGGTGCAGCTTCATCAGAGAGTCACATCTCGTCTCATATTGTGTGCTTTTCATTTTGGTGTTACATCGAGGGAAACCAAAAAGAGTTTTGTGCTCCTCTGTAATCTCTCTGCACGACTCCTCACGACAACGTGTCCGCTTCAGGCGCAGCCTCCATCACTCGACTCTCCGCTCCTTCCTGGGGTTTGGTCGGCGTCTCTCCGATCGCCTCCATCAGTCTGGATTGTTGGGCAGGTCGGACTGGAGTCCTTGCTTTGCTGGAGTCCTTGCGGGTTATCATCGTTAGAGGGCGATGATGTTGAGGTGTGTGTAGGATGGCGTTCAGACGGGTTATCGGTGTTAGAGGGCGATGATGTTGAGGTGTGTGTAGGATGGCGTTCAGAAGGGTTATCGGCGTTAGAGGGCGATGATGTTGAGGTGTGTGTAGGATGGCGTTCAGAAGGGTTATCGGCGTTAGAGGGCGATGATGCTATGGTGTGTGTAGGATGGCGTTCAGACGGGTTATCGGCGTTAGAGGGCGATGATGCTGAGGTGTGTGTAGGATGGCGTTCAGACGGGTTATCAGTGTTAGAGGGCGATGATGCTGAGGTGTGTGTAGGATGGCGTTCAGATGGGTTATCAGTGTTAGAGGGCGATGATGTTGAGGTTTGTGTAGGATGGCGTTCAGATGGGTTATCGGCGTTAGAGGGCGATGATGCTGAGGTGTCACTACCGGTGCTGCAGTTGTCAGTGGAGTGTGTGTCAGGCTGAGTATCGTCTCTGGACGTGTGAGCGCCTGCTGACGGCGTGTCGTCAGCGTGCGTATCGTCAGCGTGCGTGTCGTCAGCGTGCGTGTCATCAACCTCTCCTGGAGTGTATTCAGTCGTGTGTTCGGCCTCCAGCGGCTCCAGTGTTTGTTCTCCTGAGTCCACGGTGTGACAGCGACCCAGGGGCCGCTCTCTCAGCCGGGGCCCGGCGGCGAGGCTCGCAGACGGGCAGCTGACCTCCACCGTCTCCCCTCGCCTCAACTTCCTCCTGTCTGGATTCCCCTGGGAAAAAAAAAAAAAAAATCAAGATCAGACCGGGATTAAAGGGAAACTTTGCAGATTTGCTTTATATTTAGTCCCTTGTATGAGTCGAGCTAAAAACACTTGATCCTACATTTCCCATAATGCAACCTAAAAAGCATATTTTTGTGAAACCCTCCCTGCCTGATAAATGCCCACGTCTTTCCAACTCCATGGTGAATGACTGCATTTTATTGCAATTTGCCTCTCATTCACACACACTATTTTCAGGAAAGTCATCAGGATTCATCCTCTGAGGATCCGTGTACCTGGTTCAGGTTAGATGAACACCTGGAGGAAGGACCAGAGGAGCCTTTCTTCATCTGCTGAATCCTGAATCAAAGCAACACAGTTAATACGACGACTTTATTAACGGTGTGAGTGAGAGCTGAGGCTCGCTGAGAGGCTACCTGCTGATGGACTGGGCCAGCTTCTGTCTCCTGCCGTTGGCGTGATCCTGCAGCCTCAGACGCTGCACGAACGAATGAGCTGCAGCGACAACGAGGGAAATTAAATCCTCAACAATGATCGGCTAATAATGATGATGAAAGAGTTTTGATAGATTTGTTAACGCATGAAATGTTTGAAAATAAATCAGAAAATTCAGCACAGATTAATCGATTTGTTGCTTGAAATAAACAACATCTTCTCTCTCGGAGGCAGAGAGGACAACATTAACAAAATATAATATAAAATATATAATATAATATATATATATATATATATAAAACTCTGATATTAATTACCCAGAGCTCCTTTGGGCACAGAGAGGAGTTTGATTGGTTCAGCATCGGGAGAAAGTCCAGACGCTTTCTGCAGAGCTCTCAGGATCTCCGTGTTCTGCAGGAGAAAATGTTAAAAAGTGAGTTAGTGTGTTACTGCTCATTTTCATCACTGCCAATGCTTTATTATATATTCCTCTATAGCTCTGAATCATTTCAAATGAATAAAAAGATCTGATCTTTAATGCCGATTACAGCGGTTTACAGTGCGTGAAAAGATCATGACTAGTTTTACCCTTCAGCGTTTAGTACTCCTGTAAACTGATGAGACATTTAAACATTAGTACACATGAATATGCTATGATACTTAATCAAACAAATTAGGCATAACACACAATATAGGCATCAAAAGTTTAGTAAAAGCAGTGTCCCTGTAGTGTGTATACAGAAGTTACCTTCCCTGCGTAATTGCCTGGATGCTTCAGGATGTCTCCTCCAAAATGGAAATCCTTATTAAAAGGCTCTGAGCACATTTATGGACAAGTTCTGCCTGCTCTGAGCAGCCTGTCTCAACATGTTGGACCTACTGCAAAGAACCGTGGTGTTATTTTTAGGGCTGTCAAAGTTAACGCGATAATAATGCTTTAACACAACTTGTGATTTATAGGTTGTAGCGGGCGTGTGAAGATACTGGCATCATATGAAACTAGAAAACCTGATGAATCCATCGGTACCAACCATGTCATACTAGCTTGTTGCGAAGGAGGTTAAATAACCCTCCAAACTTACGCTAAATCTTGGCGAGGAAAAACTGGCATTCTTTATGCTAAATGCAGTACCTGTGAGGGTTTCTGGACAATATCTGTCATTGTTTTGTGTTGTTAATTGATTTATAATAATAAATATAAACATACATTTGCATAAAGCAGCATATTTGTCCACTCCCTTGTTAATAAGAGTATTAAATACTTGACAAATCTCCCTTTAAGGTACATTTTAAACAGATAAAAAATGTGCAATTATTTTGCGATTAATCACGATTAACTATTTTACTCGATTGACAGCCCTAGTTTTTTTTTATTTGCTGACTGTGTCCTTGTATCTGATTGCTCCTGCTTTCTTTAATTGGTCCTTGTTTGTGAAGCACTTTGTAACGGTAGTTTTTAAAAGGCGCTATATAAATAAAGTTATTATTATAGTTATTATTATAGCGCCACCTTGCCGCCCAGTTCGTAGGCGCAGTCCAGCGGCGTCCTCTGCCTCTTGTTCCTGAGGCCGGGCGAGGCTCCGCCCCTCAGCAGCAGCTCCACCAGCGTCTGGTGTCCCCCCCGCACCGCCTCATGGAGCGCCGTGTTCCCCTGAAGGTTCGCCACGTTCACCAACGCATCGCTCTGCACAGACACGACGTCATTAAAATGTATTTAATGTCTTCAAGGAGCAGCATCATCATCATGACGATCAAGCTTTTAGAGAGACAACAGCTGTACTTAAGTACAAATTCAAGGTACTTTACTTGAGTATTTCCATTGTCTGCTACTTTATACTTCTACTCCACTACATCTCAGAGGTAAATATTGTACTTTTTACTCCATTACATCTTTAGTTACTTTTCAGATGACAGTACAACAGTACAGGAGACGCTACAAACACATGATGATCTTATATAGACCATGATGCATTGCTGTAGATTAAACCAGCCAACAGGATATAAAGGAGTTAAAATGCAACATACACATTAATGCAGCAGTAATATTAATCCAGAAACATCAGATATAACATTTTACTGCCACATCTATACTTTAAGAGGTTTAAGTGTTTACCTGTAACAAGGTGGTGGTCGTCTCCAGGTTTCCACAGAGACAGGCCTGTATTAGAGGCGTGTTGCCGTAGTGATCCTTCTTGTTCAGTTTGGCGTTGCACTCAAGCAGAAACCTCATCACCTAAAACACAGACACACACAGTTCATCACACACAATGACTTCAAGTTATTTTTATAACAACACTGAGGTCATTTTTTTAAGCTTCCACCAAAAACTGTTCAGTCAGATTGTCGTTCAGACATTAAGTTTCATTTCTCTGAGTAAATTCAAAATAATATACGGCAAAAATCTTCCATGTTAGTATGAGATACATCAGTAGTAGATCATATGAAACTAGTAAACCTAATGAATACATCGGTACCAACCATGTCATACTAGCTTGTCGTGAAGGAGGTTAAATAACGCTCCAAACTTACAAATAAATTATAAATTATAAATTCTGAAACGACCCCAAAACACTCGTCTGGACAGAGATCAAAAAATTTAAATTGAAAATGTGTGGATGTAGCCTAAAAAAGCCTTTTACGTGCATAGAAAAGTCTAAAATCTTTTATGTCAACTTGTGAAAAAATGGGGGAGAAAATAAAAGTGTTGTGTTTATATTTTTGTGACTGTGACTCGGCCTGATGACGAACCGATAAACCAATCGGCTCTCATGACCTATATCTGTATCATGTATGATGACAGCTTCCTGCTCCCCGTCCCACCTGGACGTGGCTGTTCTGGCTGGCCAGGTGCAGCGGTGTGGCGCTCTGGTTGGTGCGGGCGTTGACGTTGGCTCCGTGGCGGATCAGAAGGGCGGCCAGAGCAGAGCGGCCGTGCAGGGCGGCCACGTGGAGCGGCGTGAAGCCGTCAACGTTACAGCTGTTAACCCCGAGAGCTCCGGCCTGATGGACAGACAGCTGCAGGACAGACGGAGGACAGACGGAGGATTAGATGGAGGACAGGCGGAGGACAGACGGAGGACAGACGGAGAACAGACGGAGGACAGACGAGGGATTAGACGGAGGAAAGACGGAAAATTAGACGGAGGATTAGACGGAGGACAGATTGAGGACAGACGGAGGACAGACGGAGGATTAGACAGAGGACAGACGGAGGACAGACGGAGGACAGACGGAGGACAGACGGAGGATCAGACGGAGGACAGACGGAGGACAGACGGAGGATCAGACGGAGGATCAGACGGAGGATCAGACGGAGGATAAGACGGAGGACAGACGGAGGATAGACGGAGGATTAGACGGAGGATTAGACGGAGGACAGACGGAGGATTAGACGGAGGACAGACGGAGGATAGATGGAGGATCAGACTAATAAACTGTTACGTTACCTTCTGAGTGGGAGCACAGTTGGGACACTGACACAGCGGGTGGCAGAGCAGAGCCTCGGACCGAAGCTCTCCTTCATCCTCCTCTTCCTCGTCCATCCACTCCAACAGGTAACGCACCTGAACACACACACACACACACACACACACACACACACACACACACAGATGAAAAAAGCACTTAATTTATGAAGTATTAATGAGTCCACTTCTGCAAATCTGGATGTTCAGATGGAGAAAATGCTTCTGTCTTGACTTTGTTCTCACCATCTCCACGTCGCCGTCGGCTACGGCCCGCAGCAGCTTCTCCACCTGTCAATCACACACAGCATCAGTCACCATGGAAACAGCAGCTGTTTACTGAGCTGCTTCTTTAGTATCAAAACCACAGAAAAACAACTACGTCTCTCCTCGACGACAGAAATTCTTCATCGATTAACACTCGTACGATTTTGTCGACTCGATTGAATACTACTTCTGTTACTACTCTTGCTACTAGGGATGGGTATCGTTAAGATTTTAACGGTACTACTACTCTTACCGATACTGCTTATCGATCCAGTACTTTAACGGTACTCTTATCGATTCTTTTTGTTATTTTTTTAAGAGAAAATATTAAAAATAGCATTGTTTTGAACAAATCACTTATGTAAGGGATAATGTACAGCGAGCCGGTCATGCTGCACCCATCGTCGTAAAGGGGTTTATTTCACAACAATGACCGGCTCGCTGTACATTATCCCGCTTATTACACGGCTACTTACTTAAGAAATCAATAATTTTACACAAAAACGGTCCACCAGAGTCCAACATCAGAACTGCGCCCATAGCAACGGTCTGCTATACATAGCAACGGTCTGCTATACATAGCAACGGTCTGCTATACATAGCAACGGTCTGCTATACATAGCAACGGTCTGTTATACATAGCAACGGTCTGTTATAAAGAAATAACAGACCGTAGAATGCCGTGATTGACCAATCAGAAGTATTCAAGTATTCGAAAGTATTCGGTGGAAAGTATTTGAGTATTAAACAAAGCCGTGATAATTAAAATGTAAAAAACAATAAAATAAACAATTATTTATAGTATAAGAAACGGTCATGTTTTCAACAAATCCCTGTTATAAACTATAATGTGATGGAGGATGCAACGAGGATTTTCTCCACCTGTATCTGATGCACTTGTGGTGCATTGTCTGCATCAACCCGACTGAAGTTTAACCGTTTTGTTCTCTCCATCATTGTCGACTAAAGGTCCCGACACACCAAGCAGACAGTCGGAGATTTTGGTATTGGTTTTCCGATACCAAAATCTTGTCTCATTGCCTACATATGAATACAGAATCTGTTTATAGAGATTAACTACAACCAACAACTATTGCTGATCTAATAGTTTCTGACATTTTGAGGTGAGCAGGTCTCTAGTAGACATTTAGTTTCCTGTAGTATCAGGTTGTTCTCCTCTCTGTTACCTCTCTGTGTCGGACCCGTTCTCCCTCCGGTTTGGCCTCGGAGCCCAGAGAGGAGGTGCTGGAGACGGAGGAGCGACGGCTGCTGCAGTCTGAGGCCAGAGGGGAGCGACTGGGAGACTGAGGAGAGGAGATACAGTATATAATATAAAGACAAATATGTATAAATACAGGTTTTTCATTGAGGCTCTGAACTCAAAACCAACAGCTTTCCAGATGCTAAAACTAGTGTTTTCTAGTTTTTTTGAGGTGAGAGCTGCAATTATAAAACTATTAAATTAATCGCCAACTATTTTGATAATCGATTAATCACTTTCAGCAATTTTTTAAGAAAACAAAAAGTAAAAAATCCTCTGATTCCAGCTTCTTAAATGTGAATATTTTCTGGTTTCTTTTCTCCTCTATGACAGTAAACTGAATGTCTTTGAGTTTTAGACAAAACAAGACATTTGAGGACGTCGTCTTGGGATTTGAGAAACACTGATCAACATTTTCAGACATTTTATAGACCAAACAACTAATCGAATGTGTTAAAAATTAACATGAATATTTGGTGCTTATCAGGTCTGGACGCTGTGACCTCTGACCCTTCAGGTTTACTTTACAGAGACTCACATCGACTCCGCTGCGCTGACGTCCGTTCTGAGTCGACTGCAACAACACGAGGATCTGTAAGAAGATAAAACACACACATGTATAAGCGGCGGCTGGAGGAAGATGTTTCAGCTAATCTGAGGTCAGGTTCTCTCTGTTCCCACGACCCGGCCGCTCAGACACCTTCAGTTCCTGGAAACAGCAGCAGCTGATCAGATTATTGAAAATAATGAGCTCTGAAAAATGAAAACATGTCAGTGAACGTTGCTTTGATTTATTTTTTTCCTTTAATTATCTATGACCAGCAGCTTGTGTTAAATCTCTGTCGGTCAGTTCCCACATTTATCAAACTTCACTGCTCGACGTGCAGTGATGCAGCTTCAAAGAGTGAAAAAAAAGTAAAAAAATAAAAGGACTAAAAGTCCCGGGAACTTTTGGTGGAAACCCGGCTTAAGAGACAGCATCCAGTAAAGGTTGAACCACCTGAGGCTACAGAACATTTAGCTCCCGGTGTGCGCTGCTGACCTTGGAGTTGAGCGCACACTGCAGCGGCGAGTCTTTGCTCCTGTTGAGGATGTCGGTGGTCGCTCCGTTCTCCAGCAGCACCTGGATGATTCCCTCGTAGCCCCAGCGGGCCGCCATGTGCAGCGCTGTGTCGCCTTTATCGTTCTGCAGGTCCAGGTGGCACGTTTGGACGTCGTAGTACACCAACGCCTTCACACACTGACACACAACACATCATGAATGAACACCATCACCTCTGTTAATGACACTTTTTGAAGCGTGAATGCAATCACCAGAAGTAAAAAACTAAGAAGACAGGATCTGAGATGAAAAAGTGGTTCTAATAAAGACTAATAAAGTGAGTGTTTGACTTACGTCCTCGTGTCCGTACATGCAGGCGAGGTGCAGCGGCGTGTTGCCGTTGTTGTCCTGAGCGTCCGTGTTGGCCTTGTAGTGCAGCAGCAGCAGCTACAGGACAGAGAGTACAGTACTGACTAAGTTTAATGTATGATATCAGTATTATATGGGATCATTGCCTTTATGTTCTATTCAGTGGGAAACCTCTGAGTCTGAGAAGTGAAGCCTTAAACCTGCATTCTCTCTAACAGCCAGCAGGGGGCGACTCCTCTGGTTGTATAGAAGTCTATGAGAAAATGAGCCTACTTCTCTCTTGATTTATTACCTCAATAAACATTGTAAACATGAGCTAATGGTCTCAATCGCTAGTTTGAAGTCTTCTTATAATTAACAACACAAAACAATGACAAATATTGTCCAGAAACCCTCACAGGTACTGCATTTAGCATTAAAAAAAAAACACACAACAGCTGTCTATGACTTGACCCCAAACTGCATGTGATTATCATAAAGTGGGCATGTCTGTCAAGGGGAGACTCGTGGGTACCCATAGAACCCATTTACATTCACATATCTGGAGGTCAGAGGTCAAGGGACCCCTTTGAAAATGGACATGACAGTTTTTCCTCGCCAAAATTTAGTGTAAGCGTTATTTAACCTCCGAAACATCGGTTGCGTTAAATAAATTAGTGGAGTTAAAACGGATTAACGTTATTATTGCGTTAACTATGACAGTCCTACTACTTTCACATCGTCATTTCATACATTCTTATTATATTATATTAATAACAATTAGAGAGGCTTTAAATCATCTTTCTGTAAGTGGAGGGTATTTTCATGATTCTACTGTATTATTATAAGTGTGTATATAAGTGTGTGTTATCACCGTGACTCCCTGGTATCCCCGCTGGCACGCCAGGTGCAGCGGTGCGAGGGCGTGGTAGTCTGTGGCGTTGACCGGCGCTCCTTTACACACCAGGAGGTCGATCAGCTTGCTCTGACCTGACGCACACACACACACAAACAAAAACATCTTCAAAATCACAGTTAAAGAATCTCACGTTTGATCCCTCTGTGTGTGTTAACGGCTGCTCACCGCAGATCGCAGCGACGTGCAGCGGAGTGTAACCTCGGTCGTCTCTGGAGAACGGCGTGACGATGGACGGGTCGTTCAACCGCCTGCGACAGGAAGTCAAGTTACGTTACAGCGGTAGTTAATGACTCAGCAGGTTAATTAGAGAATCTAAGAGAAGAAAACTGATCTCAGGTACAGGGATGTGCTGCGTGGGGGAATAAATAAATAAATAAATAAAATGGTCTTTAATGAATAATTTGTCTTTGTAAATCTTTTGAGAACAGCATCAGAGAGTAAAGCAGCTGTGGGTCAAATGTTCAAGTTCATAACTGCAGTAAAATCACAACCTGCTCACAGTTTTCTCAGGGTGATGTCAACAGATCTGACTCACGGGAAGTTCAAGTACAAACTGGTCCGAATTTCACAATTTAACTGTGTTTGTGTACTGTATGTGTGTGTGTGTGTGTGTGTGTGTGTGTGTGTGTGTGTGTGTGGGGGGGGGTTCAAGTAGGGAAGTGAAACAGCTTTTCGTTCCTGATTCGAAGGGCTCTGATGCAACAAAATCAAAAGGATGAAAAAAAGAGGAAATGAGGTCGAGTAGAAAAGAAACGAAAACTCCAGATTTCCTGGAAAAAAATGTCAGTTTTGTCTGATTTCCAGTAAAACATGTGACTCTTAAAGGAGCAGTGTGTAGGATCTGGTGGTATCTAGAGGTGAGGTTACAGATTGCAACCATCTGAAGCCTCTCCAGTGTGCCAAGCGTGTTGGAGAACTACGGCGGCCGACGCAAAAACTCGAATGTACCTCTCTAGAAACCTGGCGGCCGGCTCAGTGAAGAGGACCCGCTCCCTGTGTAGATATAAACGACTCATTCTAAGGTAACGAAAACACAACGATTCTTATTATCAGGTGATTTACACACTAAAGAAAATGCTACATACTGTTCCTTTAAAGCAGCTTTATTAATACATGTTATTTCCTCTGTGTGTGTGTGTGTGTGTGTGTGTGTGTGTGTGTGTGTGTGTGTGTGTGTGTGTGTGTGGACGCTGACCCGGACAGCTGGAGGTCACAGACGTCACAGGAGCAGAGAGGATGACACATCCTGACGTCCTCGTTGCTCTCTCCTTCACTCAGCAGACGCTGCACCTCCGCTTCGTTTCCATTGGCTATGTGCTACAACACACACACACACACACACACACACACACACACACACACACACACAATTAATACAATATTCATTCTTATTAATTGCAAATTGAAGCTTAACATTTGCCACGACGCATTGCAACTACAGCTGCAGTGATTAAGACAATTAATATGCAACTATTTTGATGATCAACTAATCGTTTAAGTTATTTTTTCAGGGAGAATTTGCTTCCTTTCCTCATCTTAAATGATAGTAAGGTGGTCATTTTCACTGTTTTCATCATGCAACTTCATCCAACGATGCACTCTGTTGGTCAAGATCACACAATAATAGAACAGGAAACTACTCAAAGACCTCTGAAAGCTGCACTAAAATCACTGATTTCGACGGAGGCAGCAAATTTTCTTGGCCGATTCCGATCTTTTTAAAGTCTGACCTGACGATTCTGATTTTTGCAGATTTTCTTTCTTTCTAGAACTACAATTGACAGACCTCTGACCTCCAGATATGTGAATGTAAATGGGTTCTCTGGGTACCCACGAGTCTCCCCTTTACAGACATGCCCACTTTATGATAATCACATGCAGTTTGGGGCAAGTCATAGTCAGCTGTTGTGTATTATTGTTTATGCTAAATGCAGAGCCTGTGAGGGTTTCTGGACAATATCTGTCATTGTTTTGTGTTGTTAATTGATTTCCAATAATAAATCTATTTTCTTTTTTTACATTTTTCAGATTTTTTTTTTTTTTTACATTTTTCAGACTTTTTTCGACATTATTGCGGACATTTCTTTTTTGACATTTTTCGAACTTTTTTTTTTTTTTTTACATTTGAATCATAATCACATGCAGTTTGGGGCAAGTCATAGTCAAGTCAGCACACTGACACACTGACAGCTGTTGTTGCCTGTTGGGCTGCAGTTTGCCATGTTATGATTTGAGCATATTGTTTTATGCTAAATGCAGTACCTGTGAGGGTTTCTGGACAATATCTGTCATTGTTTTGTGTTGTTAATTGATTTCCAATAATAAATATATACATACATTTGCATAAAGCAGCATATTTGTCCACTCCCATGTTGATAAGAGTATTAAATACTTGACAAATCTCCCTTTAAGGTACCATTTAAATCATTAAACATTTGAATCGATTGACATCCCTAGTGCTGATGCATTGTGGGACGTAGCAGCCAGCGAGCCCTGCAGAGTGGCGTTTCAGTCTCTTTAGCTCACCTCAAACAGACAGTGGATGGGCGTGGCGGTGCTCTGAGACAGCACACTCATCCTCTCTTTGAACAACGCCTTGTCATTCAGCTCACCTGAGCCCTGAAACACACGGAAACATGGACGAGCTTCATTCTCGTGCTGAGAAAGAACAACGAAGTGGGATGACTGTTGGTGAGTGTGTGTGTGTGTGACTCACAGAGTGAAGCCTCCCCAGGTTGATGTACTCCACAGCAGCCTCGAAGGTGCTCAGACAGTAGCTGAGCTCGTCTTTACTGGAGTGGCTGAAGCAGAAGTTCTTGATGTAGCTCAGGTTGGCCATCCTGAGGACAAACAACGACACAGCTAGAAAACATTTCCTCATGCTATTTCCAGTGTTTATCAGATCTATAGATTAACGCGTTGATTTCACAATGTAATGTCTATGGTTGGTACCAATGGATTCATTAGGTTTTCTAGTTCCATATGATACCAGTATCTTCACTCTAGCTTTAAAACTGAGCCGCTACAACCTAAATGTGGTTCAGACATCCATGTTCCCCTCAGGATGAACCATGAATCCCTCTAGCACCATCATCATGGAAACATTTTAACTATAACTATGAGTTTGTAGATGTGTTTAGCATTTAGCTCGAAGCACCACTGGGCCAAAGTTCAGCCTCACAGAGTTCCGATCACGGCTGTAGACTCTTCGGCTACATCCACACTAATACGTTAAATTCTTTTTAAAACGCACAACTTTTTGCTGCGTTTACGCCTAACGTCCACACTACTCTGGCATTTTCGAGCCCCTAAAACGGAGACGCCCACGTTCGCTTTCCTGATTGGGTCTCATCAGTCATGACGTGTCCTTCCCTGATTCGTAATCACGTGAACCTTTTCCGGAAGAAAACAATCAACATCAGCCTCGACCACCGGTGGCAAAGAGTATAAAAGCAAAGAGACGAAACTCTGATGTTTTTTTTGACAACAGCTGCTGCCGCCATTTTGGACTGAAAACGCTTATTATATTTATAATATTTCATTGTTCAACACAGGTAATTTCAGTAGAACATGACAAGTAAGGGATAATCTACAGCGAGCCAGTCACTGTTGTGAAATAAACCTTGACAAAAAAGAATATAATATAATAAACCCCACCCTAATTTGACACAAAAACGGTCCACCAGAGTCCGACATCAGAACTGCGTCCATAGCATCGGTCTGTTATACATAGCAACGGTCTGTCATACATAGCAACGGTCTGTTATACATAGCAACGGTCTATTATAAAGAAATAACAGACTGTAGAAAGCCGTGATTGACCAATCAGGATCGAGTATTCAACAAGTAGCTCTGCTGCTGGGCGCTGACGTTGCAATGGAACGAATAATTGACCTTCACTTCTTATCAATATACGTTCTTTGCCAGCGGTTAATTTCAACACGGATAAGGAGTTACAAGCTGACCATGTTGTCTCTGCTAGCAGCTGTTGTGCAGTTAAATTCTGCATTTTATAATGATACTACTGCCTAAATGTGCAGGAGGGAAGCTATTATTAGAGCGCTTTGCATCACTTCCCGCATCCAGCGCTGCTTCCTGTTTACACCGTCACGCACGTACTCAGTGCACGTGAATGGTCATGTGATATGCGTTTTCAGGCGTGGTAGTATGGACAGAGATCGTTGTACGTATTAGTGACGATGACGATGTAGCCTCAGTCACTACTGGACGTTTACACACTCCACATATCAGCTTCTTTGTTTCCTCCACACAAGCCACAAGGTCAAAGGTCACAGTGCTGCTCACCAGTTGGGGATTTCCGTCTTCACCAGCAGATAGAGGATGACTGAGAGCAGGTCGTCGGCACACACAGCCTCGATACTGACTGCAGAGAGAGACACACTCAGTCAGACTTGGGCAGTAACACAATACATGGAGATTATAAAAGGCAACACATATTAAGATTATCCATACATGTAGTTTAAATTGTGATTATAAGCTGCATTACAATTTTAGAAACGACACAAGTCTCACAGCAGCTGAAAACACTGAAAACACACAAACATATGAGGTCCTGATGCTGCCGGACACTCTCCCTCTGTCCAAACCAAATGACTAAATTGGTCGCTTGACAAACATTAATTAGGAGCTGATCGTAGCGCGCTGCAGGCGGACAGCGAGGGGTGTTGTGGGCCAATAAGTTTAGATTCCCAAAGCAAACAGGGACAAATAGGTTAGAGGCTGACAGAGCAGGTATTGTCCTGCGTGCTGATCTGATTACAGACAGCGAGAGGAGGCTCAGAGATAACGGAGAGTTCAGTCCGCCCGTCCACAGAGGTCACCAGAAACACACGTGTAACAACAGCAGAGATACAAACTTTTTTTATCGTAACTAAATTTCACAGCGATTAGCACGCCTTGACTTTCAGCTTAAATCAGTTGCGACTCAAGACGCCATCTATGCACGCTGGCATGGCACCTCCTGATTCCTGATAAACATCATAAAAAATAAGAAGAGGAAACAACCTTTTGTGTTCTCGTGATATCGGGTTGATTATCTCAAGATAACAAAGCTTGTTTTCTTGAGATAACGAAAGAAGTAACTTGTGATCTTGAGATAAAAAAAAATAGGGCTGTCAATCGATTCAAATATTTAATCACGATTAGGGCGATAACGCGTTAACACAAATTCGTTTTAACGCCACTAATTTCTTTAACACAACTTGTGATTTTTAGGTTGTAGCGGCTCAGTTTTAAAGCTAGAGTGAAGATACTGGTATCATATGAAACTAGAAAACCTGATGAATCCATCAGTACCAAGCATGTCATACTAGCTACATATTTTGGCGAGAAAAAACCAACATGGCCATTTTCAAAGGGGTCCCTTGACCTCTGAAGTAGCATATTTGTGCACTCCCATGTTGATAAGAGTATTAAATACTTGACAAATCTCCCTTTAAGGTACATTTAGAACAGATAAAAAACATGGAATTAATCGTGATTAAAGATTTTAGTCGATTGACAGCCCTAGTCGCAATTATTCGCATTACTGTCCGTAGTTAATCAAGATTCTAGTTAGGTTTTCTAGTTTTAGATGATGCCAGTATCTACACTCTAGCTTTAAAACTGAGCCGCTACAACCTCTGAAAGATTGGCGGCCCGTCTGATTTTTAAGAGGTTAAATAAAAATCCCAAGTTCCCCAAAAACAAAGCAAACACAGCTGTTCTCAGCTTCCGTATAAAACTACTATAATCGTGGTAGAAATTGAGTTCCAGTCTTCAGATTCATTCAGTTCAACCAGCTAAACATCAGGAGTGTTATTATTGTTCCGATGCTGAGGTGGAGATCAGAAAACGTACCGCTGGCTCTGGGCGACTGGGTGGCGGTGAGGGCGACTCGGCGCAGGCAGAGCAGTTTGAGGAGGGGCGAGGTCTGCTGGTTGAGCTGACTCAGCTCTCTCTTTGCCCGAGACAAGTTTATACTGCAGAAACACAACAACAGCAGCAGAAATACACAACTTTAGTTTGGAGTTAATATACTTAGATATAGATAAAGTCTTCTTCCCTCCCAGAGGATAAGGGGGTTTTGTTAACCTGGCAATCACGGCTGACAATAGATGTATCACATCTAAGTGGAATCATGAGGATCCCCCCCAATATTTCTCAGTGGATTAATGAGGTAAACTCATGTGCTCCCTTGGAAAAATCTATGCTATAAGAAGTAGATTTTCTATAGGATATGGGATCCATGGATTACCTTTCTATGGTATTTATTTAATTACTAATTATTATTTTCTATGTGCTGTTTTTTTTTTTTTTTTACATTTAGTTAATTAATTAATTATTTTATTTATTTAAGGTTTCTATCTTACTACCATGAATTATATTATTGTAGTACTTATTACCCTTAATTTTAAAATTATTTTTATTTTATTTTTTCTATAACTTTACCTCTCGGGGGGGGAGGCTGGACCTGTCTCTGTGTGGGAGTGGGAAGCGATGTGTACTGTATGTGTGTATGTACTGTATGTATGTACATATTAAATGTTAAATGTAAGATATAATTTTTTGTATTATGGCACCGGTGTTATGTTTTGTTATGTTTGTTATGCTATGTTTGAAAAAAAGGAATAAAAAAAAAAAAAATAGATAGATATATTATATAGATATAGATATAGTCATAGTGAGAAGAGTAGCTTGAGGGGAGTTAAACATGTCACTGAGGTTTTCCTTGCTTTTATATTATTTTATTATATATTCTTTTCTCTTTTTCTTTTTCCTTCTTTTATTTTTTGCTGTTCCCCCCTCACATAAAAATACTGCTTTTGAATTTATATATGATTATTATATTATGGCATATTCTTTGTCTTATTCATTTATATTGAAGGATGAAATGAGTTTGTATCTTGGAGAACAAAGTGCATGTATGGATTATTGAGTCAATAAATAAAAAGTAAAAACAAAAAAATAAAAATAAATCTGATATTTTATTTTATTTTGGCTGTTTGTTTGGCTGTTTCTGCTTGCTTTTATTTATTTATTTTTTTATTAATAATTAATTTATTTCTTTTCTTTTTTCCTTTTCCCCGCTCAAATAAAAATACTGCTTTTGGATTTACTTATGATGATTATGTTCTTTGTCTTATTCATTTATATTATAGGATGAAATGTGTTTGTTTCTTGGATATTAACTGAGTCAATGAATAAATAATAAATCAGAGACTTGAGAGACATCTGCTGACAGCAAAAAAACAACCAAATTCACAACAGTCTTGTTGTTTGTCTTCTGGATTTGATTTGACTCATCAATGCGGCGCTTCTTGATGGATGCGTATAAGTTCTCAGACGTCTGAGCAGCGCAGCACCACACAACCTTCAGAACGGTCCACTATAGTCCAGTCGGAGGACGTGGAACGTAAAGAGACGATGCGTGAACATGTTGAACTGACCTGAACTCGGGCTTCACTCCCAGCTCTTTCTGCTGCAGCTCCTGCAGACTCCTGGTGGTTTTGTTGAAGGCAGCGTCCTGAACAGACACAAGAGCATCGACATGAACACACACCCAGAGTACATCAACATCCATCTTCACTGCAATCTAGCGGCTGATCCCGTCTGTCAGAGAGAACTCAAACATACCTGGCTGGCTTCAAGCGTTCCCACGAAGTTAAAAATTAAATCATGGATACCATGATGAACATACATCTGGGATGAGAAGAAAAACAGCTGTGAGAAAGTTATATTAGCAAGCACGACTTAGCAAATTTGACCACAACTGAATTATTCTTATTAAAAGAAGGAAATGTTAAAGGAACATTTTAGGATATAAGACTGTTTTGGACTTCATATAAAGGGCCATTCAGAGTAGAGCTGCAACGATTAATCGATTAGTTGTCAACTATTAAATTAATCGCCAACTATTTTGATAATCGATTAATGGGTTTGAGTAATTTTTTTAAGAAAGAAAAAGTCTAAAATCTCTGATTCCAGCTTCTTAAATGTGAATATTTTCTGGTTTCTTTACTCCTCTATGACAGTAAACTGAATATCTTTGAGTTGTGGACAAAACAAGAATTTTTTTTGGATGTCGTCCACATTTTTCACCATCATCTAACATTTTATAGACCAAACAACTAATCGATTAATCGACAATGAAAATAATCGTTAGTTGCCGCTCTAATTCAGAGCATGGAAACACTCCGGTTACACCTTTAACTTAAAAATATTGCATGGGTCCGTACTATCTGCTGTACATTATACTTAAATCAAAGTCAAGAGCTTCATTTTGTGTTTACATGGAAATATTTATGTCGTCTGTATGATAGTGAGCTCAGTTTTCCGTGTAACATGCTTCAGAAAAATACTTCAACTTTGACCCATAAACAGATGCGTCTTCACTGGAACTAGAGAGGGAGAAGTTGACATGTAATAACTCGGAGCAGTTACGTTACCTCTACGGCCTGTTTGAGGAGCGTCATCTGAAGCTCCTGCTTTGCCAGAAGTTTCTGTAAGAAAAAAAGAAAAAACATTAAATCAGAGCAGTAAATGCAGAGAAATGCGTGAGTCACTGCTCAGGATGTGATGCAACTCCTCCTGTTACTGTGATCAGGCAGATAAATAAGACACAGAAGATCATATTAGAAGCCAAACTGTCATTACTGATCTCACATGTTTGTGTCACAGTTCAGGGGTCAGATCGTTCACAGCTCATGAACGCTGCCAGGGTTCTGACCCGCACTATTCCCTGGCAGCACATCACACCAACACTCATCCACCTTCACTGGCTTCCAATCAAGTCCCCTATAAACTCCTCCTTCTCACATACAAATCCCTCCATGCCCCTCAGTACCTAACCGACCTTCTCCACCTCTACACTCCATCCAGGAAGCTACGATACCTCCGACACCGGTCTGCTCTCCACCCCCCCACACCAGGCTGCCAACTTTCGGCGACAGAGCCTTCAGCATCCCTGGACACTTTCAAAAAACACCTCAAGCACCTCAAGCAACTCTTCCTACTGTACACATCACTCGTTTTAATTACCTGGCTACAGTTTTTCCTCTGTTTTATTTCAGTATGATTTTGTTGTGCCCTCTTTGTAAAGCGTCCTTGGGTTTCTTGAAAGGCGCTATAAGTCCAATTTATTATTATTATTATTATAATAATACAACCTAAAAAATCTCAAGTTGATGCGTTAAAAAAATTAGTGGCGTTAAAACAAATGTTGTGTTATTATCGCAGTAACTGTAACAGCCCTACTACAAACATCACTCCTTTCTGAATTCATTCACAGAAAAAAAATCTAGCATCTGAATTGAGTCTACATCTCCAACCCAACACCTCCTCATTATCTCCATCAGCTGGTGCTGCAGGTTCAGGTTCTACTCACCAGACGAGAGTCTCTCAGCAGACACTGAAGACATTTAGTGTAAAGACCGTTCACTGAGTCCTGAGAGAGGAGAGAGAGAGAGGACAGGAGGACTGTCAGTATATCTGTAATAAAACTTTTCGTCTTCTAAAAGTCGAAGTGAATTATTCTTCAGGTTATAATTACTGTTACGGGAAAAATAAAATGAGATTTTTTTCCACTTTGAGTGTCAGACAATTCAAATGTTTAACGCTCAGCCACAAAAGCTGCGTTTTAATTTTTTTAATAAAATTATTTGCTTCAGAATTTTTCTCCAAATAAGTCCTGCATGGATAAAGTTTATCATTAGAATAACATTTAAAAACAGATGAAAAAGAAGTATGATGCAGAAAGGTAAGCGATTAAAAAGAATAGATGAGGGACAAACAGGGACGAAGAAGAGGTGAGGAAAAGGAAGGAAGTGGCAGAAGGAAAGAGGACAAAGAGGATGGAAGAAGGATGAAGAAGGTGAAGAAGAGGAGTGAAGAGTGTTTTGTCCTACTATGTGGTGCCGGAGTCCCTTCCTCTCCTGCTCTCTGAAGGCCTGACAGAAGCCGTGGATGAATTTGTCCAGTTTCTGGGCGTGGCGTCCCAGGAACTCCCTGACGTCCTCCAGGCTCTTCAGGCAGTAGGGGGGCGGCGGGACCAGCTCGGCCGGGCTCGGCTCCACCTCGACGGGCCTGGAGATGCACAGGATGCTGTAGCTCTGCTCCTGGTCGTTGTAGAAGGTTTCCTCGAACAGGATGGGGACCGACGAGGGAGCCGGGAAGCCGGACCCCAGCAGGACCTGCCTGTCCTGGATCCGGACCTCCTGAAACACACGACAGGACCAACACCTCTGGTTAGCAGGTTCACACAGTATTTATTACAAAGGAAAGTACCCAAATCAGGATTATCATCATACTGAACCAAGTATTTAAATGTTTTAAAAAGTATTATCTGGTGTTTTACTATATTCTTCTTTTTGTCAACAAATCCCATGAAAAGACCCAAACCAACAACGGACAGACTTCCTGTCTGTGTCTCTCATACTACTTCCACACTAATACGTTTTTGTTTTAAAACGAATAACTTTTGGCCGTCGCCATCTTTTTAAACGCCGATTTTTAAAACGAAAACCTATTAGTGTGGATGAAGCCCCAGCTCCAAGCCCATTGGTTCCTACTTAGGATACAAATCTTTAAAAACAGCTCGGAAATATATGGTTATATTTGTTAAAAAAAGTTCGGTAACTTCCTAACACAGCTGGTCGCTGTAGTTCTTAGCTAATGTTACTCAAACAGGAGGAAATAGTGCATTTGTTGGGGACTATTTTCAGCGTTGCATTTTAGTCTGAGCACCACATTTGGTGCTCTAGTGAGTAATAATTCAAAGGACGAAATTCAGAGGAAGAAGAGATATCAGGCTGTGATACACACAACATACTGTGGGAGGTCATGGGATTTTCTTATGATTAGAAAATATTTGAAATTTCCTGCCTGTCAGCTTATGCTTATTAAAGCATTTGAAACAGCTCAACTCTTGTTTCAGTTACAGTTTAAGAAAAGTCACTTGATTTTTGGAGCAGCTAACAAGAGCATCATGCTTTTAATTCAGACTTTGAAGCTGGATCCAAACAAGACTTCTGAGCGTATGATAGGCATACAGTTGTTTTGAATCTAGACTTTGGAACAGAAACACTTCTTCACGAGTCTGGAACCACAAAAACATTTCACAGCAACATTTCATCACAGGAAAAACACAAATGTTGGTAACACTTGATAATAACCATCATTCATAAATGGTAAATTGATAGTTATTTTACTGTTAACAAACAATGAAATAATAATTAATAATGTTTACTAATTTAATTTGTTATTTTATCATTAGTTTGTGTAATATGAAATGATTAGCTTATAAATGATATATTGTATCAAAGCTGATAAGAGACGATAACAATTACATTGTTGCTATGTATAACAGACCGTTGCTATGGGCGCAGCTCTGATGTCGGACTCTGGTGGACTGTTTTTGCGTCAAATTATTGATTTCTTAAGTAAGTAGCTGTGTAATAAGTGGGATAATGTACAGCTAGTGGGTCATTGCTGTGAAATAAACCCCTTCAGGGCTTACATTATCCCTTACTTAATCAACTATCAATTTACCATTTATAAATGGTGGTTATTATAAAGTGTTAATTTGTGCATATATTATGGAGCCGATGTTGATGAAGTGAAGCAGGACAAACCTTTCCATCCACAGTCTGGTATCCGTCCTCCACCGGCTGCAGGACATAGCTGTCGAACTGAGAGTCTGAGAAGCTGCTGGCGGTCAAACTTCCACAACACGGCACCAGAACCTGCAGGAGGGACACAAAACATTCAGTTTATTAACCACTCAACACAGATTTAAACCGACCTATCTGAACTAAATCGGTCCATATCCGATCCAGCTATTTGAGTCAGTATCGGCCCGATATCCGATCCGATCCGGTATCGGTGCTTCCCTATCTTGTGTAAGTGATCTTCCAGGTCAGCAGTCTGCTGTGAAATGCGTATTAGAAGCTGTAATCAAGTTAGATGCATTTTTTCTGTGCTGTGCTGATGTTTTGACGGCGTTCAGGTCATCTGAGTTTCCAGAAGAGTCCTGATGAGTCAGAGCCGCTGCTGGCCGACATTCAGACATCTGATCCTCATCTGGTGACATGTTTTAACAAGCAACTCTGCAGTCGATTAGTACATCTGATATTTGTGGATTTACACAGCAGCTGCACTTTCTAGCTGGCTGGGCTTTTAAAGTTTCACCTGACTGACACACTATGAACCTCTGGCAAACTTAAAGAAATCTAAATCTGATTCTCCATCTTGGTTCTTGTCCGTCTCCATCTTGGTTCTTGTCCGTCTCAATCTTAGTTCTTGTCCGTCTCCATCTTGGTTTTTGTCCGTCGCCGTCTTGTTTTTTTGCAACCAGAGGGAGGAGCTAAGTACAACTGAACGATAAATAAGACACTTTTAGGCGACCAAAATGTAACAATTAACTTTGATGAAGTGAAAACACTGTGAAAGAGTTAAAGTTCTACGACGAAAACACGGACAACGCTGTGGTAGCGACCTGTCAATCACAAGGTAGCCCCGCCCTAAAGCATCCCCTGCTTTATGGTCTATCTGACTCTAAATGGGACCATAATTTACTAAATGAACATCATGCTGTATTGAAGAAGACTTGAAACTAGTGATTGAGACCATAAACTCATGTTTACAATGTTTACTGAGGTAATAAATCAAGTGAGAAGTAGGCTCATTTTCTCATAGACTTCTATACAATCAGACTTCTTTTAGCAACCAGAGGAGTTGCCCCCTGCTGGCTGTTAGAGAGAATGCAGGTTTAAGGCTTCACTTCTCAGACCCGGAGGTTGCCGCCTGATATAAAGTGAGAAATGCATCGAGAGGGAAAGTGTGGGCCGAGAGAGGAGGAAGCAGCTGAGAGAGTGTTGAACCACAACAAAAAAAACCTTGTTGAAGTGACGGCTCTCAAATCAGGAAGTGGTCGGACAGCTAAACTCGTAGTTTCACTATCAAGATGAGTCGCCTCTGTCTCCTGATCGGACACATTTTAACACCAGTAAGGAGTCTGATCCAGACTAGTGGGCTGGGAGAGTCTACCAACCAAGGTCCATGGAAGTCCAGGACCTTACAGTTTTACAGTTTTAGGCAGTATATAGAGCAGATTTAGTGATGAACACGCCTTCAACCAGAGAGGAGGAGGTGATTGGTGGAATCAGCTGCTTACTAGAAGAGATATTTGTGGTCTATTCACACCTGCAATGTCCCAGCTTCTATTGTACTGTTGCATTTTCTCTCTGCAGTGTTTCCTCCTTTATTTCAGTGTCAACGCCTTTCAACCTCCGCTGGCAGCAAAACATGAAGCTATTAGGTTATTTTTGTTTCCTGTTATTCAGGTGTTCCCTGTTCTAGTCGTCGAGACCCCGACTGCTGCTGGAATCCCATCTCACCAGGAAATGTGTTCTGCCTTTTCCTGGCATCTCATACCCACATTAATTACTATGGAGGACGCAACCTGCCAAAATAATGAATGAATAAATAAATGACTTGATTAATAAATGAATATGTCAATAAATGTAGCAAAAATAATATTAAAAAATAAATGTAGTCATTACTTAATTGATACAATGTCACATAAATTGACATTTCTGTTTTAATTTGCTTCTTTATTTAGTTATCTTTGTATTAATTTATTAATATTTATTTACTCTTCTGTTTAAATTTCCCTTTTTATTTTTTTTTTACATTTATTTATTTAATTTTGCATTTTTTGTTTTTTTTTATCTATTTATTTATTTTTTATTTATTTAAAATGCATGTATTTGTTTATGTATTTTGCATTTATTTATTTCTGTATTCTTTTATTTATAGATTTCTTTATGCATAAATAAAAAATAAATGCAAAATAAAAAATAAATAAATGCAAAAATAAATAAATGAATGTAAAAAATAATAAAAATAAATACATAAATAAATAAATAAAATGGAAGATTAAACAGGAGAATAAATAAATAATGGAATTTTAATACAAATATAAATAAATAAAGAAGGAAATTAAAACAGAAATATCAATTTATGTCGCATTTTATCAATTAATTAATGGCTACATTTATTTTTAATATCATTTTTGCTACATTTAATGACACATTTATTTATTCATGTATTTTTTATTTCGGCAGGTTCTGTCCTCCATACCTTACAGTCCCTATTAGACAGTATTACAAGGAAACACTCAGCTGACACAAACAAGCTCCAAAATGCAATCGGAGAAAGAACCTGACATCATAGTGAGCAGTTCCTCATTCAGCCTAGAGCCAGGTCTAATAAATGAAGTCAGGATGGACGGTCACATTCACCTGATAAAAGCTAGAAGACTGAAGGATGACACATTAAGCTGGGAACAAACTTTAAAGGTTGTTTTAAAGTTTTAAACTCCCACCAGTTTAGTCTTGGCAGCCAGAAAGCAGCACAACACACTGGACAACAGGTAGACTCTGATGAGAGGAAACACCTGCACCAACACAGACATTCATCACAGAGATGTCTTGCTAAGTTAGACTGTAATCAAGGCAGCAGTTGCAAAGGGAAATAAAAGATAAGAAATGTGGATGAGATGGTGGATGAAGAGATGAGCGTAACACGGACTATAAACTGGTCATTAAACAGAGAGAGCTGCAGGAGAGGCGGACTTCAGGTGAACTGTGGCTCACCACTAAAACCCCATGAAGTGGATTATTCCAACACTATTAACTAATCACACTACTCTGACATTTGCTTGTTGTTTTTGTTTGTTTGTCCAACTTGGCCCGATCATTCGGCTCAACGACTGTAATGTGTGTACCCACCATTACCCAAACACAAATGCTTAACCCTCTGAGACCCACAATAGACCCGTTTTAGTCTTTTTTTAGGGGGGGTACAGGGGTTCTTTAGGGGGAGATAGCAGGTTAACAGTAGATGTCACATAGAAGTGGTGTACATTATCTGAAAGCTGGAACCTGAAGATCAATTTGAGATGCAGCTCAGCACTGTGTGACAAGTTGTTCTAGTCATAAATCAGAAATAAACATGAATTAATTAATTTAAATAAATTGTGAAAGTGTATAAGGGTTTAGAACATTATGATAGAAGTACATGATGGCCATCCCCATGCTCTGTTATGTCTCATAAGTTGTTGCAGCAACTTTTGGGGTTGATTTGTTACACAGATTTTGGTGCTTTGGTGGTTTCCCTCGTAACAGAGCAGGTAACAGGTAACAGGTAACAGGTAACAGGTAACAGGTAACAGGTAACAGGTAACAGGTAACAGGTAACAGGTAACAGGTGTGACTCACGATGCCGTGGAGCTCTGCCACTCGGCTGCAGAGATCCGGTCTCTGCTTCTCCAACGCCAAGTAGAACTGATTCTTCAGGATGTTCTCATCATATACAGCCATAAGGAGCCGGAGGTCTGGATCCTGCAGAGGATAACGGAAGGAACTGATTAACGAGGTTAAACCAAAAGGTGCTGCTTGGTCAGAGGCCATTTAAAGGGGACATGTCATGAGAAACTCACTTTTTCAGTGATTGTACACAAACATCTGGGTATCTGGAGTGTCTAACAACCCACAAACTGTGAAATTAGACAACCCAGTCAGTTCTTTATGGGCTGCCATTCAGATGTGGCTCCCCTTCCTATGTGCACCATATTTTTCTCTCAAGCCAATCAGAGCAGACTGGGCTTTTTCAGGAGTTTTACCTCCTTTTTTTTGGCAACACCTATGGAAGGAGGCTAGGACACGGGCAGACACGGGTCTTGGGGTATGGGGTATAACACATGCACAGTGTAACTGGAGCTGCGGTCGTGCGTTGCGATTGGCTCAATTTCAGCGAGGGCAGTGCAGATTTTAGTTGTTGTGGACAAAACAAAACATTTGTGGACGTCATCTTGAGCTTTGAGAAACACTGATCCACATTTTTTTCACCATTTTCTGACATTTTATAGACCAAACAACTAAATCGATTAATTAAAAAAAATAATCTCCATTGAGATATTTCAGTCTGATGGGCCGACAGAACATCGTCATCATGCCCAGAGCAGTACAACCATCATCAACTCCTCTAACTATAAATACATATTAATACATAAAGTATGACAGTGACTTCTGAGTTTCCGATCAAAAACACATGTAAATACTGGACATTTGTCAAACTGCAGCCAATTGATGTTTGAGGAAAACAAACCTAAATAGAGCAAAACCGATCTTATGATTCCTTCGTCTCTCCTAATTTATTATTATTATAATAATATTAACCACTTTGTTCGAACCATCAGCTGAGACTGAGGATAATACTGCCAGACTTAAAGTCTCCTTCAGACTGTTTTCCAGAATATTTATGAGCTTGTTTTTCCCCCAGTTTCTCTGAAGAATTCTTTCAGAGCTGCAGCTGTAAAACGTAAAGAGCTGCACGGTATTTGTTAATATCCTGCGATAAATATACGCTTTAAAATGTCACTGGATGATTTTGGTGAAATTCCAACTTATCATTTATTTTGACAGGAGATCTGATCACTGTGAAATCTTGTCAAGCTGCTCTTGTATGGACAGACGATGACATCACTCAGCCTCACATATTTTATAATTCATAACACAACATTTACCAAGTTAAGGGATCCGCAAAGTTATTAAAATACATCCTGAGGGGATCATGAATGTCTGAAACAAATTCCATGATAATCCTTTATTTTCCATTAATTTTTCTTTATTATTTCAATCATAACTTTGAATGTATCTTATATTTGTATTTATTTATTATAATTATTATTATTATTATGTAGTTTAAGTATATTTGATACAAGGATGGGTTCATTGTGAATAATATATCATTACCACATTTTTTTTCTATAATTATTAATTTCTTATGTTATTTTATTTTTCTGGTTTCAATATTTGTTTTAAAATCAAAAAAAAAGAAATGTTGATACACGTTGGAATTGAATTATAAAATAAAGCTTTTCGCTAATAAAAGAAATCTTTAAAAAACAAAATGTCATGACAATCTATCAAAGAGAAATATTTCACTCAGAAATGTGAACCTCGTGGTGGCGCTAGAGGGAAAATCAGAGTATCACCAAAGTCAGTAGGATTCACCCTCTTGGGAACATGAATGTCTGAAATTTCATGGAAATCCAACAAACACTTACTGAGATTTTTCAGTCTAGCCGTGATGCTAGCGTGACTAAAACTAACAATACACATTTTAACACTTTATCCAATCACCTGCCTTAACTACAAACCAACAAACCTTATTCCAGATGCACTAAATTAAACAAAAAAAACATATATATTGTTGTATAAACACTACACATCCAGTAAAGGATGGAAACACTTTGGGTTTCACATTGTAGGAAAAGCAGAGCTAGACATCACGGCTAAAGCTGCATGCTAACTCGGAAACGTTATCGTATGGCGGTAACGTGCGGTCGAGCCGGCCGTCGCTCTCATCTCCGTGGTCAAATGGGCCGACGCTACAACTGTAGAGCACCCATATACTGACATTTATGTTAAATGCATTGAAAGGGCCCCGATGGAGCTGACCATGGATGGATAAAGAGAACGGAGCTGACGGGAGAGCTAGAGACCACCTTGGAGAAGTTGAAGCTGAAAATAAAACATTTTAAATGTATTAATTTAGGTATTTTTCAAAGTAAAAGTCTCTAGAAGTGTATGATTCAACTTTTCCCTTCATGGTCTAGTGTTAAAAAAGTTAACAAAAATCACAATATCTAATCACACTACTTAAAAATCGCAATACATATCGAATCTGCACCCAAGTATCGTGACAGAACCGAATCGGGAGGTACAGTAGGTGAATCGTCACAGCCCGAATTAAAATGTAAATGTAAAAATACTTAATTCATCAATCAAGTAGCAATTATGCAACAAAGTCTGTAAACAACACGTCACATAATGTAAATCCTACACAAATAAACAAGAAACACAAAGAAGCAGTGGCTTAAAACATGACCATAATAATGAGAAGTGTTAAACAATAAAACATATTGTTGCATTTACTGTTCAAATGTCATCTGAACAATAATAATAATAATAATAATAAATGCTTCTGAGGGCTTCAGTACAAAAGATCTGATCTATATGGGAACATTTATCTCAGTGATGTAGCAGCCTAAACAGATGGATCTGTTCTCGCTGTCTCAACTCACCTCATCTCTCTGCTCAGAGATCAGCTTCATCCCCCCTCAGCTCCAGTACAGACAAACTGGGACCCAGTCCAGCAGAGACAGACCAGACTCCCCGCCGGAGCAGCTCACAGTCACGTGACCCCCTCACGGTCCTCGTGACCTCACAAGCTTGAAGCTAGCGGCGTATTCAGTCAGCGGTTGCGGAGGAATGTCCGTCCCAACACACCGTGACATCACACACTCTAGATTACCTCCACCCAGCCAGCAGCTGACGTGTCAGCCTGATGTGTGTGAACCGGAGGGTTGATTCAGCAGCAGCAGAACAAACAACCAGTAGTGAGGAGGAGATTAAGGTCAAACATCCCAACTATGTTTCCTGACCACACACCCAGCAGGCTGAGACCATCTATAGTTTGATTTTTAGATACTCAGAACTTACAAATCAAGACTTCACTTCCAGGGCGTCCTGGTGATAAAGATGCCCAAAATAAAAGTGGATAAGTAAGGTCAGTAATTAGAGACTAAAATTACCCAAAACTTCATTATCGCCATCGCAGCACGCAGGCTTTGGTTGCTTAGTAACAGCAGGCGCAACAGGAGCGCAACCTCCAAAAGCACCTTCGATAAAAAGGATGAAAGCGGCACGGTAGGGATGCACCGATACAGATACCGGATTGGATATCGGGCCGATACTGACTCAAATAGCTGGATGGGATATCGGTGACAATGGGGCCGATATTTTCTATTCAATTAAATATAGTTTATATAAATTATGTACTAGAATTTTAATTCCTGTTTTGACCAATATGTTGCTGCATTAAAAGGTAATTCCTGTTAATTTTTAAGATTTTTTGCCAAGTTGCTGGTGTACATCGTTTATGATTTTAATACTAAATAACAATTCAGTAAATTTATATCTATGTATTTATTTGTTACGTTTTGTTTTACAAAGTTAGGAAAGCAACGTTTAAGTCAAGCCTGATGTTACCTTAAAAGAAAGCCCAGGTATCGCTATCGGTATCGGGACTGAAACAGTCAGATCGGTGCATCCCTACAGGGCTTGCGTTTTCCACACGTTTTTAGACACGGCATGTGAACGGCCCCATAACGCTGCGAGCCACAGGCTCAGCTGCTGCCATGTTGAGAGCCGTGCGGAGGCAATGGAAATGCTCTGAATTCAGAATTTAGCACCTTTAATGAATGGCTGGTTGCCAGGGACGACATGAGTGGAAAGTCATGATAACTGAGGTTTAAGTTGTATCATCATTGATTTTTAAAAAGTGTTTCAGCATGTTGAGTACTACTACTACTACTACTACTACTACAGCCACCGGCCGCAGATCAATCGTGTTAGAAAGACGTAGTAGAACATAAGCAGGGAGGTGAAGAGAGACAATAATAATCAATAATGCAGAGAGCAGATGCCTTCTGGTTTCTCTGGATCAATAAAAAAAAAAAAAATCCTTCAGGAGCTGAATGCTGAAACCACCGCAGCGTAGAGATGTTTTCACAGGCTGAAGGTGACCATCACATCACACCCTCCTCCTCAGGGATGCACACATGATGCAGCCTGAACACACACACACACACCAAAACACACAAAAAAAAAAAAAAAAAAAAAAAAAAGATGACCTATAAATAACTGATCAGACTCTGATCTCTGAATCAGACTGCCAACTTCAATCAAAGTCAACTGACCTTTAAGACAAAACAAGGATGTGCCAAGCTAGCATCAGCCGATAATGATGGTGATTTCCGTTTCACATTTTCAAAATAAAATCGTTATTGACAAAGAATTTGCAACATGTTCTAGTGCCACAGAATATAATGTGTAATTTTTATAATACACAACATGCAAAGTGCTACAGGTTGAATCTCCTGCTCTATTTCAGATTTTTTGGTAGCCTACAGCTCCAAGGCAGATGGTTTCTTTTTGTCAAACCAAACTCCATTTAAAAATCTGCCACTTTAGTGTTTCTTTGTTTGACACGAGTAAAATGCACAAAGAATATATAAAATCCTGAACGTTTAGGGAATATTTGGCGTCTTTTGATTAATTCGGCACATTAATTATTCTTCTAGAGTCGTTTTTGCCCTTATAAACTGCTAATCTCTCCATTAAATTGTGTAATAAAATATAAGTGGAGGCCAACAAATTCTATGTTATTTTATTTTATTTTTTTATTAATTTAATTTAGAAATGTCTGTTAGTATATATAGCGATTTGAAAACGATGCACAATAATTTATTTAATCATGTTCTTCAAGAAAAGCAACTTAAGAGAGGCTGTGTTAAATTTCACCTTTCTATGAATGGAGTTTGGTTTGGACGCGTGACGGTTTTGGTTTGTGGGATTAGCAGTTAGCTTTTAAAACAACGGTCTCCAAGGCAACCATCAGTTGATGAACTGCTCACCAACCTGAGCCGTTAGGAGATTTTACATATTTGGGCTTCTGACGTGACTCAGGCTGATCAGAACTGAAGACCGGAAGTTTCTCAATTAGCCTGCTAGCCTAGAAGCTAGCACAGCTAACGCTAGCATTAGCTTTTTAGCATGACCAACTGCTAATCCGTCAGCTAACAGGAGCGATTGTTTAGTATAAATAACTCTTTTTACCTGTTATCGGTGAGTGCCTCGGGTCATCCAGGCTTTGGGCATGGCAGGGATAAACCGGGACCAACCAGGACCAACCGGGCTAAACACGTCCAGCCGCCTGTCAGGAGCTGTTTACTCTGATCAGCTGGCTAGCAGGGACCCTGCTTAGCCTCTCTGGTCCGGGTTGCCAGACTTCAGGGAGGAAACACGTAAAACAAACGCTAAAAAAAAGCCGCTTTTTCAGCGGAGCGTGTGACGTCGTAACCACTTGTGTAAACATTCTAATTGGAAAATGTAAGTTGCTACACTTAGTTAAAACATCACGTGTGTTTTATTGTTAAAATTATAGTTAATAGTTAACTTCAACTGACAATAATTTGCTGCTAATTTCAACTGCTAATCTGTTTATACTTTTATACTATGTTTAATTCTTGTGTATATATTATATTATTTAATTATATATTAAAGTGTTACAAATAAAATAAGAATAAAAAAATTGAAATCTACCAATGTACAATATAGGATAGGATAGGATAGCACTTTATTTATCCCGCGAAACTGCAATTTCCCCAAGGGATAAATAAAGTGCTATCCTATCCTATATTGTACATTGGTAGATTTCAATTTTGTATTCTTATTTTATTCTAACACTTTAATTATCCTGGACATAAAGCAATGTCCAAACTTAGAGCACTTTAAAATAAGATATAAAGACATGATTTTCTCAAAGTACAGGGATGAAAGTGGGGGTTTGACAATCACCAGGTGTTTACAGGGGTCACTGTTTATTTATTTATTACCGTTTATTTATTTATTACTGTTTATTTATTTATTACTGTTTATTTCTTTATCTGGTTTGCTCAATATTAAGTAATGATTTGGTATTCTTGACTGATAATAAATTTATATTTTGATAAGGATAACTATATCAGTAATTAATTTAGATTTCTGTATGACGGAGATGAAAGGTAATAATTATAGTTCAACAAGTTTAGGAAAAATAACTTAGATTATATGTTTAGCTCAATAAGGACACTGGTTACTCATTAATGAATGAGTTTTGGAGAAGGGGTGGGATTAAATAAGTTTGTACTTCTTCTCACTCCTTTTCGAATATGTAAACCAAAGCAAGTGTTTGACAATTTCTTTTGCTTATGATTTTCATTGTATGTGGATACTGCTTTTTTTCTGGCAGTCCACTTGTTGTATGATGATTCTCTTTTTTTTTATTATTACTATTATTTTACATGTTCGAAATACATTTTGAAATGAAATGAATCCTACTGTTATTTTTACTGTTTATTTGCACCAACCCACCAAAGCAAATTCCTAGTGTAAACCTGATACACCTGGCAATAAACCAGTTTCTGATTCTGACCCAGAAATGAGTCTAAAACACACTGGTTCACACCGCCCCCTACCGGCCAGCACCGTGTATTACAGTAGAGACTAATAATCTCCAGCTAATCAAATCTTTAACCCTCTGAGAAACTTTACTGTCTTTCAGAGGCTCTAGCAGGTTCAGTTTTAGAGGTAGAGTGACCATTCAGATATCATATAAAACTACAAAACCTGAGGAATCCATTGATACCAACCATAGCTTGTCCGGAAGGTTAAATAACGCTCCAAACTTGCGCTACATTTTGGTGAGGAAAAACTGTCATGGCCACTTTCAAAGGGGTCCCTTGACCTCTGACCTCATGATATGTGAATGAAAATGGGTTCTATGGGTACCCACGAGTCTCCCCTTTACAGACATGCCCACTTTATGATAATCACATGCAGTGTTTTGCATGCAGTATAAATGTGTTATTTTCTCCTATTCTAAAATGGTGTATTTGAATATTTCTGCATACTGGGGTCCCTAAACAGTCTTTGAATTACATAAATTGTGTATCACTGTAAAGTTGAGACTCTTGTGGATCCAATGAGCCCAACTGTATTCATGTGTGATGATGTTAGTCCCCATAGGAGACATTTCATTGACCTCACTGTATGAAATGACCTGTGGTGACCTCTAGGATAAGCACAGCCTCATGAAACTTTACAGCCACAAACTAGAGACCTAGAGCATTCAGAGGATGGATGGATCAAACTAGAGACCTAGAGCATTCAGAGAATGGATGGATCAAACTAGAGACCTAGAGCATTCAGAGGATGGATTGATCAAACTAGAGACCTAGAGCATTCAGAGGATGGATGGCTTTCCTAGCTAGATTGACAATAAGGGGGTTTCTGAGCAGTTTACACAACACAAGTGCTCGCCATACAATCGCAGAAAAATGCAATTCTTGCAGAAATCTCCAAAATGTCAAAAGTTTTTGATCCCAAATCACAGCATGTCTTTTTCTATGGTGTTCCGCAAGGTCTTGGTGTCTTAATGTAGTATTTTGGAGGGATTATTGATCATTTTCATCAATTCTCGAGTGGTAAGAAATAGTTAAATTTAGCACCAAATATCTGTAACAAATGGTATCAACCCAAAAATGTCTGCAACAACTTATGAGACATAATAGAGCATGGGGAGGGACATCATATACTTCTACAATTTAGTTTAATAAATTCATGTGTTTAAGCTGCATCTCAAATTAATCTTCATGTTTCCATCTTTCAGATGATGTACACCACTTCTATGTGACATCTACTGTTGACCTGCTATCTCCCCCTAAAGACCCCCTGGACCCCCCTAAAGACCCCTGGACCCCCCCTAAAAAAAGACAAAAACGGGTCTATTGTGGGTCTCAGAGGGTTAATAAAAGCAGTGGTTGAATGTAACCAAGTATCTATTCATTCACGTACTGTTCTGAGGTACTTAGTATTTCGATTTTATGTCACTTTATACTTTTACTTCACTAAGTTTCAGCAGTGGTGGAAGAAGTACTACTAGTAATTTTACTATAGTTTACTGTAAAAGTACATACGTATTAGTATCAAAATAATAATCATCACTTTAATGTTGCAGCTGGCAACGCTGGTCATTTTAACCACTATTTTTTTTTTTAGCTTAATCTATAATAATATATCATTATTTATTTGTTGATTATATTTTGTATTAATAATCTGTAAAGTAACTGAAGTTATCATATAAAACGTGCAGTAAAAAGTACATTGTTTCTCTGAAATGTAGTGAATTTTAAGTATATTGTAGCAGAAAAATGAAAATACTGAAGTACAAGTACCTCAACATTCTTTTAAAGTACAGTATCTGAGTAAATGTACATGTCCTACATTTGACGGCTATATTTACGTGCTACTTTACATATCAATAATCAACATGGTACCCGCATCACAAGCTTATAAAATACTTTGTTATAGATTCGATGGATCAAAAATATTTTAAATAGTTAAATTAGCTCCAACTTGACCCACTGCATCATTATAATCATATTTACATGTTAATGCGTCAGTAATAATAATTTAATACCAATGTATTTTTACTTAAGTAACATTGTGAATGCAGTTTGTTTTACTCAAACAGAAGTATTTTTACACTCGTATTCTTGCTTTTACTTCAGTAGCAGAGAAACACATGACAGCCAACAAACAGCCGACCCGTTTGGATGAACTGAACAAATAACTTCTTTGTTTTATTGGATTTACAAAGTAAATTATTACAGAACAAGTTAAATTCAAACACATGAAAACACTCAGCTGGATCCATCTGATGCCAGTTTAGTCTAAACCATAAACATATAGTAAATTACCTGCTCAAAACAAATGTGAGCCTGTAAAACTTCTCCTATAATTGATTACAAAAGTATTCAGCCCTTTGATCATTTACACACTTATACCACAACATTTTAAGTTTAAACTAATTAAATTGAACCTGTTTTCTTAAAGTATCTCACAGTATCTCTGCCTCATTGCAGTCTTGAAAAGTTTTAAGGGGTTTATTTCACAACAATGACCAGCTAGCTGTACATTATCCTGCTTGTTACACGGCTAATTACTGAAGAAATCAATAATTTGACACAAAGACGGAGTCCTACATCAGAACTGCGCCCATAGTAACGGTCTGTTATCCATAGCAACGGTCTGTTATCCATAGCAACGGTCTGTTTTAAAGAGATAACAGACCGTAGAACGCTGTGATTGACCAATCAGAATCGAGTATTCAACAAAGCCGTGTTATAAATGTTTATAAGTCGTAACTCATGGCTTCATTAAAGGTATGTAACAATTAACATGTATTGCCAATGTGTGAATGGATTTTAACGCAACTTAGACTCACTTGCGGACCGCCTTGAGACCAGAGAGATCAACGCCAACGACAGCCGCAGCGCCTTCTTCTGCCCCGTTTGTGTACCAACCCCCCCCAGGAAGAGCGCCGGGCTTTGAAGCAAATTTTCGTAGTGGTCAAACGGCGGTACTACAACTTCTGTGTCCGCCACGTGATGCCATCGGGCCCAAAAACACTTTTCCCCATAGACTTACATTGGGAAAGAGACGTCTGTAACTCAGCGGATACTTTTTTTTGAGGTGAATCAACTTCCAGCCCTTAAAAAAGCCCTTATTTAAATAATTCGGTCCTTCATGCAACCCAGAAGTTGCTCTTAATAATGGATTATAACTGATCTATAAAGAATTACTACATTATTTATGAAACATGAATAAAGCCATTAGTTACAACTTATAAACCTTTTATTAAAAAAGTGCCTTGTGTGTCCTTAAAGAGTTGGCAGTAAATGTGTGTATACTGTATATCTTACATCTAGAGAGACATTAATCCATGTTATTTCTTTATAGAGCTGTAACGAGTATCATCTTTTTACATTCAAAGTTTCTATTGAGGTTTTTGAATAAAGCTCTGAATATCTGTCCTCATATTTTATGACGTCATCAACCTAAAAAGAAAATAAATAAATAAATAACGTGTTATTGTGGTTATCTAAATGTAATTTATGGTGCTGTTTGATTGCTGCTAGAACGCCCCGTTTATACAGGTGCGTTGCCTCCTTTTGTGTGCGGCAAGCACGATGAAAATGTTGTTTTTGAAAGGCTAAACGCCAACAAATATGGATTGAAGCTGAATTTTTCGTTAGATAAAAAACATTTTCCACAATTTTGGAAATGATCACATCTATTTTTATTTCAATAAATGTTGAATTTTAGACTTGACAACGCTTATCTGACACTGTGGAGAAATACCAGGTTTAAAGATATTATTGTGGTTAAATTATGCAATCATGAACTCGGGTGCCTGGGTCACACTAATTGGGTTGAAATACAACAAACACAAGATACTCCTGTCCTCTAACACTGCACTGTTTGGAGAGGCTTTCAAGCATCTCCTAAAACTTAAAACATATAAGCGACGTAACTCTTTAATGTGAAAGCAAAAACAGTGTCTTGACTTGGGAAAAAAAAAAATCATGTAACTTTCATAAGATTTTGTGGTACAAGAACTAATTTCAAAAGTCTCGAGGGTGAATATTTTTGCAACAATACAAAATTAACAAAATACTAACAATAAGTACATACATATTCTAATACTTATCACAAAACTAAGTGCTATTTTCTTTTTTCTTCCATTTTTTTCCCTGTTAAACGTTTTTTTGGGGAGTTTTTCCTGATGGAGGCTCTAATGATAGAGGGTGTTGTATGATATACAGATTGTAAACAGTGTTGAAAAAAAACTTTTTTCACTCAATAGATCACCATTGTTTTTTTGGGCTGGTGAGTGAAACAAATCTAGCATTTAGCTGGTGGCTGGTGCTAATTTTCCAACCCTGATTGTAAAGACCCTTCAGGCTAATTTGTGATTTGCAATATTGGGCTGTATAAACTCTCGGGAGCCCGGAGAGAGCTCGGAGAAGAGCCGCTGCTCCTTCACCTCTAAAGAGGCCAGCTGAGGCTTAGCAGGGAATTCCAGACGTCCCTCTCCCCAGCAACGTTTTCCAGCTCTTCCTGGGGGGCGTTTTCCCAGGCCAGACTAGATATATATAATCTCTCCAGGGTGTTCTGGGTCTACCCCGGGGCCTCTTACCGGTTGGACGTGCCTGGATAAACCTCCAAAGGGAGGCGTCCAGGAGGCATCCTGATCAAGTGCCCAAACTGCTGCACACGTGACCCGGCCCCGGATAAGAGGAAGAAAATGGATGACTGGATGGATGGATGGATGGATGGATGGATATATAAATAAAATTGACTTGACATCACTTGACTATCCAGCAGCTAGAAAATCTCGAAGTTTGCGAAGAAAAACCGAGACAAAGTAAAAAAAAAACTTGTTCTGTATCTACAAGCCACGAGCTTGAGTTTAGTCATATATATATATATATATATATATATATACTGTATATCTGTACAGCATACGACACCCTCTGTCCTATGATCCTCACTTCAGAGCAGACTAGTATTGAAGAGTGAGGACCACACCTGTTTAATAAGCTGCAGCTGACACAGTGCACTTCTCTGAATAATTGTTTGGTTGCTGAATAGATGCAGGTTGTGCTGTTGTTGCATTGTACTGACATATTATAGTGTGAGGGTGTTTCTTAATAGTTTGACATAAAAGGGATTGAAAATGAGAAATTTCACAGGACCTGGTGAGAATATTTAACAAATCAGGTTTGAGAAGCCAGGAAGAAAATTTGACTCCTAGATTGTTTTTCCAGACAAAAGTTTTGGCTGAATTCTTCTGTAACGTGAAACTGCGATGGTCATATTGCATCTCACTTTATGCTTGAGAAAAAAATACTTATTGGGAGTCAGACATAATAAAAATCACACATAATCACAAATTGTACAATAATAATAGGAATTAATAAATTTGTTTCCAAATTAATTAATTAATTAATTAATTAATTAATCTATAAATAAATTGACTAAATTACAAAGTAATTAATTATTTTACATTTTAATGGGCAATAAAAAGAATAGTTATAAAAATAATTTACAAATTAAATATTAATCCATCAATAAATAGTTCAAATTAAAAAGGGATTTACAAAAAAAACACCATAAAACAGTCAATAAGTACATCATTAGTACAGAGAGAAGCTAAATGACTCAGCAAATCCAACAGCTAATACGTTTAGTAAAAGCAGCAGGGAAATGCTAATGCTAACGGGAAAAGAAGCTGCCCTTTTAAATGCCTGATTAAAACCTGTATTCTTAATTCAATTTGTGAATCCAGTTATTTATCATTATTTATTTATGAATTCATTAATGTATTTTTAAATGATGTAAATCCCTTTTTAATTTGAACTATTTATTGATGGATTCATATTTAATTTCTTAATTCTTTTTATTGCCCATTAAAGGGGCTATATGTAAGAATCAGAAATTGCTTGTTCACAGCGACACCTGTGGCCGCAATGTCAACGAAAGTCAGCGTCCTGTTGCTCGCGCTCGCGCATGTGCTCGCGCTACATTGACATGAACGAGCACCGGTCTAAACAGTGAGGCGACACACGTCAGCTAACACACAATATCACTCTGTATTTCACCTGCTTGGCAGTAATGTTAGCTGACCAGACGAAGGTCTCTCCATGGATCAATGCTGATCCTAGTGTTGGCTTTTCCTCCCGATCCGGAGGGAACGGAGGGAAGGGGGTGGAGACGGGGGGAGAGACGGGGGGGGGCGGGAGACACCGACACCCGGTCGGGACGATAACGTAACTCTCTGCGGAGCCTCGTCACTTCACAAGACATGGGAAACCTCTGTTGGTCTGGAGGAGCGGCAGCAGTTATTTCTGCAAAAACGTCCACTGCACATTCACTAGATATTCTCAGAGCTAAACTAACTCTTCTGCAGTGTGTAGTGTGCGCGCGTTCACGTGGAGGTGGAGCGAGGGAGAACGAGCGCGGTGTGCAAGCAGGCAGGAGCAGAGCTGCTGCGCGCTCGCGTACCCACACGCGAGCGCGCATGGGATACCGACCCGTTAAGATTTATGCGCGTGATAAGTTACAAATAGTCCCTTTAAAATGTCAAATAATTAATTATTTTGTAATTTAGTCCATTTATTCATAGATTAATAGATGAATTTGTAAACACATTTATTAATTCCTATTTTTATTGTACAATTATTAATCAATTAAATGCTTTTTTACTATTTCCGTGACTCTCATGGTCCTCCATAGAAACCTGCCTAAAAGAATAAACCTCAAGGTCCTGAATCATAGAAAAAGAATCTGAGTAGAACGGACATTAGGGGCCATAAAGCGTGGACGCAGATCCAGAGACGGATGGCTGGCTAGTTAGCTGAGAGACCGTTAGACCCAGCGGTGGTGGTTAGAAGGGAACCAGCTAACTTGGGAAACATCTTGTGAGATGGTTAAGGTCAGGCATTGACCTTGAATAGTTACCTCCGCCAAGACCGAAGGCCTAGGAAGGAGGTTATGTTTTCACCGGCGTTGGTTTGTTTGTTTGTTTGTTTGTTTGTTTGTTTGTCTGTTAGCAGGATTACTCCAAAAGTCCACGATGGATTTGAATGAAATGTTTTGGAGGGATGGGGTGTGGCACAATGAACAATCCATTAGATTTTGGTGGCTATCCGGATCATCCGGAAGCTGGCGGAACCAGATATGTCATATGAGCGTGCAGGGCGGTGCACGTTCATTATGGTGAGGAAAATAACTCTGGATTCAGCTGTTAGTTCATTTTACTACTTTTAGGACATAACGATTTAAATGAGGGATATTTAAGTGTTCCTACTGGGAAGTTGATTTACAGACGTCTCTTTATACGTCCACGGCCACAGACTCATTGGTGTTTTCAGTCCAAAATGGCAGCAAAAAAGCACCAGAGTTTTGCCTCTTTGCTTCTAAACTCTTTAGCGTTATTATGTAAGTTGGTTTAGTGTATAT
This sequence comes from Sebastolobus alascanus, assembly GCA_916701645.2. NCBI lineage: Eukaryota > Metazoa > Chordata > Actinopteri > Perciformes > Sebastidae > Sebastolobus > Sebastolobus alascanus. The sequence goes on along the minus strand of CAKAOJ020000157.1, from coordinate 296,438 downwards.
GTAAATTATCCCGCTACAACAGTCGCAATAGCAACGGTACACATAAAAACATCCAGCGCTTTGACCGTCCTGCTACACTGATTTAATTGGGAAAGTCCGTTCTACTCCTATTCTACTTCTATGTCCTGAATGTTCATAAAGTCACTGCAGAAGTTTCTAATCCCAGATCCCTTTAATATTAAGTAGGTCAAAGGTCACAGCACAAATATTCTTGTGACCCTCAGATAATTATACGACATGAGTGAAAGATGAGGTGTTTTTTTTGTTGTTTCTTACAGTAGTCTTTAATCTTCAGTCGCTCTCACTGCCGCTCTCTGAGTTCACATACCAGTCGTCCTTCCCCGTGTTCTCTACAAAACACAGACCTGGAGACCAAACCGTGAAACGTACAGACATCAGTAATATATAGATTAACAGCTGAAGAATCAGAGACTACACTTCACATTATTTTCCAATATCAGAAATTATACAGTCAAATGTAGACGTTCTCAGGTTTTCAGCGGCTACGTTTACCTGCACAAAATACTCAGTTTTTTGCTCTTATTGTGAAAAAGACAATATTCCTACTAAGCTGTTAACATGGCTATAATGACAATGAATATTCCACTAATATCTCTGTTGTTTACATGCAGCCGTGCATACTTTAATTAACGTAACAGGTTGGACCGTGTGAACACAGCCTCCCTCTTTCATCCCTTCTTGAGAGGTCGGCGTTGTGATATTTGTTCATATCCAAAAAAGTGTTGATATCCAAGTCTTTCATAATGTCTAAAAGTCGGTGTGTTTCTCCTTCCGACCAGAAATGTGGGCTTTTCTTTTGGGCATGCATCTCTGCAAACTGTCGGCTAGTTGGTTTGTGTATAACGCACAGAGCTGAGAGGTCGTGTGTCACAAACTGACGTAAAAACCCCTGATTGAGACTCATATTCTGAATGTGCTGTATACACGTCCAAACAATTCTCTTAAAACCTGAATAATATCAGCATATCTCACATGTCTTAATCTGAATATCCAGACAGAACATTGCTGTTTACATGACCCGTATCAATATTCACCATATTGTCATATTCTGCATAATAGTGGAATATTAATGTGCATGTAAACGTAGTGATTGTGGTTCTTACCGTTTGGGGTTCTGTCTTCATCCTCTTCAATGTGCTCCATGTCGTAACTCACAAAAATATCCTGTAGAATTAAAAAGTCTTGTTAAGTTCATCATGGCATCTTTGTTATCTGCCCACTCCCATGTTGATAAGAGTATTAAATACTTGACAAATCTCCCTTTAAGGAACATTTTGAAAAGATAAAAAATGTGCGATTAATTTGTGATTAATCACGTTTAACTATTTTTCACGCAGGCGACCTGAGGATTAAAATGAATTTCTGCTGTGGACTGAACAAACTTGACTCCAGTACCTTGTTCCTGAGGAGTCTTTCCCAGTGTCCCTGCTGTTGTTTGACCAGTTTGAGGACCGGCTCATTGCACTTCATTTCCCAGCAGCAGCGGTCAGCAGCGATGTCGGCGTGAAGATGCAGGTCGGCTCTGTAGGTCCGACCGTTCGCTCTGCCACTGAACACAATCAACAGAGAGAGAGAGAGAGAGAGAGTCAAACTGATCACACTGAGGAAACACCAGGTTTATCTTTACCATGCTGCACACATACAGAGGTATCTAATTTACTGTCAGAGACTTCAGTTCCCTTCCATGAGAACACTCTGACTGCAGCGTCCACCTCAGTCTGTCCTCACCTCTCCTCAGGATCACCTCCCTCAAGTCCTCAGACAGTCATCAGGCCGAGTCCATCGGAGAGTGACAGATCTGAGGCCTCCATACACACCGTGCACACTGTGCTGTACTGTTTTTCATTTGGGTTTTGTTACTCAGCCTGTAACCAGATTCTGCAAACCACCACCTCTGTGTAGGTGCCCTTAGTAGGGCTACAACTAACAGAAAACAGTGAAGAATGCTGATCAGTGCTTCCCAGGAGCCGAGGTGATGTCTTCAAATATCTTGTTTTTATATGATACAATTAAATTCTCACATTCAGGAAGCTGGAACCTTTTGTATCTTTGCATAATAAATGACTTGATAATCGTCGTCTTTTCAGCACTAAAATTAAGCAAATGTGTACTTTCTTAAAGTTATACTTTTCACGCCAGTTTCCTAATGTTCAGATTCACATCCACGGCAGTCGCATCGATAAGAGTATTTTTCGTTTAATTTTTTCTAAGTTTCTAAGTCGTTTTTTTTAAAGTTTTTTAAAGTTAAAGGGTTTTTTTAAGTTCATTTTTTCAAAATTTTTTAAAGTTAAAGTTGTTTTAATTTTTTAGGTAATTTTTTTTTTTTTTTAAGTTACATTTTTTTTTTAAGTGTTTTTACTTTTTAGGGTTTTTTTAAGTTTGAAGTTTTTGAAAGTTTAAAAAAAAAATTTAGGTTTAAAGTTTTTTTTAAAGTTAAAGTTTAAAAAAAAAAGTATTTTAAGTTAAAGTTAAAGGTTTTCAAAAGTTTAAATTTTACAGTTTTATTTTTCAGTTTATAGTTTTTTTGTTCCTTTGGTGTGGGGTATGTTAAGAGTGCTTTTTACATCCTCCCGATCAGCTCTGAAGTCCATCCTGGACTGGACCCATTTCAAATCGTAAATATTAAAATGTTCAATATGTACGGTGGGATATCCTGTGTTGTGTGTGGTGTTTCTCTCCACACACTACAGGAACTAAACTGTTAAATTTAACACAACATGTCATGTTATGTGTGGGCTCTCTCACATTTTACACATCATTTAGTGTGGGCCAGCCTTAAGGTGTTGATGTCACAACAACCAAATGTTGTATAATAATCATGTGACACTATATATTGATTTTAAAACATTTTATTACAGGCTAAAGTAATTGAGAAGCTTAAGCCAAAAAACAGTTCAGAACTAATCACAGTCTGTAGTTACTGTTAGGATCTGTGGAGACGCTGCAGCAGAACAACCTTTGTAATATCCTTTTTTTTTCCTGAATGAACTCAAAGTGATCTCTAACTTCATATGTCTGTGCTAACATGTTGTGTCACATATGTCTTTGATTAAATCTTTAGCTGAGGAACAGCTCTATTATTCAGAAACAACAGATCACAGAATAACTTAATAAGAGAAAGGTGTTTTCACTGTAAACTCATGTTGTGTTTAATTCACACACACGCTGGCCATGCTAAACATGTAGCCACTCCCGCCGGTGTAAAGTGCTCTGGATAAAAAGCTCCACTGAATGTTGGATGTGGTGTGCAGTAAGTGAGCGATCACTGGAGGTCTGCTCCTGACAGACCTGTAGACGACTCGGTCAGGGTAGAAATCACAGCGCTGGCTCTCCGGGTTCGTCAGCTTCACCGTCACAATCACAGAGTCGGACGTCTGGTACCAACGGGCCGGAGGGTGGAAACTGAAACCAGAGGGAAAACAAATACGTTTTAAAATGAATCCCCACCTCAAATTAAAATGTTGTTTATAGCAGTGGTTCCCAACATGGGGTCCGGGCCCCTCTTAGGGGGGCGCGCCAGGATTAGTCTGCTCTGAGGTTGTCATAATTAGATCTGCTCATGTATCACTAAAATCATAACACACTTAATGGACAATTTATACTAAACTCTGTATATAAAACTATTTAAAAAGATATGTATTTTTTTGATACTTAGTAGCGAAATCAAACAAAATATTCAATCCATATTTGTTGGCGTTTAGCCTTTCAAAAACAACATTTTCACTGCAGTCTAAAACCCTGTTTGCTCTCCTGTTTGATGCACACAAAGGGAGGCAGCACCTTTATTAACGGGACAGTCTAGCAGCAACTTAACAGCACCATACATTACATTTATTCAACCACAATAGCAAAATATCTATTTCGCTGTAACGCTATCATAGTAAATTAATTAGGTCGCTACCAAAAAGATCACATTATGTATCTGCATTCACTTGGCGAATCTGTGATCACTTTATTTATGTTGACGGAACTGATGAGTTCTATTCAGTAAAGAAAGTTGATTTGATAAAAAAAAAAGAAGAAGAAAATTGAGGATTTTGTTCGATGATTTGTAATATTTTTTAGGGTGATGACGAAGTAGGGGGGGGGCTTCAAGGAAAATAGGTTGGGAACCACTGGTTTAAAGACAATAAACAACTGTAGGCCCTGTGAGAAAGGGAAACGTTAAGAGAGAACGGGTGGGTGTGTGGGGGATGTTATGTTTGTGAAAGTAAAACCTGTATTGAATATATTGCATAATAATGCTGATGTTTGTATAACAAAAAAACAATAAAGACATTGTTAAAAAAAAACAAAAAAAACAACTGTAGTCAAACTTGTGCAGTCTGGATCATCTACTGCACTTTCAAAGGTAAGATCGGCCATCTTGTACCTTTTTGTGGACTCGTCACAGTCGATCTCATTAGTGCTGATGAGCTGCTGGCTGCTGCTCTGATCGTCTCCTGCAGAAACACCTGAATACAGAGACAGGTTTAAGAGAAGATTATTAACCACAATGTTTGTCAACATGAAGCTTCTCAGTGTTTATCTACAATTCCTAGTGAAGTTCAGACTGATTGTATTTTTACCATTTTCCCCGGGGTTGAGAGGAGCAGCCTGGCTGGTCGCGGGGCTAAGTTCTCCTCCTTCAACGATCCTGTGTATTGAAATCACAATTATGACCAAAAACCCTGAAGCTAGAGACGTTAATCCCCTCTGAGGGACTTTCAGTTGAACCTCCTTGTACGTTTAATATTTGTGTTATGTTGATTATGTGTAGTTTACTCTCAGAGGGGTGAACCACGATGCAAGTTGGACAGAGCCAGGCTCGACAAGTGGCAAAGAGCAGCCAGAGAATACCCACAGCCAATCAGTAAACACACGCTGTGACTCCTCTGACATGTTGACCTGTGTTACAAAGAATTTCTTCCCGCCTGAAACACATGAACACGCCTCCCGGCCGCAGAAGAAAGTAATTATTGTGGCGAGTCGCACTTCACTACTGCTTGGTGTGTTTTCGGCGCTACAGTTCTGGCACCGAGGTCCACAGGATTTTTGCGAGAATGGTGACGCTGTTTCCAAAGGAGCTGATTAGTGAAAGAAGTCTGAAACTCTGAACATAACCTCCTCTGGAGCAGGTTACCATGGCGATCTAGCCAGTTTAAAAGAGAGCCACCCTTCGCCACATTGAAAACTCAACATACGTCGCTAACCAACTAATCTAGCTTCATGAAACACCCCTCTGGTCTCAGTGAGACTTTCTGAATAAATAAAGCTCAACTAAGCCTCAACACAACAGTCAACTGAGAGCTGCTGGATCCTCAAATGCAGCGGAGGGGAGCGCGCTCCCAACTTTTACTACCCAAGGCTTCAAATCATCACCATCAGTAGAGCCCAACCAATACCGGTACTTCCCAGGCTGATATACTATCGATGCTAGAGGGAGAAAAAAAGGATATTTAATTCTTTACATTTATATATGGATATGGAACACAACATAACATCTTTGCAACAATGGCATTGAAAAGAGAAGATGGCACAATTTCATGTTGGAATATTAAAATATCACAAATAAAATTTTAAACTGGATGAAACGGTGCAGTGAGCTGGTTGATAAAACCCTGCATACGAAGACGGATGCAGGCTAAATGATTGTTGGAACATGTTTTTGATGTCCTTTTTATCTAATCCTAAATATCTGAAATATAGATTATTTTTTTGAGTATGAAGACACCGACCTCATCATCTGCTCAGCTGACTTCAGATCAGCAGTGTGGGTGTTTCTCTGGCTGGCCAACGGGGGTTTCTGATCACACACTGGAACCAGGTGGACTTCAGCAGCTGGTGGTGCTGGGACCAGGGACTGGATCACTGAAGATACTGGACTACGTGGCTCACATGGCTCGAGGTGAGGAAGGTCAGCGAGCTGACTGACCTCGGCTGCTCTGAAGGCTTCAGCCAGAACTTCCACCTCAGCGTTGATCCTGACCTCCAGAGACGCCGGAGCATCCCCGGACCTGCACAACACATCCGTCAGAGTGAAGATGGCTGATGTATTCTGACATGTACTCACCACTTAGTCCACTACGGGGACAGTTGAGCGTTTCCTTACCCAGAGATGTGACCCGCCCCCTTGCTGCCGCCGGCCTTGCTCTCCTGGCAGAGCGCCTTCAGCAGGTTCAGATGCTCCGGGTTGCTGACTCCCCACTCAGTGTTCAGGATCTCTGACTGCACGCTGTACTCATTGATCACAGTTTGAATACCTGGAACCTGGGTCACACGGACCTCCAAAGAAAAACAACAACAGAAAGGTTTACTGGTGCCGACTGCAGCCAAAACAGTCCAGTCCAACATCAAACTTATTAAACAGACTGACATCAGCTGACAAAATCATTTTCATCTACTCTGGAGTTTTTGGAGAAACCTTAAACTATATAAAGTCTAGACAGTCTAGAGTACCTAAGAAATCTTCTTATTAAATTGGTATTTTTCTCATGTTTTTCTGTCTAACTGACTAATAGCAACAAGCTGTAATGTAATTCTATTGGGGCAAGCTGGGGGCATTTAAAGTTACCCTTTAATTCAGATACTTTATGTGTGTCCATCAGTAACCCGCTGACTGACTGAATGAGGAGATGATTGACAGGTTAAAAACCCACCATGGGATCAACAAAAACAGTGTTCCCCAGACTGAGAACCGCTCTGACTCGGTGCTGCAGGCCTCGGATCTTCTGGTTGATCGCTCTGGTGACCTGTGAGCCAAAAAAAAACACACAAGACTGATCAGTGAAAGCCATAAATCTGAGCACTAATACCTGCAGATTTAATACTTGTAATACTTAACACTTCAAATCAATTTAAACTCAAGACTGAGGACATTTTTAACAAAAGCTGAAACTCAATTCTGAATATTCTGAACGTCTGTAGTTTCTCGCTGCCACACAGAAGCATTCTGAAGAACTCTAAAACAGATTAACAGACTTGACATTTTACACTGTATTCAACAGTTTCCAAAAACCTGATAACCTCATTCAAATTTGGTCATTTAAAAATGTTATAAATGTAGAAAAAAATATAGATTTCTCCAATGACCTCATGACCCAATAAATGTGAAAAAAAAAAATCATTTTTTTTTTTACCTCCACCAATCACAATGAGTTTCAGATGTGCAGCAGGTTAATCAGGGCCGTAGAAAGTTTGTGGTACATGTCTGTAGCTTAATCTCATCTATTAAACCGGTTAGCTGTTTATGAGGCCTGTTTGAAAGAAGCATTTATTCACTGACTAACAGCCTAAACTGTACACACACACACTGCACTGCTACGTTCACAGCTATAACGTTACTGATAACGTCAAACTAACTCACTCTCTCTCTCTTGAAAACCACATGGACAGGATTTCTAAATAACTTTTTCAGCTGCAGTGTTTTTAGGACATTTACTGATTTGAACGGGGTCATGAGGTCACTGTAAGCGGGCATTAAAGACACCCTGTGGCAGACTGTATTCTCCAGCTACTAGTAAATGAATAGAGAAAACCAAACACAGGAATAGTGGAGATGTGTGTGTATTTGAGAGCAAAGTGAGGCGGTGAGCGGCAAACCTTGGGGTGCCAGTCGGTCTCGGCGTCGACGGGTTTGACCCGGCAGACGATGATCTCCACGGCCTGGCCGGGCAGAGAGTGGAACTGCTCCGGGAGCTGGAGGATCTGATGGGATTTGACCTCCTCTTCCTTTCCCACATCAATGAACCGAACAAAGACGCTGAAAAACAGCCGGTCACCTCGGTCCGGGACAGACAGCATCTTCACCCTGCCGCAGGAGGCACACACACTGACATTACATACACGTATCTGTGGCGCTCTGATCCAGACTTGTACTGATATTGAAAGTAAAATAAGCTTAAGCACCAGAAGTGATGCGTTTTACGTCAACCAGTCAGAGCTAAAGAGCTAAAGCTAGGAAGGTGAGCGAAATCCTAAGAAGCGTCCAAACAAAGTTTCTAGAGTGGAAGCTCCAGATAAAAGAGTAACTCTGCGTTCAGAGGAAGGATTAAAGTCAAAACATTTGCATGAGAAGACTTGAAGAGAGCGCTCCTGGTGGCGGGGGGGGGGGGGAGATGCAGCGAGCTCGGCTGCAGGCATATGTCATAAGGAGCGTCGATAGTGTTTGTGTAATTACTCTCACTGCCAGAGGGGGGGAGAAAAAAGTCCAAGCTTTAAGAAGAAATTGAATGAAATAATTAACTAGAATTACCGCCTCGTGGTTGTACGCCTCCACCAACCAGTCAAGTTGCAGTTAACATCCATGTCTGACCAAAATGTCATCACAACATCATTTAATCCTCTTAGACATTTGTGTGAAATTGTTAATAATTAGCATATGAATTCTTGAGTTACGGCCAAAAACATGTTTTGTGAGGTCACAGTGACCTTTGACCACCAAATCTAATCAATTCATCCTGGAGTCCAGGTGGACGTTTGGCCCAAATTTGAAGTAATTCAAATTCACTCTAGGCGTTCCTGGGATAATTTGCGTTCTCGAGAATGGGACGTACGGACGTATGTAAGTACAGTAAGACGGACGGGCAGGTGGACGTACGTCTGTCTGTATGAGATATCCTTATTATATCCTTATTCCTGAGACCATAGAGTAACCATAGTTACTGGTTACTTGCCCGCTCTGCTGCACTAACAGAGAATATCTTGATGAAAACAAACATTTGGGTTTCAAGTGTCGTGAACACAACGGGTGTTTCAAGCCTACAAATCTCCGTCAGCGTATTTAGACTTCATGTCAGACCTGTGGAAGACCTCGTCCTCCTGCACAGCGTATAAGCTTCCCTCCAGCATCTCCTCGGCTCCAGGTTTCTTGTCGGCATAGTAGGAAGTCATCTCAGACGCCATGCTCTGGAAGCGTCCGTCCTTCTGGATAATACGGCCGTAGAACACCGATGCCGTCTTAATGTAGAGAGGCACAACCTGGGAGCACCGGACACAACACGGCTAAACATCTACTGCAGGTGCAGACGACTCTGTGGCTGCTTACTTCAAAATACGATGTAAAATTGTAATCAACTATTATTGTGATGAATTAATAAAGATGACGGCCAAGAACTGTGTAAGAGGAATAATATACAGAGAGCTTCTGCTTCACATCAGGATCTAGGACTGATAAAGTTCACATGAAAAAGTTCACACAGCAGAGTGGAGACAGAGACGAGATTGTCCTCACTTCTATGACTCCTGAGGCAGGAAGCACCGACTGATCCAGCTGGGGAATTAATCTGTGACGGTCGGGACACGTGCTGCTGTCTCTGCACAGGAAAACACACAATCACATTATTTTTAAAAAAAAATGTTTGTCAATTAATGAATTAATTGACTAACTGTTTCAGCTCTGTGGTTAAAAATCCACTGGGTCGTCCCGTGTGTTGATTATACGGAGCAGTAGAGATGCACCGGTTGCAATTTTCTTGTCTAATTCTGAATTTTTAAAAGTCTGACGTGCCGATTTTCTTTCATTCTGTCTTGAACTATAATCGACAGCATACACAAACATTTTTGCAACTTTTCTTTCATGGAAAACGTTCATTCAAATGTACGTTCACAATAAAACATTGACTAATAAATAACTTCTCCAAAACTGCACCAAGTTGCAGGATCTTCTCTCACTCAAACAAATGGATCTGAGCATCTCTACTGAGCAGCTCATACAGCTAAACAAGTGTTTTGTTGTTTGTCTTTACAGATTATAATCTAAAGATTAAACACTGAGCTCACCACATCAACTATCAACAGATATATCAAACTGTAAACCACAGAGCAGTTTATCGTTATTTGAAGAAGTGGGAAAGCTGACCTGCAGACTCCAAAGCTCTTGAGGTAGCTGCAGAGAGGCTTGTTGGTCTTCTGGTCCTCCCGGGCCACATGGACGCCCCGGGCGAAGGACAGCAGCTCCGGTGGAAGCGGGGCGTTGGTTCGGCCCAGGTAACGCAGAACTCCCACCACATGACAGGCGTTCCTCTCAGAGATCAGCAGCACCGACCTGGTGAGAGGAGGGTGGCTCTCGGTCGGATCCGGGGAGGAAACCTCGGAAAACAAATGAGAGAAATGAAAACACAGATTTCATCCGGGACACACGGAGACTGAATAGAAGAAGACTTGTCTGTCCTCACTCGCTCAGAAAGGTTCCTGAAGTTGTCGGCCATACAGAAGAGTCGGCCGCCGAATACTTTGGGGGAAGTGGGGAAGCCGTAGTGGACGACACAGGTCGCATCTCTGATTCCCAGACACTTCAGACACTCGTTGGTGATCACTAGAGGTCAAAGGTCAAACACAACAAAATGAAACGACAGCAGCACTGTTAAGCCAGAGTTATACTATGCATGTGTCTCTGTGGTTTTGTGGTCACTTTATATCTCTTTGTAGTCTTTTTGTGTCTCTTTGTAGTCTATTTGAGTCTCTTTGTAGTCTCTTTGTAGTCTATTTGAGTCTCTTTGTGTCTCTTTGTGTCTCTTCGTAGTCTATTTGAGTCTCTTTGTAGTCTTTTTGTGTCTCTTTGTAGTCTATTTGAGTCTCTATGTGGTCTTTTTGTGTCTCTTTGTAGTCTATTTGAGTCTCTATGTGGTCTTTTTGTGTCTCTTTGTAGTCTATTTGAGTCTCTATGTGGTCTTTTTGTGGCTCTTTGTAGTCTTTTTGAGTCTCTTTGTAGTCTATTTGAGTCTCTTTGTGGCTCTTTGTAGTCTTGTTGTGTCTCTTTGTAGTCTATTTGAGTCTCTTTATGTCTCTTTGTGGTCTTTTTGTGGCTCTCTGTGTTTTTTTTGTGGCTCTTTATGGGTCTATGTGGTCATTTTGTGCCTCTTTTTGTGTCTCTTTGTGGTCTTTTTGTGTCTCTTTGAGGACTTTTTGTGTCCCTTTATGGTCTTTTTGTGGCTCTTTATGGGTCTTTGTGGTCATTTTGTGCCTCTTTGTGGTCTTTTTGTGTCTCTTTGTGGTAATTTTGAGTCTCTTTGTGGGTCTTTGTGGTCATTTTGAGTCTCTTTGTGGTCTTTTTGAATCTCTTTGTGGTAATTTTGAGTCTCTTTGTGGGTCTTTGTGGTCATTTTGTGTCTGATTGTGGGTCTTTTTGAGTCTCTTTGTGGTCATTTTGTGTCTCATTGTTGGTCTTTTCGAATCTCTTTGTGGTCATTTTGTGTCTTGTTATGGTCTTTGTGTGTCTCTTTGTGGGATGTACGTGTAGGCTCTGTGTGGATGTCCGTGTACCGGCATGTAGTTATTTGTTGTGACTGCGCAGCCACTACGCTACAAGTGGTACCGTAGCAATTCACTGTGCATGTGTGGAACGTGTCCTCCAAGTGGACAGTACACACAGAACTACTACACATCAGTGGTGTCCACAGCTGTCCGTATACGCGTCCACGGATAACGTTTCCTTATAGATACGTTCAATTTACCCAGGATAACGTGAGTGCCGGGGCCGATGTCTTTCCTCCACTGCTGGATGACGAAGTCAAACTGGTGTGTTAACCCCTCGTGGGTCTTGAGGCAGAATGCGGATTTGTTGCTCAGAGCCTGAAGGTTAGAAGAGACGCTGGTTAATTCAAGGAAAACTGCTCTTTGGTTTCTCTTTCCACTATCAGTGTAATCCATCTGTACATCAGGCATGTGGATGGAGAGTGGTAATGAGAGAGGATTTGCCACTTGCTAATAAGAGACTGTACTAGAGGCTAGTATGGAAATTTGCACTAAAGGTAAACACACAACTTTGTATTATTACAGACACAGTATACTTCACAGTAGGATGAGACATATACTGTGTGTAGGTTTTTTTATATTTCCATATTGGTCCTATATTAAAGATCCAACCACAGGAATGTACAGTATACACGAAAGCCTGCGTAACACCTTGAACACGTCTTCAACCTCCTGAGCAGAGTTGGCTACGATCAGAGTCTTCTGGCCGACGTCGGGGGTGAAATCCAACGCACCCAACAGTACCGACATCTTACTGCTCTCTAGAGTCATGAGGATGATCTGTAGGGAGAAACACATTTCTTTAAACTAAGAATCTCACTTATGACAGCGGCTTTACTGCACATTTTTTACGTACGTAGTCTTACAGTCCGTGTAGGACATGTAGGAATAAAACAATCTGCAGTTATCCACACAGTTTGGAGTAATTCACAATTATTTTGACCTTAAAATAAGGAAATGAACATTCTGATTAACCAATTTCTTGCAGAATTTCAAGGCTTGGGTTTAGATCTATATTATAAAATGTGATCAAGATTATTATATCAGTTTTATCAGTCTTAAAAACAAAATAATGTTGCATCTTTTTCACATCTTAAATGTTGTTGACTAAAACAGATATTTTAGGATTTAAAAACCTCCAGTGAAGCATGAGAACAACATAAAGTCGTGATCACAGGTGATCCACTGAGACTGACCTGCTGAACGTTACCATAGAGAGCAGCTTCCTCCGGGACAGTCATGACAACGCAGGGATACGGCATGTGATTGGCTAACAAACCCTCCATGTGACTGGTCCATCTCTTCGTCACGGCGACGAGCTGCTGAGGACAGGAAGCCTTCTGCTCGCTGGAGGTCACCTTCTGGAAATGCTGCAAAATGATGGCCATCTAACGGGACATCATTCATGTTTAAAGAAATACGTAAAAATGTTTTACTTTGGGCGGAGAAGCAAAAGATGTTGATGCAACCACAACGTGTTCATGAAATAACTTTGAAGTTTTAGAGAATTGAGGTGTTTTCAAAAATCTTGGAAAAGGTCTAGACACAGACATTAAAGGGATAGTTCAGCTGTTTCTCAGTGGGGTTATATGAGGTATTTATCCATAGTCAGTGTGTTACCTACAGTAGATAGTGGTCGGCACGCCCCCAGTATCTATGCTCTCCTCAAAGCCACCAGACTCCTTTGACAAAATCAGTAATTTTACCTCTCAGAACACAGAAGTTGCTGATCTACCGCTGCATCGATTGGTTAGTTTGTTTGTGTTATTGTGTGACTTTGGTGTTTTAAAGGGTGTTCTGAGAGTTAAAATTAAGTTTTTTGTGAATGGAGTCTGGTGGCTTTGAAGAGAGCACGGATAACGGCTTCAGTTCCCCGTCAGAAAGGGCTGTCTGACGGTAAGGGAAAGTGGAGAAAATATTCTAAATATAGCGTACACTTAAACTGATATTGTTGTTTTTAGGTGTCTAAAATGCGTGTTGCTGCTGCCCCGTCCACAGCAGTACATCGCTTTGCTCCCGTGCTGGTACTCCTGTCTGTTTCTCCAAACTCCATCTACTGTAGGTAATACACACTGACTATGGAGAAGAACCTCATACAACCCCACTGAGAAACATCCAAACTATCCCTTTAATCTTTCTAAACTAAAACTTAACAGCCTGTTAGCAGCTACTGTAGCTCAGAAGCTGTTGAGTGTGAATGACGAGCAGACGGTCACCTGATCTGGAGCAAGGGTAAAGAGCTGGTCGGCTTCGTCCAGCACGAGGTGATACAGACGCAGGAACAGGAAGCAGTGGCAGGACAGCAGACGGACCAAACTGAAGGGAGTGGTCACCAACAGCAGGCCTGGGAAAAAAAAAAACAGAAAATCTAGGACGTGATATGACTACCTTAGTCTGGGATAATCTCAAACATTTTGGGGATTTTCTATAACAACCTCACAGATGTGGAGTCATCATCTGACCACTAGCAGATTGTGCTTTGCTCACAGTTTTTGGGGATCCTGACAGCCTTGGCTTCGTCTTTGCTGTCGCCCAGCAGCACGATGACCGGGTGGAGGACCGGGGCGACCTTCGCCTCCTCCAGCAGGTCATACACCGCCTGCACCTTCTCCCAGCCTGGACACAGCAGCACCGCTATGGGCTGGACATCAACACAGAAAGTGCAGATCCAAAAAATTTGAGCACCGTCCTCTAAAAACAACAGGTCTTACAATAATGACTGACTGCTCAGTCAATCACATGATGACGCTGTATAAAGGGATGTGCGGTCCCAAAAAAAAACCCAATCGACTTTACTGTCTTTCAGAGGCTGTAGCCAGTTCATATGAAACTAGAAAACCTAAAGAATCCATCGGTACCAGCCATGTCATACTAGCTTGTCAGGAAGGAGGTTAATTAACGCTCCAATTGTAGCGAGTGGCCATTTTCAAAAGGGTCCCTTGACCTCTGACCTCAAGATATGTGAATGAAAATGTGTTCTATGGGTACCCACGAGTCTCCCCTTTACAGACATGCCCACTTTATGATAATCACATGCAGTTTTTTGAATACAGTATAAATGGTGTATTGAATATTTCTACATACTGGGGTCCCTAAACAGTCCTGAATTACATAAATTGTGTATCACTGTAAAGCTGAGACTCTGGTGGATCCAATGAGTCCAACTGTATTCATGTGTGATGATGTTAGTCCCCATAGGAGATATTTCATTGACCTCACTTTATAAAATGACCTGTGGTGACCTCTAGGATAATCACACCCTCATGAAACTTTACAGCCACAAACTAGAGACCTAGAGCATTCAGAGGATGGATGGATCAAACTAGAGACCTAGAGCATTCAGAGGATGGTGACTTTCCTAGCTAGATTGACAATAAGTGGGTTTCTGAGCAGTTTACACAACAAAAGTCCAATTGCCGAAAAATGCTATTCTTGCAGAAATCTCCAAATGTCAAAAAGTTTTTGAAACCAAATCACAGCTAGGCTTTTTCTATGGTGTTCCTCAAGGTCTTGGTGTCTTAATGTGGTATTTTGGTGGGATTATTGATCAATTTATCAGGTAAAAAATGGTTAAATTTAGCACTAAATCTGTTTAACAAATGGTATCAACCCAAAAATTGCTGCAACTTATGAGTCATAATAGAGCATAGGGATGGACATCATATACTTCTATCATAATGTTCTAAACCTTTATATACTTTTACAATTTATCTTAATTGATTAATTCATGTTTATTTCTGATTTATGACTAGAACAACTTGACAGACAGTGCTGAGCTGCATCTCAAATTAATCTTCAGGTTCCCAGCTTTCAGATGATGTACACCACTTCTATTTGACATCTACTGTTGACCTACTATCTCCCCCTAAAGACCCCCTGTACCCCCCTAAAAAAAAGTCTAAAACAGGTCTGTTGTGGGTCTCAGAGGGTTAATAAAAGATTCCTTGGAATAAAATTAACCACTTTGATCCAGTTTCTGTATTAATGATGAACTCACCCCTGCGCTGGAGGTGGGGGAGGTGTAGATGGAGTTGAGCAGGATGTGGGTGAGGAGCGGGGCGAAGTAGCTGAGCGGCTGGTCAGCGTTGGGGGAGACGATGACGGCGTTGCACCCTCGAGCCACAGCTGGCCAGCTGTAACGGTCAGCTGGAGACAGAGTGCTGTACTGCTTCTTCCGCAGAACCTGGAGTTCAAACATGATGCTTTGGTTTCAGTGTGAATAAACATCAAATTGTCAACAACAAAATAATAACCACAGTCTCTTTTATCAACAACAAACTTTATGTGGGGTGTTTTTCAGAACACAGTAACATTGAGTTTTGTATTTTTTCATAATTTTCCAGACATGGGAAGAAGCTATTTCTAAAAATGGAACCCTGTTATTAACAGTAAAACAACTTTCATAACAAGTTTTTTTAATTAAACCTGTAAGTAACGGCCAGTAAGAGAATGTTGTTCAGGTCTCTCTCTATCTGCTTCTCTCTTATTGTTTGTTCTCCCATTTTTACATCAAAACAGCCTCAAACGGAAGTCAGAGCACATTCTTGTTTACCCAGCGGAGAGCGTCCGTGATGGGGGCGTCGACCAGGCCGGAGCAAGGCTCCACTGGGAGGGCAGAGTGCACCAGAATCCCACTCCTCCTCGGATCACTGGGAACAGCCTGAAGACAGTCAGGAGGAGACACAAAGACACACGAGACAGTAAATATGGCGGTAACATCATAAAGACCCATGTTCACCGCCGCACTTGAGCTGAAGCTGTTGCCTTAAATGACCAACACATCAACTGGAGTCATTCTTTTAGGGTTTCCATGTAGTTGAGGAGAGTTTCCTCAGCTAAAATAAACACCACCTCCACAAATGTAACAAATAAAAAAAAATCTAGGGCTGTCAATCGATTAAAATAGTTAATCGTGATTAATCGCAAATTTATCACAAATTTTTTTATCTGTTCAAAATATACCTTAAAGGGAGATTGTCAAGTATTTAATACTCTTATCAACATGGGAGTGGACAAATATGCTTCTTTATGCAAATGTATGGATATATTTATTATTGTAAATCAATTAACAACACAAAACAATGACAGATATTGTCCAGAAACCCTCACAGGTTCTGCATTTAGCATAAAACAATATGCTCAAATCCTAACATGGCAAACTGCAGCCCAACAGGCAACAACAGCTGTCAGTGTGTCAGTGTGCTGACTTGACTATGACTTGCCCCAAACTGCATGTGATTATCATAAAGTGGGCATGTCTGTAAAGGGGAGACTCGTGGGTACCCAGAGAACCCATTTACATTCACATATCTGGAGGTCAGAGGTCAAGGGACCCCTTTGAAAATGGCCATGACAGTTTTTCCTCGTCAAAATTTAGCGTAAGTTTGGAGCGTTATTTAACCTCCTTCACTACAAGCTAGTATGACATGGTTGGTACCGATGGATTCATCAGGTTTTCTAGTTTCATATGATATCAGTATCTTCACTCAGCTTCAACAGCTTTAAAACTGAGCCCGCTACATCTTAAAAAACGCAAGTTGTGTTAATGCTTTAAAGAAATAAGTGGCGTTAAATAGAATTTGCGTTAACATGTTATTATCGCGTTAACTTTGAGCTCTGAGCAGCAGCTTAATGAAAAACATTTTGTTGGTAAAGTTTAGAAGGAGCTGAGAAAACGTACCGCGTCCTCTGCAGCGTCTGGATCGGGGTTCAGAGGCTCCGGGTTCAACCACTCCAAAAGGCTGCATATAACACAACAGTCAGAATTCAACAACCTTAGGCAGCATTAGTATTGAAAAAAAACATCAACAGCAATCATACCACTTTTTCAATTAGGATTTTATCTGGAATAAAGGAATTAACTTTCAAGCGAGACCAGATGAATCAGTTAGTGCACTCTGTTGGAAACCAACACTTCCTGTCCCGTTTTATCTTTGCTGATGCAACATTCACTCATCACTCAGCATGTTTGTTTGTTTGTGAATCCTTCCATCTCACCGTGAACAGGCCCAGTCCTCTTCGTTCCTCCACGTCTTCTCTGCTGGTCCCGACTCCACTGATCTACTCGAACTGCTGAAACAAAGAAAGAGACCGAGTGGACACGATCAGCTCCAGACATACAAAATCAACTTTAAAACCTGGTATCAGAATCTTAATCTAATTGAGCTGGATTACATTTACACCTGTACTGTAGTGTCGCTGTAACAGTTATTGGGTTTAATGTTGGGAAAGGAGAACATGTTACTGTACCTTGTTTCTTCATCTGCCAGATCTTCAACCTGACTGCTCTCACAAACACCTTCAGCTCCACTTATTCTGCTAAAAAAATACAACTCAAGTCAAAAAATGCAGTTACTCATTACTGACCTTCACTTATCATAAAAAAAACAATCAGCTCAATTAACTCATAGTGACGTTTGAAGTGAGAAAGCATCGGTCAGTCTCACCTCATACTGAGCAATGCTTGCTTGTGCGGTGTTACAGGCTCACTGTTGTTTAAAGGGATTAATCTGTGTGACAAAATACAAATACCAATAGTTTTAGTACATAGAGTAGAGTATGACTCTGCTAACTCAGGTGGGATAAAAATTAAATATTTAAGCTCCATTCGGACTGGATTTATTTCTCTCTGCGAGGTGAAGTGATTCAAACTTTACTAACAACTCGCTGGTCCTCCTGTAATTTAAATGCCATCCAGAGCTGATTGGAGGCTTTTGGCTTTGTCCTGCTGACTGTCCGTGTCTTTAACAGACCGTATCCTCTCATTTACGGATGATTAGAATGTCGTCCGGAACGACGTGTTAATTTTCGGAGGAGCACAGTGAGTATCAAATTCCCCCACCTCCCACTGTAACTTTAATCCTGTCCGAATGGGCCTTTAGTCAATTAAGTGAATTGTTGAAGGAGTGCTGGCATCGTACACTTCCTGTCCTGGGCAGGTGCTGGAGGCTGCAGTCGTCTCTTCAGGTCGACTGTCTTTCAGCTCTTCATGCTGACTGACCTGGAAACAAACAAAAACAAACAAGCTTATGAATCTGGAATCATTGTTCAGGAGTTACTGACCACATTGTTCAGTTGAAACAGTGAAAAAAGAGATCGCAACAAACAACAACAGGCTTCCAGAGTTTGGATATAAATTACAGCTTTGTGAAGAGGTCCAAAGATTATGTGGTAGAGAATGTGCTGAAAACTGTGCCAGAGCTACAACTGTTAAAAGCTCTGTCATTTAGCTCTGAGAAACACTTCCTGTGTTGTGCATGTACTCACACTGGGAGCCGCCTGCTGGTAGCTGCTGCCAGGATTCAGAAACTTCAGGAACCTGTTGGGAACGGGAAGTGTTACGTCATCACTATCAACCAGTCATATTATAATTGACATGAAACGTGCTGTTGGTCTCAGCCAATCACATGAGAGGTACTGTACGGGATTGAGGTCAATTCTCACCTGAACAGACTGAGATTTTTGGTCAGAGCTGCAGCCAGAGACGAGTCTGTGTCCTCCGACGAGTCACTGAACACGAGAGCAGGTCAGTTAACTTAGATTTACATTAAAGAAAAATAAATACAGTATACTATGACTCAATCAATCAAAATATTTAATTGCGATTAATCTCATGATTGTCCATAGTTAATCACGATTAATCGCAAATTAATCACACTATTTTATCTGTTCAAAATGTACCTTAAAACCTCTGTTCAACAGTAAACTGCTGAACTGATCTAAACGTGTGCTCACCTCTCTGCAGCAGCAGCGTCTGAGCCATCCTTTGACTGGCTGCCTGGAGACAGTTGTTCGTCTGCGACCTTTGACCCGCTGCCTTCCTCAGAGGTCATCAGCTCATGTTGTTGGCTCTAAAGCAGCAGAGAGGTCAGAGGTGAGGACGTGTGGATATTTCCTGGAGAACTGACGGTAACATGGTGAGCAGAGCTGCTGACCTGAGGTTGAGAGGGAGCCGTCAGCCAATCGGTCGTCAGCCAATCACCTGCTCCGGCTGCAGAGTCAAAGCTTGAAGAAACAGCTGAAAACAAGCATCGGTTCAGACTTCATCACATGGAACTGACATGAATCCAAGCTGAAGTCATGTGAGTGTAAGTCCACTAAGAATTTCTTTAGTAGTAAAGTCTGTGTGGGAAACACTGCTCCATCCGCGGATGAACATCATGTGATATGAGCGAAAGCTCCAGAAACACATCGGTGTGTGTGTGTGTGTGTGTTTACCAGCAGGTGGTTGGGTTGTTTGTGCTGTCGGCTGGTTTGAGCTCGTGCAGACAGTTTGGGTTAAGATGCTGGAGGACAACATGACGGGATACTTGTCCACCTCGTCCAGCCCGCCGCTGTCAGCTGACTCTCTGCTGTAATACGCAAACTTCTTGGCCACCAGATCGTCGTTCACACAGATCTGAAAAATATCATCAAAATCTTGGTGATTCTTTGGTCTTTATGTGTAACAATATAAATAATAAATGAAGGTGGCAACACAATAACTATCGAACATAACCAAAAAAACAAGAGAAGGGCCGATGACAACGTTGGATGTTAGAGATACTAATGTGTAAGGAATGTCTTAAGACGAGACGACTGGCACATCTTATGTATATTTATGTCTGTATCAGTGCTCAAAGTGGGCCGAAGCTCACCGGTACGCTGTACCAGCATTTCTACATTTTACTCCTTTTTTTTTTATTTGTGAACAAATATAATCATTGAAATATTATTTAAAACTTTTCTGAATCTGCTCTTTTAGTTTAAACATTTCCAGAAGAATTAAATGTTCAGACAAAGGCTGTGATAAATAATAAAATAATCATTTAACTAATAATAATAATGGTCCACAATTCTGTAAAATTGCATAGTTTTAAGTCAAAAACCTTAATTTTCTTCAACCCAATATATCTTTTATTCAGTGTATAAATTATAATGTGTATAATATGTAGGAGCATCCTCACTGGGACCTGGATGATACCCTACTATACTTTAGGCTACAATAACACAGGAGAGCACTTTAACTATTAACACTAAACACATCACTTTAACCCTATAATGTTCCAGTTGGAATATTATTGGGGTATTAGAGGCCTACTATAGAAGATGCATAACCCAAGTATAATAATAT
The DNA here is from genome assembly GCA_916701645.2 of Sebastolobus alascanus. Classification (NCBI taxonomy): domain Eukaryota; kingdom Metazoa; phylum Chordata; class Actinopteri; order Perciformes; family Sebastidae; genus Sebastolobus; species Sebastolobus alascanus. The sequence goes on along the minus strand of CAKAOJ020000157.1, from coordinate 276,073 downwards.
AGTAATAAAACCACAGCTGGTTATGACTGACAGAGTATAACACGCTTAAAGAAATAATGAATAAATAGGAATAAGTCACAAGAGATTGCTGATACACAAGCCAACATGTGAATAAGAGAGTACTTGCACTTATTTTTTCCACTTCGAGCACTGTCTGTATCGATCTCTGTGTCAAAACTAAAGGTTTGAATCTGTTTTTCTGAATTAATGTTAAAATGTTAGATTCAAAGTTCACCTTGATGTTCCCTACGGTCAGGTAGAGCTCAATAGAAGTGGAGTCTGACTCGAATTCAAGCAGCACGGCCTCGGTCCGGGTCGACGCTGATGGAAGGAAGCAAAAAGTGACTCGTCGTGAGTGGAAATACGTGTTAACATCAGTCTCACTGCCCGGCAGCTCATCAAATGTTGCTTCTAAGATGAAAAAACCACAGAAAAAAAAAACACACATTGTTCATCTATCTGCCGTGCTGCTCACCTTGCAGCAGGTTGTGCAGGTAGAGAGTAGCAGAGCTGTCCCACTGAGTGGACGGACTGCAGAGGAAAAGAATAAAGCATCAAGCTGAGAGTGGATTTAACTTCACAGCACAGAGATTCAGCGGGTTAAGGAGAAAAAGGACATTTCTGAGGACTGTGACACATATCCATCAACAGTTCAGTCGTAAGCAGTGAGCTTGTCTTACATGAGCCCCGTCTTCTCCTCATAGACAGACACTCGCAGGGTTGTTGGTTTGATTCCCGCCAGGTGGAACCTCATCACCCAGAAAGGCAGCTGGAGGAAGGTCTGCATAGCGATTCGGATCCTTGTCAAACAAAAAAGTAAAAAAATCAAAACAGCACAGACACACAAACATCTCTCAGTTCCCCAAACTCCTTCACATGATCATGGTTTTACTGCCTTCAGGCCTTAAATGTCTTCATTTCATGCTCCAACAATTTATCTTTTTGATAAATACAATAAAAAACTACTTTATTTGGAGACCAATAAGGTAAAAGGGCAGTGGTCCAGTGTTGAGGAGGACTGGTACAGCTCTGGTCTTACTGGTCTGAGGGGACGACGAGTCGTTCTCCGTGGTCGACCAGGAGGCAGCGAGCCTGACAGGACACCGAGTCCATGACGATCGACTCCACCACAGCACGACACCACGACTTCATCACTGACCAGTACACCACACACACCTGAGAGGAAGTACAGAAACACACGTCGGCTGTATTCTAAACCTCATACTATACTAGTAGTACAACCTCATACTATACTAGTAGTACAACCTCATACTATACTAGTAGTACTGATTTGGTCAAAATGTAGTATGTAGTATGCAAACAAATGCAAAATCTCCAGTATGCCAAAAGTACCCGGATGTCATACTGATTTGGAAAAAATCTCCAGTATGCATCGGACCAGTCTACCTCGCCTACTGTATCCCACAATGCAAAACTCTGCAAATCTCCGCTACAGGCTACGGTTACAACAACAGCAGCAGCTAAAAACGGCTCGTTTTTTACATTTTTCGTAGCTATTTCATCACTAAATTCACTTTTGAACATTTATGAGGCGAGAAATCAACTGTGTAGATTTTGAATATTGACAGTTTTACAATATTAGATGACGAATCGAACATTTGCTCCAATGTTTTCAGTGTTGAGAAGCTCCACAAACTGCCGTGACAGCTAGCTAGCGCCTGCCAGGGTCGATACCTCACCAGCCGGGCAGTGACGCTCACAGAGCGGCTACAGAGCAGCAGAGTGGCGAGGGAAGAGGAGAGGGAAGGAGGAGAGGGAAGAGGAGAGGGAAGAGGAGAGGGAAGAGGAGAGGGAAAGAGCTGCCTCTGACGGGGCAGAGAGACACCTGCTGAGACAACATGACCCTTTTTTTTTTTGCATTACTCTAATATTTCTAGGGAGATCAGTCCACTGTTTTGTTGCTGTAACTGAAAAAGCAATTTCGTGATCAATGTTTTATATTTCCCGTCTCCCTTCGTTGATGATCCTGTTTGTCTGACTTCAGCATGAGCGGTTAGAATAAATAGTTTAAGAGGTGTTGGAGCTAAACCTGCAGTATCTTATAAAGTAAACAAACATTGGTCACAAACAAATAAAATCAAAGTTGCATTTCTCAATAATATTGTAATAGTGGTACGAGTTCGTTTTTTTGTCCAGTGCTTTAAGAGCTGGTTTAAAGGCTAAAGCCTGGTCTAGCATACTGCAAAATAAATTGCATTCACTGTTTCATACTGCATACTACTGAGGAACGCAGTATGTAGTATGTACGAGTACTGTATACTGCATACAGCATCCGTCAGTAGTATGTAGTAGGTGGTTTCAAATACAGCCATCCAATCCACCCCCAGCCCAATTAAAGTGTCACGAGATCACGGCCCACACCTGAATCAGGAGTGTAAAAATAAGAGTGAAGAACAGACTGCAGGTGTTTCGGGTTACCTGTCCCTCCTCTAACGATGGGGGCTTCAGCTGGCGCAGGTCCTGAGTGACGTCGTGGTAGAAGAGGTTCATCTGAGACAGCAGTCTGTCGTACTGGTCTGTGGTCTCTGCGTCACCGCCGGGACCCCGAACGACCCGACCCCAGAGGCAAGACGGGCTCTCAACCTGCAGAGGCCAGAAAGAAATGTTTCAAAGGAGGCACCAGAACTGGGTCCAATAACATTACACATATACACTCTCTGTTCACATCAAATCAAAAGCAGACAAATCTTTAGAAACAGACTGAAATACTGATGAAAATGGAACCACTGCTTTATTTCAATTTAAAAACTACATTTCTGATCTAATACTGTCCAGATTTCTACACACTGACACTAAATTAATAGTAAGGATAACACCAAAACTCAGCTTATTAATGTAAAGAAATCACTACATTCACATTAAAAGTCCCAGCTGCCTGACGCAGACACAAATGTGACAGGATTGGTGGCGTTTACAGGAAACATTTACTGGCATATTTTTTCAGGTAACTTCACAACTTCTCAATGATGATTTTCCTCTTTTTGTTTGGTTGTTTTGCCTTATCATATATATAGTACACATGATGTAATATCCACATTTGAAACGTGACTTTAAGGAAATTAGCAGTGGTGGAAGAAGTACTCATATCCTTTATTTTAGTAAAAGCAGAAATACTATAGTCTAAAAATACTCGATTACAAGCAAAAGTCCTGAATTCAGAATGTCACTTTAGTAAAAAGTATACAAGTATTATAAGCAAAATGTACTTAAAGATCAAAAGTAAAAGTATTCATTATGCAGAATGGCTCCTTTCAAAGTGTTATATTATTATATTATTCTGTTTTTATCACTAACAAATACATGTAAGAGCATTTTAATATGCTACATGGGTAGATTAGTACTGCATCATATCATAAAAGCATGTGTTTTATAGAAAAATATATAAAAAAGTAACTAACAAATAAATGCAGTGAGTAAACTCCAAAGTTTACTTCTGAAATGTAACTTTAGTGTAGTAACTATGGAGATGGGAACAAGTAAAATCACATACACACCTTACACTTCCTCTTTCCCTTCACAATAAAAGCTCAGTATTGCATTGTATTCGCTACCAGGAAGGAAATCAGACCTGAAGTGTTCCACTAACAATCCACTCAATAATAAAGGTTACACTACCTTTTTGCAGACATGCAACAGAGTTGTGATGTCTCGTCAAACAGTTGTGACTACTACACTTACAGTTTAGAGAAACACTGTTTACACCACGTGTATTTATCCTCCTTTATCCACAGAGTCCTTCCAATAGTTGTCTGAACAGGGCGTTAATTAACAGCCGTTAAAGGCAATCAACCATGAACTTAACGTTAAATCACTTACCTTCAAAATGGATATTTTCAGCATGGTGTGTGTGGGTTCGTCAGTCCCCACCGAAGTCTTAAAAAACATCAGACACTGCAAGAAAACACAACAAGTTAGCTAACTAGCTGGTTTTGCTGTAGCTAACTCAAGTTTGCTAACTAGCTGGTTTTGCTGTGGCTAACTCAAGATAGCTAACTAGCTGGTTTTGCTGTAGCTAACTCAAGATAGCTAACTAGCTGGTTTTGCTGTGGCTAACTCATGATTGCTAACTAGCTGGTTTTGCTGTGGCTAACTCAAGATAGCTAACTAGCTGGTTTTGCTGTTGCTAACCCGAGTTAGCTAACTAGCTGGTTTTGCTGTGGCTAACTCAAGTTAGCTAACTAGCTGGTTTTGCTGTAGCTAACTCAAGATAGCTAACTAGCTGGTTTTGCTGTGGCTAACTCAAGATAGCTAACTAGCTGGTTTTGCTGTAGCTAACTCGAGTTAGCTAGCAGTTAGCACCCGTTAGCACCCGCAGCTAATGTTAGCTACCGTTAGCTTACCGGCGTCGATACACTACAACGTTATTTCGCGACTAAAATGCCCCTTAAATGAAGCCGATTTCGGCAGGTGTTCATTTAAGCAATGTTTAGTATTTTCTCCGGTTTGTTTTCCATGTAATTCGGCCGGTAAACGTACCTGTTTCCGAGCTTTTGAACGGGGGAATTGACGGTGAACCGGTGTTGAAGCTCGATCTGATTGTGACCGTTAGAGGTCATCAAAGATCGTATATTAACCAAGAGGTGAAAGTCAAGTGTTCGCTCCATTTGCAAACATCGGCGCCCAGCAACAGTTTTGGACTGAAGGCGACTACCGGACGCCAGTAAAAACCTACAAAGTGCACGTACAAAAGTAAAAACAAAATAATTTCAATTCTACTGTCATATTCTACCGACATGGCCCCGTGTTGACCGATGAAATATTATAAATATAATAAGCAAAATGGCGGCTGCAGCTGTTGTCCAAAAAAAAACACCGGAGCTTCATCTCTTTGCTTCTATACTCTTTGAGGTCACTGTGAAGACACCAGTTTCTCCCCAGGTGAGAGGGTGGGTCTGAATCACCTCAATTAATGTGGCAGTAGGCAACAATTTTTTGGCATAATTTGGCAAACATTCCATAATAACCTTTCAGCATATTGTAATTCAAGTGTTCTGAGAGAAAACTAGACTTCTGCTCCTCATCATGTCTCTGTTTTCAGGCTTTAGAAAAATCTAGCCCGTGACGGCAGATTTTGACCAATCACAGGTCATTTCAGAGAGAGAGAGCGTTCCTATTGGCTGTGCTCTGGTCATGTGACCAGAACTTGGCCTCCTTCAACAGATTTTACAATGGCGGCTGGGTCACAAACTTTCTCATTTTACAGCTAAACAGTAACTACAAGATGATTCTGAAAACATTTGAGGCGAGAAATAGGCATTACAGTAACAGAATATTGATTCATATTTGATCAGCGCTGCCTAGTTTGACCGTTTGGTCGGAGTTCACGAGTGATTGACAGCCGGCTCTCATAGACTGCAGCTGGCAGCGGACCTTGTTTTCCTCCGGTAAGTGAAATCCTTCAGATGCCGTTAGGAGCACCGGAGGACACAGTAGGACACAGAGGAACAGGATTTTTTTTCAGGTTACCTGTTTCATGTACTACTGTCAAGATATAGCGGCCGTTTTCTAAAAATAACTTTTTTAAATCATATTTGCGCCAATATCGCATACTGCAGCTTTAATGTAGGAAACAATCAAGGCTAAATGTGCAATCTCATGTTCAGTAATTTTACCACTTAACAATGTTACTGCTGTTACAAAACCTAGTCTTATAGGTGTGGATGTTACACGAAGAATCAAACAGACTATAATAGTTTTGAAGCATTTAGTCATATTAGAAATACATTAAATAGCCTATTATATCATATTTGTTATGCAAAGAAAGCATTATTAAATGCACAGCTAAAAATACATGAAATGTTAAACCACTAAAATTTAATTGAAATAACAAATTTAGAGTATATTTACACCATATTATAATATTTTTGGACGAACAAACATATCATGAACATATCATGATTAAAAACTAGCAGGTTTGTTTTATTTAGAATAAATTTATACCCTTAACATTAAGTTTGTCATTGACCTTTGGGCGGTCTTCACACTTCCTGTTTGAAGATATCTCCGCCCTAATCTATGATTGGACATTCGAGAAGTCATGTGATTTTGACCACATAACACCACAGCTTGCATTAACCAATGGTTTTTATTGACTTTTATTTGTTTGAGGAAGACCTAGACATGCTGGAGCTGAGGTGTGTTAACATTATGATCTTCATAAAAAAAACGGAGTTTCTTCTCTTTGCTTCTACGCTCTTTGGGTGAAGACACCAGTTTCTCCCTAGGTGGGAGGGTGTTTCTGTGGCTCTTTTTTCCCTTAATATTTTAAAATCTTTTACTCTGTCAATATTGACATATTGTGTAAATAGATTTGACAGATGATTGTGTACCAAAGTATAAATTATGACCAGTTTGGCCCTCTCATGTACACATTTCATGGGAGTCACAGAGCTAAGGATGTCTGATATACAGTGGCAGTGGTGGAAGAAGTATTCAGATCCTTAAAGTAAATGTAAAAGATAGATAGATAGATAGATAGATAGATAGATAGATAGATAGATAGATAGATAGATAAATAGATAGATAGATAGATAGATAGATAGATAGATAAATAGATAGATAGATAGATAGATAGATAGATAGATAGATAGATAAATAGATAGATAGATAGATAGATAGATAGATAGATAGATAGATAGATAGATAGTAACTTTATTGATCTGATTGTTACTGAGTTGATTGTTAGTGAAACATTTCAAGTTTTACTTCCTTCCTGTTGGTAACTACAATGCAGTGCAGAGCTTTTATTGTGAAGAGAAAGCGGAAGTGGTAATGTGTGTATGCATGCTGCTGTGACTGTATCGAATCTAATATTGTAAAACTGTCCATATTCGAAATCTACACAGTTGATTTCTCGCCTCAAAAAATTTCAGAAGTGAATTTAGTGATGAAATAGCTACGAAAAATGTAGCCTGTAGAGGTCCAGCGCTTTGCATTGTGGGATACAGTAGGCGAGGTTTTTTATTATTATTTTTATTTTTATTTTTTTTATTTCAAAAGTTCAATACAATATAATCACATGTACCCAGATGTTTCATTACAGTTCTGCTAAATTATCTTGCGGTATAAAAATAAATTGTAAATTGTACAACAAATAAACTAAAGAAAGGAAAAAGAGGAATAATACAGTAGGCGAGGTAGACTGGTCCGATGCATACTGCAGATTTTTTCTAAATAAGTACAACATCCGGGTATTTCTGGCATACTGTAGATTTAGCTTCTGTTCGCACACTGCATACTAAGGTTACATACTACATTTTGGTTAAATCTTTTTTTTTTTTTTTTGTAGTCTTTTTTTTTTTTTTTTTTTTTTTCAGAACTTTTTTTTCAACAAAAGACAAGTACAAAAGTATAGGGAATACAATAAACAGTACAAAACAAACAAGACAAAAAAAAACAAAAAAAAAAAACTTAATACCAGAGGAGGCTGGGGGTGCATCCCAAAACTCTTAATTGCATCTTCGTTTCCCTCACTTGCGTCTTTTCCTTGCGTCTTGCGTCTCTCCATGCTTCCCTGGTGGGCGGGACTAAGACGCAAGGAAAAGACGCAAGTGAGGGAAACGAGGATGCAATTAAGAGCTTTGGGATGCACCCAAGGAAACCATGCTGGGAGAGAGGAAACGAGGTTGCTTGTTTCTCTCGCGAGATCTGGTAACATCGCGTGATTTCCCCTGTTGTCCTGCAGGCGTCTGCTGCTGCTCAGCTGCACCACCGAGCTGAAAGACGAAGAAGACATTTGGACGTTTTGGAGGCAACAGAAACCAAACAAGCCAGCTAACGTCCGTTGTTTTGAGCTCGTCTGCATGTATACAGTTCCCCCTCTTTATAAAGTATCCAGAGAGCGTTTAATACGTGTTTTATTGAACCACATGGAGACCAAAGCTTTGCTGAACGCGCTTCCTTACGGACACGTTGCTGCCAGCGAGAAGTGGAGAAACTCGACCCTCATTCACAGTTTAAAGGGTAATTCACTGATGCTATCAATGCCGAACTGAAGAGTGTACACTAAAGTGACAGACGAGCCTCCTGAGAATAAATTATATCATTTAATATTATCTTCTTTTGATGATTAGAGTGACATTTCATACTTGTTTGAATGGAGTTCTGCATGAAAGTCATGTCACTAGAACTTGCATTCACTATTGGATATTGTGGAATTTATGTCCTCCTTGATATCAGAACACGTACCTTTTAAATTTAATTTAATGTCACTCAGCAGTCAGGGCAAATTGATTAATTGTTGTTATTTTTTTTTTTGTATTTACTGATTTCATTTTAATATATCAGATTGGGCTTTGTTTTTTTTTTTTTTTTTTTTTTTTAAATTTTATGGACCAAAGGATTAATCAAGACTATAATTTTGAGATTAATCAATAGTAAAAAAAACTTTCATCATTATCTATTGTCTTTCTTTGCTTGCACAATGCACTTTGCATTATTTAAGGTGAGCTTCATGTGACCTCTAGTATGTGATGTCTTTTATCTTTCTTTGCTCACAAAGAAATGTTTATAAAGTCTGTCAAATGCAAAATGCAGCTCGTCTCTGCAGATTGAAGAATGGCAATGCATCTTTTACTGAAATATTAGGACTTTTATTAGGGCTGTGTATTGGCAATAATCTGGTGATACGATACGCATCATGATACAGGGGTTACGATTCAAAATATTGCGATATATTGCAATACTGTAAGCAAGGAGCGATTTATTTATTTATTTATTTTTTAATCTAATTTTAGGAAAACTGTCAGGTTGTATCTTTGCGTATGAAATAAAGTATTGACTTAGTTAATCTTTGCATGTAAACTACTAATATAAAATCAATAGTGTTTTTGAGAATCGATACAATATCACAAAACAAAATATTGTCTCGATGCAAAAAAAAAAAAAAATGCACTCATGAACGAGCTTTGCTTCCGCTGTAGGTGGAGGTGTGAAAATCCTCTTTGAGAATGAGCTGGGCGTGGCAGATTTCCACCTGCCCAACAAAAGCTGCATCCTGTACGTGTCCGAGTGCGACATCATAGCCGGAAACAGCTACAAGAGGAAGCTGGTCCGCTACAGAAATGTGAGTTTAATGAACGAGACGACGGACAGAGCGGTTTTGCTAAAAGTCTCTCTGTGATGCTCTGTCTGATATGAACTGTGTTTTTACAGAGCAGCAGTAGTTTCCAGGAGCTGGTGTTGGTGGAGAACACCAGACTCAGTGAGCAGTACTTCGCTGCTGTGCAGAAGTTTGTGGTGTTTGACCTCGGACTGACTCTGCTGCCGGTCAGCGGGCAGACTGAAGCCTCGCAGCTCATCAGTCAGATCGTGAGTAGTGAAGACAAAACAATAAAAACCAGTGTGGTTCAATGTGTTGATTCAACTCCTTTTAGGCTTATTTTGTCCTGTTATCTGTGTTTCAGTCGCTGTTCCTCTTTGCTAAAACAGTTTTTTGTGTTTGACATATATCCTCACTATTTTTGAGTCTTTCCACTTAAACGGAATCTCTGTAAGTATCAGAAGTTGCTTGTTAACAGTGACACCTGTGGCCGTTAAATCAACGAAAGTCAGCATGTGCTCGCACTACGTAGACGCGAGCAAGCATCGATCAAAACAGTGATGGTACGTTTCCACAGCCTCCGTCCTTTCCACGCTTCCCATTCATTGTCTATGTAAGCAGCCGTGCAATGCATTCTGGTAGAATGGCGGCGCGATTTGGCCGCTCCTCATTTGCGTAAAGTTGAGGTCTGGGCTACTTTATGCAAATCAGGGGCGTCCGGCGTGACTCGCCGCCTATAGAAACTTTTAAACTAAACATTGTCGATCCAAAATAAAGACAGATTCAGCAACTGCGTGGATTATTTCTCGCATTAAATGTTTTCAGAAACACGTTTCGGTGAACTATTTTCGTGATTTAAGAGAAGAAAGTTTCCAAACGAGCCGCCATGTTGGTTCCGGTTTCAAAGCTGGGGAAAGCGTTCGTCCAATCAGGTGCCTTGTGTCTAGTGGCAGCCCATCAAGCGTCCAATTCCTCACCGTCACGTCCCCAAGACAAACACAGATCCTTGGTGTAAAGGAAAAGTAAAGCAGTACGCTTTGTTGTCTGCTGCTGATTTTCCAACCTGCTCTGATCGTCTCCAGGTTCACGGGGAGGGCAGAGAGAACCCCTTCAGGAGGAGGACTTCGTCTCGGCTGCTGGACCCGCTGGTCCTGGCTCTGGTGCAGCACGTCCCCGGGGTCGGCAGGGTCAAAGCTCTGGCCCTGCTGCAGGAATTCTCCAGCGTCCAGCAGCTCTGCAACGCCGCCCCCGCCGAGCTGGAGCCCATCGTGGGTCAGGCTGCGGCTCAGCAGATCCACGGCTTCTTCCACAAACCCACCGCTGCTGGAACCTGAAGGCTCGACTCTGGGTCTTTATTTAACCAGGCACGTTTGGATTTAACGGTAACACTTTGGCTCACATTAACTCTTTATGTGAAAGCCTGCTCGAAGAAATCTAACCTTGTGTTTCTTTAAGTGCACAAACTTTAAGAAACACTAGTTGCGTCTGTTGACTATGTGGGCGGCCACTTTTTGAAGACGTTTCAGTCTGGACCAAAGTGGAGGACCAACATATCCGTCCTGAGAGCCGCGCTGCGAACACGGGTTAAAATAGAGAGCTTGGAAATTGACGTAGGTTTTTTTTTATTTTGGCCGCCGACCTCACTGTATCATTTTCTGTTTGATTTTTTTTTTGTTTTGCACTCTGCACTTTTGCATCCACAATAAACAAATATCAGTCATTTGTAGCATCAATTGTCCCTTTTAACGTTTTGAGTTCTTGGTGTGTCAGGGCCCTCAGTCTGCAGAGCCTTGAAGCACTGTATGGAAAGCTGTTTTAACATCTAATAGCTAGAAAGGATATTCATTAGAGATATCTGCAACGTCATTTTGCAGAGTCAAAACTCTAATTCAAGATATCCCTAATTCTATTCTGACTAGAACGATTCAAACTACTTTTACCATTCATGTGTATGGGGTTTCTCATTACGGATATCCACAATTCAGTTGCAGATATCCACAACTGAATTGTGGAAATCTGTAATTCCAGTTCCAGATATCTACAATTTAATTCTGACTAGTCAGAGTTCCAGTTCAAGATATCTTTAATTCCCCCTCGATTGAAGATATCTACATTGTCATTTTTAGATATCTAAAATTAAATTATGACTAGTCAGGATGACGTTGTAGATATCTCTAACTGGAGTTACGGATAGTCATAATGTAATGACAGATATCTTGAATTAGAGTTGTGACGAGGTGAAATGACGTTGCAGATATCTGTAATTACATCAGCAGCAACGGCAAGTGGGATGTGAAGCTATTCAAACATACGATGGCGCTGCACTGCAGCCGTGTGGGTTTATAAAGTGTGTCTAAATCTACAATACGCTGTAAATTTCTACCACAACTCTCTATTGAACGAAGCTCTCGTTGGCCACAGATTCCTCGACGATGAGCTCTTTTTCTATTTCATGTCATTTTCTAACTATCTGATCCACAGCGGTCCCTGAACAACTCGTCTCACAGCCGGCTGCACGTAGAGACCGATGTTATAACGTGTCCAGCTCGGAGGACTAAAGGCTGGTTGTGATTAAAATGAGCTTATAGCTCGTTGTCTACCTCACTACGGTTAGAAAGAGACCTCAACTTATGAGTTATTGATCCGGGAAGTTTGAATCTGTGAATATCTTTTCCAACTTTACCGAACTATCCGAGTTAGCAAAAAGCTTCTGCTGACACTGTTCAGATGCTTTGTTGGGCCGATATCCAATGGGAACAACTCTGACTAGTCATAATGAGGTTATAGATATCTGTAACTGTTATTTAGGATAGTCAGAACTGAGCTACAGATATCTCTAACTGTCGTTTTGACTATAGTCACAATGACGTTATAGATATCTGGAATAAGAATTCTGACTAGTCAAAATGTAATTGTAAATATCTCTCATGTTAATTCCGGATAGTCAAGCTTAGCTATTAAATGTTAAAACGGCTTGCCATAAGCCCCGCCCCCTGCTGCTGAACAGAGCGCTGTGTGCTTGGTTATTCAAAGTTTATTAATATGAACGTGTCCAGATTGCACCAAATTCACTATACAGTACTCCATGAGGTCCTCAGCAAAACACCCGCCGAGTGTGAAGTCGATCGGACGAGCGGTTCTCGAGATATGCGAAGGACACACAGACAGACAGACAGACAGACAGACAGACAGACAGACAGACAGACAGACAGACAGAAGGACACACAGACAGACAGACGGAAGGAAAGACAGACAGACAGACAGAAGGACACACAGACAGACAGACAGAAGGACAGACAGACAGAAGGACAGACAGACAGACAGACAGAGATCCTTTACTTTATAGTCAGATGTCTGTGATTGTTTTGTGGCTGTACTGTACATGCTGTTCATGACTGATGTGTTTTTAAAATGCTCTTCTCTCAGCTCATATGTTGTTATTTCAACTTCTGTTGAATGTAATATTTATTGTGACCTGAAGGGATTCTGCTGGAGGACCAGTTTCCAGCTGCCTGATGTTTGGTGGATCAGAACCGGCGTCCGCTCTGTCTCAGCTCCGTCAGAGAGGACAACAAATACATCCTCAGGACGACACTGCCAGAGGAAACAACTACAAATGGTACCAAACCTTCTTCCAGTTCCTTGACACTGCAGTGCTGAATAGTTTCATCTTGTCTTTTTCAAATTTCAGCTATGTTATTTATTGTTTATAATACTGTTGTATATAATATAATATATAATAATATTTACTGGCACTTCCAACAAAAACCTTATCCAAGGTTCACGGTTCTTTATTTGTCATATGTCAATTCCAGCAAAGCCGTCGTTGGCAATGAAAGTCTTCGGTCTCAGGTTCCCTCAACAATGCTCATAAAATATGTATATATATAAAAGGAGAAATCACACAAGTAAATGTAAAATGATAATCTAAGGCATAAAATAATGCAGTTAAAATAAATATAAACACAAGTAAATATAAAATAGTAATGTAAATGTAAATTTGTAATTTAGTTGAAGACAGTATTTCAGAGAACTAAATGTAAACAGGATGTAGTATTTATATATAATATTTATATGCATGATGAGAAGTAATAAATATACACGGGGGCAAAACAGGGATGTAGTATGTAATAATGAGAAATACTAAAAATATATACAGTAGACAGGAATGTAATATGTATATATTAGGGCTGACCCGAAAGCTTCGAAGCTTTGACCGTTGCCATGGTAATCGACCTCCAAATCAGTATTCAAATGCTTCGTTTTTTTTTGTTTATATATAAGTATGTAATAATAATGTATAAATCCCAAAATAGCCCATGAAATAAGGAATAATTCCACAACATTATTCATGATTAATATTCAACATTATATACTGTACAGTGTATATTTATATATAGATATATATATATATCTATATATAGATATATAGATATATATATTGGGATTTATACATTATTATTACATACTTATATATAAACAAAAAAAAAACGAAGCATTTGAATACTGATTTGGAGGTCGATTACCATGGCAACGGTCAAAGCTTCGAAGCTTTCGGATCGGCCCTAATTAGCCCTTTATACTACAGTAGATGAGTGTCAGCGTGCCCCCAGCTTGGAGAAACAGACAAGAGCACCGACACCGGAGCATAGCAATGTACTGCTGTGGATGGGGCAAAAAGTCGTAATATTATGAGAATAAAGTCAGAAGTTTTTGAGGAAAAAAAGTCGTAATATTATGAGAATAAAGTCAGAAGTTTTTGAGGAAAAAAAGTCGTAATATTATGAGAATAAAATCAGAAGTTTCTGAGGAAAAAAAGTCGTAATATAATGAGAATAAAGTCAGAAGTTTATGAGAAAAAAAAGTCGTAGTACTATGAGAATAAAGTCAGAAGTTTCCGAGAAAAAAGTTGTAATATTATGAGAATAAAGTCAGAAAGTTACGAGAAAAAAAGTAGTAATATTATGAGAATAAAGTCAGAAGTTTACGAGAAAAAAAGTTGTAATATTATGAGAATAAAGTCAGAAAGTTACGAGAAAAAAAGTCGTAATATTATGAGACTAAAGTCATAAGTTTATGAGAAAAAAAGTCGTAGTATTATGAGAATAAAGTCATAATATTATAAAGTAGTAATTTTACATGTTATTTTAGAGGTGAAATAGAGCAGCGTGCCGCCTGTCTAAAAATGAGGATTGGGAGCATCTTGTGAAGTTATACTTTAGTTTAGGTTTCCGTAAATAACCAAATACTTAATCTTTTGGTACATCAGCACCACATTATCATCAGTATCAGGACCTTGAAAAGATTATTAAAGAAACTGGGTTTATTCTGAAGAAAGAACCACACGGACCTGATGGGGAAACTGACTCTTTAGAGGAGGAGGAAATTACTTTTTTCTCTCGTAATATTATGACTTTATTTTTATTAAATTATAAGTTTTTTCTCATAATATTATGACTTCATTCTCGAAATCTCAGATTTTTTTCCCCTCAGTGTGGCCCTAATACTCCGTCGTAGTGTTCCCCTTTAAGTCTCAAGTGCTATTTCTTTACTTAGACGTGTGTTAAAACATTTGAAAAACCTCTCAGACTGCAGTCACAGCTGAGTTGGTTAGATATTAGTTATAGATAAACTATGTGTGTTGGAACGGGTGGCAATGACACAAAAAGCTCCCCACTTACTAGAGAGAGTACTTGTACCAATTAGACTTAGATTTAATTGTGCTCCTGCATTCATGTAACCTGCTTAAGCATCAGACTGTGTAGTTAAAATAAATATAAATATATTTAATATATAAATAAAATGTATTATTATTATTATTAGTTATTTATTAACAGCATGACCTCATATGAACACAGGCTGCAGTTGAACTCCACTAGAGGACGTCCTCAGATGTCCCTTATTCTCTACAAACTAGTAGCACTGGTTTAGTTCACATCAGCTGCTCAAACACAACTAAACCCTTAAATAACACTATATTATCTGATACTACCAACTATCTCAAATGTGATGCAGTGTTGGAGCTCGTCAACTGAAGTCAGTTTGAGAAAAGCTGATGGTGTTTTTTAATCACATGATTTGGTGTCATTATAGAAACACCATCAGCTGTTTTTTTAGCTTTGATATCAATCAAAAACAAAATAACTTAATCAGACACGATAAGAACTTTAGTTTGCTTTTGTTTATTTAAAAAGAGAAAAGGAGAGAAAAGCAAATCACATTTGTCTTATTGATAAATTGCTCTTCAGTAATTTGTGCCAGTATGCAACACTTCTTATATTCACAATGATCAGACAATAAAAAGTTATTTTTATAAAACTGTCACTATATCCTGACAGTAGTGCATGAGACAGATAATATGTGATACAAAATCATGTTCCTCTGTGTCCTCCTAGTGCTCCTAACATTTGCAAGATTTCACTGCGGAAAACAACCATCACAAAAAATATACATGACAATAAATGAAAGTGAATCTTTCTGTAGAAA
Source organism: Sebastolobus alascanus (assembly GCA_916701645.2). Classification (NCBI taxonomy): domain Eukaryota; kingdom Metazoa; phylum Chordata; class Actinopteri; order Perciformes; family Sebastidae; genus Sebastolobus; species Sebastolobus alascanus. The sequence continues at coordinate 260,526 of CAKAOJ020000157.1, read as the reverse complement.
ATCAGATGGTTGTTCTATTCAGTGTGACTGAGAGGAGAGATGATCAGAGGGGCAGAGTTTTTACCATCATTATTAGGACAAGGACTAAAGAATGGGTAGAGTTTCTCAGTGAAGGAGCAGCCAGTAAAGGAGTAGATAAGAGCTGCAACATCAACATCATAAAAGGAGACCAGACCCTCCTCATAATCCACAAACACCCCCACCTTCTCAGGCTGAGACTCCAGAGAGAGACGGACTGCAGGGCCAGCACAAGCTCTGTACTCATTTTTATTCCTCAAACATATCATCCAGTAACCATTCTGAGGAGACAGTATGATTTGTCCCTTCCTGTTGATCGACTCTCTGACCACTCCTAAATCCCAGTCAGTCTTCCCTTTAACCTGAACCTCGTAGTAAAACCTTCCTGAAGAGAAACTCTGCTTTGCTAAGACACAGGGACAAGGATCAAATCTCTCTGGGTTGTCTGGGAGATTCTTCTTTACATCACCATGTTTAACTTGCTTTCCATCATCAGACAGGATGAGGTCAGGATTTGCTGTATCAGGATCAAGTGTCACATCCACTGCAGACTGCTGGACCCTCTTCAGCTCGGCTTCAAACAGCTTCTTCATCTGTTTACTGAGCGTCTCCTCCAGCTGATTCACAGCTCTCACCACAGTCCCCTCATATGAAGGTGGACGGACGCTGACTCCTGTCCAGTCCTTGGTGGGTGGAGCAGCGTTCAGGGACGTGAAGCTTTGGAGGAGGTGGAGGTGGTCTTCAGAGCGTGAGAGCTGCTTCACTTCAGTGCTTCTCTTCTTCAGCTCAGAGATTTCCTGTTCCAGCTCTTTGATGAAGCCTTCAGCCTGTTTCTCTGTCTTTCTCTGCTTCTCTTTGATCGTGTCGATGAGCTCGACCTGGCTTCTCTCAACAGACTCCTTCAGAGCGGTGAAGACCTGAACACCATCTGCTATCTCTCTGTCTGCATCTTCCTTACTGAGCCCCACTGAGTGTTTCATCTCCTGAATCTTCAGTCGTCTCTTCTGGATCATCTGCTGAATTTCAGCCTCTGTCTTCCCCAGCTCGGCCTTCTTTCCTTCATATCCTTCTTTCAGAGGAACAACATCATGTGTCTTGTGGTCTGAAACAGTGCAGAGCATGCAGACACACATCTGGTCGGTCTTACAGAACAGCTCCAGCAGTTTATCGTGCTTCGTACACATCCTGCCTTCCAGGTTCTCCACAGGGTCGATCAGCTGATGTCTTTTCAGGCCTGACCTTGTCAGATGAGGCTCCAGGTGAGTCTCACAGTAGGAGTCCAGACACACCAGGCAGGACTTCAGGGCCTTCAGTTTGGTTCCAGTGCAGACGTCACAGGGAACTTCTCCTGGTTTGGCAGCTTGTTGCTCTGAGCTGCTGCTGCTGGCTTTCTGTTGAGCTGACTGTCTGAACTGAGCAGCCATCTCAGAGATGAAAGTATTGACCTGCAGCTCAGGTCTGGTGTTGAAAACCTCTTTACAGTTGGGACACTGACTCTGGACATTAATATCCCAGTGTTTAGTGATGCAGGTTTTACAGAAGTTGTGTCCACATGGTATGGTGACTGGATCAGTGAACACATCCAGACAGATGGAGCACAGAAACTGATCTTCAGTCAGCAGACAGCTGGCAGCAGACATATCTACACTCTGAGGACAAAAAGAGTGAAAAACAAAACTGTAATTACCTATCTTTTAATTATTTGTTTAATAAAATCAAACTATGGTTAGTGGAATATAATGAGAGTCATCCTGAACGCTGTCATATTGCATCCAACTGAGGGCCATATTTATTTAAAAAATGGTGCAACGCAAATATGTGCTGTGGTCGTCAATGAATTTGATGGCATCTATTCAGCGTCTGATTCATTAAGACGGCACATTATGCAGTCAGGTCATGCTGCGAGTGTAATTATTAATACATTAGCAAGCATTAACCTACACACGTTTATGGGAAATGAAAAGCAGATATAATAAGACAAATCAAAGACACACAAACTTTACAGGAGCCTAAATTAATTTAATACTTTTAGTTACAAGATTCTGATTATAATACAAAATATAAGTCAACTAATATTATGATGTATTTATTTTGGACTAAGCTACCCAGCAATATGTAAAGTTGTTAAAATGAGCTCCACCTTTACCAGCTGCAACATTAAAGTGATGAACACATTAATGCATCAATAATAATGATCCAATAACATAATATATATTATTCTGAAATGAGCCTTTCAGCATAATGAGTACTTTTAACTTTTAGTACTTTAGTATATTTTGATGATTATACCTTAGCACTTTTACTTAAGTAAAATTTTTAATGCATGACTTTTACTTGTAACAGAGTATTTCTACACTCTGGTATTACTACTTTTACTCAAGTCAAAGATCTGAGTATGGAGGGCCGAACCTGTCAAAATAAATAAAAAATAAATAAATAAATGAGTAAATTACTAATAAATAAATTAATATTAAAAATAAGTGTAGGCATTAATTAATTGATGAAATGTAACATAATTTGTTTTAAATTGCTTTATTCATTTATCTTTGTATTAATTCCCCTATTTATCTACTCTTCTAATTTTCCCATTTATTATTCTTTTATTAACTTATATTTATTTATTTAATTTTGCATTTATTTTTTATTAATTTAAAATATATTATTAAATGTATTTATTCATTATTAATTAATTTATGTATTTATTTATTTATGCATTATTTTCTCTTTGCAAGTTCCCCCTATTATTTCCCCAAACTTATTTATTTCTGTATTCTTATCTTTAGACGTTTCTTTTTTACATTTCTTTATGCAATTCTGCTTCATTATACAAATGAGGGGGCTGTCATTCAACTTGTGTCATCATGGGGTCAACTTTTCACCTTTTGGTTGATCGACCACAGAGTGCATTGATCGACTATACATGTTAGCATGCTAGCAGGCTAACGCTGTCTGCTTAGCAACTCCAGTCTTCATCCCCGGCTCCGTACAGTACACTACAATGGAGAGAACGGGCTTGGCGGCTTCCGCCTGGAGGTTCTCACTCTGAACAAGCTCAACCTCGGGGAGGAGACCGGTGGTGGGTCCGTGAAAGAGTTAAACAGTTAAGCTTCAGTTGGTTGGTCTGCACACCTGTACCAGTCGGACAGTGCAAGACCAAAGATCTGAGGCGGGGGGGGTGGAGCAGCCGCAGACTGACAACCCACAGTATGGAGCCGGGGATGAAGACTGGAGTTGATGAGCAGACAGCGTTAGCTTGTACAGTCAATCTATGCACTCAAGATGACCCCATGATGACACATGTTGAATGACAGCCGCCTCATTTGCATAGTGAAGCAGAAATGCATAAAGACATGTAAAAGGAATTATATAAAGAAAAGAATACAGAAATAAATAACTTTGGGGAAATAAATAGGGGGAGTATTGCAAAGGGAAAACAATGCATGAATAAATAAATTTAATAATTATTAAATACATTTCAAAATGATTTTCAACTGATTAAAATTTAATGTAAAAATAAACAAATACATTTAAGTAAATGAAAATATATAAATAAATAAAAAAGGAAAATTAAATAGAGTAGATAAATAGGGAATTAATACAAAGGTAAATACAAAAGATGCAAATTAAAACAGAAATATCAATTTCTGTCACATTTCATCTATTAATTAATGCCTACATTTATTTTTAATATTACTTTTGGTATATTCAATGAGAAATTAATTTATTTATAGAGCAATTTAATAATTCATTTTTGATTTTGGCAGCTTCTGTCCTCCATATTTGAGTACTTCTTTCACCTTTGATGTAAATGCAGCCAAACTCACAATTAAATGTTGTTGCAGCCTGTCGTGATTCTGATTGATGGTCAAGTTCCAAGTTTAATGAACACAAACCAAAACTCTTCATCCACTATTTGTTTACAGTAATCAGATATTGTGTTCATTAATAACAGCCAAATTGCTCCATTTTTCTTTCTAATAATAGTTTTTCAGTTATATAGGCCTATATTTAATTCTCGTTTATTGCCCTCACCACAGCCGTGGGTGTGGCTCCTGTAAATCCCATCTGGGAAACAAGTCTGACTGGTCTGCAGTGTTGGTTTTAGCTAGTGTTTCACAGATAAAAACAGTGTTCACTGTTAAAGTTGATCTGAAAACTTTACATTTAGTTCAGCTGAAGACTGGAGCAGATACGAAGTGAGTCACTGAGCACTGGGTTTCCATAGCAACCAGCATGCCATAGTCTGCTAACTGAGCTTCCTCTCAACGCCACGGTTTGAGACTATTTTTCAAAAATCATACTGAGTTGGTTTGTTTGGTGAATTTTTTGAGACTAAACAAGTGGAGGTGGATCACTCTACCTTTTTTACTCTGTGGGTTTACTTCATTTTTTAAGGCTACCTCTGGCTGATCCCTGCCTGCTGCCACTCACTTGTGACAGCAGCATTTGGCTTTTAGCTGCTTGTTAGTTATTCAAAGTGTGAAGTATAGTATGTCCTAAAAATATAAAAAAAATAAATAAATAAAAAAAAACTTTACAAAAAAGTCAAAGTATAGTATGTCCTAAAAATGTAATAAAAAAATAAATAAAGAAAAAGTATTAAAAAAAGTCAAAGTATAGTACGTCCTAAAAATGTAATAAAAAATAAATAAATAAAAAATAAAAAAAGATTAAAAAAAGTTAAAAAGTCAAAGTATAGTATGTCCTAAAAAACGTAATAAAAAAATAAATAAAAAAAAAGTTTAAAAAAAAGCCAAAGTATAGTATGTCCTAAAAATGTAAAAAAATAAATAAATAAAAAAAAGTAAAAGTATAGTATGTACTAAAAATGTTAAAAAAAAAAAAAAAGTTTTAAAAAAGTCAAAGTATTGTATGTTCTAAAAATGTAAAAAAAAAAAAAAAAAAAAACGTTTTAAAAAAAGTCAAAGCATAGTTTGTCCTAAAAATGTAAAAAAAAAATAAATAAAAAAAAGTAGTATACATTGCAGAAGTATAAACTTCTGATGGTTTAAGCATTGCAGTGATAACATCCCAAGCCCTCTCCCTCTTGTTAATATCATAATTTAAATAAGTAAAATTATAATAGGATTCAATTTTAAACCCCCCAAAACAGAAAGTGATCCTTCATTACTGTCACATCACACATTAAAGGGGGCTTATTATGCTGTTGTGTTTTTTCCCTTTTCTTTGGTGTGTTATATATATTTTTTTGTGCATGTAAAAGGTCTGCAAAGTTAGAAAGCCCAAAGTCCAGGCCAAAGGGAGTTACTCTCCCCCACAGAAACTCTGCTCCTGAACTGCCTGAAACGCCTCGCTTGAAGTCCCACATTTTCTTCTGTAACGTGGTGATGTCACCAAGTAATACATTTGCATAACGGCTAGTTTGGCACGCCCTCAAACAAAGCTAGTTAGAGCGGAGCTGGAGCGAAGTCCAAAGTGTTTGGGTCGGTTGACCAATCACAACAGAGTGGGCCAGCTGACCAATCAGAGCAGACTGGGCTTTTCGAGAGGGGGCGGGGCTAGAGGTCAAACAGAGCGTTTCAGACAGAGGGTGAAAAGAGGTGCTGCAGCACAGCCGGTATGAGAAAGTAAAGCGTTTTTTAAACATTAAAGCATGTAAACATGTTCTAGTAGAAACACAAAATACAAGTATGCACCTGAAAATAAGCACAATAGGTCCTCTTTAAATTATATCATAACACTGCTACCCTGCTGCTAATATGTTGTATGCAAGGACCTCAGTTTAAAATTTGCCCCGGTGACCTTGAGAGGAACTTCCTGTCTGAGTAGAGCTGAAGTTTTGAGTTAATACCGGTTGTTGAAACACAATAAATATTATCGTCTTACATAGGCAGAAACAGAGAAACTGAGAGGAAAGGGTTTGTAGTTCAAGGCTGTTTACCAAAGTGTGTAACAGCTATATAAGTGGTAAAGTTTGAACCTTATATAATCATTAAATCAGATACTGTACTCCAAGAGGAATCTAAGCTAGGCTAGTTAGCTTTTAGCAGGCCTAGTTTATCTGCTGTTTTTTTTCTTTGTTTTGGTTTCTGGTTTCCTCAAAATCTTGACAGTGAGTGCATGTAGTCTCTGTAGGTCAGTGTACTCACCAGTGTTTGGCAGAGATTCTGCTGTGTTGTTGATAAAAAACTGCTATTTTCAGTTGAATGTTTCTTTAGAGAGAAACACAGAGACTTGTCTCGACTGCAGCTCTGCTGTCGCTCAGATGAATGTTTGATTTCATTTAAGGAATGTGACAATTGTCGTGCCATTCCAGTGTTGCTCCTCCTCTTTCTGCTCTGCAGGTGAGGTTTTGCCTTTCAGGTTTGACCTGACTAGTGACACAAGCTTTTACATGCTCTTACAGTCAGACAAAAAAAAAAGGTCAACACATGCAAGAAAATATTGTATCTGTGGATCAGTGGGCTACAACACTCCCTTTACAGTCTCTATTCAATCCCAACATCAATGTTAAACCGAGTGGGGTCTGTCTGTGGACTGCAAAAGAGGGGCGTAACTTAAAGTTGCAGCTGCGGCTGGCTAATTAGCTAGCTAGCTAATTCCACCATTCTTTCTTGCTACACTGATTAGGCGAACAAAGTTGTCACTCATCTGGTGACAGCAATGTGCTTTCCTTCGCTGTGACAAGAGTGTGTGGATGAACCATGAAGGCTGTGTAAGAAATCACTCACTACTTTTTGTAGTGCTTGTAGCCATTTTGTAGTGTTGTCCGAATGTATAGTGAGATTTTTTTTTATAGGCCAACCCTGTATAGTGGACTCAAAGTATCCCACAATGCATTGTGAAAAAAAATCATGCATTGTGCTGAAGAAAAAACGGCAGACGGACGAGATGAAAGAGAGCAGCACGATTGTTGTGGCGCGAAAATAATGTATTTAATGTGAGCAGAGCAGCGCATCACAACACAAACAGCCACAAAGTACTTTGTATTTATTAATTTTGGAAAATACACTTATTGCTTATCTCTTGATTTATCTGGGAGATTCTTCTTTACACCACCATGTTTAACTTGTTTTCCATCATTAGACAGAACAGCTGATGGTGTTTTTAATTACATGATTTGGTTTCATGAGAAACACTATCAGCTGTTCAGTTTTGAAATATATCAAAAACAATAAAACGAGTTAATCAGACACAATAAAAACTTTATTTTTGCTTTTGTTTATTTAAAAAGAAAAGGAGAGAAAAGCAAATCAAATTTGTCTTATTCATAAACTGCTCTTCAGTAATTTGTGCCAGTATGCAACACTTCTTATATTCACAATGATCAGACAATAAAAAGTTATTTTTATAAAACTGTCACTATATCCTGACAGTAGTGCATGAGACAGATAATATGTGATACAAAATCATGTTCCTCTGTGTCCTCCTAGTGCTCCTAACATTTGCAAGATTTCACTGCGGAAAACAACCATCACAAAAAATATACATGACAATAAATGAAAGTGAATCTTTCTGTAGAAAATCAGATGGTTGTTCTACTCAGTGTGACTGAGAGGAGAGATGATCAGAGGGGCAGAGTTTTTACCATCATTATTAGGACAAGGACTAAAGAATGGGTAGAGTTTCTCAGTGAAGGAGCAGCCAGTAAAGGAGTAGATAAGAGCTGCAGCATCAACATCATAAAAGGAGACCAGACCCTCCTCATAATCCACAAACACCCCCACCTTCTCAGGCTGAGACTCCAGAGAGAGACGGACTGAAGGGCCAGCAAGAGCTTTGTACTCATTTTTATTCCTCAACCATATCATCCAGTAACCATTCTGAGGAGTCAGTGTGATTTTTCCCTTCCTGTTGATCGACTCTCTGGCCACTCCTAAATCCCAGTCAGTCTTCCCTTTAACCTGGACCTCGTAGTAAAACCTTCCTGAAGAGAAACTCTGCTTTGCTAAGACATTAACACAATAATTAAATCTCTCCGGGTTGTCTTGGAGATTCTTCTTTACATCACTATCATGTACTTGTTTTCCATCATCAGACAGGATGAGGTCAGGATTTGCTGTATCAGGATCAAGTGTCACATCCACTGCAGACTGCTGGACCCTCTTCAGCTCGGCTTCAAACAGCTTCTTCATCTGTTTACTGAGCGTCTCCTCCAGCTGATTCACAGCTCTCACCACAGTCCCCTCATATGAAGGTGGACGGACGCTGACTCCTGTCCAGTCCTTGATGGGTGGAGCAGCGTTCAGGGACGTGAAGCTTTGGAGGAGGTGGAGGTGGTCTTCAGAGCGTGAGAGCTGCTTCACCTCAGTGCTTCTCTTCTTCAGCTCAGAGATTTCCTGTTCCAGCTCTTTGATGAAGCCTTCAGCCTGTTTCTCTGTCTTTCTCTGCTTCTCTTTGATCGTGTCGATGAGCTCGGCCTGGCTTCTCTCAACAGACTCCTTCAGAGCGGTGAAGACCTGAACACCATCTGCTATCTCTCTGTCTGCATCTTCCTTACTGAGCTCCACTGAGTGTTTCATCTCCTGAATCTTCAGCCGTCTCTTCTGGATCATCTGCTGAATTTCAGCCTCTGTCTTCCCCAGTTCGGCCTTCTTTCCTTCATATCCTTCTTTCAGAGGAACAACATCATGTGTCTTGTGGTCTAAAACAGTGCATAGCATGCAGACACACATCTGGTCGGTCTTACAGAACAGCTCCAGCAGTTTATCGTGCTTCGTACACATCCTGCCTTCCAGGTTCTCCACTGGGTCGATCAGCTGATGTCTTTTCAGACCTGACCTTGTCAGATGAGGCTCCAGGTGAGTCTCACAGTAGGAGTCCAGACACACCAGGCAGGACTTCAGGGCCTTCAGTTTGGTTCCAGTGCAGACGTCACAGGGAACTTCTCCTGGTTTGGCAGCTTGTTGCTCTGAGCTGCTGCTGCTGGCTTTCTGTTGAGCTGACTGTCTGAACTGAGCAGCCATCTCAGAGATGAAAGTATTGACCTGCAGCTCAGGTCTGGTTTGGAAATCCTTTTTACAGTTGGGACACTGACAGGGGACATTAATACTCCAGTGTTTAGTGATGCAGGTTTTACAGAAATTGTGTCCACATGGTGTGGTGACTGGATCAGTGAACACATCCAGACAGATGGAGCACAGAAACTGATCTTCAGTCAGCAGACAGCTGGCAGCAGACATATCTACAAAGAAAGAGTGTATAACAAAACTGTAATTACCTATCTTTTAATTATTTCTTTATTTTTTTATTTTACATAAATTGTTTTAATTTGCTTTATTCATTTATCTTTTATTAATTCCCTTATTTATCTACTCTTCTAATGTTCCCTTTTATTATTCTTTTATTAACTTATATTTACTTATTTAATTTTGAATTTATTTTATATTAATTTAAAATATATTATTAAATGTATTTATTCATTATTAATTAATTTATGTATTTATTTATGCATTATTTTCCCTTTGCAAGTTCCCCCTATTTTTTCCCCAAACTTATTTATTTCTGTATTCTTTTCTTTGGATGTTTATTTTTTACATTTCTTTATGCAATTCTGCTTCATTATACAAATGAGGGGGCTGTCATTCAACTTGAGTCATCATGGGGTCAACTTTTCCCCTTTTGGTTGATCGACATCAGAGTGCATTGATCGACTGTACATGTTAGCATGCTAGCTAGCTAACGCTGTCTGCTTATCAACTCCAGTCTTCACCCCCGGCTCCGTACAGTACACTACAATGGAGAGAACGGGCTTGGCGGCTTCCGCCTGGAGGTTCTCACTCTGAACAAGCTCAACCTCGGGGAGGAGACCGGTGGTGGGTCCACGAAACAGTTAAACAGTTAAGCTTCAGTTGGTTGGTCTGCACACCTGTACCAGTCGGACAGTGCAAGACCAAAGATCTGAGGCAGGGGGGGGGGGGCAGCAGCCGCAGACTGACAACCCACAGTATGGAGCCGGGGATGAAGACTGGAGTTGATGAGCAGACAGCGTTAGCTTGTACAGTCAATCTATGCACTCAAGTTGACCCCATGATGACAATTGTTGAATGACAGCCTCCTCATTTGCATAGTGAAGCAGAAATGCATAAAGAAATGTAAAAGGAATTGTATAAAGAAAAGAATACAGAAATAAATAACTTTGGGGAAATAAATAGGGGGAATATTGCAAAGGGAAAACAATGCATAAATAAATAAATTTAATAATGAATGAATACATTTAAAAATGATTTTTAACTGATTAAAAATAAATGTAAAGATAAACAAATAAATTTAAGTAAATGAAAATATATAAATAAATAAAAAAGGAAAATTAAATAGAAGAGTAGATAAATAGGGGAATTAATACAAAGGTAAATACAAAAGATGCAAATTAAAACAGAAATATAAATTTCTCTCACATTTCATCAATTAATTAATGCCTACATTTATTTTTAATACTATTTTTTGGTACGTTCAATGAGAAATTGATTTATTTATGGAGCAATTTAATAATTCATGTTTGATTTTGGCAGCTTCTGTCCTCCATATTTGAGTACTTCTTTCACCTTTGATGTAAATGCAGCCAAACTCACAATTAAATGTTGTTGCAGGCTGTCGTGATTCGGATTGATGGTCAAGTTCCAAGTTTAATGAACACAAACCAAATCTCTTCATCCACCATTTGTTTACAGTAATCAGATATTGTGTTCATTAATAACAGCCAAATTGCTCCATTTTTCTTTCTAATAATAGTTTTTCAGTTATATAGGCCTATATTAATTCTCGTTTATTGCCCTCACCACAGCCGTGGGTGTGGCTCCTGTAAATCCCATCTGGGAAACAAGTCTGACTGGTCTGCAGTGTTGAGTGTTAGCTAGTGTTGTTTCACAGATAAAAACAGTGTACACTGTTAAAGTTGATCTGAAAACTTTACATTTAGTTCAGCTGAAGACTGGAGCAGATACGAAGTGAGTCACTGAGCACTGGGTTTCCATAGCAACCAGCATGCCATAGTCCGCTAACTGAGCTTCCTGTCAACGCCACGGTTTGAGACTATTTTTCAAAGATCAGACTGAGTGTGTGTGTTTGGTGAATTTTTTGAGACTAAACAAGTGGAGGTGGATCACTCTACCTTTTTTACTCTGTGGTTTTACTTTTACATTTTTTAAGGCTACCTCTGGCTGATCCCTGCCTGCTGCCACTCACTTGTGACAGCAGCATTTGGCTTTTAGCTGTTTGTTAGTTATTCAAATAATAGATAAAAAAAATAATAAACCAATGATACACTTCTGATGGTTTAAGCATTGCAGTGATAACATCCCAAGCCCTCTCCCTCTTGTTAATGTCATAATTTAAATAAGTAAAATTATAATAAGATTCAATTTTAAACCCCCCAAAACACAAAGTGATCCTTCATTACTGTCACATCACACATTAAAGGGGGCTTATTATGCTGTTGTGTTTTTTCCCTTTTCTTTAGTGTATTATATAGTTTTTTGTGCATATAAAAGGTCTGCAAAGTTACAAAGCCCAAAGTCCAGGCCAAAGGGAGTTACTCTCCCCCACAGAAACTCTGCTCCTGAACTGCCTGAAACACCTCGCTTGAAGTCCCACATTTTCTTCTGTAACGTGGTGATGTCACCAAGTAACACATTTGCATAACGGCTAGTTTGGCACGCCTTTAAACAAAGCTAGTTAGAGCGGAGCTGGAGCGGAGTCCAAAGTGTTTGGGTCGGTTGACCAATCACAACAGAGTGGGCCAGCTGACCAATCAGAGCAGACTGGGCTTTTCGGGAGGGGGCGGGGCTAGAGGTCAAACAGAGCGTTTCAGACAGAGGGTGAAAAGAGGTGCTGCAGCACAGCCGGTATGAGAAAAGTAAAGCGTTTTTTAAACATTAAAGCATGTAAATATGTTCTAGTAGAAACACAAAATAAAAGTATGCACCTAAAAATAAGCACAATAGGTCCTCTTTAAATTATATCATAACACTGCTACCCTGCTGCTAATATGTTGTATGTAAGGACCTCAGTATAAAATTTGCCCCGGTGACCCTGAGAGGAACTTCCTGTCTGAGTAGAGCTGAAGTTTTGAGTTAATACCGGTTGTTGAAACACAATAAATATTATCGTCTTACAAAGGCAGAAACAGAGAAGCTGAGAGGAAAGGGTTTGAAGTTCAAGGCTGTTTACCAAAGTGTGTAACAGCTATATAAGTGGTAAAGTTTGAACCTTTTATAATCATTAAATCAGATACTGTACTCCAAAAGGAATCTAAGCTAGGCTAATTAGCTTTTAGCAGGCCTAGTTTATCTGCTGTCTTTTTTCTTTGTTGTGGTTTCTGGTTTCTACTAAATGTTGACAGTGAGTGCATGTAGTCTCTGTAGGTCAGTGTACTCACCAGTGTTTGGCAGAGATTCTGCTGTGTTGTTGATAAAAAGCTGCTGGATTCAGTTGAATGTTTCTTTAGAGAGAAACACAGAGACTTGTCTCGACTGCAGCTCTGCTGTCGCTCAGACAAACTTTCACTTTCATACCAGGAAATGTGACGTTGAAGCTCTCCTCTTTCAGTGTTGCTCCTCCTCTCAGTGGAGCTCTGTCAGTGAGGCTTTATTGAAATACCTTAACATGGCTTTGGAACAAGATGAGTTTTAACTTTTCATTTCTTCTTTTCTCTACAGTGGAAGTAAACAGCAGCCAAAAGAATATTAAACTACAGACAGACAACATAACAAAATAGGTCAGTGCAACATATTCAAGAACATCCTGTATTTTTGATCAACAGGCTACAACGCCTCCTTTACAGTCCCACAAACACTCCAATGTTCAGCTCATCGTTTATCCTGCAGTTTCACTTTTCTGCTGCTTTCCTAATTGTTCACCATCTTTTCTTCATATGACAGATTTCTTACTGATCACATTACAGGAGAAAAAAAAAAAGTAAAGAAAAACTGAGATGGAAAACTTGTCACTCGGCCACAAGTCTGTGACTTTGAGGTCTGAAAAGGAGTCCAGTAAAATACTTCTTTCCAAGAACTGTTAAGTGAAATTAAAATTGTGTGTATTAGATAAAGCTCTTTAATTAGAGAGAGTAGTAGCCAGGCCTTAATTACGTTTCAACACACAGGATGTCTGAGAAAACACAGGGGATTTATAATTATCACTTTTATTTTTATGCATGATTTTGAAAATCTTACAGTGTAGATATTTGAAAGTTTATATAGCTGAGATCAACACCTTTCAATGCAAAGTCTGGACAATGAAATACTCAAGTCCAGTCTGTCGCTGTCTAATTCATTTTTCATTGTTCTGTAATTTTACCAGGTCAAAACTTGAATTGTTTTGCTTTCAGGCTGAAGTTAGGTCAAGTCTCAATGGAGTTAAAGTGATAGTTCGGGTGTTTTGAAGTGGGATTGTATGAGGTACTCTGTGTATTACTTACAGTAGATGAGTGTCGGCGTGACCTCAGCTTGGAGAAACAGACAAGAGCACCGACACCGGAGCAAAGCAATGTACTGCTGTGGATGGGGACGGCAGAAAAACGTGTTTTAGCCTAGTAATACACCTACTATGGATAAGTACCTGATAAAACCCCACTTCAAAACACATGAACTATCCCTTTAAAGGGGAACTACGCCCATTTAAAAAATTCATACATGTTAATCCTATGGTCTAAGACAGCCCAAAAAAATATTAGTAAACATGAACAACTCTCTCCAAAATCCAAAAACTAGAGAGCTAAAACTCAAACTTGTGATGTCATAACATTTTCTGTTTCACAGCTGAGAACACTACAATAGAATAAAGCTCATTTGGGTATAAAAAAGAAAACTTTCTAGTTTAATCTCCCATTCATTGTCTATGGAGCAGCTCCAGACTTTATACCCTATTACATCACAAGTTGACACTTATTTCTCTGGTTTCTGGCTGTGAGAGAGAGGAGCTCATGTTCACAAATATTGAGTGAACTTTCCTAGGCCATGGAATTAATATATTAGATTTCTTAATTGAGGTGGTGTTCTACGACGGAGTATTAGGGCCATATTGAGGAAAAGAAAAAGAAATGACATTCCGAGAATAAAGTCGTAATATTACGGGAGTAAAGTCATAGGTTTACGAGAGAAAAAGTTGTAATATTATGAGAATAAAGTCATTATTATGAGAAAAAGTCTTAAGTTTACGGGAAAAAAAAGTCGTAATATTATGAGAATGAAGTCATAATTATACGAGTAAAAACGTCGTAATATTACGAAAATAAAGTCATAATCATACAAGTAAAAAAGTCTTGCATTTTCAGAATAAAGTCATAGGTTTACGAGGAAAAAAGTAGTAATATTATGAGAATAAAATCAGAAGTTTTTGAGAAAAGAAGTCGTAATATTATGAGAACAAATTCAAAGGTTTACAAGTAAAACAGTTGTAATATTGTGAGAATAAAGTCGTATTATTATAAAGTAGTAATTTTAGGTGTTATTTTAGAGGGGAAATAGAGCAGCTGTGTGGAAATGAGGAACGTGGAGCATCTTGTGAAGTTATACTTTAGTTTAGGTTTTCACAAATAACCAAATACTTAATCTTTTGGCACATCAGCACCACATTATCATCAGTATCAGGACCTTGAAAAGATTCTGAAAGAAACTGAGTTTATTCTGAAGAAAGAACCACACGAACCTGATGGCAGAACCGACTCTTTTGTGGAGGAGGAAATTACTATTTTTCTCGTAATATTATGACTTTTTTCTCAAAATCTCCGATCTTTTTTCCCCCTCAGTTTGGCCCTAATACTCCGTCGTAGTGTTCCCCTTTAAGTCTCAAGTCCTATTTCTTTACTTAGACGTGTGTTAAAAGATGTGAAAAACCTCTCAGACTGCAGAGTCACAGCTGAGTTGGTTAGATATTAGTTATAGATAAACTATGTGTGTTGGAACGGGTGGCAATGACACAAAAAGCTCCCCACTTACTAGAAAGACTACTTGTACCAATTAGACTTAGATTTAATTGTGCTCCTGCATTCATGTAACCTGCTTCAGCATCAGACTGTGTAGTTATTTATTAACAGCATGACCTCATATGACCACAGGCTGCAGTTGAACTCCACTAGAGGACGTCCTCAGATGTCCCTTATTCTCTACAAACTAGTAGCACTGGTTTAGTTCACATCAGCTGCTCAAACACAACTAAACCCTTAAATAACACTATATTATCTGATACTACCAACTATCTCAAATGTGATGGGGTGTTGGAGCTCGTCAACTGAAGTCAGTCTGAGAACAGCTGATGGTGTTTTTAAATCACATGATTTGGTGTCATTATAGAAACACCATCAGCTGTTTTTTCAGCTTTGATATCAATCAAAAACAAAATAAGTTAATCAGACACGATAAAAACTTTATTTTGCTTTTGTTTATTTAAAAAGAAAAAGACAGAAAAGCAAATCATATTTGTCTTATTCATAAACTGCAATTCAGTAATTTGTGCCAGTATGCAACGCTTCTTATATATACAATGATCAGACAATAAAGATGCAGTCGGTAACTTTGAGCAAATACGATAAAAAGTTATTTCTATAAAACTGTCACTATATCCTGACAGTAGTGCATGAGACAGATAATATGTGATAAAAATCATGTTCGTCTGTGTCCTCCTAGTGCTCCTAAAATTTGCAAGATTTCTCTGCAGAAAACAACCATCACAAAAAATATACATGACAATAAATGAAAGTGAATCTTCCTGTAGGAAATCAGATGGTTGTTCTACTCTGTGTGATTGAGAGGAGAGATGATCAGAGGGGCAGAGTTTTTACCACCATTATTAAGAAATGGACTAAAGAGTGGGTAGAGTTTCTCAGTGAAGGAGCAGCCAGTAAAGGAGTAGATAAGAGCTGCAGCATCAACATCATAAAAGGAGACCAGACCTTCCTCATAATCCACAAACACCCCCACCTTCTCAGGCTGAGACTCCAGAGAGAGACAGACTGAAGGGTCAGCAAGAGCTTTGTACTCATTTTCATTCCTCAAACATATCGTCCAGTAACCATTCTGAGGAGTCGGTATGATTTGTCCCTTCCTCTTGATCGACTCTCTGACCACTCCTAAAGTCCAGTCAGTCTTCCCTTTAACCTGAACCTCGTAGTAAAACCTTCCTGAAGAGAAACTCTGCTTTGCTAAGACACAGGGACAAGGATCAAATCTCTCTGGGTTGTCTGGGAGATTCTTCCTTACATCACCACAGTTTACTTGCTTCTCATCATCAGACAGGATGAGGTTGGGATGTGCTGTATCAGGATCAAGTGTCACATCCACTGCAGACTGCTGGACCCTCTTCAGCTCGGCCTCAGCGAGCAGCTTCTTCATCTGTTTACTGAGCGTCTCCTCCAGCTGATTCACAGCTCTCCTCACAGTCCCCTCATATGAAGGTGGAAGGACGCTGACTTCTGTCCAGTCCTTGGTGGGTGGAGCAGCGTTCAGGGACGTGAAGCTTTGGAGGAGGTGGAGGTGGTCTTCAGAGCGTGAGAGCTGCTTCACCTCAGTGCTTCTCTTCTTCAGCTCAGAGATTTCCTGTTCCAGCTCTTTGATGAAGCCTTCAGCCTGTTTCTCTGTCTTTCTCTGCTTCTCTTTGATCGTGTCGATGAGCTCGGCCTGGCTTCTCTCAACAGACTCCTTCAGAGCGGTGAAGACCTGAACACCATCTGCTATCTCTCTGTCTGCATCTTCCTTACTGAGCTCCACTGAGTGTTTCATCTCCTGAATCTTCAGTCGTCTCTTCTGGATCATCTGCTGAATTTCAGCCTCTGTCTTCCCCAGCTCGGCCTTCTTTCCTTCATATTCTTCTTTCAGAGGAACAACATCATGTGTCTTGTGGTCTGAATAAGTGCAGAGCATGCAGACACACATCTGGTCGGTCTTACAGAACAGCTCCAGCAGTTTATCGTGCTTCGTACACATCCTGCCTTCCAGGTTCTCCACAGGGTCGATCAGCTGATGTCTTTTCAGACCTGACGTTGTCATATGAGGCTCCAGGTGAGTCTCACAGTAGGAGACCAGACACACCAGGCAGGACTTCAGGGCCTTCAGTTTGGTTCCAGTGCAGACGTCACAGGGAACTTCTCCTGGTTTGGCAGCTCGTTGCTCTGAGCTGCTGCTGCTGGCTTTCTGTTGAGCTGACTGTCTGAACTGAGCAGCCATCTCAGAGATGAAAGTATTGACCTGCAGCTCAGGTCTGGTGTTGAAAACCTTTTTACAGTTGGGACACTGACTCTGGACATTAACATCCCAGTGTTTAGTGATGCAGGTTTTACAGAAGTTGTGTCCACATGGTATGGCGACTGGATCAGTGAACACATCCAGACAGATGGAGCACAGAAACTGATCTTCAGTCAGCAGACAGCTGGCAGCAGACATATCTACACTCTGAGGACAAAAAGAGTGAATAACAAAACAAAACTGTAATTACCTATCTTTTAATTATTTGTTTAATAAAATCAAACTATGGTTAGTGGAATATAATGAGAGTCATCCTGAACGCTGTCATATTGCATCCAACTGAGGGCCATATTTATTTTAAAAATGGTGCAACGCAAATATGTGCTGTGGTCGTCAATGAATTTGATGGCATCTATTCAGTGTCTGATTTATTAAGACAGCACATTATGCAGTCAGGTCATGCTGCGAGTGTAATTATTAATACATTAGCAAGCATTAACCTACACACGTTTATGGGAAATGAAAAGCAGATATAATAAGACAAATCAAAGACACACAAACTTTACAGAAGCCTACATTAATTTAATACTTTTAGTTACAAGATTTTGATTTTAATACAAAATATAAGTCAACTAATATTATGATATATTTATTTTGGACTAAGCTACCCAGCAATATGTAAAGTTGTTAAAATGAGCTCCACCTTTACCAGCTGCAACATTAAAGTGATGAACACATTAATGCAACAATAATAATGATCCAATAACATAATATATATTATTCTGAAATGAGCCTTTCAGCATAATGAGTACTTTTAACTTTTAGTACTTTAGTATATTTTGATGCTTATACTTTAGCACTTTTACTGAAGTAAAATTTTGAATGCATGACTTTTACTTGTAACAGAGTATTTCTACACTGTGGTATTACTACTTTTACTCAAGTCAAAGATCTGAGTATGGAGGGCCGAACCTGTCAAAATAAATTAAAAAATAAATAAATGAGTAAATTACTTATAAATAAATGAATATTACAAATAAGTGTAGGAATTAATTAATTGATGAAATGTAACATAAATTGTTTTAATTTGCTTTATTCATTTATCTTTGTATCAATTCCCCTATTTATCTACTCTGCTAATTTTCCCTTTTATTATTATTTTAATTAACTTATATTTATTTATTTAATTTTGCATTTATTTTTTATTAATTTAAAATATATTATTAAGTGTATTTATTCATTATTAAATAATGTATATATTTATTTATTTATTTATTTATTAATGCATTATTTTCCCTTTGCAAGTTCCCCCTATTATTTCCCCATACTTATTAATTCCTGTATTCTTTTTTTTAGACGTTTCTTTCTTACATTTCTTTATGCAATTCATGTAACCTTTTACATGTCTTTATGCATTTCTGCAATTGTATAAAGAAAAGAATACAGATATAAATAACTTTGGGGAAATAAATAGGGGGAATATTGCAAAGGGAAAAAATGCATAAATAAATAAATTTAATAATTAATAAATACATTTAAAAATTATTTTTAACTGATTAAAAATAAATGTAAAAATAGACAAATAAATTTAAATAAATGAAAATATATAAATAAATAAAAAAGGAAAATTAAATAGAAGAGTAGATAAATAGGGGAATTAATACAAAGGTAAATACAAAAGATGCAAATTAAAACAGAAATATAAATTTCTCTCACATTTCATCAATTAATTAATGCCTACATTTATTTTTAATACTATTTTTGGTACGTTCAATGAGAAATTGATTTATTTATGGAGCAATTTAATAATTCATGTTTGATTTTGGCAGCTTCTGTCCTCCATATTTGAGTACTTCTTTCACCTTTGATGTAAATGCAGCAAAACTCACAATTAAATGTTGTTGCAGCCTGTCGTGATTCGGATTGATGGTCAAGTTCCAAGTTTAATGAACACAAACCAAAACTCTTCATCCACCATTTGTTTACAGTAATCAGATATTGTGTTCATTAATAACAGCCAAATTGCTCCATTTTTTTTTCTAATAATAGTTTTTCAGTTATATAGGCCTATATTTAATTCTCGTTTATTGCCCTGACCACAGCCGTGGGTGTGGCTCCTGTAAATCCCATCTGGGAAACAAGTCTGACTGGTCTGCAGTGTTGAGTGTTAGCTAGTGTTGTTTCACAGATAAAAACAGTGTTCACTGTTAAAGCTGATCTGAAAACTTTACATTTAGTTCAGCTGAAGACTGGAGCAGATACGAAGTGAGTCACTGAGCACTGGGTTTCCATAGCAACCAGCATGCCATAGTCCGCTAACTGAGCTTCCTGTCAACGCCACGGTTTGAGACTATTTTTCAAAGATCAGACTGAGTTTGTTTGTTTGGTGAATTTTTTGAGACTAAACAAGTGGAGGTGGATCACTCTACCTTTTTTACTCTGTGGTTTTACTTCATTTTTTAAGGCTACCTCTGGCTGATCCCTGCCTGCTGCCAGTCACTTGTGACAGCAGCATTTGGCTTTTAGCTGCTTGTTAGTTATTCAAATAATAGTTAAAAACAAATAAATAAAGTGTATACTACTGCAATGCTTAAACCATCAGAAGTGTAAAGTATAGTATGTCCTAAAAATGTAATAAAAAAATAAATAAAAAAAAAGTATTAAAAAAAGTCAAAGTATAGTATGTCCTAAAAATGTAAAAAAATACATAAATAAAAAAAAAAGTTAAAAAAAAAGTAAAAATATAGTATGTCCTAAAAATGTAAAAAAAAAAAAAAGTGTTAAAATAGTCAAAGTATAATATGTTCTAAAAATGTAAAAAAAATAAATAAAAAATAAAAAAAGATTAAAAAAAAGTTAAAAAGTCAAAGAATAGTATGTACTAAAAATGTAATAAAAAAATAAATAAAACAAAAGTTTAAAAAAAAGTCAAAGTATAGTATGTCCTAAAATTGTAAAAAAAAAAAAATATATAAAAAAGTTTAAAAAACTCAAAGTATAGTATGTCCTAGAAATGAAAAATGTAAAAAAAAAAAAAAAAAAAGTATTAAAAAAAGTCAAAGTATAGTATGTCCTAAAAATGTAAAAAAAAACAAAATAAAAAAAACCTTTTAAAAAAGTCAAAGTATAGTATGTCCTAAAAATGTAAAAAAAAAAATAAAATAAAAAAAAACTTTTAAAAAAGTCAAAGTATAGTATGTCCTAAAAATATAAAAAAATAAATAAAATTAAAAAAAAGTATTAAAAAAAGTTAAAGCATAGTTTGTCCTAAAAATGTAAAAAAATAAATAAATTAAAAAAAAGTTTAAAAAAAGTAGTACACATTGCAGAGGTATAGACTTCTGATTGTTTAAGCATTGCAGTGATAACATCCCAAGCCCTCTCCCTCTTGTTAATATCATAATTTAAATAAGTAAAATTATGATAAGATTCAATTTTAAACCCCCCAAAACACAAAGTGATCCTTCATTACTGTCACATCACACATTAAAGGGGGCTTATTATGCTGTTGTGTTTTTTCCCTTTTCTTTAGTGTGTTATATAGTTGTTTGTGCATGTAAAAAGTCTGCAAAGTTACAAAGCCCAAAGTCCAGGCCAAAGGGAGTTACTCTCCCCCACAGAAACTCTGCTCCTGAACTACCTGAAACACCTCGCTTGAAGTCCCACATTTTCTTCTGTAACGTGGTGATGTCACCAAGTAACACATTTGCATAACGGCTAGTTTGGCATGCCCTCAAACACAGCTAGTTAGAGCTGAGCTGAAGCGGAGTCCAAAGTGTTTGGGTCGGTTGACCAATCACAACAAAGTGGGCCAGCTGACCAATCAGAGCAGACTGGGCTTTTCGGGAGGGGGCGGGGCTAGAGGTCAAACAGAGCGTTTCAGTCAGAGGGTGAAAAGAGGTGCTGCAGCACAGCCGGTATGAGAAAAGTAAAGCGTTTTTTAAACATTAAAGCATGTAAACATGTTCTAGTAGAAACACAAAATACAAGTATGCACCTGAAAATAAACACAATAGGTCCTCTTTAAATTATATCATAACACTGCTACCCTGCTGCTAATATGTTGTATGTAAGGACCTCAGTTTAAAATTTGCCCTGGTGACCCTGAGAGGAACTTCCTGTCTGAGTAGAGCTGAAGTTTTGAGTTAATACCGGTTGTTGAAACACAATAAATATTATCGTCTTACAAAGGCAGAAACAGAGAAGCTGAGAGGAAAGGGTTTGAAGTTCAAGGCTGTTTACCAAAGTGTGTAACAGCTATATAAGTGGTAAAGTTTGAACCTTTTTTCTAATCATGAAATCAGATACTGTACTCCAAAAGGAATCTAAGCTAGGCTAGTTAGCTTTTAGCAGGCCTAGTTTATCTGCTGTTTTTTTTCTTTGTTGTGGTTTCTGGTTTCTACTAAATCTTGACAGTGAGTGCATGTAGTCTCTGTAGGTCAGTGTACTCACCAGTGTTTGGCAGAGATTCTGCTGTGTTGTTGATAAAAACCTGCTGGATTCAGCTGAATGTTTCTTTAGAGAGAAACACAGAGACTTGTCTCGACTGCAGCTCTGCTGTTGCTCAGATGAATGTTTAATTTCATTTAAGGAATGTGGCAACTGTCGTGCCATTCCAGTGTTGCTCCTCCTCTTTCTGCTCTGCAGGTGAGGTTTTGCCTTTCAGGTTTGACCTGACTAGTGACATAGTTTTGGCACAAGCTTTTACATGCTCTTACAGTCAGACCAAAAAAAAAAGGTCAACACATGCAAGAAAATATTGTATCTGTGGATCAGTGGGCTACAGCACTCCCTTTACAGTCTCTATTCAATCCCAACATCAATGTTAAACCGAGTGGGGTCTGTCTGTGAACTGCAAAAGAGGGGCGTAACTTAAAGTTGCAGCTGAGGCTGGCTAATTAACTAGCTTGCTAATTCCATCATGCTTTCATGCTACTCTGGTTACAGAAAATGAGCCGAACAAAGTTGTCACTCATCTGGTGACAGCAATGTGCTTTCCTTCGCTGTGACAAGAGTGTGTGGATGAACCGTTAAAGCTGTGTAAGAAATCACTCATTACTTTTTGTAGTGCTTGTAGCCATTTTGTAGTGTTGTCCGAATGTATCGTGAGATATTTTTTTATAGGCCAACCCTGTATAGTGGACTCAAAGTATCCCACAATGCATCGTGAAAAAAAATCATGCATTGCGCTGAAGGAAAAACGGCAGACGGACGAGATGAAAGAGAGCAGCACGATTGTTGTGGCGCGAAAATAATGTATTTAATGTGAGCAGAGCAGCGCATCACAACACAAACGGCCACAAAGTACTTTGTATTTATTAATTTGGGAAAATACACTTATTGCTTATCTTTTGATTTGTCTGGGAGATTCTTCTTTACACCACCATGTTTAACTTGTTTTCCATCATTAGACAGAACAGCTGATGGTGTTTTTAATCACATGATTTGGTTTCATGAGAAACACTATCAGCTGTTCAGTTTTGAAATATATCAAAAACAATAAAATGACTTAATCAGACACAAGAAAGACTTTATTTTGCTTCTGTTTATTTAAAAGAAAAGTAGAGAAAAGCAAATCACATTTGTCTTATTCATAAACTGCTCTTCAGTAATTTGTGCCAGTATGCAACACTTCTTATATACACAATGATCAGACAATAAAAAGTTATTTTTATAAAACTGTCACTATATCCTGACAGTAGTGCATGAGACAGATAATATGTGATAAAAATCATGTTCCTCTGTGTCCTCCTAGTGCTCCTAACATTTGCAAGATTTCACTGCGGAAAACAACCATCACAAAAAATATACATGACAATAAATGAAAGTGAATCTTTCTGTAGAAAATCAGATGGTTGTTCTACTCAGTGTGACTGAGAGGAGAGATGATCAGAGGGGCAGAGTTTTTACCACCATCATTATTACAAGGACTAAAGTATGGGTAGAGTTTCTCAGTGAAGGAGCAGCCAGTAAAGGAGTAGATAAGAGCTGCAGCATCAACATCATAAAAGGAGACCAGACCCTCCTCATAATCCACAAACACCCCCACCTTCTCAGGCTGAGACTTCAGAGAGAGACAGACTGCAGGGCCAGCACCAGCTATGTACTCATTTTCATTCCTCAAACATATCATCCAGTAACCATTCTGAGGAGTCGGTGTGATTTGTCCCTTCCTGTTGATCGATTCTCTGGCCACTCCTAAATCCCACTTAGTCTTCCTTTTAACCTGAACCTCGTAGTAAAACCTTCCTGAAGAGAAACTCTGCTTTGCTAAGACATTAACACAAGAATCAAATCTCTCTGGATTGTCTGGGAGATTCTTCTTTACATCACTATCATGTACTTGTTTTCCATCATCAGACAGGATGAGGTCAGGATGTGCTGTATCAGGATCAAGTGTCAGATCCACTGCAGACTGCTGGACCCTCTTCAGCTCGGCTTCAAACAGCTTCTTCATCTGTTTACTGAGCGTCTCCTCCAGCTGATTCACAGATCTCCTCACAGTCCCCTCATATGAAGATGGATGGACGCTGACTCCTGTCCAGTCCTTGGTGGGTGGAGCAGCGTTCAGGGACGTGAAGCTTTGGAGGAGGTGGAGGTGGTCTTCAGAGTGTGAGAGCTGCTTCACTTCAGTGCTTCTCTTCTTCAGCTCAGAGATTTCCTGTTCCAGCTCTTTGATGAAGCCTTCAGCCTGTTTCTCTGTCTTTCTCTGCTTCTCTTTGATCGTGTCGATGAGCTCGGCCTGTCTTCTCTCAACAGACTCCTTCAGAGCGGTGAAGACCTGAACACCATCTGCTATCTCTCTGTCTGCATCTTCCTTACTGAGCTCCACTGAGTGTTTCATCTCCTGAATCTTCAGTCGTCTCTTCTGGATCATCTGCTGAATTTCAGTCTCTGTCTTCCCCAGCTCGGCCTTCTTTCCTTCATATTCTTCTTTCAGAGGAACAACATCATGTGTCTTGTGGTCTAAAACAGTGCAGAGCATGCAGACACACATCTGGTCGGTCTTACAGAACAGCTCCAGCAGTTTATCGTGCTTCGTACACATCCTGCCTTCCAGGTTCTCCACAGGTTCGATCAGCTGATGTCTTTTAAGGCCCGACGTTGTCATATGAGGCTCCAGGTGAGTCTCACAGTAGGAGACCAGACACACCAGGCAGGACTTCAGGGCCTTCAGTTTGGTTCCAGTGCAGACGTCACAGGGAACTTCTCCTGGTTTGGCAGCTTGTTGCTCTGAGCTGCTGCTGCTGGCTTTCTGTTGAGCTGACTGTCTGAACTGAGCAGCCATCTCAGAGATGAAAGTATTGACCTGCAGCTCAGGTCTGGTGTTGAAAACCTTTTTACAGTTGGGACACTGACTCTGGACATTAACATCCCAGTGTTGAGTGATGCAGGTTTTACAGAAGTTGTGTCCACATGGTGTGCTGACTGGATCAGTGAACACATCCAGACAGATGGAGCACAGAAACTGATCTTCAGTCAGCAGACAGCTGGCAGCAGACATATCTACAAAAAAAGAGTGAAAAACAAAACAAAACTGTAATTACCTATCTGTTAATTATTTGTTTAATAAAATCAAACTATGGTTAGTGGAATATAATGAGAGTCATCCTGAACGCTGTCATATTGCATCCAACTGAGGGCCATATTTATTTAAAAAATGGTGCAACGCAAATATGTGCTGTGGTCGTCAATGAATTTGATGGCATCTATTCAGCGTCTGATTTATTAAGACAGCACATTATGCAGTCAGGTCGTGCTGCGAGTGTAATTATTAATGTCGATGTCGTTTGTCTGCTGTTTGTCTCACACCGCCCCCCGCCCTATTGTTAAGCGTCTTTGAGCTCCGGAAAAGCGCTATATAAATCAAATTTATTATTATTATTATTATTATTAATACATTAGCAAGCATTAACCTACACACGTTTATGGGAAATGAAAAGCAGATATAATAAGACAAATCAAAGACACACAAACTTTACAGAAGCCTACATTAATTTAATACTTCTTGTGACAAGATTCTGATTATAATACAAAATATAAGTCAGCTAATATTATGATGTATTTATTTTGGACTAAGCTACCCAGCAATATGTAAAGTTGTTAAAATGAGCTCCACCTTTACCAGCTGCAACATTAAAGTGATGAATACATTAATGCATCAATAATAATGATCCAATAACATAATATATATTATTCTGAAATGAGCCTTTCAGCATAATCTCCACTGGGTACTTTTAACTTTTAGTACTTTAGTATATTTTGATGCTTATACTTTAGCACTTTTACTTGAGTAAAATTTTGAATGCATGACTTTTACTTGTAACAGAGTATTTCTACACTGTGGTATTACTAATTTTACTGAAGTTAAAGATCTGAGTATGGAGGGCCGAACCTGTCGAAATAAATTAAAAAAATAAATTAATTAATAAATTACTAATACATAAATTAATATGAAAAAATAGGTGTAGGCATTAATTAATTGATGAAATGTAACATAAATTTGTTTTAATTTGCTTTATTCATTTATCTTTGAATTAATTCCCCTATTCATCTACTTTTCTAATTTCCTCTTTTATTATTCTTTTATTAACTTATATTTATTAATTTAATTTTGCATTTATTTTTTATTAATTTAAAATATATTATTAAATGTATTTATTCATTATTAATTAATTGATGTATTTATTTATGCATTATTTTCCCTTTGCAAGTTCCCCCTATTATTTCCCCAAACTTATTTATTTCTGTATTCTTTTTTTTAGACGTTTCTTTCTTTCATTTCTTAATGCAATTCATGTAACCTTTTACATGTCTTTATGCATTTCTGCAATTGTATAAAGAAAAGAATACAAAAATAAATAACTTTGGGGAAATAAATAGGGGGAATATTGCAAAGGGAAAAAAATGCATAACTAAATAAATTTAATAATTAATACATACATTTAAAATTATTTTTAACTGATATAAAATAAATATAAAACTAAAGAAATAAATGTAAGTAAATGAAAATATTTAAATAAATAAAAAAGGAAAATTAAATAGAAGAGTAGATAAATAGGGTAATTGATACAAATGTAAATACAAAAGATGCAAATTAAAACAGAAATATCAATTTCTGTCACATTTCATCAATTAATTAATGCCTACATTTATTTTTATTATTATTTTTGGTACGTTCAATGAAAAATTAATTTATTTATAGAGTAATTTAATCATTCATTTTTGATTTTGGCAGCTTCTGTCCTACATATTTGAGTCCTTCTTTCACTTTTGATGTAAAGTCAAACTCACAAAATTAATTAAATGTTGTTGCAGCCTGTCGTGATTCAGATTTATGGTCAAGTTCCAAGTTTAATGAACACAAACCAAAATTCTTCAACCACTATTTGTTTACAGTAATCAGATATTTTGCTCATTAAAAACAGAGTGGGCCAGCTGACCAATCAGAGCAGACTGGGCTTTTCGGTAGGGGGCGGGGCTAGAGGTCAAACAGAGCGTTTCAGACAGAGGGTGAAAAGAGGTGCTGCAGCACAGCCGGTATGAGAAAAGTAAAGCGTTTTTTAAACATTAAAGCATGTAAACATGTTCTAGTAGAAACACAAAATACAAGTATGCACCTAAAAATAAGCACAGTAGGTCCTCTTTAAATTGTATCATAACATTGCTACCATGCCGCTAATATGTTGTATGTAAGGACCTCAGTTTAAAATTTGCCCCGGTGACCCTGAGAGGTACTTCCTGTCTGAGTAGAGCTGAAGTTTTGAGTTAATGCCGGTTGTTGAAACACAATAAATATTATCGTCTTACAAAGGCAGAAACAGAGAAGCTGAGAGGAAAGGGTTTGAAGTTCACGGCTGTTTACCAAAGTGTGTAACAGCAAATATAAGTGGTAAAGTTTGAACCTTTTATAATCATTAAATCAGATACTGTACTCCAAAAGGAATCTAAGCTAGGCTAGTTAGCTTTTAGCAGGCCTAGTTAATCTGCTGTTTTTTGTCTTTGTTGTGGTTTCTGGTTTCTACTAAATGTTGACAGTGAGTGCATGTAGTCTCTGTAGGTCAGTGTACTCACCAGTGTTTGGCAGAGATTCCGCTGTGTTGTTGATAAAAAGCTGCTGGATTCAGTTGAATGTTTCTTTAGAGAGAAACACAGAGACTTGTCCCGACTGCAGCTGTGCTGTCGCTCAGACAAACTTTCACTTTCATACCAGGAAATGTGACGTTGCAGCTCTCCTCTTTCAGTGTTGCTCCTCCTCTCAGTGGAGCTCTGTCAGTGAGGCTTTATTGAAATACCTTAACATGGCTTTGGAACAGATGAGTTTTTTACTTTTCGTTTCTTCTTTTCTCTACAGTGGAAGTAAACAGCAGCCAAAAGAACATACAACTACAGACAGACAACATAACAAAAGAGGTCAGTGCAACATATTCAAGAACATCCTGTATTTTTGATCAACAGGCTACAACGCCTCCTTTACAGTCCCACAAACACTCCAATGTTCAGCTCACCGTTTATCCTGCAGTTTCACTTTTCTGCTGCTTTCCTAATTGTTCACCATCTTTTCTTCATGTGACAGATTTCTTACTCATCACATTACAGGAGAAAAAAAAGTAAAGAAAAACTGAGATGTGAGATGAGAACTTGTCACTCAGGCCACAAGTCTGTGACTTTGAGGTTTGAAAAGTAATCCAGTAAAATACTTCTTTCAAAGAACTGTTAAGTGAAATTAAAATAGTGTGTTTTAGAAAAAGCTCTTTAATTAGAGAGAGTAGTAGCCAGGCCTTAATTAGGTTCCAACACACAGGATGTCTGAGAAAACACAGGGCATTTATAATTATCACTTTTATTTTAATGCATGTTTTTGAAAATCTTACAGTGTAGATATTTGAAAGTTTATATAGCTGAGATCAACACCTTTCAATGCAAAGGCTGGACAATGAAATACTCAAGTCCAGTCTGTCGCTGTCTATTTCATTTTTCATTGTTCTAGAATTTTACCAGGTCAAAACTTGAATTGTTTTCCTTTCAGGCTCAAGTTAGGTCAAGTCTCAATGGAGTTAAAGTGATAGTTTCGGTGTTTTGAAGTGGGGTTGTATGAGGTACTCTGTGTATTACAGTAGATGAGTGTCGGCGTGCCCCCAGCTTGGAAAAACAGACAAGAGCACCGACACCGGAGCAAAGCAATGTACTGCTGTGGACGGGGACGGCAGAAAAACATATTTTAGCCTAGTTATACACCTACTATGGATAAGTACCTGATAAAACCCCACTTCAAAACACATGAACTATCCCTTTAAAGGGGAACTAAGCCCATTTTAAAAATTCATACATGTTAATCCTATGGTCTAAGACAGCCCAAAAAAATATTAGCAAACATGAACAACTCTCCCCAAAATCCAAAAACTAGAGAGCTAAAACTCAAACTTGTGATGTCATAACATTTTCTGTTTCACAGCTGAGAACACTACAATAGAATAAAGCTCATTTGGGTATAAAAAAGAAAACTTTCTAGTTCAGTCTCCCATTCATTGTCTATGGAGCAGCTCCAGACTTTATACCCTATTACATCACAAGTTGAGACTTACTTCTCTGGTTTCTGGCTGTGAGAGAGAGGAGCTCATGTTCACAAATATTGATTGAACTTTCCTAGGCCATGGAAATAATATATTAGATTTCTTAATTTAGGTGGTGTTCTATGACGGAGTATTAGGGCCACATTGAGGAAAAAAAAAATCTGGCATATCGAGAATAAAGTCGTAATATTGTGAGAATAAAGTCATAAGTTTATGGGAAAAATGGTCGTAATAATATGAGAATAAAGTCATAAGTTTACGAGAAAAAACGTCGTAATATTATGAGGATAAAGTCATAAGTTTATGGGAAAAAAAGTCTGAATATTATGAGAATAATGTCATAAATTCAGTAGAAAAAAGTCGTAGTATTATGAGAATAAAGTCATAATATGAGAATAAAGTCATAGCTTTACAAGAAAAAAAGTTGTAATATTATAAGAATAAAATCAGAGGTTTATGAGAAAAAAAGTCGTAATATTATGAGAATAAAGTCATAGGTTTACGAGAAAAAAAGTCGTAATATAACGAGAATAAAGTCTGAAGTTTATGAGAAAAAAAGTCGTAATATTATGAGAATAAAGTCTGAAGTTTACGAGATAAAAAGTCAGAATATTATGAGAATAATGTCATAAATTTAGTAGAAAAAAGTCGTAGTATTATGAGAATAAAGTCATAATATGAGAATAAAGTCATAGCTTTACGAGAAAAAAAGTTGTAATATTATAAAAATAAAATCAGAGATTTACGAGAAAAATAGTCGTAATATTGAGAATAAAGTCATAGGTTTACGAGAAAAAAGTTGTAATATGAGAATAAGGTCATAATATTACGAGAATAAAGTCATAGCTTTGCTAAAAAAAATTCGTGATAATATGAGAATAAAGAAAGAAAGTTACGAAAGAAATGTCGTAATATTACGAGAATAAAGTCATAAGTTTATGAGACAAAAAGTCGTAATATTATGAGAATAATGTCAAAAGTTTACGAGTAAAAAAGTCGTAATATTACCAGAATAAAGTCATAAGTTTATGAGAAAAAAAGTGATAATATTATGAGAATAATGTCATAAATTAAGGAGAAAAAAGTTGTAGTATTATGAGAATAAAGTCATAATATTATGACAATAAAGTCATAGCTTTACGAGAAAAAAAGTTGTAAGATTATAAGAATAAAGTCATAGCTTTACGAGAAAAAAAGTTGTAAGATTATAAGAATAAAATCAGAAGTTTACGAGAAAAAAAGTCGTAATATTATAAAGTAGTAATTTTACGTGTTATTTTAGAGGGGAAATAGAGCAGCTGTGTGGAAATGAGGAACGTGGAGCATCTTGTGAAGTTATACTTTAGTTTAGGTTTCACAAATAACCAAATACTTAATCTTTTGGCACATCAGCACCACATTATCATCAGTATCAGGATCTTGAAAAGATTGTGCAAGAAACTGAGTTTATTCTGATGAAAGAACCACACGGACCTGATGGGGAAACTGACTCTTTAGAGGAGGAGGAAATTACTTTTTTCTCTCGTAATATTATGACATTATTCTCGAAATATAACGACTTTTTTTTTTTTTAAATAGTATTACTTTAGTCTCATTAAATTGCGACTTTTTCATCGTAATATTATGACTTTTTTTATTTTTCCCCCTCAGTGTGGCCCTAATACTCCGTCGTAGTGTTCGCCTTTAAGTCTCAAGTCCTATTTCTTTACTTAGACGTGTGTTAAAACATGTGAAAAACCTCTCAGACTGCAGAGTCACAGCTGAGTTGGTTAGATATTAGTTATAGATAAACTATGTGTGTTGGAATGGGTGACAATGACACAAAAAGCTCCCCACTTATTAGAAAGAGTACTTGTACCAATTAGACTTATATTTTTATTGTGCTCCTGCATTCATGTAACCTGCTTCAGCATCAGACTGTGCAGTTATTTATTAACAGCATGACCTCATATGACCACAGGCTGCAGTTGAACTCCACTAGAGGACGTCCTCAGATGTCCCTTATTCTCTACAAACTAGTAGCACTGGTTTAGTTCACATCAGCTGCTCAAACACAACTAAACCCTTAAATAACACTATATTATCTGATACTACCAACTATCTCAAATGTGATGGGGTGTTGGAGCTCGTCAACTGAAGTCAGTCTGAGAACAGCTGATGGTGTTTTAAATCACATGATTTGGTGTCATTATAGAAACACCATCAGCTGTTTTTTTAGCTTTGATATCAATCAAAAACAAAATAACTTAATCAGACCGATACAAACTGTATTTTGCTTTTATTTATTTAAAAAGAAAAAGACAGAAAAGCAAATCACATTTGTCTTATTCATAAACTGCTCTTCAGTAATTTGTGCCAGTATGCAACACTTCTTATATACACAATGATCAGACAATAAAAGTTGCAGTCGGTAACTTTGAGCAAATACGATAAAAAGTTATTTTTATAAAGCTGTCACTATATCCTGACAGTAGTGCATGAGACAGATAATATGTGATGAAAATCATGTTTCTCTGTGTCCTCCTAGTGCTCCTAACATTTGCAAGATTTCACTGCGGAAAACAACCATCACAAAAAATATATATGACAATAAATGAATGTGAATCTTTCTGTAGAAAATCAGATGGTTGTTCTACTCAGTGTGACTGAGAGGAGAGATGATCAGAGGGGCAGAGTTTTTACCATCATTATTATGACAAGGACAAAAGTATGGGTAGAGTTTCTCAGTGAAGGAGCAGCCAGTAAAGGAGTAGATAAGAGCTGCAGCATCAACATCATAAAAGGAGACCAGACCCTCCTCATAATCCACAAACACCCCCACCTTCTCAGGCTGAGACTTCAGAGAGAGACGGACTGAAGGTACAGCAAGAGCTTTGTATTCATTTTCATTCCTCAACCATATCGACCAGTAACCATCCTGAGGAGACGGCATGATTTTCCCCTTCCTGTTGATCGACTCTCTGGCCACTCCTAAATCCCAGTCAGTCTTCCCTTTAACCTGAACCTCGTAGTAAAACCTTCCTGAAGAGAAACTCTGCTTTGCTAAGACACAAGGAGAAGTATCAAATCTCTCTGGGTTGTCGGGGAGATTCTTCTTTACATCACCACAGTTTACTTGTTTTCCATCATCAGACAGGATGAGGTTGGGATGTGCTGTATCAGGATCAAGTGTCACATCCACTGCAGACTGCTGGACCCTCTTCAGCTCGAGCAGCTTCTTCATCTGTTCACTGAGCGTCTCCTCCAGCTGATTCACAGCTCTCCTCACAGTCCCCTCATATGAAGATGGACGGACGTTGACTCCTGTCCAGTCCTTGGTGGGTGGAGCAGCGTTCAGGGACGTGAAGCTTTGGAGGAGGTGGAGGTGGTCTTCAGAGCGTGAGAGCTGCTTCACCTCAGTGTTTCTCTTCTTCAGCTCAGAGATTTCCTGTTCCAGCTCTTTGATGAAGCCTTCAGCCTGTTTCTCTGTCTTTCTCTGCTTCTCTTTGATCGTGTCGATGAGCTCGGCCTGGCTTCTCTCAACAGACTCCTTCAGAGCGGTGAAGACCTGAACACCATCTGCTATCTCTCTGTCTGCATCTTCCTTACTGAGCTCCACTGAGTGTTTCATCTCCTGAATCTTCATTCGTCTCTTCTGGATCATCTTCTGAATTTCAGCCTTCCCCAGCTCGGCCTTCTTTCCTTCATATCCTTCTTTCAGAGGAACAACATCATGTGTCTTGTAGTCTAAAACAGTGCAGAGCATGCAGACACACATCTGGTCGGTCTTACAGAACAGCTCCAGCAGTTTATCGTGCTTCGTACACATCTTGCCTTCCAGGTTCTCCACAGGGTCGATCAGCTGATGTCTTTTCAGGCTTGACATTGTCAGATGAGGCTCCAGGTGAGTCTCACAGTAGGAGTCCAGACACACCAGGCAGGACTTCAGGGCCTTCAGTTTGGTTCCAGTGCAGAAGTCACAGGGAACTTCTCCTGGTTTGGCAGCTTGTTGCTCTGAGCTGCTGCTGCTGGCTTTCTGTTGAGCTGACTGTCTGAACTGAGCAGCCATCTCAGAGATGAAAGTATTGAACTGCAGCTCAGGTCTGGTGTGGAAACACTTTTTACAGTTGGGACACCGACACGGCACATTAACATCCCAGTGTTTAGTGATGCAGGTTTTACAGAAGTTGTGTCCACATGGTATGGTGACTGGATCAGTGAACACGTCCAAACAGATGGAGCACAGAAACTGATCTTCAGTCAGCAGACAGCTGGCAGCAGACATATCTACACTCTGAGGACAAAAGATTGAAAAAACAAAACATATATTTTGATTATTTGTTTAATAAAATCAAACTATGATTAGTGGAATATAAGGAGCTTCGTCCTGAATTCTGTTGGTATATCGCACCCAACTCACTGCCAAATTTACTAAGAAAATGACATCTGATACAGTAAGACAGCTCATTATGCAGTCAGGTCCTGGACTATGCTGCGAGTGAAGGAGAGCTCAGATCAGTGGGATTTCTATGAGATCACCAGGCTCAGAAAATATGTGATAACATAGTGATCTTTATTCCAAAACATTTATTTAGGCTTACTCCAAAAATATAATATTATCATCTCGAGCCCAAATCTAATATTAAAGTTACAATCTCGACGATCTCCGTTTTCTTCTCTTTGGCGGCACCTTTGGCGATAAGTGGTAATTGCAGGTGTGTTTTTTGATCTCACCTCCCAGAGATCCAAACAGTGTCGCCTGTGTGACGTCAGTCAGTTTGAACTTGTTTTTGAAGCTTCATCGTCTGTTGTCATCGCTCTTTCCTTTGTTTATTCAGCCATAGTTACTGTTTACTTGCAGTCAGTTGAAGAGCGTTAGCTCCACCTACACTCTCTGGCAGACCAACCACTGCTAGGTGATGGAAAATGCATCACTAGCTACACGTCGCTTGGGACTTGTCCCGGGAATGTCGCCACAGATACCCAGTTCATAACACTGCAAATGCAAGGGCTTTTATCAGCGGGCCATAGGCTCAGTCACTATTGTGTTACTTCATTCGGCGATAGATAGCAACCTGGTCTCACTCCCGACTCGTCATGTACCGCTGCTTGGTACGTACCCCTCGGCATCAGATACGACGCACGGAGGCACCCTTTAGCGACTGTATGCAACGTAAGAGTGGTACCCCGTGGGTCGGCCTCCGATTCTGAGCGGCACTGACCAAGCAGTACTTGACGAGTTGGGAGTGAGAATTTGTTAAAGGGACAGTGTGTAGGATTTGGAGGCATCTAATGGTGTTGTTGCAGATTGCAACCAACTGACTGCGCTCACTCCTCCCTTTCAAGAATGCGGTAACGTGAGCCGCCGAGTGCAAAACCTTGGTAACGCTGTTCACCTCACTCAGAGGCCGTCCATACCATAATAACACTACTTTAGGAGGAACGGAAGTCAGACGGCGGCTGGCGGTAGCCCGGTTTAGCACTCTGCGGTTCACGTTACCGCAGTTTCACAAGCAAATCGGAGAACTATGGTGGCCTTCAAGTAACGTAAAAATGTGAAAGGCTCTCTCTAGATCCAGAGTTGATTTGTCTATTCTGGGCTACTGTAGAAACAGGGTGGAGCAACATGGTGGACTCCGTGAAAAGGACCCGCTCCCTTTGTAGATATGAAGGACTCATTCTAAGCTAATGAATACACAATTCTTATTTTTAGGTGATTATACACTAATGAAAACATAGTTATGATTATTATATTACATTTCTGCCAATAGATCCACCAAAATGTAACACACTGTTCCTTTAACAGACTTTTTTTTTTTTTTTTTTAAATGAATATCTTCCGAGATTATTACTTTAATACATTAGAAGGTTAATGCTTATCTTCACAAGTTTATGGGAAAAGAAAAGGAGATATGAAATGACAATTCGAAGACGCACAAAAGCAGAGCAGCAGAACGGAGCACATGGAGGTGGAGATGGTGGTGATGGGTTGACTCACAGCCAAGATTTTAGCTGGTGCCACTTACATCGCAGCCAATTCCACCACCAATCATTGTGTTGATACACTCACACAGAAACTACTCAGCTTTATGTTTCTTTGAGATTAAGCTTTGCAGATCACACTTAAAAGAAATTGTATTTCTCAAAGTTGTGTTGTAGGTTATGACGTAGGGAATGTCAATAGATCACTGTTTAAATGACACAATACTGACGCTGACTGGTCCATATTAGTGAAAATTTGGATTAAAAAAATGACTACACTTATTTTTATTGCTAATGTATAATTCACTTATGCTACGGAAATATTTTTTATGGAAAATCCATGATTTTTTTAAAAAATAGCTTCCATGTAATGTGACCTAGTGACTCAAATCAATAACAGAAATTATTATCACACTGGCCAAATAGGACACACCTCTTTGCACAACATTTTGGTGGGTCTAAAATCTAGAATGAGTCAAAATATTTTTACAGTAGGCTAAACATTTTAATTCCAATTTAATATTGAACATGTATTATAATTTACTGTGATATATTTAGCTAGTATTTGGCTTTATTACTTTTTTTTTATTGAAGCGTCTGAGGGAGTAGAGCAAGTGGAACTTCCTGTCTGTGTAGAGCTGAAGTTTCGTGTTAATACCATTTGTTGAAACAGTAAATATCAGCTGAACAAAGGCAGACAGCAGTAACTACAGAAACAGAGAAGTTGAGAGGAAAGGGTTTGAAGTTCAAGGCTGTTTACCAAAGTGTGTAACAGCTATAGAAGTTGTAAAACTTTACAGGCAATAAAATAAATGGTCACATGAAATCATTGAACTCTGTTTGACAATCCAAAGGGCCTCTAGCCTAGAGGATTATCTGGTGTTACTTTTTTGTTGTTGTTATTTTTGGATTTAGCGACTGCCTTCTATCTGTATGTGTGGGGTATAAGAAACAAGCTTATTAAGATGTTGGAGCACCAAAATGTATTTTTCAATTACAGGAAAGAAACGGGTCGGAAAAAGTCTGTAAATTAGCTTAAGCTAATGCTAGCTGTGACTGCATTCTGTCTAACCTTAACTCGACGGAGTTCAGTCACTGTGGTTATATTTTTACCTGTTTTATAGTTCTGGCAAATTGTACATTTCTATGGAATACTAGTCTTTATATGGTAAAACGGATGTGAAAAAAAAAAGTCAGATTCTACTTTTAACTACAAGTTAGTACTACATTAGTTAGTGTATTTAGTCTCTGTAGGTCAGTGTACTCACCAGTGTTTGGCAGAGATTCTGCTGTGTTGTTGATAAAAACCTGCTGGATTCAGTTGAATGTTTCTTTACAGAGAAACACAGAGACTTGTCTCGACTGCAGCTCTGCTGTCGCTCAGACAAACCTTTAATTTTAGTGCAGGTAATGTGACGTTGCAGCTCTCCTCTTTCAGTGTTGCTCCTCCTCTCAGTGGAGCTCTGTCAGTGAGGCTTTATTGCCTCTTTGGGAAATACCTTGACATGGCTTTGCAAGATGAGGTTTTATCTTTTGTTTCTTCTTCCTTTTCTACAATGGAAGTAAACAGCAGCCAAATATCAACAGGCTACAACGCTCCGTTTAAAGTCCCTCTAGAGTCTAGACTCCCACAAACACGCCAATGTTCAGCTCAATCTTGTAATTTCACTTTTCTGCTGCTTTCCAAACTGTTTACAATCTTTTCTTTATGTGACAGATTTGCTACTGATCACATTACAGGAAAAAAACAAGTAAAGAAAAACTGAGAAGGAAAACTTTTTGTCACTGGAACATAATATTGGCTTCTCTGTGATTTTGAGTTTCAAAAGTAGTAAAGTAAAATACTTCTTTCAAAGAACTCTTAAGTGAAATTAAAATTGGGACAATGGGAATGTCCATTCTACTCCTTTTCTATTTCTATGATGTATCGGTTCTATACACTGTTCGGTCTATAGAGTGCTACAGGAATGAGTCCTAAAACCCGGTAATGAGTTAGCATTTTTACACTTCTGGTTCCTTCGTCTGGAAGTCAATGGGTTTTTAGTTAGATGCCTGAAATAAGGTCTGTGGTTAACACAAGCTGAAGAGATTTTAACGTTTTGTTATACGATACAAAATGCATAATAAATAACCCACTAATGAATTTTTAAGCCTTTAAGTGTTTTTAAAAAGGTGGTCGCTAACAAGTGGCTAAATGAGACTATTAAACGTCATCACGCCGACTCGTCCTCCTTTACAGCCTCGTTGTGTTTATACTCATGCTCATGTGACCGTGGTGTAGTTCTTTTATAGCCTAACGTTAGCTTTTTACTTCTACCGATTGCATTTACACTACAAAAATCATTTAAGTGGTTTTCATTAGTGGAGATTATCTTGCTGAACAAAACGTGTAAGTATCATAAACGAGTTTATTTTCTGTAATAATCCAAAACCCAATGGAACAATCCCATTGGGTTTTAGTGGAGGGAACCAGGGCGATGCTAACTTACAAAAATACGTCATTCCTGCAGCACTCTATGATCCATCATAGCAACTGATCCCTCTGCACTTCACTGCTATTCTCCAAGGTGTTGAGCACATTTCCTCTATCTGAAAGATTTCTCACAGATTAGTAGTAGTAGTAATCATTTATTTCTGTCCTTATTAACAATTTTCCATAAGGAATACGTATAATAAAGAATAAATTACAAAAAGGCATTACATTAAATGGGAAAAAAAACAAAACTAACACAAACATTTTGAAGTGTAAGCTGAAGCTACCCTTTTTTACATATTCTAATGAGAAGCCTTGAGGTGGTACAGGTTTATATGGGTCGACACTGTTGTTACACAGGGTGTTAACAACAATGAACAGCATTGTTGTTATGGAGTGCAGGAAGTAGAAAAGCTTTTTTATAATGAGGCACTTGTAGAAGATGATTGATTTGATGTCCTATCACGGTCTGGCTCTGTTCCCTTAGGTCTTTGGACTTTTTGTTAAGACTTTAGGCTTATGTTTATCTTTTTTGTGGCATCTGATTTTGTCTAGAGGATTTGGGATTCCAGGTTTTGAGGTTTTCTGTTATATTCCTTGTTTCATTCGTTTAGTATTTCCTGTTTTATATACTTTCCATGTGTCATGTCTAGCATTACTTGCCTTACCTGACTTTGTGATGGTCTACCTCGCCCAGATTGGTTTCACCTGCACCTAATTATCCTCACCACCCCAGTGTATTTAGTCTGTGTTTTTCCCTGTCTCTGTGTCAGTTCGTCGTCGCTCCTTGTGAGTAATTTTTCTCCTGGTTTTTCCTTTTTGAGAAGTTTCTTTCCCAGTGTTTAGAGCTTCTAGTTTTCTCCTTGCGACTTTACTAAGTAAGTTTTTTCATTATTAAATCATTGCCTGCTGCCTCCTCATCCTTACCTGCGTTTGGGTCCAAGCCTGTTATCCTGAAAACCCGACAGTATAACTGTCATGAACAGTAAAGGACACAAACACTACAGTCATTGTAAAATTTTATTGAGAGTCAGTGCACAATATAAAAAAACATTATAATGCTATGGGTCATTTCATAACTTTTCAAACTCTGCACATCTCTTCTAAAGGTAAACTAAATTAACAATTTCAACTTACATCAGACCTAATGCCAAAACCAATGGAAAACCTTTCTTTCTATATATAATATCTCTAAATTAAGCGTCCCTCAATAACAAACTCAGCTGCCACACACACCTGTGTGCAGATTTCAAGGATGGTCATGCTCATATCAAAATAGATACCGGCTAGTAAAAAATGTAAGTGTAAGTTATCTTTAAATTCCTATTAAACACCAGTTTGTTGCTCAGTAATCATACTGTATCCAATAATAACAGAAAAGGTACCAGTTGGTTAAAAATATCTACAATATAAATTCTTTTAACATTCCCACATTATCTGTTTGTTTCCATTCCCTAACTTCACGTCATTGTATCACTACATACTGTACTGTTGGTCATAATTACACTGTATAATTTGGGAAGAATTCACCTTTAAATAAGTGCTCGTCAGTAATTTGTGCCAGTATGCACAAATTACAATAGATAGATAGATAGATACTTTATTGATCCCGAAGGAAATTTAGGATACAATACAATACAATGATCAAACAATAAAAAGTTTTGAAATTGAAAATGTGAAAATTGTGAAAATGTGTTTAATTCTGAGAACATTATTTTCTGATGACTTAACAGTCTCCAAGGAAGGTAATGCAGTTTTTAGAATAAATCAGACTGCGTTAGCTGACATCAATCAGTGCGGTACATTGGTGTATTGTAGTAGTAAGTAGCAATGTGAAAAATCAAAGAAATTTACAGAAAGAAAATGCAAAATGCAAAAAAAACACATTGATCAGAATTTGAAAAATCAACAATGTCTACACTGTACATCACCAAAACAATACATTCATTACATTAAATGAAAGTGAATCTTTCTGTAGGAAATCAGATGGTTGTTCTACTCAGTGTGACTGAGAGGAGAGATGATCAGAAGGGCAGAGTTTTTACCACCATCATTATTACAAGGACTAAAGTATGGGTAGAGTTTCTCAGTGAAGGAGCAGCCAGTAAAGGAGTAGATAAGAGCTGCAGCATCAACATCATAAAAGGAGACCAGACCCTCCTCATAATCCACAAACACCCCCACCTTCTCAGGCTGAGACTCCAGAGAGAGATGGACTGAAAGGCCAGCACAAGCTTTGTACTCATTTTTATTCCTCAAACATATCGTCCAGTAACCATTCTGAGGAGTCAGTATGATTTGTCCCTTCCTGTTGAACGACTCTCTGGCCACTCCTAAATCCCAGTCAGTCTTCCCTTTAACCTGAACCTCGTAGTAAAGCCTTCCTGAAGAGAAACTCTGTTTTGTTAAGACACAAACAGAAGTATCAAATCTCTCTGGATTGTCTGGGAGATTCTTCTTTACATCACCATGTTTAACTTGTTTTTCATCATCAGAGAGGATGAGGTTGGGAAATGCTGTTTCAGGATCCAGTGTCACATCCACTGCAGACTGCTGGACCCTCTTCAGCTCAGCTTCAAACAGCTTCTTCATCTGTTTACTGAGCGTCTCCTCCAGCTGATTCACAGCTCTCCTCACAGTCCCCTCATATGAAGGTGGACAGACGCTGACTCCTGTCCAGTCCTTGGTGGGTGGAGCAGCGTTCAGGGACGTGAAGCTTTGGAGGAGGTGGAGGTGGTCTTCAGAGCGTGAGAGCTGCTCCACCTCAGTGCTTCTCTTCTTCAGCTCAGAGATTTCCTGTTCCAGCTCTTTGATGAAGCCTTCAGCCTGTTTCTCTGTCTTTCTCTGCTTCTCTTTGATTGTGTCGATGAGCTCGGCCTGGCTTCTCTCAACAGACTCCTTCAGAGTGGTGAAGACCTGAACACCATCTGCTATCTCTCTGTCTGCATCTTTCTTACTGAGCTCCACTGAGTGTTTCATCTCCTGAATCTTCAGTCGCCTCTTCTGGATCATCTTCTGAATTTCAGCCTCCAGCTCGGCCTTCTTTCTTTCAAACCCTTCTTTCAGAGGATCAACATCATGTGTCTTGTAGTCTAAAACAGTGCAGAGCATGCAGACACACATCTGGTCGGTCTTACAGAACAGCTCCAGCAGTTTATCGTGCTTCGTACACATCCTGTCTTCCAGGTTCTCCACTGGGTCGATCAGCTGATGTCTTTTCAGGCCTGACGTTGTCATATGAGGCTCCAGGTGAGTCTCACAGTAGGAGACCAGACACACCAGGCAGGACTTCAGGGCCTTCAGTTTGGTTCCAGTGCAGACGTCACAGGGAACTTCTCCTGGTTTGGGAGCTTGTTGCTCTGAGCTGCTGCTGCTGGCTTTCTGTTGAGCTGACTGTCTGAACTGAGCTGCCACCTCAGAGATCAAAATATTGACCTGCAGCTCAGGTCTAGAGTAGAAGATCTTTTTACAGTTGGGACACTGACACTGGACATTAACATCCCAGTGTTCAGTGATGCAGGTTTTACAGAAGTTGTGTCCACATGGTATGGTGACTGGATCAGTGAACCCATCCAGACAGATGGAGCACCAAAACTGATCTTCAGTCAGCAGACAGCTGGCAGCAGACATATCTACACTCTGAGGACAAAAAGAGTGAAAAAACAAAACTCTTATTTAGAGATGCACGATCCACTTTTTTCAGTTCCGATCTGATACCTGAATTTGTATATCTGCCGATACCGATATAATTCCAATATCAGAGCTCATTTTGCATAAAGTTTCCATGTCTTTTCAACATCAATATCTGTCCCCAGTGTGTCTACAGACCACCGAAGTATCATAAAAGACCATCCTCTCTCTTTTTCTCCTGCTCCATCTCTCGGAAAATGTGTCAGAGGGGGCGCTGAGTCGTACTTCCTGGAATCAGTGACGTCGGTGATTCTTGCCATGCCAAATAAGGGCTACGGTAAAACTAGGTAGAACAACCTCCAGCTAGGTGACCCCGCCCACTGAGCTGCTCGCTGAATTTCTCTCTGTCCGCCATTGTTTTCCTCGGTATAATCACAGACCTGCTAACAGGACAAGCAAAGCATGCTACTACTTCTGTTAGTCTGTAAGAACCAGCAGGAAAGTCTTCATGTACTCCCATCATCTGAGGACGTGAAGACCCAGTGGATTCACTTCATTTTTTAGCTGTTTTAGGTGATTTTTGACTGAAATGTCCTCACAGCAACAGTAAAACACACGGGTCAGTAGGTTACAGGATTCACTGCAAACTGCAGCCCAGGATGGAACCGTACCGGCTGTCTGGGACCCACCTTCAAACCTGGAAGCTGTAAGTTTTAGTTTCTGTTTATTTAGCTGACTGTTTGCCTGTTCACGTTAGCATGTTGCGATGCTAACGCCGCTAGCTTTCATTGTGGCTCCACAGGCTTTGTTTACATGCAAACCTTCTGCTCTGGTGTGTCTGTCTGCGTTACAGATATGTTGAGTGTTTGTAGATTTACTACACAGACTGTCCTGAAGGAGCTCATGTGAAAAACAAACAGTCAAACTGTACGAATTTGTGCAGGATTACCGGAGTTATAGTGGACGAGCGAGCAGGGAGAGAGAGACAGAGAGACAGAGAGAGAGGGAGAGAGAGAGAGACAGAGAGAGAGGGAGAGAGAGAGAGAGAGTGAGAGGGAGAGAGACAGAGAGAGAGGGAGAGAGAGGGAGAGAGAGAGAGGGAGAGAGAGGGAGAGTGAGAGAGAGAGAGAGAGAGAGAGAGAGAGAGAGGGGGGGGAGAGTGAGAGTGAGAGAGAGAGAGAGAGAGAGAGGGAGAGAGAGAGAGAGAGAGAGAGAGAGGGAGAGAGAGAGAGAGAGAGGGAGAGTGAGAGGGAGAGTGAGAGAGAGAGGGAGAGTGAGAGAGAGAGAAATGCTGTCAGCTCAGAGCAGAAATCAACGTCTTCTCTGTAACGTTACTTCCCTCGTAGAGCGATTAAAAGACATTACAACGTGAATACTGGCAGCTTCTTTGTTATCTTGGGCTAAATAATATGTAAAAGTTTAGTAAAGTCTAAGCTTCTAGGTCTAGCTTTTGATACAGACAACACAAGTTACACTCCAAGTCAAAAGTTCTGTGAATTCCATTTCTTCCTCCATACTTGATAAAAAATGATTTATCATTTTACACTGTTTGTAGCTGTTGCCATAACTACACATGTTAGAAGATGATGTTACTGTTATACACCTTGATATTATTACATGACAGTATATTCTAACACTGAATCTGTCATATTTTACAGGTCATCTGAGTGACCTGATCCACATGGAGATGCACCAGGATGAACTATTACCAGCTGACACAACTACACTCTACAAGAAACCCTTTACTCTGAAGGAGGACATGATGTGGACAGTTTACATACAAGTCATGGCTTTGCTAGTTTTGTAATTATGTGTACCCAATTTATAATTCAGTGTTATTATTGTGAATAAAGAGCTGTATTTTTAAGGAGGGTTTTTGTCATTTTTAAATTTACAATTAATGATCTAGTGGTATAAGACACATATAACATGTTCTTTCACAAAGTAATGTAATTAAAGTTTAAACAGGTGATATGGAAAATTAATTTTATGTCATGCATGTAGAAGGGTAGTAAATAGTGACTAAGCAACACAGCACATTTCTGTTTTACAGTCAAACTTTATTTGAGTAGACAGATGACAATATTAATTATACACAGTATTTTGAACGTGAACAGATAACCTGCAGCTTTGACAAACATTTCACAGCATAAATATGACAATAACTGTCTAAGTTACTCTGTTACATGGACTCAGTACCCTATAAGGTTAGTCCTGCAGCTGCTGATACTCTGGTTACTGAGCAGTTTTTATATATAAGATCAGTATTTCCACCTTCAGTTATGTTGATACTACAGGATAAAGTCTATTCCAGCATGGCAGGATACAGTGAGTGTAACTTTAACCGGTCTGTAGTCATGGTAACACAGAGACAGCTCCTACAGTAAATAATATACCATTACTCTGATTACTTTGCTACGATTATCAGGTGTCTTTTACCAGAAATAATGAACTGACTACTGTTTCACATCTTCTATTTTCCACCCTGATGTTCGCTGTGTTTACACACCGTTACATGTAGCTACATGCTAACATGTTACCTCTGTGTCTCCCATGTAAACAGAACTATCTGCTCACAGCAAATGTTTTCTTCTTCACTAGGATGATTCTGGACCTGTAAAGACAAACGTGAAACAGAGTGTATGTTTACGGTTTACAGAGTTTATGCATAACGTAAATACTGAGCTAACGTGACAGAGATAAAAATAACATATTTACCGGAGCAGAACCCTCAGGAAAACCCAGAATCTTGGCCGCAGATGTTGTTCATTTCTCGCCGACTTCGGATCAGATTCCTCCGGGAACGTGCGCTGTGTGAAGTTTCTGGTTTATAAACTTTTAATTAGTTTATTTTTAACTTTAGAAACGCGGATATACTCAGTTAATCTCTCTTCCTGCTGCTCCGGCTGCAGTGCGGGGATGGCAGTGACGCTGTGTTGAAGCCGTTTGATTGACAGCAGAGACCCGGAAACGCTGACCAATCAGAGCAGACTGGGAGGAGACAGGCTCTGAATCAGAGTTTTTGAGACAGAGGCTAAAAGGGGTTCATGCAGGCAGACAGTAAGAGAAAAATAGAGGGTTTTTTGAACATTACAGCATGTAAACATGTTCTAGTAGAACATTAACATACACATATGAACCTGGAAATGAGCATAATATGAGACCTTTAACTCCAAGTAAAACTCCTGCATTCAGAACCTTACTGAAGTAAAAGTATGTAACATATTTTATTGAGTTGATTGTTAGTGAAACATTTTAAGCTTTACATCCTTCCTGTTAATAAGTACAGTGCAGTGCAGAGCTTTTATTGTGAAGAGTAAGCGGAAGTGGTAATGTGTGTATGTATGCTTCTGTGACTGTATCGAATCTAATATTGTAAAACTGTCCATATTCGAAATCTACACAGTTGATTTCCCGCCTTAAAACTTTTCAGAAGTGAATTTAGGGATGAAATAGCTACGAAAAATGTAACCTATAGCGGTCCAGCGCTTTGCATTGTGGGATACAGTAGGTGAGGTTTTTCATTATTTTTATTTTTTTATTTTTATTTTATTTAAAAAGTTCAATACAATATAATCACATGTACCCAGATGTTTCATTACAGTTCTGCAAAAATATCTTACGGTATAAAAATAATATAAATATAAATTTTAAATTGTACAACAAATAAACTGTAAAGAAAGGAAAAAGAGGAATAATACAGTAGGCGAGGTAGACTGGTCCGATGCATACTGGAGATTTTTTCTAAATCAGTACAACATCTGGGTATTTCTGGCATACTGTATATTTAAGGTTGTAAGACGAAAAACACGGACCTTCCCTGACCGGACAACGCCGTGGTAGCGACCTCACGCCCTAAAGCATCCCCTGGTTTCTGGTCTATTTGACTCTAAATGGGACCATAATTTACTAAATGAACATCATGTTGTATTGAAGAAGACTTGAAACTAGAGATTGAGACCATAAACTCATGTTTACAATGTTTACTGAGGTAATAAATCAAGTGAGAAGTATGCTCATTTTCCCATAGACTTCTATACAATCAGACTTCTTTCAACAGCCAGAGGAGTCGCCCCCTGCTG
The DNA here is from genome assembly GCA_916701645.2 of Sebastolobus alascanus. Classification (NCBI taxonomy): domain Eukaryota; kingdom Metazoa; phylum Chordata; class Actinopteri; order Perciformes; family Sebastidae; genus Sebastolobus; species Sebastolobus alascanus. The sequence continues at coordinate 215,651 of CAKAOJ020000157.1, read as the reverse complement.
GCTGTTAAAGAGAATGCAGGTTTAAGGAACTTCAGCATTGGCTTCACTATTCAGACTCCGGAGTTGCTATATTTGACATTAAGTTTTTGTACACTACAATAATCCTGCTGTAAAATAAAAATAAAAGTGATTCTGAAACATTGTCAGATGTATTTTCTTTTCTATATGTAGAAAAATGTGACCCTCTGTGGAATCGTCCACCATCAATATGCTAAGAGGATAAACGGAGGTCGTTCATGGCCTGATGGTGATGATAACGTGTCATGTAAATTAACCTCTCTTGTATCACAGTGCACCTGATGGACGTTCATGTACAGCACATTGTATCACAGAGTGATAATGTTTCATGTAAATTAATCTCTCTTGGACACATTATATCACAATGACACGATGGCTGCGTGCAACCGATCTTGAATACTCACAGTTTAACACTTATGGAGCCGTTCTTTCTGTTTGGAAGGCGTCTTTTCTTCCAACAGACCACACATGACAGAGATTAAATTAACCAGTTTAACTAGATTCTCGTCCGCTTTCTCATCCAAGTGTCAATAAGAGTTGAGCTTAGTTGTTCTGTAATCAATGAATCCAAACTTTAGGAGTTTAATGAAGAATAAAACACATAGAGATGATTTAAAGTTTGAGCATCACTGACAGATAACAGATTAAATTCAAGTGTATCACTCCTAAATTTCATTTTTTATTTATTCTCTGATGCAACATCTTGTTTAAATTTGTGTTAATTATAGGTCTGAACAACAAAAGAAGAATTATTTTTTTTCTTCTTTTCATAATCTGTTGTTTCCTCCATTAACTTTTATTATGGATGAAATTAAACTGAGGGAGAGTCTGTCATCACAAACATCACAAACTAACAGAAGACCACCCACAACTTAAATACAATAAAGTGGATAAAATAATAAAATAGAAAAAATGTACAACTTACATACAATAAAGTAAATGAATAAAATAACAATAAAATAGAATAACATTTCACAACTTAAATACAATAAAGTAAATGAATAAAATAATAAAATATGATAAAATTGTACAAGTAAAATACAATAAAGCAAGTGAATAAAATAACAATAAAATAGAATAACATTTGATAATTTTAATACAAAAAACGAAATTAATAAAATAATAAAATAGATTAAAAAAATTTAGAACATAAATACAATAAAGTAAGTAAATAAAATAACAATAAAATATAATAAAATTGTGCCACCTAAATACAACAAAGCAAGCAAATAAAATAGATTAAAATTTTACATCTTAAATACAATAAAGCAAGTGAATAAAATAACAGAAAAAATAGAATAATTTCACAACTCAAATGCAATAAAGTAAATTAATAAAATAACAATAAAATAAAATGTTGCAACTTAAATACAATAAAGCAAGTGAGTAAAATAACAATAAAATATAATAAAATTGTACAAATTACATACAATAAAGCAAGTGAATAAAATAACAATAAAATATAATAAAATTGTACAACTTTAATACAATAAAGCAAGTGAATAAAATAACAATAAACTAGAATAACATTTCACAACTTACATACAATAAAGCAAGTAAATAAAATAACAATAAAATAGAATAATTTCACAACTTAAATACAATAAAGTAAATTAATAAAATATCAATAAAATATAATAAAATTGTGCAACTTAAATACAATAAAGCAAGTGAATAAAATAAAAAATAAAATAGAATAAAACAATTTAAATACAATAAAGCAAGTGAATAAATTAACAATAAAATAGAATAATTTCACAACTTAAATACAATAAAGTAAATGAATAAAATAACAATAAAATATAATAAAATTTCAAAACTTAAATACAATAAAGTAAATGAATAAAATAACAATAAAATATAATTCAATTTTACAACTTTAATACAAAAAAACAAGTGAATAAAATATAATAAAATTGTACAACTTAAATACAATAAAGTAAGTTAATAAAAAAACAATAAAATTAAATGTTGCAACTTAAACACAATTAAGCAAGTGAATAAAATAACAATAAGCCAGAATAACATTTTACATCTGAAACATAATAAAGCAAGTGAATAAAATAATTTAAATATTGTTTATATACGTCTTAATCAAAAGACTGGCTGAATAAGTGGGTTTTAATTTTAATTTTAAAATATTTCAACACTTTCAGCAGCTCTCACTACTTTTATGAAGGAAGACAGCACATATAGGTGTGGTCAGTTTAGCCTGGTTGCTTGTTTCTCTCGCGAGATCTGGTAACATCGCGTGATTTCCCCTGTTGTCCTGCAGGCGTCTGCTGCTGCTCAGCTGCACCACCGAGCTGAAAGACGAAGAAGACATTTGGACGTTTTGGAGGCAACAGAAACCAAACAAGTCAGCTAACGTCCGTTGTTTTGAGCTCGTCTGCATGTATACAGTTCCCTCTCTTTATACAGTATCCAGAGAAGCGTTTAATACGTGTTTTATTGAACCACATGGAGACCAAAGCTTTGCTGAACGCGCTTCCTTACGGACACGTTGCTGCCAGCGAGAAGTGGAGAAGCTCGACCCTCATTCACAGTTTAAAGGGTAATTCACTGATGCTATCAATGCCGAACTGAAGAGTGTTCACTAAAGTGACAGACGAGCCTCCTGAGAATAAATTATATTATTTAATATTATCTTCTTTTGATGATTAGAGTGACATTTCATACTTTTTGAATGGAGTTCTGCATGGAAGTCATGTCACTAGAACTTGCATTCACAATTGGATATTGTGGAATTTATGTCCTCCTTGATATCTGAACACTTACCTTTTAAATTTAATTTAATGTCACTCCGCAGTCAGGGCAAATTGATTAATTGTTGTTAATTTCTTTTTTTGTATTTATTGATTTCATTTTAATATGTCAGATTGGGCTTTGTTTTTTTTAGTTGTTTTTTTTAAATCTGACATTTTATGGACCAAAGGAAAAATCAAGACTATAATTTTGAGATTAATCAATAGTAAAAAAAACTTATCATTATCATCATTATCTCTTTGGTTGCACAATGCACTTTGCATTATTTAAGGTGAGCTTCATGTGACCTCTAGTATGTGATGTCTTTTATCTTTCTTTGCTCACAAAGAAATGTTTATAAAGTCTGTCAAATGCAAAATGCAGCTCGTCTCTGCAGATTGAAGAATGGCAATGCTTCTTTTACTGAAAAATTAGGACTTTTATTAGGGCTGTGTATTGGCAATAATCTGGTGATACGATACGCATCACGGTACAGGGGTTACGATTCAAAATATTGCGATATATTGCAATACTGTAAGCAAGGAGCGATTTTTTTTTTATTTTTTTTTTTTATTTTTTTTTTTTAAATCTAATTTTAGGAAAACTGTCTGGTTGAATCTTTGCGTATGAAATAAAGTATTGACTGAGTTAATCTTTGCATGTAAACTACTAATATAAAATCAATAGTGTTTTTGAGAATCGATACAATATCACAAAACAAAATATTGCGATCCTCGATATTTTCTTACACAGTCTAGATGCAAAAAAAAAAAATGCACTAATGAACGAGCTTTGCTTCCGCTGTAGGTGGAGGTGTGAAAATCCTCTTTGAGAATGAGCTGGGCGTGGCAGATTTCCACCTGCCCAACAAAAGCTGCATCCTGTACGTGTCCGAGTGCGACATCATAGCCGGAAGCAGCTACAAGAGGAAGCTGGTCCGCTACAGAAATGTGAGTTTAATGAACGAGACGACTGACAGAGCGGTTTTGCTAAAAGTCTCTCTGTGATGCTCTGTCTGATATGAACTCTATTTTTACAGAGCAGCAGTAGTTTCCAGGAGCTGGTGTTGGTGGAGAACACCAGACTCAGTGAGCAGTACTTCGCTGCTGTGCAGAAGTTTGTGGTGTTTGACCTCGGACTGACTCTGCTGCCGGTCAGCGGGCAGACTGAAGCCTCGCAGCTCATCAGTCAGATCGTGAGTAGTGAAGACAAAACAATAAAGACCAGTGTGGTTCAATGTGTTGATTCAACTCCTTTTAGGCTTATTTTGTCCTGGTATCTGTGTTTCAGTCGCTGTTCCTCTTTGCTAAAACAGTTTTTTGTGTTTGACATATATACTCACTATTTTTGAGTCTTTCCACTTAAAGGGAATCTCTGTAAGTATCAGAAGTTGCTTGTTAACAGTGACACCTGTGGCCGTTAAATCAACAAAAGTCAGCATGTGCTCGCACTACGTAGACGCGAGCAAGCATCGATCAAAACAGTGATGGTACGTTTTAGAGGTCGACCGATTTATCGGTCGGCCGATTAATCGGGCCGATTATTTGACATTTTTTCATAATCGGCATCGGCCGATGCCTGAGCATATTAGGCCGATTATCAAGCAGGCACATCTGCGGGCAGCCCAGTGTTGTTGTTGCTGTGGAACACGTGTGACTCCGCCCCTTGTGTGTCAATCAAATTGCCATTCTGCCGGGAGGAACCGGTAGGCTTACATTCTTCTCTTTCAAAGCCCTATATATTTAATTGGTTAGATATGAAATGCTCCGACGTTATCAATTTTGTTTTTGGTAACGGAGAATTTCTCTCCGTCGGTGACGTCAGCTGTGTGCGGGGCGGAGCAGCTCTCACAGACACGCTGCTGTAGCGCACACACTCAGAGCTTCTGCTCTTAGTAACTATGACGGAGAAAACTAAACTTATAAAGCGTGATTACACTTTACTAGAGTTGATGCTGACAATGCTTGTCATAAGTGCAAGTTTGCGTGTGAGGGCAGAAACACGAGCAATTTGTCGAAACATTTAGCAAAAAGTTCACTTCCTCATTAAACGTCTCTACGGGTCCTTCATAGCGTCTATGACGTCACTGGCCTGTTTGTAGTCCGCAGCAGATATAAGCAGCAGGCTGTGTAATACGAGTGAACAAAGTTATTATTATGTTTTGATCACTTAGATTATGGCCATATAGCTTGTAACAGTGTCTGTCAACAAACATAAATAAAAAACATGCTTTAGGACAGTTTTGGAAAGTTGCTTAAAAGGTTTTGAGCCCTGCACTATTACTACTATTAACCATCATGCACAAATAAAATATGCACTGCAGTGCAGACACAAAGTGCAAATTGGAGAGACAGACCATAAGTGTTGTTCAATAAATGTTTACTTAAGTTAAGACATTTTGTGTATTATTAGTTATTATTAAGCTGTTATATTTTATCAGATGGAGGAAAAAAAGAAAACCAGCCAAAGATATAGGCAAAAAAAAAATCGGCATCATATATCGGCAATCGGCTGTCCTGATTCTGTAAAAAATCGGCATCGGCATCGGCCATAAAAAACCCATATCGGTCGACCTCTAGTACGTTTCCACAGCCTCCGTCCTTTCCACGCTTCCCATTCATTGTCTATGTAAGCAGCCGTGCAATGCATTCTGGTAGAATGGCGGCGCGATTTGGCCGCTCCTCATTTGCGTAAAGTTGAGGTCTCGGCTACTTTATGCAAATCAGGGGCGTCCGGCGTGACTCGCAGCCTATAGAAACTTTTAAACTAAACATTATCGATCCAAAATAAAGACAGATTCAGCAACGGCGTGGATTATTTCTCGCATTAAATGTTTTCAGAAACACGTTTCGGTGAACTATTTTCGTGATATAAGAGAAGAAAGTTTCCAAACGAGCCTTCATGTTGGTTCCGGTTTCAAAGCTGGGGAAAGCGTTCGTCCAATCAGGTGCCTTGTGTCTAGTGGCGGCCCATCAAGCGTCCAATTCCTCACCGTCACGTCCCCAAGACAAACACAGATCCTTGGTGTAAAGGAAAAGTAAAGCAGTACGCTTTGTTGTCTGCTGCTGATTTTCCAACCTGCTCTGATCGTCTCCAGGTTCACGGGGAGGGCAGAGAGAACCCCTTCAGGAGGAGGACTTCGTCTCGGCTGCTGGACCCGCTGGTCCTGGCTCTGGTGCAGCACGTCCCCGGGGTCGGCAAGGTCAAAGCTCTGGCCCTGCTGCAGGAATTCTCCAGCATCCAGCAGCTCTGCAACGCCGCCCCCGCCGAGCTGGAGCCCATCGTGGGTCAGGCTGCGGCTCAGCAGATCCACGGCTTCTTCCACAAACCCACCGCTGCTGGAACCTGAAGGCTCGACTCTGGGTCTTTATTTAACCAGGCACGTTTGGATTTAACGGTAACACTTTGGCTCACATTAACTCTTTATGTGAAAGACTGCTCGAAGAAATCTAACTTTATGTTTCTTTAAGTGCACAAACTTTAGGTAACACTATTTGCGTCTGCTGACTATGTGGGCGGCCACGTTTTGAAGACGTTTCAGTCTGGACCAAAGTGGAGGACCAACATATCCGTCCTGAGAGCCGCGCTGCGAACACGGGTTAAAATAGAGAGCTTGGAAATTGATGTAGGTTTTTTTTTTTATTTTGGCCGCCGACTTCACTGTATCATTTTCTGTTTGATTTTTGTTTTTGTTTTGCACTCTGCACTTTTACATCCACAATAAACAAATATCAGTCATTTGTAGCATCAATTGTCCCTTTTCACATTTTGAGTTCTCACTTTTTCTTTCATCTTGAAAACGGGCGCTCACGGACGGCCCCAAACTGTCCGGCTCGGGTTGTCAGGGCCCTCAGTCTGCAGAGCCTTGAAGTACTGTATGGAAAGCTGTTTTAACATCTAATAGCTAGACAGGATATTCATTAGAGATATCTGCAATGTCATTTTGTCTTATCAAAACTCAAATTCAAGATATCCCCAATTCTATTTTGACTAGTACAATTCAAACTACTTGCCATTCATGTGTATGGGGTTTCTCATTACAGATATCCACAATTCAGTTGCAGATATCCACAACTGAATTGTGGAAATCTGTAATTCCAGTTCCAGATATCTACAATTTAATTCTGACTAGTCAGAGTTCTAGTTCAAGATATCTTTAATTCCCCCTCGATTGAAGATATCTACATTGTCATTTTTAGATATCTAAAATTAAATTATGACTAGTCAGAATGACGTTGTAGATTTTTCTAACTGGAGTTTCGGATAGTCATAATGTAATTACAGATATCTAGAATTAGAGTTGTGACTAGGTGAAATGACGTTGCAGATATCTGTAATTACGTCAGCAGCAACGGCAAGTGGGATGTGAAGCTATTCAAACATACGTTGGAGCTGCACTGCAGCCGTATGGGTTTATAAAGTGTGTCTAAATCTACAATACGCTGTAAATTTCTACCACAACTCTCTAGTGAACGAAGCTCTCGTTGGCCACAGATTCCTCGACGATGAGCTCTTTTTCTATTTCATGTGATTCTCTAACTATCTGATCCACAGCGGTCCCTGAACCACTCGTCTCACAGCCGGCTGCACATAGAGACCGATGTTATTATGTGTCCAGCTCGGAGGACAAAAGGCTGGTTGTGATTAAAATGAGCTTATAGCTCGTTGTCTACCTCACTACGGTTAGAAAGAGACCTCAATTTATGAGTTATTGATCCGGGAAGTTTGAATCCGTTAATATCTTTTCCAACTTTACCGAACTATCCGAGTTAGCAAAAAGCTTCTGCTGACACTGTTCAGATGGTTTGTTGGGCCGATATCCAATGGGAAACCTTGATGAGCAACGTTGTGCACAACAACTCTGACTGGTCATAATGAGGTTATATATATCTGTAACTGTTATTTAGGATAGTCAGAACTGAACTACAGATATCTCTAACTGTCGTTTTGACTAGTCACAAATATAGATATCTGGAATAAGAATTCTGACTAGTCAAAATGTAATTGTAAATATCTCTCATGTTAATTCCAGATAGTCAAGCTTAGCTATTAAATGTTAAAACGGCTTGCCATAAGCCCCGCCCCCTGCTGCTGAACAGAGCGCTGTGTGCTTGGTTATTCAAAGTTTATTAATATTGAACGTGTCCAGATTGCACCAAATTCACTATACAGTACTCCATGAGGTCCTCAGCAAAACACCCGCCGAGTGTGAAGTCGATCGGACGAGCGGTTCTCGAGATATGCGAAGGACACACAGACAGACAGACAGACAGACAGACAGACAGACAGACAGACAGACAGACAGACAGACAGACAGAAGGACACACAGACAGACAGACGGAAGGACACAGACAGACAGAGATCCTTTGCTTTATAGTCAGATGTCTGTGATTGTTTTGTGGCTGTACTGTACATGCTGTTCATGACTGATGTGTTTTTAAAAGGCTCTTCTCTCAGCTCATATGTTGTTATTTCAACTTCTGTTGAATGTAATATTTATTGTGACCTGAAGGGATTCTGCTGGAGGACCAGTTTCCAGCTGCCTGATGGTTGGTGGATCAGAACCGGCGTCCGCTCTGTCTCAGCACCGTCAGAGAGGACAACAAATACATCCTCAGGACGACACTGCCAGAGGAAACAACTGCAAATGGTACCAAACCTTCTTCCAGTTCCTTGACACTGCAGTGCTGAATAGTTTCATCTTGTCTTTTACAAATTTCAGCTGTGTAATTTAGTGTTTATAATACTGTTGTATATAATATAATATATAATAATATTTACTGGCACTTCCAACAAAAACCTTATCCAAGGTTCACGGTTCTTTATTTGTCATATGTCAATTCCAGCAAAGCCGTCGTTGGCAATGAAAGTCTTCGGTCTCAGGTTCCCTCAACAATGCTCATAAAATATGTATATATATAAAAGGAGAAATCACACAAGTAAATGTAAAATGATAATCTAAGGCATAAAATAATGCAGTTAAAATAAATATAAACACAAGTAAATATAAAATAGTAATGTAAATGTAAATTTGTAATTTAGTTGAAGACAGTATTTCAGAGAACTAAATGTAAACAGGATGTAGTATTTATATATAATATGTATATGCATGATCCGAAGTAATATATGTACACAGAGCAAAACAGGGATGTACTATGTAATAATGAGAAATACTAAAAATATATACAGTATAGAAGTTTAGACAGGAATGTAATATGTATATATTAGGGCTGACCCGAAAGCTTCAAAGCTTTGACCGTTGCCATGGTAATCGACCTCCAAATCAGTATTCAAATGCTTCGGTTTTTTTTTGTTTATATATAAGTATGTAATAATAATGTATAAATCCCAAAATAGCCCATGAAATACGGAATAATTCCACAACATTATTCATGATTCATATTTAACATTATATACTGTACAGTATATACTGTGTGTGTATATATATATATATATATATATATATATATATATATATATATATATATACATACATACATACATACACATACATACATAGAGGTGAAACAGTATGTAATGTATATCATAGATAGGCAGATATATGGAAGTAAAAAAACGTACAAAAACACAAATTTAACCCCGTATTTGTTTGTTATTTTTACTGTGCATATTTTAGTTGAGATCAAGTCCTTTCAATGCAAAGGCTGGACGATTAAATATTCAAGTCCTGTCTGTTGCTGCTGTTAAAATTGGTGTTTTGTGTAGAAGTAGAAAGTAGCAAATGTGTGACATCAAAGAAAATCTTTTACAGAAAAAAAGGAGAAAAAACACAGTCATCAGAATCTTAAAAAACAAAAACGTCTACACCGTACATCACCAATAAATGTACAATCATTTCATTCAATGATAGTGAATCTTACTGTAGATAGATTGACAGGAGAGATGATCAGAAGGGCACCAGCATAGATCAGGACTAAAGCATGGGTAAAGTTTCTCACAAACACCCCCACCTTCTCAGGCTGAGACTCCAGAGAGAAACGGATGTCAGAGCGAGCACAGGCGTAGTACTCATTGTCATTCGTCAAAGATATCGTCCAGTAGCCAATCTGCGTTTACGGACGGAAGATTTTGGTTTATGCAGATTCTAGTTTATGCATACATAAACTCTACTGACCTACAACCATCCAATAGTCAAAGTTCTCACAGTAATAACGTGTTAACGCAAATTTGTTTTAATGCCACAAATTTCTTTAACGCATTAATGCAACTTGCAATTTTTAGGTTCTAGCGGGCGTGAAGATACAGCATCATATAAAACTAGAAAACCTAATGAATCCATCGGTACCAACCATGTCATACTAGCTTGCGGGAAGGAGGTTAAATAACGCTCCAAACTTACGCTAAATTTTGGCGAGGAACAACTGTCATGGCCGTTTTCAAAGGGGTCTCTTGACCTCTGACCTCCAGATCAGTGAATGTAAATGGGTTCTATGGGCACCCACGAGTCTCCCCTTTACAGACATGCCCACTTTATGATAATCACATGCAGTTTAGGGGCAAGTCATACTCAAGTCAGCACACTGACACACTGACAGCTGTTGTAAATATATACTGTACATACATTTGCATAAAGCAGCGTTATTGTCCACTCCCATGTTGATAAGTGTATTAAATACTTGACAAATCTCCCTTTAAGGTACATTTTGAACAGATGAAAAATGTGCGATTAATTTGCGATTAATCGCAATTAAAGCTGGGGTCTGCGATCTTGGAAAACTAGCATAATTTGAAAGTTGCATCGCCTCAGGAGCTCCGTCTAAGCCCCCCCCTCCCCTCGAAACTCCTTATAAGGCAACGCCCCCCACACACATGCACGAGCACCGCCGCATCGTAACTACTTCACATTTTTCGTAGCTATTTCATCACTAAATTCACTTCTGAAAAATGTTGAGGCGAGAAATCAACGGTGTAGATTTAGAATATTGACAGTTTTACGATGTTAGATGGCGAATCAAACATTTTCTCCACTGTTGTCGGAGTTTAGAAGCTCCACAAACTGCCGGCACAGCTAGCTAGCTCCTGCCGGGATCGCCACCTCTCCACCCGGGCATTCACTCACACAGACCCCGCTATGAGCTGGAGCTCTCTCAAGAGACCGGTCTCGTAGACGAGGGGCTTTTATTTCCTGGTTGACGGAGAGGGGAGGGGGGGGGGTAGCAGCAGCTCGCTGGAGAGCCGGCCACAGAGCAGCAGAGAGGGGAGGGAAAGAGAGAGATACCTGCTGAGACAACACGACCCTTTTTAACATTACTCTAATATCTGGAGGGAGATCAGTCCACTCGTTTGTTTCTGTAACTGAAAAAGCAGTTTGAGTAACGTAAATTTTGTTCGGCAATGTTTTCTATCCGCCGTCTTCCCTCGTTGATAATCCTGTTTGTCTGACTTCACTTTGAGCTGTTAGAATAAATAGTTTAAATCTGCAGTATCTTATAAAGTAAACTAACAGAACATAAACAACTAAATCAAAGTTGTATTTTTCGATAATATGGTAATAGTGGTACGAGTTTGTTCTCGTTGTTCGGTGTTTTAAGAGCTGAGTTATCTCTTCCACTCTCCAGTGAACGTGCGGCGGACACGCGCTTTGAGTTCACGCTGGTGCACGCTGAGGCTAGAGTACGAGCAGGGAGGCAGGGAGGCATCTGATTGGTTCCTTACAACCGGGACCATTTTTACTGACTGGTAGACGTTTTTACAGGATTACAGCAGCTACAGATGACTGATCTTTTCCGGTCTTTTTTCAGTGCTCATAAGAAACGGATTGCTGTCGGGGTGTAAAGACCATTTCAACCAATATAACAAAAAGTGTATACTGGATAAATCGCAGACCCCATCTTTAACTATTGACATTAAATATTTTAATCGATCGACAGCCCTACTTTTTATACATGCAACAATAGAAGTTTTGAATTTACCTTCCCAGACTTGTAATGACTTTTGCAAAAGCTTTTCCTTTTCACTACATTTTTGTAATGTTCTGACAGTTGTTAAAATTGGTAGAAAAAGTGTCTATACCCCCACTATGAGGAGTTATATTACCTTCTACCGCCTTTTTGTTTTATGAACCGAGAACTTACAAGACGATTGCCCTCAGAGTGTCAGAAACTGAGGCTTTTTCGCGGGCGACGGCACGTTCATTAATCTGCCGCCTGTAGCACTTGAGGATCAGTTCAGACAGCGGCTAACGAGCCCGTAGCTCCCGAGAAAAAACAGCTAGTTCTCACTGTCTGCGTCCTATTACTACTACTCGAACTCCTCCTTAATTTTAGCCGGCTCCGTTCTCGACTTGGAGTAAACTCCCTACGTAGCGCCGAAGAGAAGACGGGGGAAGGGGGAAAGGGCGAAGTCTGGCCTTTCTATATGATTTAAACTACTGGCCTCTGTTAGATTATTTAAAGAGAACAATCCCCCAACTGCTTACAGCATAAGCCTGTTATACGGATGCTCCTTTAAACAACCTAGCAGCCTGGTCTCGGTAATACTCTGTCTAGAAAGCCTTATGCAAATTCCCTAGCCTCTAGAAAATTCAACAGTTACGAAATCTCACCGGACACGGACACCTGGTCCAGCCTAGGGAGAGATCCGCACTTTAGGCTTCCCTACCTCATAGTTTATGTGTGTGTATTATTTTAGTCAGTAATGTTGCCGTAGTGTGGAAGGCTCTGAACTTACCTCTCGGGGGCTCAACGGTGCCTCGTGTCGACGAAAAGTCTTCCTTGGATTTAAAAAAAGTCTCTTCAGAGAAAAAATTCAACAACTACTGGCGATCAAGTGATTATTTATTTAAAACCTCAGCACAGCAGTTGTTATTACAACAACAAGAAATAAAAATTCAATCTAAAAAAAGGAGAGTACCTCTTTTGCAAAATTTTTATCATTTTGTTTTTGCTTTCTGACAAGCAAACGTGTGGGAGCAGAAAATCTCTACCTTTCCACGCATTTTCTGTTCACCGGTTGACATCATATGCTGCCGGACGAGAGGAAATGCGTTCTCTTCTGAGTACGCAATTACTCACCTTCCGAAAACAACCAACTTTCACTGATGAAAAGTTTCACGTGAAAAAGTGTGAAACCTCAAAGGGTTTTTTTTTTCTCAGTTCGTGATCGGACATAGCCTCCCGGTGCAATTGAATCACGAACTCCGGAGCCGCCTGAAAGTTTTTCCTTTATACTCTTCCGTGAGCACAACACCCCTGCATAAGCGGGGGCTGCAAAAGTCACATTTCCTGTGCATCTGCAGGTTGTGGTTTTACTGCGATCTATGTCCTCTCCCTGCATATTGGCGCACAAACTTGAACTCTTCATGATACTCAATAAACCCACAAAAGGGGTTAAGCACACAAACCTCACGTTACCACACATGTCTGCTACCTACACAGTTGTTTTACATTCAATGAATACACACAAGTTGATTAAATGCTTGGTATTATGGATATAAGATCACATCTAGTAAAAACACAAAGATAAAACCTAAAGTAAAACTTTCTTTGTTCATGTCAGATCTTTTCTAAGAGCAGTCTGAACAGTGAACATCCTGTTCTATAACACTGATTTTTTTTCAGGCGAGGCGCCTCGTTTCTTTCTTTCATATCATAAAGGTCACACAGTAAAATAAAATGAATCAACATTAAGGTAACACAATAAGTAATTCAGTTATAAATGATGAATTATTAAAATGATATGAAATGCAAATTTCAATGAGTAAATGATTACATGCTTATTACAATGAGTGATTAAAAATCAAAAAGAATATATATACTTTCATGAGTATTTCAATAACATCATACATGACAGTTTTAAAGAAACAAGTTTTCTTAGTCTTCTTCATGACAGATCCCTATCAGTGTACCATTCTTTCGGAGGTTTTCCTCCTTAGTTACTTTTTTTTGTTTTTTGTCATTTCAGCCTTGTTTTTTAATCAATAATCTTGTTCAATTATATCGATTAGGCCTTATTGAATTGCATTTTCCTCCTATTCTCTCAACACAGTCTTGAAGGCAGTAATTGTACTTGTATAGAAAAAGAAGTTTGACTGCTTTAGATAGGATCAATTACCGCAGAGTATGCAATGGGATATATTACAGGAAAACATGATATAGAGAAACAATAGAAAATCATTAGGAATTAGAAATGAACAAAGGAAATACGGTATAATGCCACCTTATATGACGATGAAAGTTTGTGTTAAAGGAGCTATATACGACATTCAGAGCATTAATATAGCAGCAAGCAACTATGTAGAGCTAATTGAAAAAGATTTGAAACCAGCGAGTGAGACCATAAACTCATGTTTACAATGTTTACTGAGGTAATAAATCAAGTGAGAAGTAGGCTCATTTTTTTCATAGACTTCTATACAATCAGACTTCTTTTAGCAACCAGAGGAGTCGCCCCCTGCTGGCTGTTTGAAAGAATGCAGGTTTAAGGCACTTCAGCATTGGCTTCACTTTTCAGAACTGGAAGTAGCCCACTGGTCAGTTACACGGAAGTTAGCCCGCTACAGCCAGTTGCAATGGCAACGGTACACCTGAAAATCCAAGCTTTTCTGTTCTTTGTTTTGGTAGCCGGGCCGACGGCGCGTGCATGTTGGTGCATGTGAGTCCCAGTGTGTGTGTGCCCTATTAGCTAACTAATCGCCGCCACTTTATGCTCATTCAGCAGTTACCACTAACACCAACCCTGTGATTCCCCCTTAGGTTAACACTGTTAACTCTGTCAGCACTGTTGCTGTTGTTAGCATTGTTAGCTGCTAGCCGCTGGCTCAGCCATCTCCATGTTTAGAGCCGTGTGCAGGCAATCCCGGCTCAGACACTGATCATAGATATGCTCTGAATGTTGTATATTGCCCCTCTAATAAAAATCAAATGTTTACTCACTGTAATACACAAACACTATCAGGGGTATGGATTTTAACACCATCATTTGGACAAGGACTGAAAAATGGGTAGAGTTTCTCAGTGAAGGAGCAGCCAGTAAAGGAGTAGATGAGAGCTGCAGGATCAACATCATAAAAGGAGACCAGACCCTCCTCATAATCCACAAACACCCCCACCTTCTCAGGCTGAGACTTCAGAGAGAGACGGACTGAAGGGTCAGCAGGAGCAAAGTACCCACCTTGCCTCTTATGACAAACAGTCCAGTAACCATTTGAGGGGCTCAGTGTGATCTTTTCCTTCATGTTTGTCAACTCTCTGGCCACTCCTAAAGTCCATTTAGACCATCTTTTAACCTGAACCTGGAAGTAAAATCTTCCTGAAGTGAAAGCCTGCTTTGATAAGACACATCTACAGTTGTTACCCTGTTTGTTTTTACCCTGTTCTCTATCATTTGACTGGGTGGATATAGGATGTACTATGTCGGGATCAAGTGTCACATCCACTGCATACTGCTGGACCCTCTTCAGCTCGGCCTCAAACAGCTTCTTCATC
Source organism: Sebastolobus alascanus (assembly GCA_916701645.2). NCBI lineage: Eukaryota > Metazoa > Chordata > Actinopteri > Perciformes > Sebastidae > Sebastolobus > Sebastolobus alascanus. The sequence goes on along the minus strand of CAKAOJ020000157.1, from coordinate 200,442 downwards.
TGTTTGCTGAACGTCTCCTCCAGCTGATTCCCAGCTCTCACCACAGTCCCCTCATATGAAGGTGGACGGATGTTGACTCCTGTCCAGTCCTTGGTGGGTGGAGCAGCGTTCAGGGACGTGAAGCTTTGGAGGAGGTGGAGGTGGTCTTCAGAGCGTGAGAGCTGCTCCACCTCAGTGCTTCTCTTCTCCAGCTCAGAGATTTCCTGTTCCAGCTCTTTGATGAAGCCTTCAGCCTGTTTCTCTGTCTTTCTCTGCTTCTCTTTGATTGTGTCGATGAGCTCGGCCTGGCTTCTCTCAACAGACTCCTTCAGAGCGGTGAAGACCTGAACACCATCTGCTATCTCTCTGTCTGCATCTTCCTTACTTAGCCCCACTGAGTGTTTCATCTCCTGAATCTTCAGTTGTCTCTTCTGGATCATCTGCTGAATTTCAGCCTCTGTCTTCCCCAGCTCGGCCTTCTTTCCTTCATATCCTTCTTTCAGAGGAACAACATCATGTGTCTTGTGGTCTGAAACAGTGCAGAGCATGCAGACACACATCTGGTCGGTCTTACAGAACAGCTCCAGCAGTTTATCGTGCTTCGTACACATCCTGCCTTCCAGGTTCTCCACAGGGTCGATCAGCTGATGTCTTTTCAGACGTGAAGCTGTCAAATGAGGTTCCAGGTGAGTCTCACAGTAGGAGGCCAGACACATCAGGCAGGACTTCAGGGCCTTCAGTTTGGTTCCAGTGCAGACGTCACAGGGAACTTCTCCTGGTTTGGCAGCTTGTTGCTCTGAGCTGCTGCTGCTGGCTTTCTGTTGAGCTGACTGTCTGAATTGAGCAGCCATCTCAGAGATGAAAGTATTGACCTGCAGCTCAGGTCTGGTGTTGAAAACCTTTTTACAGTTGGGACACTGACATAGGACATTAACATCCCAGTGTTTAGTGATGCAGGTTTTACAGAAGTTGTGTCCACATGGTATGGCGACTGGATCAGTGAACACATCCAGACAGATGGAGCACAGAAACTGATCTTCAGTCAGCAGACAGCTGGCAGCAGACATATCTACAAAAAAAGAGTGAAAAACAAAACAAAACTGTTATTACCTATCTTTTAATTATTTGTTTAATAAAATCAAACTATGGTTAGTGGAATATAATGAGAGTCATCCTGAACGCTGTCATATTGCATCCAACTGAGGGCCATATTTATTTTAAAAATGGTGTAACGCAAATATGTGCTGTGGTCGTCAATGAATTTGATGGCATCTATTCAGCGTCTGATTTATTAAGACAGCACATTATGCAGTCAGGTCATGCTGCGAGTGTAATTATTAATACATTAGCAAGCATTAACCTACACACGTTTATGGGAAATGAAAAGCAGATATAATAAGACAAATCAAAGACACACAAACTTTACAGAAGCATACATTAATTTAATACTTTTAGTTACAAGATTCTGATTATAATACAAAATATAAGTCAACTAATATTATGATGTATTTATTTTGGACTAAGCTACCCAGCAATATGTAAAGTTGTTCAAATGAGCTCCACCTTTATCAGCTTCAACATTAAAGTGATGAATACATTAATGCATCAATAATAATGATCCAATAACATAATATATATTATTCTGAAATGAGCCTTTCAGCATAATGAGTACTTTTAACTTTTAGTACTTTAGTATATTTTGATGCTTATACTTTAGCACTTTTACTTAAGTAAAATTTTGAATGCATGACTTTTACTTGTAACAGAGTATTTCTACACTCTGGTATTACTACTTTTATTCAAGTCAAAGATATGAGTATGGAGGGCCGTACCTGTCAAAATAAATTAAAAAAAATAAATACATAGATAAATGAGTAAATTACTAATAAATAAATTAATATAAAAAATAAGTGTAGGCATTAATTAATGATGAAATGTAACATAATTTGTTTTAATTTGCTTTATTCATTTATCTTTGTATTAATTCCTCTATTTATCTACTCTTATAATTTTCCCTTTTATTATTCTTTTATTAAATTATATTTATTTATTTAATTTTGCATTTATTTTTTATGAATTTAAAATATATTATTAAATGTATTTATTCATTATTCATTAATTTATGTATGTTTTTATTTAAGCATTATTAGCCACAGACTGACAACCCACAGTATGGAGCCGGGGATGAAGACTGGAGTTGATAAGCAGACAGCGTTAGCTTGCTAGCTAGCTCGCCTTGTACAGTCAATCTGTGCACTCAAGTTGACCCCATGATGACACATGTTGAATGACAGCCGCCTCATTTGCACAGTGAAGCAGAAATGCATAAAGACATGTAAAAGGAATTGTATAAAGAAAAGAATACAGAAATAAATAACTTTGCGGAAATAAATAGGGGGAATATTGCAAAGGGAAAACAATGCATAAATAAATTTATTTAATAATGATTGAATGCATTTAAAAATGATTTTAAACTGATTAAAAATAAATGTAAAAATAAATTAATTAATTTAAGTAAATGAAAATATATAAATAAATAAAAAAGGAAAATTAAATAGAAGAGTAGATAAATAGGGGAATTAATACAAAGGTAAATACAAAAGATGCAAATTAAAACAGAAATATCAATTTCTGTCACATTTAATCAATTAATTAATGCCTACATTTATTTTTTATATTATTTTTGGTACGTTCAATGAGAAATTAATTTATTTATAGAGTTATAAACTCACAATTAAATGTTGTTGCAGCCTGTCTTGATTCTGATTGATGGTCAAGTTCCAAGTTTAATGAACACAAACCAAAACTCTTCATACACTATTTGTTCCAGTTATCAGATATTGTGTTCATTAATAACAGCCAAATTGCTCCATTTTTTTTTTCTAATAATAGTTTTTCAGTTATATAGGCTTATATTTAATTCTCGTTTATTGCCCTCACCACAGCCGTGGGTGTGGCTCCTGTAAATCCCATCTGGGAAACAAGTCTGACTGGTCTGCAGTGTTGAGTGTTAGCAAGTGTTGTTTCACATATAAAAACAGTGTTCGCTGTTAATGTTGATCTGAAAACTTTACATTTAGTTCAGCTGAAGACTGGAGCAGATACGAAGTGGGTCACTGAGCACTGGGTTTCCATAGCAACCAGCATGCCATAGTCCGCTAACCGAGCTTCCTGTCAACGCCACGGTTTGAGACTATTTTTCAAAGATCAGACTGAGTTTATTTGTTTGGTGAATTTTTTGAGACTAAGCAAGTGGAGGTGGATCACTCTACCTTTTTTACTTTGTGGGTTTACTTCATTTTTTAAGGCTACCTCTGGCTGATCCCTGCCTGCTGCCACTCACTTGTGACAGCAGCATTTGGCTTTTAGCTGCTTGCTAGTTATTCAAATAATAGTTAAAAAAATAAAATAAAGTGTATACTACTGCAATGCTTAAACCATCAGAAGTGTAAAGTATAGTATGTCCTAAAAATGTAAAAAAAAAAAGTTTAAAAAAAAGTCAAAGTATAGTATGTCCTAAAAATGTAAAAAAAAATAAAATAAAAATTGTTTTAAAAAAAAGTCAAAGTATAGTATGTCCTAAAAATGTAAAAAATAAATAAATAAAAAAAAAGTTTTAAAAAAAGTCAGAGTATAGTATGTCCTAAAAATGTAAAAAAAATAAAATAAAAATTGTTTTAAAAAAAGTCAAAGTATAGTATGTCCTAAAAATGTAAAAAAAAAAAAAATTAAAAAAAAAGTTTTAAAAAAAGTCAAAGTATAGTATGTTCTTAAAATGTAAAAATACATAATAATAATAATAATAGTAATAATAATAATACATAAATACACATAAATAAAAAAAAAAGTTAAAAAAAAAGTCAAAGTATAGTATGTCCTAAAAATGTAGAAAAAAAAATAAAATGGCAGCAGACATATCTACACTCTGAGGACAAAAAGAGTGAAAAACAAAACAGTAATTACCTATCTTTTAATTCTTTGTATATTTTATTATTTTATATAAATTGTTTTAATTTGTTTTATTCATTTATCTTTGTATTAATTCCCCTATTTATCTACTCTTCTAATTTCCCTTGTATTATTCTTTTATTAACTTATATTTATTTATTTAATTTTGCATTTTTTCTTTATTAATTTAAAATATATTATTAAATGTATTTATTCATTATTAATTAATTTATGTATTTATTTATTTATTTATGCATTATTTTCCCTTTGCAAGTTTCCCCTATTATTTCCCAAAACTTATTTATTTATTTATTCTTTTCTTTAGACGTTTCTTTTTTACATTTCTTTATGCAATTCTGCTTCATTATACAAATGAGTGGCCTGTCATTCAACTTGAGTCATGGGGTCAACTTTTCACCTTTTGGTTGATCGACATCAGAGTGCATTGATCGACATGTTAGCATGCTAACAGGCTAACGCTGTCTGCTTGTCAACTCCAGTCTTCATCCCCGGCTCCGTACAGTACACTACAATGGAGAGAACGGGCTTGGCGGCTTCCGCCTGGAGGTTCTCACTCAGAACAAGCTCAACCTCGGGGAGGAGACCGGTGGTGGGTCCGCGAAAGAGTTAAAATAAATAAAGTCAAAGTATATTATGTCCTAAAAATGTAAAAAAACATAAAAAATAAAAAAGATTAAAAAAAAAGTTAAAAAGTCAAAGTATAATATGTCCTAAAAATGTAATAAAAAATAAATTAAAAAAAAAAGTTTTAAAAAAAGTCAAAGTATAGTACGTCCTAGAAATGTAAAAAATACATAAATAAAAAAAAGTATTAAAATAAGTCAAAGTATGGTATGTCCTAAAAATGTAAAAAAAAAATATATAAAAAAAGTCAAGGTATAGTATGTTTTAAAAATGTAAAAAAAAAATAAAATAAAAAAAAAACTTTTAAAAAATTCAAAGTATAGTATGTCCTAAAATTGTAAAAAATAAATCAATCAATAAATTAAAAAAAAGTTTTAAAAAAAGTCAAAGTATAGTATGTCCTAAAAATGTAAAAAAAATTAAATTAAAAAAAAGTATTAAAAAAAGTCAATGTATAGTATGTCCTAAAAATGTAATAAAAAAATAAATAAAAAAAAAACTTTTAAAAAAGTCAAAGTAAAGTATGTCCTAAAAAGGTAAAAAAATAAATGAATAAAAAAAAAGTTTAAAAAAAGTCAAAGTATAGTATGTCCTAAAAATGTAAAAAATAAAAAAATAAAAAAAGATAAAAAAAAGTTAAAAAGTCAAAGTATAGTATGTCCTAAAACTGTAAAAAAAAAAATATATTAAAAAAGTTTTAAAAAAAGTCAAATTATAGTATGTCCTAAAAATGTAAAAAAAAAGATATAAAAAAAGTTTAAAAAAAAACAAAGTATAGGATGTCCCTAAAATTCAAAAATACATAAATAAAAAAAAAGTTAAAAAGTCAAAGTATAGTATGTCCTAAAAATGTAAAAAATAAAATATATAAAAAAAGTTTAAAAAAAAGTCAAAGTATAATATGTCCTAAAAATTTAAAAAAAAATAAATAAAAAAAAGTATTAAAAAAAATGAAAGTGTAGTATGTCCTAAAAATGTAAAAAAAATTAAAAATTAAAAAAAATTTAAAAAAAAGTCAAAGTAGTCTGTCCTAAAAATGTAAAAAAAAAATAAATAAAAAAAAAGTTTAAAAAAAAGTTAAAAAGTCAAAGTATAGTATGTCCTAAAAATGTAAAAAAATAAATAAATGAAAAAAAGTTTTAAAAAAAGTCAAAGTATAGTCTGTCCTTAAAATTTAAAAATACATAATAATAATAATAATAATAATAATAATAATACATAAATACACATAGATAAAAAAAAAAGTTAAAAAAAAAGTCAAAGTATAGCATGTCCTAAAACTGTAAAATTAAATAAATGTAAAAAAAAGTATTAAAAAAAGTCAAAGTATAGCATGTCCTAAAAATGTAAAAAAAAAAATATATAAAAAAAGTTTTAAAAAAAGTCAAAGTACAGTATGTCCTAAAAATGTAAAAAAAAAATAAATGTAAAAAAAGTATTAAAAAAAGTCAAAGTGTAGTTTGTCCTATAAATGTAAAAAAATTAAAAATTAAAAAAAAGTCAAAGCATAGTCTGTCCTAAAAATGTGGAAAAAAAAAATAAATAAAAAAAGTTTAAAAAAAGTTAAAAAGTCAAAGTATAGTCTGTCCTAAAAATTTAAAAAAAAAAAATTTTTAAAAAAAATTAAAAAAAAAGTTAAAAAGTCAAAGTATAGTATGTCTTTAAAATCTAAAAATACATAATAATAATAATAATAATAATAATGATAATAATAATACATAAATACACATAGATAAAAAAAAAAGTTTAAAAAAAAGTCAAAGTATAGTATGTCCTAAAAATGTAAAAAATAAATAAATAAAAAAAAGTTTTAAAAAAAGTCAAAGTATAGCATGTTCTTAAAATGTAAAAATATATAATAATAATAATAATAGTAATAATAATAATACATAAATACACATAAATAAAAAAAAAAGTTTAAAAAAAAGTCAAAGTATAGTATGTCCTAAAAATGTAGAAAAAAATAAATAAAATGGCAGCAGACATATCTACACTCTGAGGACAAAAAGAGTGAAAAACAAAACAGTAATTACCTATCTTTTAATTCTTTGTATATTTTATTATTTTATATAAATTGTTTTAATTTGTTTTATTCATTTATCTTTGTATTAATTCCCCTATTTATCTACTTTTCTAATTTCCCTTGTATTATTCTTTTATTAACTTATATTTATTTATTTAATTTTGCATTTTTTCTTTATTAATTTAAAATATATTATTAAATGTATTTATTCATTATTAATTAATTTATGTATTTATTTATTTATTTATGCATTATTTTCCCTTTGCAAGTTCCCCCTATTATTTCCCCAAACTTATTTATTTATTTATTCTTTTGTTTAGACGTTTCTTTTTTACATTTCATTATGCAATTCTGCTTCATTATACAAATGAGTGGCCTGTCATTCAACTTAAGTCATGGGGTCAACTTTTCACCTTTTGGTTGATCGACATCAGAGTGCATTGATCGACTGTACATGTTAGCATGCCAGCAGGCTAACGCTGTCTGCTTATCAACTCCAGTCTTCATCCCCGGCTCCGTACAGTACACTAAAATGGAGAGAACGGGCTTGGCGGCTTCCGCCTGGAGGTTCTCACTCAGAACAAGCTCAACCTCGGGGAGGAGACCGGTGGTGGGTCCGCGAAAGAGTTAAAATAAATAAAGTCAAAGTATAGTATGTCCTAAAAATGTAAAAAAAAATAAAAAATAAAATATAAAAAAAGATTAAAAAAAAAAGTTAAAAAGTCAAAGTATAATATGTCCTAAAAATGTAATAAAAAATAAATTAAAAAAAAAAGTTTTAAAAAAAGTCAAAGTATAGTATGTCCTAGAAATCTAAAAAATACATAAATGAAAAAAAGTTTTAAAATAAGTCAAAGTATGGTATGTCCTAAAAATGAAAAAAAAACAAATATATAAAAACAGTTAAAAAAAAAAGTCAAAGTATAGTATGTCCTAAAAATGTAAAAATAAATAAATAAATAAAAAAAAGATTAAAAAAAAGTTAAAAAGTCAAAGTATAATGTCCTAAAAATGTAATAAAAAATAAATTAATTTCTTTTTAAAAAAAGTAAAAGTTTAGTATTTCCTAAAATGTAATAAAAAATAAATTAAAAAAAAGTTAAAAAAAAAGTCAAAGTATGTCATAAAAATGTAAAAAAAAATAAATAAAAAAAAAAAGTTTTAAAAAAAGTCAAAGTATAGTATGTCCTAAAAATGTAATAAAAAAATAAATTAAAAAAAACGTTTTAAAAAAAGTCAAAGTATACTATCTCCTAAAAATGTAAAAAAATAAATGAATAAAAATAAACTTTTAAAAATGTCAAAGTAAAGTACGTCCTAAAAATGTAAAAAAAAAAAATATTATAAAAAAAAAGTTTTTAAAAAGTCAAAGTATACTATGTCCTAAAAATGTAAAAAAAAAAAAAAAGTTTTAAAAAAAGTCAAAGTATAGTATGTCCTAAAAATGTAAAAAAAATAAATAAATAAAAAAAAAGTTTTAAAAAAAGTAGTTTACATTGCAGAAGAATACAATTCTGATGGTTTAAGCATTGCAGTGATAACATCCCAAGCCCTCTCCCTCTTGTTAATATCATAATTTAAATAAATAAAATTATAATAGGATTCAATTTTAAACCCCCCAAAACACAAAGTGATCCTTCATCACTGTCACATCACATATTAAAGGGGGCTTATTATGCTGTTGTGTTTTTTCCCTTTTCTTTAGTGTCTTCTATAGTTTTTTTTGCATGTAAAAGGTCTGCAAAGTTACAAAGCCCAAAGTCCAGGCCAAATGGAGTTACTCTCCCCCACAGAAACACTGCTACTGAACTGCCTGAAACGCCTCGCTTGAGGTCCCGCATTTCCTTCTGTAACGTGGTGATGTCACCAAGTAACACATTTGCATAACGGCTAGTTTGGCACGCCCTCAAACAACGCTAGTTAGAGCGGAGCGTGAGCGGAGTCCAAAGTGTTTGGGTCGGTTGACCAATAAAAAACAGAGTGGGCCAGCTGACCAATCAGAGCAGACTAGGCTTTTCAGGAGGGGTCGGGGCTAGAGGTCAAACAGAGCGTTTCAGACAGAGGGTGAAAAGAGGTGCTGCAGCACAGCCGGTATGAGAAAAGTAAAGCGTTTTTTAAACATTAAAGCATGTAAACATGTTCTAGTAGAAACACAAAATACAAGTATGCACCTGAAAATAAGCACAATAGGTCCTCTTTAAATTTTATCATAACACTGCTACCCTGCTGCTAATATGTTGTATGTAACGACCTCAGTTTAAAATTTGCCCCGGTGACCCTGAGAGGAACTTCCTGTCTGAGTAGAGCTGAAGTTTTGAGTTAATACCGGTTGTTGAAACACAATAAATATTATCGTCTTACAAAGCCAGAAACAGAGAAGCTGAGAGGAAAGGGTTTGAAGTTCAAGGCTGTTTACCAAAGTGTGTAACAGCTATATAAGTGGTAAAGTTTGAACCTTTTATAATCATTTAATCAGATACTGTACTCCAAAAGGGATCTAAGCTAGGCTAATTAGCTTTTAGCAGGCCTAGTTTATCTGCTGTTTTTTTTCTTTGTTGTGGTTTCTGGTTTCTACTAAATCTTGACAGTGAGTGCATGTAGTCTCTGTAGGTCAGTGTACTCACCAGTGTTTGGCAGAGATTCTGCTGTGTTGTTGATAAAAGCCTGCTGGATTCAGTTGAATGTTTCTTTAGAGAGAAACACAGAGACTTGTCTCGACTGCAGCTCTGCTGTCGCTCAGACAAACTTTCACTTTCATACCAGGAAATGTGACGTTGCAGCTCTCCTCTTTCAGTGTTGCTCCTCCTCTCAGTGGAGCTCTGTCAGTGAGGCTTTATTGAAATACCTTAACATGGCTTTGGAACAAGATGAGTTTTTTCTCTTCATTTCTTCTTTTCTCTACAGTGGAAGTAAACAGCAGCCAAAAGAACATACAACTACAGACAGACAACATAACAAAAGAGGTCAGTGCAACATATTCAAGAACATCCTGTATTTTTGATCAACAGGCTACAACGCCTCCTTTACAGTCCCACAAACACTCCAATGTTCAAATCACCGTTTATCCTGCAGTTTCACTTTTCTGCTGCTTTCCTAATTGTTCACCATCTTTTCTTCATGTGACAGATTTCTTACTGATCACATTACAGGAGAAAAAAAAAGTAAAGAAAAACTGAGATGGAAAACTTGTCACTCGGCCACAAGTCTGTGACTTTGAGGTTTGAAAAGTAGTCCAGTAAAATTCTTTTTTCAAAGAACTGTTAAGTGAAATTAAAATAGTGTGTTTTAGAAAAATCTCTTTAAGTAGAGAGAGTAGTAGCCAGGCCTTAATTAGGTTCCAACACACAGGATGTCTGAGAAAACACAGGGGATTTATAATTATCACTTTTATTTTAATGCATGATTTTGAAAATCTTACAGTATATATATTTGAAAGTTTATATAGCGGAGATCAACACCTTTCAATGCAAAGGCTGGACAATGAAATACTCAAGTCCAGTCTGTCGCTGTCTAATTCATTTTTCATTGTTCTAGAATTTTACCAGGTCAAAACTTGAATTGTTTTGCTTTCAGGCTCAAGTTAGGTCAAGTCTCAATGGAGTTAAAGTGATAGTTCGGGTGTTTTGAAGTGGGGTTGTATGAGGTACTCTGTGTATTACTTACAGTAGATGAGTGTCGGTGTGCCCCCAGCTTGGAGAAACAGACAAGACCACCGACACCGGAGCAAAGCAATGTACTGCTGTGGACGGGGACGGCAGAAAAATGTATTTTAGCCACCTTAAAGAAAATCGATACCCGTTTAAGTGTACGCTATATTTAGAATATTTTCACCGCTTTATCTTGCTGTCAGACAGCCCTTTACTTCTCCTTTCTGACGGGGAACTGAACTGAAAGTGAAACCTATCTATGCTCTCTCCAAACCCAGCAGGCTCAGATGACAAAAACAGTGTAGATACGTTTCACTTTCAGTTCAGTTCGCTGTCGGAAAGTATTCTAAATATATCAATTTTTTTAGGTGAGCCTTTCTTCTAGGTGGCTAAAATTAATTTTTCTGCCGTCCCCGTCCACAGCAGTACCTTGCTTTGCTCCGGTGTCGGTGCTCTTGTCTGTTTCTACAAGCTGGGGGCATGCTGACCATCATCTACAGTAAGTAATACACCTACTATGGGTAAGCATCTGATAAAACCGCACTTCAAACACGTGAACTATCCCTTTAATGGGGAACTACGCCAATTAAAAAAATTCATACCTGTTAATCTTATGGTCTAAGACAGCCCAAAACAATTTTAGTAAACATGAACAAATCTCCCCAAAATACAAAAACTAGAGAGCTAAAACTCAAACTTGTGATGTCATAACATTTTCTGTTTCACAGCTGAGAACACTACAATAGAATAAAGCTCATTTGGGTATAAAAAAGAAAACTTTCCAGTTCAGACTCCCATTCATTGTCTATTGAGCAGCTCCAGACTTTATACCCTATTACATCACCAGTTGAGACTTACTTCTCTGGTTTCTGGCTGTGAGAGAGAGGAGCTCATGTTCACAAATATTGATTGAACTTTCCTAGGCCATGGAATTAATATATTAGATTTCTTAATTTAGGTGGCGTTCTCTGACGGGGTATTAGGGCCACATTGAGGAAAAAAAAATAAATCTGATATTTCGAGAATAAAGTCATAATATTATTAGAATAAAGTCATAAGGTTACGAGAAAAAAAGTTGTAATATGAGAATAAAGTCATAAATTTAGGAGAAAAAAGTCAGAGTATTATGAGAATAAAGTTTGAAGTTTACGAGATAAAAAGTCAAAATATTATGAGAATAATGTCATAAATTTAGTAGAAAAAAGTCCTAGTATTGTGAGATTAAAGTCATAATATTATGAGAATAAATTCATAGCTTTGCGAAAAAAAAGTTCTAATAATATGAGAATAAAGTCAGAGAGTTACGAGAAAAAAAGTAGTAATATTATGAGAATAAAGTCAAAATTATACTAGTAAAAAAGTCTTGTATTATGAGAATAAAGTCATAGGTTTACGAGAAAAAAAGTCGTAATATTACGAGAATAAAGTCAGAAGTTTAAGAGAAAAAAAGTCGTAATATTATGAGAATATAGTCAGAAGTTTAAGAGAAAAAAAGTCATAATAATATGAGAATAAAGTCAAAAGTTTACGAGTAAAAAAGTCGTAATATTACGAGAATACAGTCATAAGTTTACGAGAAAAAAAGTCGTAATATTATGAGAATAATGTCATAAATATAGGAGAAAAAAATCTTAGTATTATGAGAATAAAGTCATAGCTTGACGAGAAAAAAAGTTGTAATATTATAAGTCGTAATTTTCCGTGTTATTTTAGAGGGGAAATAGAGCAGCTGTGTGAAAATGAGGAACATGGAGCATCTTGTGAAGTTATACTTTAATTTAGGTTTCACAAATAACCAAATACTTCATCTTTTGGCATATCAGCACCACATTATCATCAGTATCAGGACCTTGAAAAGATTGTGCAAGAAACTGTGTTTATTCTGAAGACAGAGCCACACGGACCTGATGGGGAAACTGACTCTTTAGTGGAGGAGGAAATGACTTTTTTCCTGTAAAGTTATGACTTTATTCTCGTAATATTACGACTTTATCCTCGAAATGTCCGACTTTTTTTCGCCCTCAGTGTGGCCCTAATACTCCGTCATAGTGTTCCCTTTAAGTCTCAAGTCCTATTTCTTTACTTAGACGTGTGTTAAAACATTTGAAAAACCTCTCAGACTGCAGAGTCACAGCTGAGTTGGTTAGATATTAGCTATAGATAAACTATGTGTGTTGGAACGGGTGGCAATGACACAAAAAGCTCCCTACTTACTAGAAAGAGTATTACTTCTACAAACTAATAGCACTGGTTTAGTTCACATCAGCTGCTCAAACACAACTAAACCCTTAAATAACAGTATATTATCTGATACTATCAACTATCTCAAATGTGGTGGGGTGTTTGAGCTCGTCAACTGAAGTCAGTCTGAGAACAGCTGATGGTGTTTTTAATCACATGATTTGGTGTCATTATAGAAATACCATCAGCTGTTTTTTTTCAGCTTTGATAACAATCAAAAACAAAATAACTTAATCAGACACGATAAAAACTTTATTTTGCTTTTGTTTATTTAAAAAGAAAAGGAGAGAAAAGCAAATGAAATTCGTCTTATTGATAAACTGCTCTTCACTAATTTGTGCCAGTATGCAACACTTCTTATATACATAATGATCAGACAATAAAAAGTTATTTTTATAAAACTGTCACTATATCCTTACAGTAGTGCATGAGACAGATAATATGTGAAAAAAATCATGTTCCTCTGTGTCCTCCTAGTGCTACTAACATTTGCAAGATTTCACTGCGGAAAACAACCATCACAAAAAATACACGACAATAAATGAAAGTGAATCTTTCTGTAGAAAATCAGATGGTTGTTCTACTCAGTTTGACTGAGAGGAGAGATGATCAGAGGGGCAGAGTTTTTACTACCATCAATATTACAAGGACTAAAGAGTGGGTAGAGTTTCTCAGTGAAGCAGCCAGTAAAGGAACCAGTAAAGGAGTAGATAAGAGCTGCAGTATCAACATCATAAAAGGAGACCAGACCCTCCTCATAATCCACAAACACCCCCACCTTCTCAGGCTGAGACTTCAGAGAGAGAAGGACTGAAGAGTAGGCAAGAGCTGTGTACTCATTTTTACTCCTCAACCGTATAAACCAGTAACCATTCTGAGGAGTCGCTGTGATTTTTCCCTTCCTGTAGATCGACTCTCTGGTCACTCCTAAAGTCCAGTCAGTCGTCCCTTTAACCTGAACCTCGTAGTAAAACCTTCCTGAAGAGAAACTCTGCTTTGCTAACACACAAGCAGAAGCATCAAATCTCTCTGGTTTGTCTGGCAGATTCTTCTTTACATCACCACAGTTTACTTGTTTTCCATCATCGGACAGGATGAGTATGGGATTTGCTGTATCAGGATCAAGTGTCACATCCACTGCAGACTGCTGGACCCTCTTCAGCTCGGCCTCAGCAAGCAGTTTCTTCATCTGTTTACTGAGCGTCTCCTCCAGCTGATTCACAGCTCTCCTCACAGTCCCCTCATATAGTGGACGGACGCTGACTTTGGTCCAGTCCTTGGTGGGTGGAGCAGCGTTCAGGGACGTGAAGCTTTGGAGGAGGTGGAGGTGGTCTTCAGAGCGTGAGAGCTGCTCCACCTCAGTGCCTCTCTTCTTCAGCTCAGAGATTTCCTGTTCCAGCTCTTTGATGAAGCCTTCAGCCAGTTTCTCTGTCTTTCTCTGCTTCTCTTTGATCGTGTCGATGAGCTCGGCCTGGCTTCTCTCAACAGACTCCTTCAGAGCGGTGAAGACCTGAACACCATCTGCTATCTCTCTGTCTGCATCTTCCTTACTTAGCCCCACTGAGTGTTTCATCTCCTGAATCTTCAGTCGTCTCTTCTGGATCATCTGCTGAATTTCAGCCTCCAGCTCGGCCTTCTTTCCATCATACCCTTCTTTCAGAGGAACAACATCATGTGTCTTGTGGTCTGAAACAGTGCAGATCATGCAGACACACATCTGGTCGGTCTTACAGAACAGCTCCAGCAGTTTATAGTGCTTCGTACACATCCTCCCTTCCAGGTTCTCCACAGGGTCGATCAGCTGATGTCTTTTCAGGCCTGACGTTCTCATATGAGGCTCCAGGTGAGTCTCACAGTAGGAGTCCAGACACAACAGGCAGGACTTCAGGGCCTTCAGTTTGGTTCCAGTGCAGACGTCACATGGAACTTCTCCTGGTTTGGCAACTTGTTGCTGTGAGCTGCTGCTGCTGGCTTTCTGTTGAGCTGACTGTCTGAACTGAGCAGCCATCTCAGAGATCAAAATATTGACCTGCAGCTCAGGTCTGTTGTTGAAAACCTTTTTACAGTTGGGACACTGACTCTGGACATTAACATCCCAGTGTTTAGTGATGCAGGTTTTACAGAAGTTGTGTCCACATGGTATGGTGACTGGATCAGTGAACACATCCAGACAGATGGAGCACAGAAACTGATCTTCAGTTAGCAGACAGCTGGCAGCAGACATATCTACAAAAAAAGAGTGAAAAACAAAACAAAACTGTAATTACCTATCTTTTAATTATTTAATTAATAAAATCAAACTATGGTTAGTGGAATATAATGAGAGTAATCCTGAACGCTGTCATATTGCATCCAACTGAGGGCCATATTTATTTAAAAAATGGTGCAACGCAAATATGTGCTGTGTTCATCATTGAATTTGATGGCATCTATTCAGCGTCTGATTTATTAAGACAGCACATTATGGAGTCAGGTCATGCTGCGAGTGTAATTATTAATACATTAGCAAGCATTAACCTACACACGTTCAATGGAAAGGAAAAGCAGATATAAAAAGACAAATCAAAGACACACAAACTTTACAGAAGCCTACATTAATTTAATACTTTTAGTTACAAGATTCTGATTATAATACAAAATATAAGTCAACTAATATTATGATGTATTTATTTTGGACTAGCTACCCAGCAATATGTAAAGTTGTTAAAATGAGCTCCACCTTTACCAGCTGCAACATTAAAGTGATGAATACATTAATGCATCAATAATAATGATCCAATAAGATAATATATATTATTCTGAAATGAGCCTTTCAGCATAATGAGTACTTTTAACTCTTAGTACTTTAGTATATTTTGATGCTTATACTTTAGCATTTTACTTAAGTAAAATTTTGAATGCATGACTTTTACTTGTAACAGAGTATTTCTACACTGTGGTATTACTACTTTTACTCAAGTCAAAGATCTGAGTATGGAGGGCCGAACCTGACAAAATCAAAAATAAATAAATAAATGAGTATATGACTAATAAATAAATTAATATAAAAAATAAGTTTGGGCATTAATTAATTGATGAAATGTAACATAATTTGTTTTAAATTGCTTTATTCATTTATCTTTGTATTAATTCCCATATTTATCTACTCTTCTAATTTTCCCTTTTATTATTTTTTTTATTAACTTATATTTATTTATTTAATTTTGCATTTATTTTTTATTTATTTAAAATTTATAATTAAATGTATTTATTCATTATTAATTTATTTATGTATTTATTTATTTATGCATTATTTTCCCTTTGCAAGTTCTCCCTATTATTTCCCCAAACTTATTTATTTCTATATGCATGAATAAATACATTTAATAATTAATGAATACATTTAAAAATTATTTTTAACTGATAAAAAATAAATGTATAAAATAGACAAATAAATTTAAGGAAATGAAAATATATAAATAAATAAAAAAGGAAAATTAAATAGCAGAGTAGATAAATAGGGGAATTAATACAAAGTAAGTAAGTAAATACAAAAGATGCAAATTAAAACAGAAATATCAATTTCTGTCACATTTCATCAATTAATTAATGCCTACATTTATTTTTAATACCATTTTTGGTACGTTCATTGAGAAATTAATTTATTTTATAGAGCAATTTAATAATTCATTTTTGATTTTGGCAGCTTCTGTCCTCCATATTTGAATACTCCTTTCACCTTTGATGTAAATGCAGCCAAACTCAAAATTTAATGTTGTTGCAGCCTGTCATGATTCTGATTGATGGTCAAGTTCCAAGTTTAATGAACACAAACCAAAACTTTTCATCCACTATTTGTTTACAGTAATCAGATATTGTGTTCATTAATAACAGCCAAATTGCTCCATTTTTCTTTCTAATAATAGTTTTACAGTTATATAGGCCTATATTTAATTCTCGTTTATTGCCCTCACCACAACCGTGGGTGTGAATCCTGTAAATCCCATCTGGGAAACAAGTCTGACTGGTCTGCAGTGTTGAGTGTTAGCTAGTGTTGTTTCACAGATAAAAACAGTGTTCGCTGTTAATGTTGATCTGAAAACTTTACATTTAGTTCAGCTGAAGACTGGAGAAGATACAAAGTGAGTCACTAAGCAATGGGTTTCCATAGCAACCAGCATGCCATAGTCCGCTAACTGAGCTTCCTGTCAACGCCACAGTTTGAGACTATTTTTTTTCAAAGATCAGACTGAGTTTGTGTGTTTGGTCAATTTTTTGAGACTAAACAATTGGAGGTGGAACTTTTAAAAAAAAGTATAGTATGTCCTTAAAATGTAAAAAAATAAAATAAAAAAAATTATGAAAAAAAGTCAAACTATAGTATGTCCTTAAAATGTAAAAAAAAAAAAAACTAAAAAAAAAGTTAAAAAAAAGTCAAAGTATAGTATGTCCTAAAAATTTAAAAAATAAATAATAAAAAAAGTTAAAAAAAAATCAAAGTATAGCATGTCCTAAAAATGTAAACAAAATAAAAAAATAAAAAAAAAACTTTGCAAAAAAGTCAGAGTATAGTATGTCCTAAAAATGTAAAAAAAATAAATAAATAAAAAACAACTGTTAAAAAAGTCAAAGTATAGTATGTCCTAAAAATGTAAAAAAAAATAATAAAAAAATATTTAAAAAAAATTCAAAGTATAGTATGTCCTAAAAATGTAATAAAAAAATAAATAAAAGAAAAGTCAAAGTATGGTATGTCCTAAAAATGTAAAAAAAAAAAAAAAAATTAAAAAAAGTTTTAAAAAAAGTCAAAGTATAGTATGTCCTAAAAATGTAAAAAAAAAATAAATAAATAAAAAAAAAGTTTTAAAAAAATTCCAAAACTCAAAGTATAGTATGTCCTTAAAATGTAAAAATACATAAATAAACAAAAAGTTTTAAGAAAAGTGAAAGTATAGTATGTCCTAAAAATGTAAAAAAATAAATAAATAAAAAAAAACTTTACAAAAAAGTCAAAGTATAGTATGTCCTAAAAATGTAAAAAATAAATTAATTAAAAAAAGTATTAAAAAAAGTCAAGGTATAGTATGTGCTAAAAATGTTAAAAAAACGTTTTAAAAAAGTCAAAGTATAGTATGTCTTAAAAATGTAATAAAAAATAAATTAAAAAAAAGTTTTAAAAAAAGTCAAAGTATAGTATGTCCTAAAAATGTAAAAAGAAAATGTAAAAAAAAAGTTTAAAAAAAGTAGTATACATTGCAGAAGTATACACTTCTGACGGTTTAAGCATTGCAGTGATAACATCCCAAGCCCTCTCCCTCTTGTTAATATCATAATTTAAACAAGTAAAATTATAATAGGATTCAATTTTAAACACCCCAAAACCAAAAAAGTGATCCTTCATTACTGTCACATCACACATTAAAGGGGGCTTAATATGCTGTTGTGTTTTCTCCCTTTTCTTTAGTGTATTATATAATTTTTTGTGCATGTAAAAGGTCTGTAAAGTTACAAAGCCCAAAGTCCAGGCCAAAGGGAGTTACTCTCCCCCTACAGAAACTCTGTTCCTGCACTGCCTGAAACGCCTCGCTTGAAGTCCCACATTTTTTTCTGTAACGTGGTGATGTCACCAAGTAACACATTTGCATAACGGCTAGTTTGGCACGCCCTCAAACAAAGCTAGTTAGAGCGGAGCAGGAGCGAAGTCCAAAGTGTTTGGGTCGGTTGAACAATCAAAACAGAGTGGGCCAGCTGACCAATCAGAGCAGACTGGGCTTTTTTGGGAGGGGGCGGGGCTAGAGGTCAAACACAGCGTTTCAGTCAGAAGGTGAAAAGAGGTGCTGCAGCACAGCCGGTATGAGAAAAGTAAAGCGTTTTTTAAACATTAGAACTACATGTTCTAGTAGAAACACAAAATACAAGTATGCACCTAAAAATAAGCACAATAGGTCCTCTTTAAATTATATCATAACACTACTACCCTGCTGCTAATATGTTGTATGTAAGGACCTCAGTTTAAAATTTGCCCTGGTGACCCTGAGAGGAACTTCCTGTCTGAGTGGAGCTGAAGTTTTGAGTTAATACCGGTTGTTGAATCACAATAAATATTATCGTCTTACAAAGGCAGAAACAGAGAAGCTGAGAGGAAAGGGTTTGAAGTTCAAGGCTGTTTACCAAAATGTGTAACAGCTATATAAGTGGTAAAGTTTGAACCTTTTATAATCATTAAAGCAGATACTGTACTCCAAAAGGAATCTAAGCTAGGCTAGTTAGCTTTTAGCAGGCCTAGTTTATCTGCTGGTTTTTTTCTTTGTTGTGGTTTCTGGTTTCTACTAAATGTTGACAGTGAGTGCATGTAGTCTCTGTAGGTCAGTGTACTCACCAGTGTTTGGCAGAGATTCTGCTGTGTTGTTGATAAAAACCTGCTGGATTCAGTTGAATGTTTCTTTAGAGAGAAACACAGAGACTTGTCTCGACTGCAGCTCTGCTGTCGCTCAGACAAACTTTCACTTTCATACCAGGAAATGTGACGTTGCAGCTCTCCTCTTTCAGTGTTGCTCCTCCTCTCAGTGGAGCTCTGTCAGTGAGGCTTTATTGAAATACTTTAACATGGCTTTGGAACAAGATGAGTTTTTTACTTTTCATTTCTTCTTTTCTCTACAGTGGAAGTAAACAGCAGCCAAAAGAACATACAACTACAGACAGACAACATAACAAAAGAGGTCAGTGCAACATATTCAAGAACATCCTGTATTTTTGATCAACAGGCTACAACGCCTCCTTTACAGTCCCACAAACACTCCAATGTTCAGCTCACCGTTTATCCTGCAGTTTCACTTTTCTGCTGCTTTCCTAATTGTTCACCATCTTTTCTTCATGTGACAGTTTTCTTACTGATCACATTACAGGAGATTAAAAAGTAAAGAAAAACTGAGATGGAAAACTTGTCACTCGGCCACAAGTCTGTGACTTTGAGGTTTGAAATATAGTCCAGTAGAATACTTATATGTAAATGAAAATATATAAATAAATAAAAAAGGAAAATTAAATAGAAGAGTAGATAAATAGGGGAATTAATACAAAGGTATTAACACATCCAGACAGATGGAGCACAGAAACTGATCTTCAGTCAGCAGACAGCTGGCAGCAGACATATCTACACTCTGAGGACAAAAAATGTGAAAAACAAAACAAATATTTTGATTATTTGTTTAATTAAATGAAACAAGATTAGTGGAATATAAGGAGCGTCATCCTGAATTCTGTTGGTATATCGCACCCAACTGAGGGCCAAATTTAAGAAAATGACATCTGATACAGTAAGACAGCTCATTATGCAGTCAGGTACTGGACTATGCTGCGAGTGATGGAGAGCTCAGATCAGTGGGATTTCTATGACATCACCAGGCTCAGAAAATACGTGATAACATGGTGATCTTTATTCCAAAACATTTATTTAGGCTTTCTCCAAAAATATAATATTCTCATCTCGAGCCCAAATCTAATATTAAAGTTACAATCTCGACGATCTCCGTTTTGTTCTCTTTGGCGGCACCTTTGGCGATAAGCGGTAATTGCAGGTGTGTTTTTTGATCTCAGTTCCCAGAGATCCAAACAGTGTCGCCTGTTTGTCGTCAGTCATTTGGAACTTGTTTTTGAAGTTTCATCGTCTGTTGTCATCGCTCTTTCCTTTGTTTATTCAGCCATAGTTACTGTTTACTTGCAGTCAGTTGAAGAGCGTTAGCTCCACCTACCCTCTCTGGTGGACCAACCACTGCTAGGTGATGGAAAACGCGTCACTAGCTGCATGTCATTTGGGATTTTTCCCAGGAATGTCGCCACAGACACCCAGTTCGTAACACTGCAAATGCAAGGGCTTTTATCAGCGGGCCATAGGCTCAGTCACTACTGTGTTACTTCATTCGGCAATAGATAGCAACCTGGTCTCACTCCCGACTCGTCATGTACCGCTGCTTGGTACGTACCCCTTGGCATCAGATACGATGCACGGAGGCACCCTTTAGCGACTGTATGCAACGTAAGAGTGGTACCCCGTGGGTCGGCCTCCGGTGCTGAGGGGCACTGACCAAGCAGTACTTGACGAGTTGGGAGTGAGAATTTGTTAAAGGGACAGTGTGTAGGATTTGGCAGCATCTAATGGTGTTGTTGCATATTGCAACCAACTGACTGCGCTCACTCTTCCCTTTCAAGAAAGCGGTAACGTGAGCCGCCGAGTGCAAAACCTTGGTAACGCCGTTCACCTCACTCAGAGGCCGTCCATACCATAATAACACTACTTTAGGAGGAACGGAAGTCAGACGGCGGCTGGCGGTAGCCCGGTTTAGCACTCTGCGGTTCACGTTACCGCAGTTTCACAAGCATTTCGGAGAACTACGGTGGCCTTCAAGTAACGTAAAAATGTGAAAGGCTCTCTCTAGATCCAGAGTTGATTTGTCTATTCTGGGCTACTGTAGAAACAGGGTGGAGCAACATGGTGGACTCCGTGAAGAGGACCCGCTCCCTTTGTAGATATGAAGGACTCATTCTAAGCTAATGAATACACGATTCTTATTTTTAGGTGATTATACACTAATGAAAACATAGTTATGATTATTATATTCCATTTCTGCCAATAGATCCACCAAAATGTTACACACTCTTGCTTTAACAGACTTTTTTTTTTTTTTTTTTTTTAAATGAAAATCTTCAGAGATTATTACCTTAATACATTAGAAGGTTAATGCTTATCTTCACAAGTTTATGGGAAAAGAAAAGGAGATATGAAATGACAATTCGAAGACGCACAAAAGCAGAGCAGCAGAGCGGAGCACATGAAGGTGGAGATGGTGGTGATGGGTTGACTCACAGCCAAGATTTTAGCTGGTGCCACTTACATCGCAGCCAATTCCACCACCAATCATTGTGTTGATACACTCACACAGGAACTACTCAGCTTTATGTTTTTTTGAGATTAAGCTTTGCAGATCACACTTAAAAGAAATTGTATTTCTCAAAGTTGTGTTGTAGGTGATGACGTAGGGAATGTCAATAGATCACTGTTTAAATGACACAATACTGACACTGACTGGTCCATATTAGTGAAAATTTGGATTAAAAAAATGACTACACTTATTTTTATTGCTAATGTATAATTCACTTATGCTACGGAAATATTTTTTTATGGAAAATCCATGATTTTTTAAAAATAGCTTCCATGTAATGTGACCTAGTGACTCAAATCAATACCAGCAATTATTATCACACAGGCCAAATAGGACACACCTCTTTGCACAACATTTTGGTGGGTCTAAAATCTAGAGCGAGTTAAAATATTTTTACAGTAGGCTAAACATTTTAATTCCAATTTAATATTGAACTTAACACATGTATTACAATTTACTGTGATATATTTAGCTAGTATTTGGCTTTATTACTTTTTTTTTATTGAAGCGTCTGAGGGAGTAGAGCAATTGGAACTTCCTGTCTGGGTAGAGTTGAAGTTTCGTGTTAATACCAGTTGTTGAAACAGTAAATATCAGCTGAACAAAGGCAGACAGCAGTAACTACAGAAACAGAGAAGTTGAGAGGAAAGGGTTTGAAGTTCAAGGTTGTTTACCAAAGAGTGTAACAGCTACAGTAGTTGTAAAACTTTACAGGCAATAAAAGAAATAGTCACATGAAATCACTGAACGCTGTTTGACAATCCAAAGGGCATCTAGCCGAGACGATTACCTGGTGTTACTTTTTTCTTTGTTGTTGGATTTTGCTACTGTCTTATATCTGTACGTGTGTGGTATAACAAACTCACTAATTAAGATACTTGAGCTTCAAAACTGATTTTTAAATAACAGGAAAGAAATAGGTCAGAAAAAGTCTGTAAATTAAGTTAAGCTAACTCGTGACTGCATTCTGTTTAACCTTAACCAGAGTTCACTCACTGTGGTTTGTTTTTTTTCTCTTAATTTATGGAAAAATGTAAAAAAACAACATTTTTTTCGAAAAAGACTATCTATATGGCATAATATTGTTCATATGCTAAAACAAGTCAGATTGTAGTTTTAACTACATTTTGACCAACTATTGAGTGAGTGTATTTAGTCTCTGTAGATCAGTGTACTCACCAGTGTTTGACAGAGATTCTGCTGTGTTGTTGATAAAAACCTGCTGTATTCAGATGAATGTTTCTTTAGAGAGAAACACAGAGACTTGACTCGACTGCAGCTCTGCTGTCGCTCAGACAAACTTTTGATTTCATTGCAGGTAATTTGACGTTGAAGCTCTCCTCTTTCAGTGTTGCTCCTCCTCTTGGTGGAGCTCTGTAGATTAAGTTTTGTTGCCTCTTTGGGGAATTTTATTAGGAGGAAAATAAACTGAGGTGGAGAATTCTGATTGGACCACAGCTGTAGATTAATGGGCTTCTCTGTGTTTCTCCCTTTTTAAAAATAGTTGAAGTACAATACATTTTAAAGTAAACGTGAAAGTAAATCTGCTGATTTTAGAATGAGCTCAAAAAACTACAGAACCCACAAAAGACCTCATCAGTGACTTTAGACAAAGTACTTTTACCAATTAGACTTTGATTTTGTGCTCCTGCATTCATATAGCCTGCTTCAGCATCAGACTGTGAAGTTATTTAAGAGGACCTCATATATGACCACAGCTGCAGTTTGTTATGAACACCACTAGAGGGCGACCTCAGATCTCATTACAAACACCATCAGCTGTTTCTCAGCTTTGATATGAATCAAAAACAAATGACTTAATCAGACACAATAAAAACTTTATTTAGCTTTTTTTGAAAAACCTCTCAGACTGCAGAGTCACAGCTGAGTTGGTTAGATATTAGTTATAGATAAACTATGTGTGTTGGAATGGGTGGCAATGACACAAAAAGCTCCCCACTTACTAGAAAGAGTACTTGTACCAATTGGACTTAAATTTAATTGTGCTCCTGCATTCATGTAACCTGCTTCAGCATCAGACTGTGTAGTTATTTATTAACAGCATGACCTCATATGACCACAGGCTGCAGTTGAACTCCACTAGAGGACGTCCTCAGATGTCCCTTATTCTCTACAAACTAGTAGCACTGGTTTAGTTCACATCAGCTGCTCAAACACAACTAAACCCTTAAATAACACTATATTATCTGATACTACCAATTATCTCAAATGTGATGGGGTGTTGGAGCTCGTCAATTGAAGTCAGTCTGAGAACAGCTGATGGTGTTTTAAATCACATGATTTGGTGTCATTATAGAATCACCATCAGCTGTTTTTCAGCTTTGATATCAATCCAAAACAGAATAACTTAATCAGACACGATAAAAACTTTATTTTGCTTTTGTTTATTTAAAAAAAAAAGGAGAGAAATGTAAATCACATTTGTCTTATTCATAAACTGCTCTTCAGTAATTTGTGCCAGTATGCAACACTTCGTATATACACAATGATCAGACGATAAAAGTTGCAGTCGGTAACTTTGAGCAAATACGATAAAAAGTTATTTTTATAAAACTGTCACTATATCATGACAGTAGTGCATGAGACAGATAATATGTGATAAAAATCATGTTTCTCTGTGTCCTCCTAGTGCTCCTGACATTTGCAAGATTTCACTGCGGAAAACAACCATCACAAAAAATATACATGACAGTAAATGAAAGTGAATCTTTCTGTAGAAAATCAGATGGTTGTTCTACTCAGTGTGACTGAGAGGAGAGATGATCAGAGGGGCAGAGTTTTTACCACCATAATTAGGACAAGGACTAAAGTATGGGTAGAGTTTCTCAGTGAAGGAGCAGCCAGTAAAGGAGTAGATAAGAGCTGCAGCATCAACATCATAAAAGGAGACCAGACCCTCCTCATAATCCACAAACATCCCCACCTTCTCAGGCTGAGACTTCAGAGAGAGATCGACTAAAGGGTCAGTGCGAGTGAAGTACACATTTTTATTCCTCAAACATATCGTCCAGTAACCATTCTGAGGAGTCACTGTGATTTGTCCCTTCCTGTTGATCGACTCTCTGGCCACTCCTAAATCCCAGTAAATCTTCCCTTTAACCTGAACCTCGTAGTAAAACCTTCCTGAAGAGAAACTCTGCTTTGCTAAGACACAAGTATCATTATTAAATCTCTCTGGATTGTCTGGGAGATTCTTCTTTACATCACCATGTTTAACTTGTTTTCCATCATCAGACAGGATGAGGTTGGGATGTGCTGTATCAGGATCAAGTGTCACATCCACTGCAGACTGCTGGACCCTCTTCAGCTCGGCCTCAGCGAGCAGTTTCTTCATCTGTTTACTGAGCGACTCCTCCAGCTGACTCACAGATCTCCTCACAGTACCCTCATATAGTGGATGGACGTTGACTTTGGTCCACTCCTTGGTGGGTGGAGCAGTGTTCAGGGACGTGAAGCTTTGGAGGAGGTGGAGGTGGTCTTCAGAGCGTGAGAGCTGCTCCACCTCAGTGCTTCTCTTCTTCAGCTCAGAGATTTCCTGTTCCAGCTCTTTGATGAAGCCTTCAGCCTGTTTCTCTGTCTTTCTCTGCTTCTCTTTGATTGTGTCGATGAGCTCGGCCTGGCTTCTCTCAACAGACTCCTTCAGAGCGGTGAAGACCTGAACACCATCTGCTATCTCTCTGTCTGCATCTACCTTACTGAGCTTCACTGAGTGTTTCATCTCCTGAATCTTCAGTCGTCTCTTCTGTATCATCTTCTGAATTTCAGCTTCCATTTCGGCTTTCTTTCCATCATATCCTTCTTTCAGAGGAACAACATCATGTGTCTTGTGGTCTGAAACAGTGCAGATCATGCAGACACACATCTGGTCGGTCTTACAGAACAGCTCCAGCAGTTTATCGTGCTTCGTACACATCCTGCCTTCCAGGTTCTCCACAGGGCCGATCAGCTGATGTCTTTTCAGGCCTGACCTTGTCAGATGAGGCTCCAGGTGAGTCTCACAGTAGGAGTCCAGACACATCAAGCAGGACTTCAGGGCCTTCAGTTTGGTTCCAGTGCAGACGTCACAGGGAACTTCTCCTGGTTTGGCAGCTTGTTGCTCTGAGCTGCTGCTGCTGGCTTTCTGTTGAGCTGACTGTCTGAACTGAGCAGCCATCTCAGAGATCAAAATATTGACCCGCAGCTCAGGTCGAGTGTTGAAAACCTCTTTACAGTTGGGACACTGGACATTAACATCCCAGTGTTTAGTGATGCAGGTTTTACAGAAGTTGTGTCCACATGGTGTGGCGACTGGATCAGTGAACACATCCAGACAGATGGAGCACAGAAACTGATCTTCAGTCAGCAGACAGCTGGCAGCAGACATATCTACAAAAAAGAGTGAAAAAAAAAACTGTAATTACCTATCTTTTAATTATTTGTTTAATAAAATCAAACTATGGTTAATGGAATATAATGAGAGTCATCCTGAACGCTGTCATATTGCATCCAACTGAGGGCCATATTTATTTAAAAAATAGTGCAACGCAAATATGTGCTGTAGTCGTCAATGAATTTGATGGCATCTATTCAGCGTCTGATTTATTGAGACAGCACATTATGCAGTCAGGTCATGCTGCGAGTGTAATTATTAATACATTAGCAAGCATTAACCTACACATGTTTATGGGAAATGAAAAGCAGATATATTAAGACAAATCAAAGACGCACAAACTTTACAGAAGCCTACATTAATCTAATACTCTTAGTTACAAGATTCTGATTATAATACAAAATATAAGTCAACTAATATTATGATGTATTTATTTTGGACTAAGCTACCCGGCAATATGTGGAGCTAATAAATAAATTAATATTAAAAATAGGTGTAGGCATTAATTAATTGATGAAATGTAACATAAATTGTTTTAATTTGCTTTATTCATTTATCTTTGTATTAATTCCCCTATTTATATACTCTTCTAATTTTCCCTTTTATTATTTATTATTAACTTATATTTATTTATTTAATTTTGCATTTATTTTGTATGAATTTAAAATTAATTAATTAATTTATGTATTTATTTATTTATTTATGCATTATTTTCCCTTTGCAAGTTCCCCCTATTATTTCCCCAAACTTATTTATTTCTGTATTCTTTTCTTTAGACGTTTCTTTTTTACATTTCTTTATGCAATTCTGCTTCATTATACAAATGAGGGGGCTGTCATTCAACATGTGTCATCATGGGGTCAACTTTTCGCCTTTTGGTTGATCGACATCAGAGTGCATTGATCGACTATAAGTGTTAGCATCCTAGCAGGCTAACGCTGTTTGCTTATCAACTCCAGTCTTCATCCCCGGCTCCGTACAGTACACTACAATGGAGAGAACGGGCTTGGCGACAGCGTTAGCTCGCAAGCTAGCTCACCTTGTACAGTCAATCTATGCACTCAAGTTGACCCCATGATGACACATGTTGAATGACAGCCTCCTCATTTGCACAGTGAAGCAGAAATGTATAAAGACATGTAAAAGGAATTGTATAAAGAAAAGAATACAGAAATAAATAACTTTGGGGAAATAAATAGGGGGAATATTGCAAAGGGAAAACAATGCATAAATAAATAAATTTAAAGATAGGGTCTATGATCTTGGAAAGCTAGCATAATTTGAAAGTAGCATCGCCTCAGGAGCTCCCTCTAAGCCCCCCCCCCTCCCCTCGAAACTCCTTCCAAGGCAACGCCCCCCACACACATGCACGAGCATCGCCGCATCGTAACAACTTCACATTTTTCGTAGCTATTTCATCACTAAATTCACTTCTGAAAAATGTTGAGGCTAGAAATCAACCGTTTTTAACGTTACTCTAATATCTGGAGGGAGATCAGTCCACTCGTTTGTTTCTGTAACTGAGAAAGCAGTTTGAGTAATGCGATGTTTTATATCCGCCGTCTCCCCTCTTTGATAATCCTGTTTGTCTGACTTCACTTTGAGCTGTTAGAATAAATAGTTTAAACCTGCAGTATCTTATAAAGTAAACTAACAGAACATAAACAACTAAATCAAAGTTGTATTTTTCGATAATATGGTGATAGTGGTACGACTTCGTGCTCGTTGTCCGGTGTTTTAAGAGCTGAGTTTTCTCTTCCGTTCTTCAGTAAACGTGAGGCGGCGACGCGCTTTTAGTTCACGCTGGTGCACGCTAAGGGTAGAGTAGGAGCAGGGAGGCAGGGAGGCATCTGATTGGTTCTTTACACCCGGGACCAGAGGAACTGACTGGGAGACGTTTTTACAGGATTACAGCAGCTACAGATGACGGATCTGTTCGGGTCTTTTTTCAGTGTTCATAAGAAATGGATCGCTGTCGGGGTGTAAAGACCATTTCAACCAATATAACAAAAAGTGTATACTGGATAAAACATGGACCCCATCTTTAATAATGAATGAATACATTTAAAAATTATTTTTAACTGATTAAAAATAAATGTAAAAATAAACAAATAAATTTAAGTAAATGAAAATATTTAAATAAATAAAAAAGGAAAATCTAATAGAAGAGTAGATAAATAGGGGAATTAATACAAAAGTAAATACAAAAGATGCAAATTAAAACAGAAATATCAATTTCTGTCACATTTCATCAATTAATTAATGCCTACATTTATTTTTGATATTATTTTTGGTACGTTCAATGACAAATTCATTTATTTATAGAGTAATTTAATCATTAATTTTTGATTTTGGCAGCTTCTGTCCTCCATATTTGAGTTCTTCTTTCACCTTTGATTTAAATGCAGCCAAACTCACAATTAAATGTTGTTGCAGCCTGTCGTGATTCTGATTGATGGTCAAGTTCCAAGTTTAATGAAAACAAACCAAAATTCTTCATCCACTATTTGTTTACAGTAATCAGATATTGCGTTCATTAATGACAGCCAAATTGCTCCTTTTTTCTTTCTAATAATAGTTTTTCAGTTATATAGGCCTATATTTAATTCTCGTTTATTGCCCTCACCACAGCCGTGGGTGTGGCTCCTGTAAATCCCATCTGGGAAACAAGTCTGACTGGTCTGCAGTGTTGAGTGTTAGCTAGTATTGTTTCACAGATAAAAACAGTGTTCGCTGTTAAAGTTGATCTGAAAACTTTACATTTAGTTCACCTGAAAACTGGAGCAGATACGAGTCACTGAGCACTTGGTTTCCATAGAAACCAGCATGCCATAGGTCGCTAACTGAGCTTCCCGTCAACGCCACGGTTTGAGACTATTTTTCAAAGATCAGACTGAGTTTGTTTGTTTGGTGAATTTTTTGAGACTAAACAAGTGGAGGTGGAACTTAACTTTCAATAAAAAATAAAAAAAAACTTTACAAAAAGTCAAAGTATAGTATGTCCTAAAAATGGAAAAAAAAAGTTTTAAAAAAAGTCAAAGTATGGTATGTCCTAAAAATATAAAAAAAATAAATAAAAAAAAAATATTAAAAAAAGTCAAAGTATAGTATGTCCTAAAAATGTAAAAAAAATAAATAAATTTAAAAAAGTTTAAAAAAAAGTCAAAGTATAGTATGTCCTAAAAATGTAAAAAAAAAATAAAAAAAGATTAAAAAAACTTTTAAAAAAGTCAAAGTATAGTATGTCCTAAAAATGTAAACAAAATAAATATATATATTTTTTTTAAAAAAGTCAAAGTATAGTGTGTCCTAAAAATGTAAAAAAAGTATAGTGTGTCCTAAAAATGTAAAAAAATAATAAAAAATCTTTTAAAATTAGTCAAAGTATAGCATGTCCTAAAAATGTAAAAAAATAAATAATTAAAAAAAAATATACAAAAAAGTCAAAGTATACTATGCCCTAAAAATGTAAAAAAAAAAAAATATATAAAAAAAAACTATACAAAAAAGTCAAAGTATAGTATGTCAAAAAATGTAAAAAAAAAAAATAATAATTAAAAAAAGTTAAAAAGTCAAAGTATAGTATGTCCTAAAAATGTAAAAATATATAAATACATTTTTTTTTTTAAAAAGTCAAAGTATAGTATGTCCTTAAAATGTAAAAATACATAAAGAAAAAAAAAGTTTAAAAAAAAAGTCAAAGTATAGTATGTCCTAAAAATGTAAAAAAATAAATAAATAAGAAAAACTATACAAAAAAGTCAAAGTATAGTATGCCCTAAAAATGTAAAAAACAAAAAATACATTTTTTTTTTTTTTAAAAAGTCAAAATATAGTATGTCCTAAAAATTTAATAAAAAATGAATAAAAAAAAGTTTAAAAAAAAGTCAAAGTATAGTATGTCCTAAAAATGTAAAAAATAAATAAATAAAAAAAAGTATTAAAAAAAGTCAAAGTATAGTCTGTCCTAAAAATGTTAAAAAAAAAGTTTTAAAAAAAGTCAAAGTATAGTATGTCCTAAAAATGTAAAATTAAAAAAAAAAAAAAAAAAAGTAGTATACATTGCAGAAGTATGCAATTCTGATGGTTTAAGCATTGCAGTGATAACATCCCAAGCCCTCTCTCTCTTGTTAATATCATAATTTAAATAAGTGAAATTAAAATAGGATTCAATTTCAAACCCCCCAAAACACAAAGTGATCCTTCATTACTGTCACATCACACATTAAAGGGGGCTTATTATGCTGTTGTGTTTTTTCCCTTTTCTTTAGTGTATTATATAGTTTTTTGTGCATGTAAAAGGTCTGCAAAGTTACAAAGCCCAAAATCCAGGCCAATGGGAGTTACTCTCCCCCACAGAAACTCTGCTCCTGATCTGCCTGAAACACCTCGCTTGAAGTCCCACATTTTCTTCTGTAACGTGGTGATGTCACCAAGTAACACATTTGCATACTGGCTAGTTTGGCACGCCCTCAAACAAAGCTAGTTAGAGCGGAGCTGGAGCGGAGTCCAAAGTGTTTGGGTCGGTTGACCAATCAAAACAGAGTGGGCCAGCTGACCAATCAGAGCAGACTTGGAGGCTTTTCGGGAGGGGGCGGGGCTAGAGGTCAAACAGAGCGTTTAAGACAGAGGGTGAAAAGAGGTGCTGCAGCGCAGCCGGTATGAGAAAAGTAAAGCGTTTTTTAAACATTAAAGCATGTAAACATGTTCTAGTAGAAACACAAAATACAAGTATGCACCTGAAAATAAGCACAATAGGTCCTCTTTAAATTATATCATAACACTGCTACCCTGCTGCTAATATGTTGTATGTAACGACCTCAGTTTAAAATTTGCCCCGGTGACCCTGAGAGGAACTTCCTGTCTGAGTAGAGCTGAAGTTTTGAGTTAATGCCGGTTGTTGAAACAAAATAAATATTATTGTCTCACAAAGGCAGAAACAGAGAAGCTGAGAGGAAAGGGTTTGAAGTTCAAGGCTGTTTACCAAAGTGTGTAACAACTATATAAGTGGTAAAGTTTGAACCTTTTATAATCATTAAATCAGATACTGTACTCCAAAAGGAATCTAAGCTAGGCTAGTTAGCTTTTAGCAGGCCTAGTTTATCTGCTGTTTTTTTCTTTGTTGTGGTTTCTGGTTTCTACTAAATCTTGACAGTGAGTGCATGTAGTCTCTGTAGGTCAGTGTACTCACCAGTGTTTGGCAGCGATTCTGCTGTGTTGTTGATAAAAACCTGCCGGATTCAGTTGAATGTTTCTTTAGAGAGAAACACAGAGACTTGTCTCGACTGCTGCTCTGCTGTTGCTCAGACAAACTTTCACTTTCATACCAGGAAATGTGACGTTGCAGCTCTCCTCTTTCAGTGTTGCTCCTCCTCTCAGTGGAGCTCTGTCAGTGAGGCTTTATTGAAATACCTTAACATGGCTTTGGAACAAGATGAGTTTTTTACTTTTCATTTCTTCTTTTCTCTACAGTGGAAGTAAACAGCAGCCAAAAGAACATACAACTACAGACAGACAACATAACAAAAGAGGTCAGTGCAACATATTCAAGAACATCCTGTATTTTTGATCAACAGGCTACAACGCCTCCTTTACAGTCCCACAAACACTCCAATGTTCAGCTCACCGTTTATCCTGCAGTTTCACTTTTCTGCTGCTTTCCTAATTGTTCACCATCTTTTCTTCATGTGACAGATTTCTTACTGATCACATTATAGGAGAAAAAAAAAGTAAAGAAAAACTGAGATAGAAAACTTGTCACTCGGCCACAAGTCTGTGACTTTGAGGTCTGAAAAGTAGTCCAGTAAAATACTTCTTTAAAAGAACTGTTAAGTGAAATTAAAATACAGTATTTTAGAAAAAGCTCTTTAATTAGAGAGAGTAGTAGCCAGGCCTTAATTACGTTCCAACACACAGGATGTCTGAGAAAACACAGGGCATTTATATTTATCACTTTTATTTTAATGCATGATTTTGAAAATTTTACAGTATAGATATTTGAAAGTTTATATCGCGGAGATCAACACCTTTCAATCCAAAGGCTGGACAATGAAATACTCAAGTCCAGTCTGTCGCTGTCTAATTCATTTTTCACTGTTCTTGAATTTTACCAGGTCAAAACTTGAATTGTTTTGCTTTCAGGCTCAAGTTAGGTCAAGTTTCGATGGAGTTAAAGTGATAGTTTGGGTGTTTTGAAGTGGGGTTGTATGAGGTACTCTGTGTATTACTTACAGTAGATGAGTGTCGGCGTGCCTCCAGCTTGGAGAAACAGACATGAGCACTGACACCGGAGCAAAGCAATGTACTGCTGTGGACGGGGACGGCAGAAAAACGTATTTTAGCCTAGTAATACACCTACTATTGATAAGTACCTGATAAAACCCCACTTCAAAACACATGAACTATCCCTTTAAAGGGGAACTACGCCCATTTTAAAAAATCATACATGTTAATCCTATGGTCTAAGAAAGCCCAAAAAAATATTAGTAAACATGAACAACTCTCTCCAAAATCCCAAAACTAGAGAGCTAAAACTCAAACTTGTGATGTCATAACATTTTCTGTTTCACAGCTGAGAACACTACAATAGAATGAAGCTCATTTGGGTATAAGGAGAAAACTTTCTTGTTCAGTTTCTCATTTATTGTCTATGGAGCTGCTCCAGACTTTATACCCTATTACATCACAAGTTGAGACTTACTTCTCTGGTTTCTGGCTGTAAGAGAGAGGAGCTCATGTTCACAAATATTGATTGAACTTTCCTAGGCCATGGAATTAATATATTAGATTTCTTAATTTAGATGGTGTTCTACGACGGAGTATTAGGGCCACATTGAGGGAAAAAAAAACAATCTGACATTTCGAGAATAAAGTCGTAATATTATGAGAATAAAGTCAGAAGTTTACGAGAATAAAAGTCGTAATATTATGAGAATAAAGTCATAATTTTACGAGAAAAACGTCGTAATAATATGAGAATAAAGTCAGAAGATTACGAGAAAAACGTCGTAATAATATGAGAATAAAGTCAGAAGATTACGAGATAAAGTCAGAATATTATGAGAATAATGTCATAAATTTAGGAGAAAAAAGTCATAGTATTATGAGAATAAAGTCATAATATTATCAGAATAAAGTCATGGCTTTATGAGAAAATGTTTTGAAATATTATAATAATAAAATCAGAAGTTTAGGAGAAAAAAAGTCGTAATATTATGAGAATAAAGTCATAAGTTTCCGAGAAAAAATGTCGTAATATTATGAGAGTAAAGTCATAGGTTTACAAAAAAAAATGTAGTAATATTGTGAGAATAATGTCATAATTATACGGCTAAAAACGTCTTGTATTATGAGAATATAGTCATAAGTTTACGAGAAAAAAGTTGTAATATTATGAGAATAAAGTCAAAAGTTTACGAGAAAAAATGTCGTAATATGAGAATAAAGTCAGAAGTTTAAGAGAAAAAAAGTCGTAATATTATGAGAATAAAGTCAGAAGTTTACGAGAAAAAAAGTCGTAATATTACGAGAATAAAGTCATAACTTTATGAGAAAAAATATCGTAATATTATGAGAATAAAGTCTTAAG
Organism: Sebastolobus alascanus; assembly: GCA_916701645.2. Classification (NCBI taxonomy): domain Eukaryota; kingdom Metazoa; phylum Chordata; class Actinopteri; order Perciformes; family Sebastidae; genus Sebastolobus; species Sebastolobus alascanus. The sequence goes on along the minus strand of CAKAOJ020000157.1, from coordinate 167,063 downwards.
TTTACGAGAAAAAAAGTTGTAATATTATGAGAATAATGTCATAATATTATAAAGTAGTAATTTTGCGTGTTATTTTAGAGGGGAAATAGAGCAGCTGTGTGAAAATGAGGAACGTGGAGCATCTTGTGAAGTTATACTTTAGTTTAGGTTTCACAAATAACCAAATACTTCATCTTTTGGCACATCAGCACCACATTATCATCAGTATCAGGAGCTGGAAAAGATTGTGCAAGAAACTGAGTTTATTCTGAAGAAAGAACCACACGGACCTGATGGGGAAACTGACTCTTTAGTGGAGGAGGAAATTACTTTTTTTCTCATAAGGTTCTGGCTTTACTCTCATAATATTACGACTTTATTCTCGAAATGTCCGACTTTTTTTCGCCCTCAGTGTAGCCCTAATACTCCGTCGTAGTGTTTCCCCTTTAAGTCTCAAGTCCTATTTCTTTACTTAGACGTTTGTTAAAACATGTGAAAAACCTCTCAGACTGCAGAGTCACAGCTGAGTTGGTTAGATATTAGTTATAGATAAACTATGTGTGTTGGAACGGGTGGCAATGACACATAAAGCTCCCCACTTACTGGAAAGAGTACTTGTACCAATTAGACTTAGATTTAATTGTGCTCCTGCATTCATGTAACCTGCTTCAGCATCAGACTGTGTAGTTATTTATTAACAGCATGACCTCATATGACCACAGGCTGCAGTTGAACTCCACTAGAGGACGTCCTCAGATGTCCCTTATTCTCTACAAACTAGTAGCACTGGTTTAGTTCACATCAGCTGCTCAAACACAACTAAACCCTTAAATAACACTATATTATCTGATACTACCAATTATCTCAAATGTGATGGGGTGTTGGAGCTCGTCAACTGAAGTCAGTCTGAGAACAGCTGATGGTGTTTTTAATTCACATGATTTGGTGTCATTATAGAAACACCATCAGCTGATTTTCAGCTTTGATATCAATCAAAAACAAAATAACTTAATCAGACAAGATAAAAACTTCATTTTGCTTTTGTTTATTTTAAAAGAAAAGGAGAGAAAAGTAAATCACATATGTCTCATTGATAAACTGCTCTTCTATAATTTGTGCCAGTATGCAACACTTCTTATATACACAATGATCAGACAATAAAAAGTTATTTTTATAAAACTGTCACTATATCCTGACAGTAGTGCATGAGATAGATAACATGTGATAAAAAATCATGTTCCTCTGTGTCCTCCTAGTGCTCCTAACATTTTCGAGATTTCACTGCGGAAAACAACCATCACAAAAAATATAAATGACAATAAATGAAAGTGAATATTTCTGTAGAAAATCAGATGGTTGTTCTACTCAGTGTGACTGAGAGGAGAGATGATCAGAGGGGCAGAGTTTTTACCATCATTGTTAAGAAATGGACTAAAGTATGGGTAGAGTTTCTCAGTGAAGGAGCAGCCAGTAAAGGAGTAGATAAGAGCTGCAGCATCAACATCATAAAAGGAGACTAGACCCTCCTCATAATCCACAAACACCCCCACCTTCTCAGGCTGAGACTTCAGAGAGAGACGGACTCTTGGGTCAGCAAGAGCTTTGTACTCATTTTTATTCCTCAACCATATCGTCCAGTAACCATTCTGAGGAGACAGTGTGATTTGTCCCTTCCTGTTGATCGACTCAGTGACCACTCCTAAAGTCCAGTCAGTCTTCCCTTTGACCTGAACCTCGGAGTAAAACCTTCCTGAAGAGAAACTCTGCTTTGCTAAAACATTACCACAAGTATCAAATCTCTCTGGGTTGTCTGGGAGATTCTTCTTTACATCACTATCATGTACTTGTTTTCCATCATCAGACAGGATGAGGTCAGGATGTGCTGTATCAGGATCAAGTGTCACATCCACTGCAGACTGCTGGACCCTCTTCAGCTCGACTTCAAACAGCTTCTTCATCTGTTTACTGAGCATCTCCTCCAGCTGATTCACAGCTCTCCTCACAGTCCCCTCATATGAAGGTGGACGGACGCTGACTCCTGTCCAGTCCTTGGTGGTTGGAGCAGCGTTCAGGGACGTGAAGCTTTGGAGAAGGTGGAGGTGGTCTTCAGAGCGTGAGAGCTGCTTCACCTCAGTGCTTCTCTTCTTCAGCTCAGAGATTTCCTGTTCCAGCTCTTTGATGAAGCCTTCAGCCTGTTTCTCTGTCTTTCTCTGCTTCTCTTTGATCGTGTCGATGAGCTCGGCCTGGCTTCTCTCAACAGACTCCTTCAGAGCGGTGAAGACCTGAACACCATCTGCTATCTCTCTGTCTGCATCCTCCTTACTGAGCCCCACTGAGTGTTTCATCTCCCGAATCTTCAGTCGTCTCTTCTGGATCATCTGCTGAATTTCAGCCTCTGTCCTCCCCAGCTCGGCCTTCTTTCCTTCATATCCTTCTTTCAGAGGAACAACATCATGTGTCTTGTGGTCTAAAACAGTGCAGAGCATGCAGACACACATCTGGTCGGTCTTATAGAACAGCTCCAGCAGTTTATCGTGCTTCGTACACATCCTGTCTTCCAGGTTCTCCACTGGGTCGATCAGCTGATGTCTTTTCAGACCTGACATTGTCAGATGAGGCTCCAGGTGAGTCTCACAGTAGGAGACCAGACACACCAGGCAGGACTTCAGGGCCTTCAGTTTGGTTCCAGTGCAGACGTCACAGGGAACTTCTCCCGGTTTGGCAGCTTGTTGCTCTGAGCTGCTGCTGCTGGCTTTCTGTTGAGCTGACTGTCTGAACTGAGCAGCCATCTCAGAGATGAAAGTATTGACTCGCAGCTCAGGTCTGGTGTTGAAAACCTCTTTACAGTTGGGACACTGACATAGGACATTAACATCCCAGTGTTTAGTGATGCAGGTTTTACAGAAGTTGTGTCCACACGGTGTGCTGACTGGATCAGTGAACACATCCAGACAGATGGAGCACAGAAACTGATCTTCAGTCAGCAGACAGCTGGCAGCAGACATATCTACAAAAAAAGAGTGCAAACAAAACTGTTATTACCTTTATTTTAATTATTTGTTTAATAAAATCAAACTATGGTTAGTGGAATATAATGAGAGTCATCCTGAATGCTGTCATATTGCATCCAACTGAGGGCCATATTTATTTTAAAAATGGTGCAACGCAAATATGTGCTGTGGTCGTCAATGAATTTGATGGCATCTATTCAGCGTCTGATTTATTAAGACAGCACATTATGCAGTCAGGTCATGCTGCGAGTGTAATTATTAATACATTAGCAAGCATTAACCTACACACGTTTATGGGAAATGAAAAGCAGATATAATAAGACAAATCAAAGACACACAAACTTTACAGAAGCATACATTAATTTAACACTTTTAGTTACAAGATTCTGATTATAATACAAAATATAAGTCAACTAATATTATAATGTATTTATTTTGGACTAAGCTACCCAGCAATATGTAAAGTTGTTAAAATGAGCTCCACCTTTATCAGCTTCAACATTAAAGTGATGAACACATTAATGCATCAATAATAATGATCCAATAACATAATATATATTATTCAGAAATGAGCCTTTCAGCATGATAAGTACTTTTAACTTTTACTACTTTAGTATATTTTGATGCTTATATTTTAGCACTTTTACTGAAGTAAAATTTTGAATGCATGACTTCTAGTTGTAACAGAGTATTTCTACACTGTGGTATTACTACTTTTACTCAAGTCAAAGATCTGAGTATGGAGGGCCGAACCTGTCAAAATAAATTAAAAAAATAAAAATAAATAAATGAGTAAATTACTAATAAATAAATGAATATTAAAAATAAGTGTAGGCATTAATTAATTGATGAAATGTAACATAAATTGTTTTAATTTGCTTTATTCATTTATCTTTGTATCAATTCCCCTATGTATCTACTCTTCTATTTTTCCCTTTTATAATTTTTTTTATTAACTTATATTTATTTATTTATTTATTTAATTTGGCATTTATTTTTAATTAATTTAAAATATATTATTAAATGTATTTATTCATTATTAATTAATTTATGTTTTATTTATTTATGCATTATTTTCCCTTTGCATGTTCCCCCTATTATCTCCCCAAACTTATTTATTTCTATATGCATGAATAAATACACTTAATAATTAATGAATACATTTAAAAATGTAAAAATAAACAAATACATTTAAGTAAATGAAAATATATTAATAAATAAAAAAGTAAAATTAAATAGAAGAGTAGCTAAATAGGGGAATTAATACAAAGTAAGTAAGTAAATACAAAAGATGCAAATTAAAACAGAAATATCAATTTCTGTCACATTTCATCAAGTAATTAATGCCTACATTTATTTTTAATACCATTTTTGGTACGTTCAATGAGAAATTAATTTATTTTATAGAGCAATTTAATAATTCATTTTTGATTTTGGCACCTTCTGTCCTCCATATTTGAAATCTCCTTTCACCTTTGACGTAAATGCAGCCAAACTCACAATTAAATGTTGTTGCAGCCTGTCGTGATTCTGATTGATGGTCAAGTTCCAAGTTTAATGAACACAAACCAAAACTCTTCATCCACTATTTGTTTACAGTAATCAGATATTGTGTTCATTAATAACAGCCAAATTGCTCCATTTTTCATTCTAATAATAGTTTTTCAGTTATATAGGCCTATATTTAATTCTCGTTTATTGCACTCACCACAGCCGTGGGTGTGGCTCCTGTAAATCCCATCTGGGAAACAAGTCTGACTGGTCTGCAGTGTTGAGTGTTAGCTAGTGTTGTTTCACAGATAAAAACAGTGTTCACTGTTAAAGTTGATCTGAAAACTTTACATTTAGTTCAACTGAAGACTGGAGCAGATACGAAATGAGTCACTGAGCACTGGGTTTCCATAGCAACCAGCATGCCATAGTTCGCTAACTGAGCTTCCTGTCAACGCCACGGTTTGAGACTATTTTTCAAAGATCAGACTGAGTTTATTTGTTTGGTGAATTTTTTGAGACTAAACAAGTGGAGGTGGATCACTCTACCTTTTTTACTTTGTGGGTTTACTTCTTTTTTTAAGGCTACCTCTGGCTGATCCCTGCCTGCTGCCAGTCACTTGTGACAGCAGCATTTGGCTTTTAGCTGCTTGTTAGTTATTCAAATAATAGTTAAAAACAAATAAATAAAGTGTATACTACTGCAATGCTTAAACTGTCAGAAGTGTAAAGTATAGTATGTCCTAAAAATGTAAAAAAAAAAAAATAAATAAAAAAGATTAAAAAAAGTTAAAAAGTCAAAGTATAGTATGTCCTAAAAATGTAAAAAATACATCAAAATAATAATAATAATAATAATAATACATAAATACACATAAATGAAAAAAAAGTTAAAAAAAAATCAAAGTATAGTATGTACTAAAAATGTAAAAAAAAATAAATAAAAAAAAGTTTAAAAAAAAGTCAAAGTATAGTATGTCCTTAAAATGTAAAAATACATAATAATAATAATAATGATAATACATAAATACACAAAAATAAAAAAAAAGTTTTAAAAAAAGTCAAAGTATAGTATGTCCTTAAAAAATAAAAAAAAAATTAAAAAGTTTAAAAAAAAAGCCTGTCCTAAAAATGTAAAAAAATAAATAAAAAAGTAAAAAAAGAAAAGTTAAAAAGTCAAAGTATAGTATGTCCTAAAAATGTAAAAAAAAAAAAAAATTTTTTTTTTTTTTTAAAAGTCAAAGTTATAGTATGTCATAAAAATGTAATAAAAAAATAAATTAAAAAAAGTTAAAGAGTCAAAGTATAGTATGTCCTAAAAATGTAAAAATACATAATAATAATAATAATAATAATAATAATAATAATAATAATACATAAATACACATAAATAAAAAATTTTTTTAAAAAAAGTCAAAGTATAGTATGTCCTAAAAATGTTAAAAAAAAAGAAAAAAAAAAGATTAAAAAAAGATTAAAAAAAGTTAAAAAGTCAAAGTATAGTATATAATAAAAATGTAATAAAAAAATAAATAAAATAAAAGTTTTAACAAAATTCAAAATATAGTATGTCCGAAAAATGTAAAAAAATAAATAAATTACATTTTTTTTTTTTTTTTTAAAAAAAGTCAAAGTATAGGATGTCCTAAAAATGTAAAAAAAAAATAAATAAAAAGTTTAAAAAAAAGTCACAGTATAGTATGTCCTTAAAATGTGAAAATACATAATAATAACAATAATAATAATAATAATAATAATAATAATACATAAATACACATAAATAAACAAAAAAGTTAAAAAAAAGTCAAAGTATAGTATGTCCTAAAAATGTAAAAAAAATAAAAATTAAAAAATTAAAAAAAAATTAAAAAAAGGTTAAAAAGTCAAAGTATAGTATGTCCTAAAAATATAAAAAAAAAAGTAAAAAAAAAGTCAAAGTACAGTATGTCCTAAAAATGTACAAATAAATAATTAAAAAAAAGTTTAAAAAAAAGTCAAAGTATAGTAAGTCCTAAAAATGTAAAAAAAAATAAATAAAAGAAAAGTATGAAAAAAAGTCAAACTATAGTATGTCCTAAAAATGTAAAAAAAAAAAATAATAATAAAAAAAAGTTTTAAAAAAAGTCAAAGTATAGTATGTCCTAAAAATGTAAAAAAAAAATAAATTAAAAAAAAAAGTATTAAAAAAAGTCAAACTATAGTATGTCCTAAAAATGTAAAAAAAAAAAAAGTTTAAAAAAAAGTAGTATACATTGCAGAGGTATACACTTCTGATGGTTTAAGCATTGCAGTGATAACATCCCAAGCCCTCTCCCTCTTGTTAATATCATAATTTAAATAAGTAAAATTATAATAAGATTCAATTTAAACCCCCCAAAACACAAAGTGATCCTTCATTGCTGAAACATCACACATTAAAGGAGGCTTATTATGCTGTTGTGTTTTTTCCCTTTTCTTTAGTGTGTTATATAGTTTTTTGTGCATGTAAAAGGTCTGCAAAGTTACAAAGCCCAAAGTCCAGGCCAAAGGGAGTTACTCTCCCCCACAGAAACTCTGCTCCTGAACTGCCTGAAACGCCTCGCTTGAAGTCCCACATTTTCTTCGGTAACGTGGTGATGTCACCAAGTAACACATTTGCATAACGGCTAGTTTGGCACGCCCTCAAACAAAGCTTCTTAGAGCGGAGCTGGAGCGGAGTCCAAAGTGTTTGGGTCGGTTGACCAATCAAAACAGATTGGGCCAGCTGACCAATCAGAGCAGACTGGGCTTTTCGGGAGGGGGCGGGGCTAGAGGTCAAACGCAGCGTTTCAGACAGAGGGTGAAAAGAGGTGCTGCAGCACAGCCGGTATGAGAAAAGTAAAGGGTTTTTTAAACATTAAAGCATGTAAATATGTTCTAGTAGAAACACAAAATACAAGTATGCACCTGCAAATAAGCACAATAGGTCCTCTTTAAATTATATCATAACACTGCTACCCTGCTGCTAATATGTTGTATGTAAGGACCTCAGTTTAAAATTTGCCCCGGTGACCCTGAGAGGAACTTCCTGTCTGAGTAGAGCTGAAGTTTTGAGTTAATGCCGGTTGTTGAATCACAATAAATATTATCGTCTTACAAAGGCAGTAACAGAGAAGCTGAGAGGAAAGGGTTCGAAGTTCACGGCTGTTTACCAAAGTGTGTAACAGCTATATAAGTGGTAAAGTTTGAACCTTTTATAATCATTAAATCAGATACTGTACTCCAAAAGGAATCTAAGCTAGGCTAGTTAGCTTTTAGCAGGCCTAGTTTATCTGCTGTTTTTTTTTCTTTGTTGTGGTTTCTGGTTTCTACTAAATCTTGACAGTGAGTGCATGTAGTCTCTGTAGGTCAGTGTACTCACCAGTGTTTGGCAGAGATTCTGCTATGTTGTTGATAAAAAGCTGCTGGATTCAGTTGAATGTTTCTTTAGAGAGAAACACAGAGACTTGTCTCGACTGCAGCTGTGCTGTCGCTCAGACAAACTTTCACTTTCATACCAAGAAATGTGACGTTGCAGCTCTCCTCTTTCAGTGTTGCTCCTCCTCTCAGTGGAGCTCTGTCAGTGAGGCTTTATTGAAATACCTTAACATGGCTTTGGAACAAGATGAGTTTTTTACTTTTCATTTCTTCTTTTCTCTACAGTGGAAGTAAACAGCAGCCAAAAGAACATACAACTACAGACAGACAACATAACAAAAGAGGTCAGTGCAACATATTCAAGAACATCCTGTATTTTTGATCAACAGGCTACAACGCCTCCTTTACAGTCCCACAAACACTCCAATGTTCAGCTCACCGTTTATCCTGCAGTTTCACTTTTCTGCTGCTTTCCTAATTGTTCACCATCTTTTCTTCATGTGACAGATTTCTTACTCATCACATTACAGGAGAAAAAACAGTAAAGAAAAACTGAGATGTGAGACGAGAACTTGTCAATCAGGCCACAAGTTTGTGACTTTGAGGTTTGAAAAGTAGTCCAGTAAAATACTTCTTTCAAAGAACTGTTAAGTGAAATTAAAATAGTGTGTTTTAGAAAAAGCTCTTTAATTAGAGAGAGTAGTAGCCAGGCCTTAATTACGTTCCAACACACAGGATGTCTGAGAAAACACAGGGGATTTATAATTATCACTTTTATTTTAATGCATGATTTTGAAAATCTTACAGTGTAGATATTTGAAAGTTTATATAGCGGAGATCAACACCTTTCAATGCAAAGGCTGGACAATGAAATACTCAAGTCCAGTCGGTCGCTGTCTAATTCATTTTTCACTGTTCTAGAATTTTACCAGGTCAAAACTTGAATTGTTTTGCTTTCAGGCTCAAGTTAGGTCAAGTCTCAATGGAGTTAAAGTGATAGTTCGGGTGTTTTGAAGTGGGGTTGTATGAGGTACTCTGTGTATTACATACAGTAGATGAGTGTCGGCGTGACCCCAGCTTGGAGAAACAGACAAGAGCACCGACACCGGAGCAAAGGAATGTACTGCTGTGGATGGGGACGGCAGAAAAACGTATTTTAGCCTAGTTATACACCTACTATGGATAAGTACCTGATAAAACCCCACTTCAAAACACATGAACTATTCCTTTAAAGGGAAACTACGCCCATTTAAAAAATTCCTACATGTTAATCCTATGGTCTAAGACAGCCCAAAAAAATATTAGTAAACATGAACAACTCTCTCCAAAATCCAAAAATTAGAGAGCTAAAACTCAAACTTGTGATGTCAGAACATTTTCTGTTTCACAGCTGAGAACACTACAATAGAATAAAGCTCATTTTGGTATAAAAAAGAAATCTTTCTAGTTCAGTCTCCCATTCAGTGTCTATGGAGCAGCTCCAGACTTTATACCCTATTACATCACAAGTTGAGACTTACTTCTCTGGTTTCTGGTTGTGAGAGAGAGAAGCTCATGATCACCAATATTGATTGAACTTTCCTAGGTCATGGAAATAATATTTTAGATTTCTTAATTTAGGTGGTGTTCTACGACGGGGTATTAGGGCCACATTGAGAAAAAAAAAATAATAAAGTCATAAGTTTACAAGAAAAAAAGTTGTAATATGAGAATAAAGTCCTAAATTTAGGAGAAAAAAGTCGTAGTATTACGAGAATAAAGTCATAATATTATGAGAATAAAGTCATAGGTTTACGAGAAAAAAATTCGTAATATTATGAGAATAAAGTCATAAGTTTCCGAGAAAAATTATTGTAATATTATGAGAATAAAGTAAGAAAGTTACGGGAAAAAAAGTCGTAATATTATGAGAATAAAGTCAGAAAGTTACGAGAAAAAAAGTCATAATATTATGGGAATTAAGTCATAATTATACGAGTAAAAAAGACATTATATTATGAGAATAAAGTCATAAGTTTAGGAGAAAAAAAGTCGTAATATTATGAGAATGAAGTCATAAGTTTACGAGAAAAAAAGTCGTAATATTATGAGAATGAAGTCATAAGTTTACGAGAAAAAAGTTGTAATATTATGAGAATAAAGTCATAAGTTTACAAGACAAAAAGTTGTAATATGAGAATAAAGTCATAAAGTTATGAGAAAAAAAGTTATAATATTACGGGAATTAAGTCATAATTATACGAGTAAAAAAGTTTTTTATTATGAGAATAAAGTCAGAAAGTTACGAGAAAAAACTTTGTAATATTATGAGAATTAAGTCATAATTATACGAGTAAAAAAGTTTTTTATTATGAGAATAAAGTCAGAAAGTTACGAGAAAAAACTTTGTAATATTATGAGAATTAAGTCATAATTATACGAGTAAAAAAGTTTTTTATTATGAGAATAAAGTCATAAGATTAGGAGAAAAAAAGTCGTAATATTATGAGAATGAAGTCATAAGTTTACGAGAAAAAAGTCGTAATATTATGAGAATAAAGTCATAAGTTTACGAGAAAAAAAGTCGTAATATTATGAGAATGAAGTCAGAAGTTTACGAGAAAAAAGTTGTAATATTATGAGAATAAAGTCATAAGTTTACGAGAAAAAAAGTCATAATATTATGAGAATTAAGTCATAAGTTTATGAGAAAACAAGTCGTAATATTATGAGAATAAAGTCCTAATATTTTAAAGTAGTACTTTTAGGTGTTAATTTAGAGGTGAAAGAGAGCAGTGTGCCGCCTGTGTGAAAATGAGGAACGTGGAGCATCTTGTGAAGTTATACTTTAGTTTAGTTTTCACAAAAAAACAAATACTTCATCTTTTGGCTCATCAGCAGCACATTATCATCAGTATCAGGACCTTGAAAAGATTGCGCAAGAAACTGTGTTTATTCTGAAGAAAGAACCACACGGACCTGATGGGGAAACTGACTCTTTAGAGGAGGAGGAAATGACTTTTTTCTGGTAATATTCTGACTTTATTCTCGAATTATCCGATTTTTTTCCCTTCAATGTGGCCCTAATACTCCGTCGTAGTGTTCCCCTTTAAGTCTCAAGTCTTATTTCTTTACTAAGACGTGTGTTAAAACATGTGAAAACCTTTCAGACTGCAGAGTCACAGCTGAGTTGGTTAGATATTAGTTATAGATAAACTATGTGTGTTGGAACGGATGGCAATGACACAAAAAGCTCCCCACTTATTAGAAAGAGTACTTGTACCAATTAGACTTGGATTTAATTGTTTTCCTGCATTCATGTAACCTGCTTCAGCATCAGACTGTGTAGTTATTTATTTACAGCATGACCTCATATGTACCTGATAAAACACCACTTCAAAACACATGGACTATCCCTTTAAAGGGTAACTACGCCCATTTTAAAAATTCATACATGTTAATCCTGTGGGTAAGACAGCATGAACATGAAAAACTCTCCCCAAAATCCAAAAACTAGAGAGCTAAAACTCAAACTTGTGATGTCATAACATTTTCTGTTTCACAGCTGAGAACACTACAATAGAATAAAGCTCATTTGGGTATAAAAAAGAAAAGTTTCTAGTTCAGTCTCCCATTCATTGTCTATAGAGCAGCTCCAGACTTTATACCCTATTACATCCCAAGTTGAGACTTACTTCTCTGGTTTCTGGCTGTGAGAGAGGAGCTCATGTTCACAAATATTGATTGAACTTTCCTAGTTCATTGAAATAATATATTAGATTTCTTAATTTAGGTGGTGTTCTATGACTGGGTATTAGGGCCACATTGAGGGAAAAAAAAAAATCTGACATTTCGTGAATAAAGTCATAATATTATGAGAATAAAGTCATAAGGTTACGAGAAAAAAAGTTGTAATATGAGAATAAAGTCATACATTTATTAGAAAAAAAGTCTTAATATTATGAGAATAAAGTCTGAAGTATACGAGATAAAAAGTCAGAATATTATGAGAATAATGTCATTAATTTAGTAGAAAAAAGTCCTAGTATTGTGAGAATAAAGTCATAATATTATGAGAATAAAGTCATAGATTTACGAGAAAAAAAGTTGTAATATTACGAGAATAAAGTCATAATATTAAGTTAATAAAGTCATGGCTTTGCGAAAAAAAAGTTGTAATAATATGAGAATAAAGTCAGAGAGTTACGAGAAAAAAAGTAGTAATATTATGAGAATAAAGTCATAATTATACTAGTAAAAAAGTCTTGTATTATGAGTATAAAGTCATAGGTTTACGAGAAAAAAAGTCGTAATATTACGAGAATAAAGTCAGAAGTTTAAGAGAAAAAAAGTCGTAATATTATGAGAATATAGTCAGAAGGTTAAGAGAAAAAAAGTAATAATAATATGAGAATAAAGTCAAAAGTTTACGAGTAAAAAAGTCGTAATATTACGAGAATAAAGTCATAAGTTTACGTGAAAAAAAGTCGTAATATTATGAGAATAATGTCATAAATATAGGAGAAAAAAGTCGTAATATTATGAGAATAAAGTCATAGCTTGACGAGAAAAAAAGTTGTAATATTATAAGTAGTAATTTTCCGTGTCATTTTAGAGAGGAAATAGAGCACCTGTGTGAAAATGAGGAACATGGAGCACCTTGTGAAGTTATACTTTAATTTAGGTTTCACAAATAACCAAATACTTCATCTTTTGGCACATCAGCACCACATTATCATCAGTATCAGGACCTGGAAAAGATTGTGCAAGAAACTGGGTTTATTCTGAAGAAAGAACCACACGGACCTGATGGGGAAACTGACTCTTTAGTGGAGGAGGAAATTACTTTTTTTCTCGTAAACTTATGACTTCATTCTCGTAATATAACAACTTTTTTTTTCTTGAAATAGTATGACTTTAGTCTCATTAAATTGCGACTTTTTTGTCGTAATATTATGACTTCATTCTCGAAATCGCCGTTTTTTTCCCCCCTCAGTGTGGCCCTAATACAACGTCATAGTGTTCCCCTTTAAGTCTCAAGTCCTATTTCTTTACTTAGACGTGTGTTAAAACATTTGAAAACCTCTCAGACTGCAGAGTCACAGCTGAGTTGGTTAGATATTAGTTATAGATAAACTATGTGTGTTTGAACGGGTGGCAATGATACAAAAAGCTCCCCACTTACTAGAAAGAGTACTTGTACCAATTAGACTTAGATTTAATTGTGCTCTTGCATTCATGTAACCTGCTTCAGCATCAGACTGTGTAGTTATTTATTAACAGCATGACCTCATATGACCACAGGCTGCAGTTGAACTCCACTAGAGGACGTCCTCAGATGTCCCTTATTCTCTACAAACTAGTAGCACTGGTTTAGTTCACATCAGCTGCTCAAACACAACTAATCCCTTAAATAACACTATATTATCTGATACTACCAACTATCTCAAATGCGGTGGGGTGTTGGAGCTCGTCAACTGAAGTCAGTCTGAGAACAGCTGATGGTGTTTTTAAATCACATGATTTGGTGTCATTATAGAAACACCATCAGCTGCCTTTCAGCTTTGATATCAATCAAAAACAAAATAACTTAATCAGACACGATACAAACTTTAATTTGCTTTTGTTTATTTAAAAAGAAAAAGAGAGAAAAGCAAATCACATTTGTCTCTTTCATAAATTGCTCTTCAGTAATTTGCACCAGTATGCAACACTTCTTATATACACAATGATCAGACAATAAAAGTTGCAGTCGGTAACTTTGAGCAAATACGATAAAAAGATATTTTTATAAAACTGTCACTATATCCTGACAGTAGTGCACGAGACAGATTATAAAAAATATGCATGACAATAAATGAAAGTGAAACTTTCTGTAGACAATCAGATGGTTGTTCTACTCAGTGTGACTGAGAGGAGAGATGATCAGAGGGGCAGAGTTTTTACCTCCATAATTAGGATAAGGACTAAAGTATGGGTAGAGTTTCTCAGTGAAGGAGCAGCCAGTAAAGGAGTAGATAAGAGCTGCAGTATCAACATCATAAAAGGAGACCAGACCCTCCTCATAATCCACAAACACCCCCACCTTCTTAGGCTGAGACTCCAGAAAGAGACGGACTGAAAGGTCAGCACAAGCTTCGTACTCATTTTTATTCCTCAACCATATAGTCCAGTAACCATTCTGAGGAGACAGTGTGATTTCTCCCTTCCTGTTGATCGACTCTCTGACCACTCCTAAAGACCAGTCAGTCTTCCCTTTAACCTGAACCTCGTAGTAAAATCTTCCTGAAGAGAAACTCTGCTTTGCTAAGACATCAACACAAGTATCAAATCTCTCTGGATAGTCTGGGAGATTCTTCTTTACATCACTAAAATGTACTTGTTTTCCATCATCAGACAGGATGAGGTTGGGATGTGCTGTATCAGGATCAAGTGTCACATCCACTGCAGACTGCTGGACCCTCTTCAGCTCGAGCAGCTTCTTCATCTGTTTATTGAGCGTCTCCTCTAGCTGATTCACAGATCTCCTCACAGTCCCCTCATATGAAGGTGGATGGACGCTGACTTCTGTCCAGTCCTTGGTGGGTGGAGCAGCGTTAAGGGACGTGAAGATTTGGAGGAGGTGGAGGTGGTCTTCAGAGCGTGAGAGCTGCTTCACCTCAGTGCTTCTCTTCTTCAGCTCAGAGATTTCCTGTTCCAGCTCTTTGATGAAGCCTTCAGCCTGTTTCTCTGTCTTTCTCTGCTTCTCTTTGATCGTGTCGATGAGCTCGGCCTGGCTTCTCTCAACAGACTCCTTCAGAGCGGTGAAGACCTGAACACCATCTGCTATCTCTCTGTCTGCTTCTTCCTTACTGAGCTCCACTGAGTGTTTCATCTCCTGAATCTTCATTCGTCTCTTCTGGATCATCTGCTGAATTTCAGCCTCTGTCTTCCCCAGCTCGGCCTTCTTTCCTTCATATTCTTCTTTCAGAGGAACAACATCATGTGTCCTGTGGTCTGAAACAGTGCAGAGCATGCAGACACACATCTGGTCGGTCTTACAGAACAGCTCCAGCAGTTTATCGTGCTTCGTACACATCCTGTCTTCCAGGTTCTCCACAGGGTCAATCAGCTGATGTCTTTTCAGGCCTGACCTTGTCAGATGAGGCTCCAGGTGAGTCTCACAGTAGGAGACCAGACACACCAGGCAGGACTTCAGGGCCTTCAGTTTGGTTCCAGTGCAGACGTCACAGGGAACTTCTCCTGGTTTGGCAGCTTGTTGCTCTGAGCTGCTGCTGCTGGCTTTCTGTTGAGCTGACTGTCTGAACTGAGCAGCCATCTCAGAGATTAAAGTATTGACCTGCAGCTCGGGTCTGGTGTTGAAAACCTTTTTACAGTTGGGACACTGACATAGGACATTAACATCCCAGTGTTTAGTGATGCAGGTTTTGCAGAAGTTGTGTCCACATGGTATGGTGACTGGATCAGTGAACACATCCAGACAGATGGAGCACAGAAACTGATCTTCAGTCAGCAGACAGCTGGCAGCAGACATATCTGCACTCTGAGGACAAAAACAAAACAAAACTGTAATTACATATCTTTTAATTATTTGTTTAATAAAATCAAACTATGGTTAGTGGAATATAATGAGAGTCATCCTGAATGCTGTTATATTGCATCCAACTGAGGGCCATATTTATTTAACAAATGGTGCAACGCAAATATGTGCTGTGGTCGTCAATGAATTTGATGGCATCTATTCAGCGTCTGATTTATTAAGACAGCACATTATGCAGTCAGGTCATGCTGTGAGTGTAATTATTAATACATTAGCAAGCATTAACCTACACACGTTTATGGGAAATGAAAAGCAGATATAATAAGACAAATCAAAGACACACAAACTTTACAGAAGCCTACATTAATCTAATACTCTTAGTTACAAGATTCTGATTATAATACAAAATATAAGTCAACTAATATTATGATGTATTTATTTTGGACTAAGCTACCCAGCAATATGTAAAGTTGTTAAAATGAGCTCCACCTTTACCAGCTGCAACATTAAAGTGATGAACACATTAATGCATCAATAATAATGATCCAATAAAATAATATATATTATTCTGAAATGAGCTTTTTGCATAATGAGTACTTTTAACTGTTAGTACTTTAGTATATTTTGATGCGTATGCTTTAGCACTTTTACTTAAGTAAAATTTTGAATACATGCCTTTTACTTGTAACTCAGTATTTTTAAACTGTGGTATTACTACTTTTACTGAAGTAAAAAATCTGAGTATGGAGGGCCGAACCTGATAAAATCAAAAATAAATAAATAAATGAGTAAATTACTAATAAATAAATAAATATTAAAAATAGGTGTAGGCATTAATTAATTGATGAAATGTAACATAAATTGTTTTAATTTGCTTTATTCATTTATCTTTGTATTAATTCCCCTATTTATCTACTCTTCCAAGTTTCCCTTTTATTATTTTTTATTAACTTATATTTATTTATTTAATTTTGCATTTATTTTTTATTCATTTAAAATACATTATTAAATGTATTTTTTCATTATTAATTAGTTTATGTATTTATTTATTTATTTATTTATTTATGCATCATTTTCCCTTAGCAAGTTCCCCCTATTATTTCCCCAAACTTATTTATTTCTGTATTCTTTTCTTTAGATGTTTCTTTCTTTACATTTCTTTATGCAATTCTGCTTCATTATACAAATGAGGGGGCTGTCATTCAACTTGTGTCATCATGGGGTCAACTTTTCACCTTTTGGTTGATCGACCACAGAGTGCATTGATCGACTATACATGTTAGCATGCTAGCAGGCTAACGCTGTCTGCTTATCAATTCCAGTCTTCACCCCCGGCTCCGTACAGTACACTACAATGGAGAGAACGGGCTTGGCGGCTTCCGCCTGGAGGTTCTCACTCTGAACAAGCTCAACCTCGGGGAGGAGACCGGTGGTGGGTCCGCGAAAGAGTTAAACAGTTAAGCTTCAGTTGGTTGGTCTGCACACCTGTACCAGTCGGACAGTGCAAGACCAAAGATCTGAGGCAGGGGGGGGGGGGAGCAGCCGCAGACTGACAACCCAGAGTATGGAGCCGGGGATGAAGACTGGAGTTGATGAGCAGACAGTGTTAGCATGTACAGTCAATCTATGCACTCAAGTTGACCCCATGATGACACATGTTGAATGACAGCCGCCTCATTTGCATAGTGAAGCAGAAATGCATAAAGACATGTAAAAGGAATTATATAAAGAAAAGAATACAGAAATAAATAACTTTGGGGAAATAAATAGGGGGAGTATTGCAAAGGGAAAACAATGCATGAACAAATAAATTTAATAATTATTAAATACATTTAAAAATGATTTTTAACTGATTAAAAATAAATGTAAAAATAAACAAATACATTTAAGTAAATCAAAATATATCAATAAATAAAAATGGAAAATTAAATAGAAGAGTAGATAAATAGGGTAAATAATACAAAGATAAATACAAAAGATGCAATTTAAAACAGAAATATCAATTTCTGTCACATTTTATCAATTAATTAATGGCTACATTTATTTTTAATATTATTCTTGGTACATTCAATGAGAAATTAATTTATTTATAGAGTAATTTAATAATTAATTTTTGATTTTGGCAGCATCTGTCCTCCATATTTGAGTCCTTCTTTCACCTTTGATGTAAATGCAGCCAAACTCGCAATTAAATGTTGTTGCAGCCTGTCGTGATTCCGATTGATGGTCAAGTTCCAAGTTTAATGAACACAAACCAAAACTCTTCATCTACTATTTGTTTACAGAAATCAGATATTGTGGTCATTAATAACAGAGTGGTGACTCTGTGACCCTGAGAGGAACTTCCTGTCTGAGTAGAGCTGAAGTTTTGAGTTAATGCCGGTTGTTGAAACACAATAAATATTATCGTCTTACAAAGGCAGAAACAGAGAAGCTGAGAGGAAAGGGTTTGAAGTTCAAGGCTGTTTACCAAAGTGTGTAACAGCTATATAAGTGGTAAAGTTTGAACCTTTTATAATCATTAAATCAGATACTGTACTCCAAAAGGAATCTAAGCTAGGCTAGTTAGCTTTTAGCAGGCCTAGTTTATCTGCTGTTTTTTTTCTTTGTTGTGGTTTCTGGTTTCTACTAAATGTTGACAGTGAGTGCATGTAGTCTCTGTAGGTCAGTGTACTCACCAGTGTTTGGCAGAGATTCTGCTGTGTTGTTGATAAAAACCTGCTGGATTCAGTTGAATGTTTCTTTAGAGAGAAACACAGAGACTTGTCTCGACTGCAGCTCTGCTGTCGCTCAGATGAATGTTTGATTTCATTTAAGGAATGTGGCAACTGTCGTGCCATTCCAGTGTTGCTCCTCCTCTTTCTGCTCTGCAGGTGAGGTTTTGCCTTTCAGGTTTGACCTGACTAGTGACACAAGCTTTTACATGCTCTTACAGTCAGACAAAAAAAAAAGGTCAACACATGCAAGAAAATATTGTATCTGTGGATCAGTGGGCTACAACACTCCCTTTACAGTCTCTATTCAACCCCAACATCAATGTTAAACAAAGTGGGGTCTGTCTGTGGACTGCAAAAGAGGGGCGTAACTAAAAGTTGCAGCTGCGGCTGGTTAATTAGCTAGCTAATTCCACCATGCTTTCATGCTACACTGGTTAGGCGAACAAAGTTGTTACTCATCTGGTGACAGCAATTTGCTTTCCTTCGCTGTGACAAGAGTGTGTGGATGAACCATTAAGGCTGTGTAAGAAATCACTCACTACTTTTTGTAGTGCTTGTAGCCATTTTGTATTACTGTCCGAATGTATAGTGAGATTTTTTTTCATAGGCCAACCCTGTATAGTGGACTCAAAGTATCCCACAATGCATCGTGAAAAAAAATCATGCATTGCGCTGAAGGAAAAACAGCAGACGAACGAGATGAAAGAGAGCAGCACGATTGTTGTGGCGCGAAAATAATGTATTTAATGTGAGCAGAGCAGCGCATCACAACACAAACAGCCACAAAGTACATTGTATTTATTAATTTGGGAAAGTACA
The DNA here is from genome assembly GCA_916701645.2 of Sebastolobus alascanus. Lineage (NCBI taxonomy): Eukaryota > Metazoa > Chordata > Actinopteri > Perciformes > Sebastidae > Sebastolobus > Sebastolobus alascanus. Next base: position 148,152 of record CAKAOJ020000157.1, on the reverse strand, counting down.
CTTGTTGCTTATCTCTTGATTTGTCTGGGAGATTCTTCTTTACACCACCATGTTTAACTTGTTTTCCATCATCAGACAGAACAGCTGAAGGTGTTTTTAATCACATGATTTGGTTTCATGAGAAACACTATCAGCTGTTCAGCTTTGAAATAAATCAAAAACAATAAAATAACTTAATCAGACACAATAAAAACTTTATTTTGCTTTTGTTTATTTAAAAAGAAAAGGAGAGAAAAGCAAATCACATTTGTCTTATTCATAAACTGCTCTTCAGTAATTTGTGCCAGTATGCAACACTTCTTATATACACAATGATCAGACAATAAAAAGTTATTTTTATAAAACTCTCACTATATCCTGACAGTAGTGCATGAGACAGATAATATGTGATAAAAATCATGTTCCTCTGTGTCCTCCTAGTGCTCCTAACATTTGCAAGATTTCACTGCAGAAATCAACCATCACAAAAAATATACATGACAATAAAAGAATGTGAATCTTTCTGTAGAAAATCAGATGGTTGTTCTACTCAGTGTGACTGAGAGGAGAGATGATCAGAGGGGCAGAGTTTTTACCACCATTATTAAGAAATGGACTAAAGAATGGGTAGAGTTTCTCAGTGAAGGAGCAGCCAGTAAAGGAGTAGATAAGAGCTGCAGCATCAACATCATAAAAGGAGACCAGACCCTCCTCATAATCCACAAACACCCCCACCTTCTCAGGCTGAGACTCCAGAGAGAGACGGAGTGGAGCGTCAGCACAAGCTTTGTACTCATTTTTATTCCTCAACCATATCGTCCAGTAACCATTCTGAGGAGACAGTGTGATTTCTCCCTTCCTGTTGATCGACTCTCTGGCCACTCCTAAAGTCCAGTCAGTCTTCCCTTTAACCTGAACCTCGTAGTAAAACCTTCCTGAAGAGAAACTCTGCTTTGCTAAGACACAAGCACAAGAAAATCTCTCTGGATTGTCTGGGAGATTCTTCTTTACATCACTATCATGTACTTGTTTTCCATCATCAGACAGGATGAGGTCAGGATGTGCTGTATCAGGATCAAGTGTCACATCCACTGCAGACTGCTGGACCCTCTTCAGCTCGGCGTCAAACAGCTTCTTCATCTGTTTACTGAGCGTCTCCTCCAGCTGATTCACAGATCTCCTCACAGTCCCCTCATATGAAGGTGGATGGACGCTGACTTCTGTCCAGTCCTTGGTGGGTGGAGCAGCGTTCAGGGACGTGAAGCTTTGGAGGAGGTGGAGGTGGTCTTCAGATCGTGAGAGCTGCTTCACCTCAGTGCTTCTCTTCTTCAGCTCAGAGATTTCCTGTTCCAGCTCTTTGATGAAGCCTTCAGCCTGTTTCTCTGTCTTTCTCTGCTTCTCTTTGATCGTGTCGATGAGCTCGGCCTGGCTTCTCTCAACAGACTCCTTCAGAGCGGTGAAGACCTGAACACCATCTGCTATCTCTCTGTCTGCATCTTCCTTACTGAGCTCCACTGAGTGTTTCATCTCCTGAATCTTCATTCGTCTCTTCTGGATCATCTGCTGAATTTCAGCCTCTGTCTTCCCCAGCTCGGCCTTCTTTCCTTCATATCCTTCTTTCAGAGGAACAACATCATGTGTCTTATGGTCTGAAATAGTGCAGAGCATGCAGACACACATCTGGTCGGTCTTACAGAACAGCTCCAGCAGTTTATCGTGCTTCGTACACATCCTGCCTTCCAGGTTCTCCACAGGGTCAATCAGCTGATGTCTTTTCAGGCCTGACGTTGTCAGATGAGGCTCCAGGTGAGTCTCACAGTAGGAGACCAGACACACCAGGCAGGACTTCAGGGCCTTCAGTTTGGTTCCAGTGCAGACGTCACAGGGAACTTCTCCTGGTTTGGCAGCTTGTTGCTCTGAGCTGCTGCTGCTGGCTTTCTGTTGAGCTGACTGTCTGAACTGAGCAGCCATCTCAGAGATGAAAGTATTGACCTGCAGCTCAGGTCTGGTGTTGAAAACCTCTTTACAGTTGGGACACTGACACTGGACATTAACATCCCAGTGTTTAGTGATGCAGGTTTTACAGAAGTTGTGTCCACATGGTATGGTGACTGGATCAGTGAACACATCCAGACAGATGGAGCACAGAAACTGATCTTCAGTCAGCAGACAGCTGGCAGCAGACATATCTACAAAAAAAGAGTGAAAAACAAAACAAAACTGTAATTACCTATCTTTTAATTATTTGTTTAATAAAATCAAACTATGGTTAGTGGAATATAATGAGAGTCATCCTGAATGCTGTTATATTGCATCCAACTGAGGGCCATATTTATTTAAAAAATGGTGCAACGCAAATATGTGCTGTGGTCGTCAATGAATTTGATGGCATCTATTCAGCGTCTGATTTATTAAGACAGCACATTATGCAGTCAGGTCATGCTGCGAGTGTAATTATTAATACATTAGCAAGCATTAACCTACACACGTTTATGGGAAATGAAAAGCAGATATAATAAGACAAATCAAAGACACACAAACTTTACAGAAGCCTACATTAATCTAATACTCTTAGTTACAAGATTCTGATTATAATACAAAATATAAGTCAACTAATATTATGATGTATTTATTTTGGACTAAGCTACCCAGCAATATGTAAAGTTGTTAAAATGAGCTCCACCTTTACCAGCTGCAACATTAAAGTGATGAACACATTAATGCATCAATAATAATGATCCAATAACATAATATATATTATTCTGAAATGAGCCTTTCAGCATAATGAGTACTTTTAACTGTTAGTACTTTAGTATATTTTGATGCGTATACTTTAGCACTTTTACTTAAGTAAAATTTTGAATACATGCCTTTTACTTGTAACAGAGTATTTCTAAACTGTGGTATTACTACTTTTACTGAAGTAAAAAATCTGAGTATGGAGGGCCGAACCTGACAAAATCAAAAATAAATAAATAAATGAGTAAATTACTAATAAATAAATTAATATTAAAAATAGGTGTAGGCATTAATTAATTGATGAAATGTAACATAAATTGTTTTAATTTGCTTTATTCATTTATCTTTGTATTAATTCCCCTATTTATCTACTCTTCTAAGTTTCCCTTTTATTATTTTTTATTAACTTATATTTATTTATTTAATTTTGCATTTATTTTTTATTCATTTAAAATACATTATTAAATGTATTTTTTCATTATTAATTAGTTTATGTATTTATTTATTTATTTATTTATGCATCATTTTCCCTTAGCAAGTTCCCCCTATTATTTCCCCAAACTTATTTATTTCTGTATTCTTTTCTTTAGATGTTTCTTTCTTTACATTTCTTTATGCAATTCTGCTTCATTATACAAATGAGGCGGCTGTCATTCAACTTGTGTCATCATGGGGTCAACTTTTCACCTTTTGGTTGATCGACATCAGAGTGCATTGATCGACTATACATGTTAGCAGGCTAACGCTGTCTGCTTATCAACTCCAGTCTTCTTCCCGCCTCCGTAGAGTTCACTACAATAGAGAGAACGGGCTTGGCGGCTTCCGCCTGGAGGTTCTCACTCTGAACAAGCTCAACCTCGGGGAGGAGACCGGTGGTGGGTCCGCGAAAGAGTTAAACAGTTAAGCTTCAGTTGGTTGGTCTGCACACCTGTACCATTCGGACAGTGCAAGACCAAAGATCTGAGGCAGGGGGGGGGGGAGCAGCCGCAGACTGACAACCCACAGTATGGAGCCGGGGATGAAGACTGGAGTTGATGAGCAGACAGCGTTAGCTCGCTAGCTAGCTCGCCTTGTACAGTCAATCTCTGCACTCAAGTTGACCCCGTGATGACACATGTTGAATGACAGCCGCCTCATTTGAAGAGTGAAGCAGAAATGCATAAAGACATGTAAAAGGAATTGTATAAAGAAAAGAATACAGAAATAAATAACTTTGGGGAAATAAATAGGCGGAATATTGCAAAGGGAAAACAATGCATGAATAAATAAATTGAATAATGAATGAATACATTTAAAATTATTTTTAACTGATTAAAAATAAATGTAAAAATAGACAAATAAATTTAAGGAAATGAAAATATATAAATATATAAAAAAGGAAAATTAAATAGAAGAGTAGATAAATAGGGGAATTAATACAAAGATAAATACAAAAGATGCAATTTAAAACAGAAATATCAATTTTTGTCACATTTCATCAATTAATCAATGCCTACATTTATTTTTAATATTATTTTTGGTACATTCAATGAGAAAGTAATTTATTTATAGAGTAATTCAATAATTACTTTTTGATTTTGGCAGCATCTGTCCTCCATATTGGAGTCCTTCTTTCACCTTTGATGTAAATGCAGACAAACTCTCAATTAAATGTTGTTGCAGCCTGTCGTGATTCCGATTGATGGTCAAGTTCCAAGTTTAATGAACACAAACCAAAACTCTTCATCTACTATTTGTTTAAAGAAATCAGATATTGTGTTCATTAACAACAGAGTGGTGACTCTGTGACCCTGAGAGGAACTTCCTGTCTGAGTAGAGCTGAAGTTTTGAGTTAATACCGGTTGTTGAAACACAATAAATATTATCGTCTTACAAAGGCAGAAACAGAGAAGCTGAGAGGAAAGGGTTTGAAGTTCACGGCTGTTTACCAAAGTGTGTAACAGCTATATAAGTGGTAAAGTTTGAACCTTTTATAATCATTAAATCAGATACTGTACTCCAAAAGGAATCTAAGCTAGGCTAGTTAGCTTTTAGCAGGCCTAGTTTATCTGCTGTTTTTTTTCTTTGTTGTGGTTTCTGGTTTCTACTTAATGTTGACAGTGAGTGCATGTAGTCTCTGTAGGTCAGTGTACTCACCAGTGTTTGGCAGAGATTCTGCTGTGTTGTTGATAAAAACCTGCTGGATTCAGTTGAATGTTTCTTTAGAGAGAAACACAGAGACTTGTCTCGACTGCAGCTCTGCTGTCGCTCAGATGAATGTTTGATTTCATTTAAAGAATGTGGCAACTGTCGTGCCATTCCAGTGTTGCTCCTCCTCTTTCTGCTCTGCAGGTGAGGTTTTGCCTTTCAGGTTTGACCTGACTAGTGACATAGTTTTGGCACAAGCTTTTACATGCTCTTACAGTCAGACAAAAAAAAAGGTCAACACATGCAAGAAAATATTGTATCTGTGGATCAGTGGGCTACAACACTCCCTTTATAGTCTGTATTCAACCCCAACATCAATGTTAACCCGAGTGGGGTCTGTCTGTGGACTGCAAAAGAGGGGCGTAACTTAAAGTTGCAGCTGCGGCTGGCTAATTAGCTAGCTAGCTAATTCCACCATGCTTTCATGCTACACTGGTTTGGCGAACAAAGTTGTCACTCATCCGATGACAGCAATGTGCTTTCCTTCGCTGTGACAAGAGTGTGTGGATGAACCATTAAGGCTGTGTAAGAAATCACTCACTACTTTTTGTAGTGCTTGTAGCCATTTTGTAGTGCTGTCCGACTGTATAGTGAGATTTTTTTTTATAGGCCAACCCTGTATAGTGGACTCAAAGTATCTCACAATGCATCGTGAAAAAAAATCATGCATTGCGCTGAAGGAAAAACGGCAGACGGACCAGATGAAAGAGAGCAGCACGATTGTTGTGGCGCGAAAATAATGTATTTAATGTGAGCAGAGCAGCGCATCACAACACAAACAGCCACAAAGTACTTTGTATTTAATAATTTTGGAAAATACACTTATTGCTTATCTCTTGATTTGTCTGGGAGATTCTTCTTTACACCACCATGTTTAACTTGTTTTCCATCATCAGGCAGAACAGCTGATGGTGTTTTTAATCACATGATTGGGTGTCATGAGAAACACTATCAGCTGTTCAGTTTTGAAATGAATCAAAAACAATAAAATAACTTAATCAGACACAATAAAAACTTTATTTTGCTTTTGTTTATTTAAAAAGAAAAGGAGAGAAAAGCAAATCACATTTGTCTTATTCATAAACTGCTCTTCAGTAATTTGCGCCAGTATGCAACACTTCTTATATACACAATGATCAGAGAATAAAAAGTTATTTTTATAAACTGTCACTATATCCTGACAGTAGTGCATGAGACAGATAATATGTGATAAAAATCATGTTCCTCTGTGTCCTCCTAGTGCTCCTAACATTTGCAAGATTTCACTGCGGAAAACAACCTAAACACAAAAAATATACATGACAATAAATGAAAGTGAATCTTTCTGTAGAAAATCAGATGGTTGTTCTACTCAGTGTGACTGAGAGGAAAGATGATCAGAGGGGCAGAGTTTTTACCATCATTATTATTACAAGGACTAAAGAATGGGTAGAGTTTCTCAGTGAAGGAGCAGCCAGTAAAGGAGTAGATAAGAGCTGCAGCATCAACATCATAAAAGGAGACCAGACCCTCCTCATAATCCACAAACACCCCCACCTTCTCAGGCTGAGACTTCAGAGAGAGACAGACTGCAGGGCCAGCACCAGCTTTGTACTCATTTTCATTCCTCAAACATATCGACCAGTAACCATTCTGAGGAGACACTATGATTTTTCCCTTCCTGTTGATCGACTCTCTGGCCACTCCTAAATCCCACTTAGTCTTCCCTTTAACCTGAACCTCGTAGTAAAACCTTCCTGAAGAGAAACTCTGCTTTGCTAAGACATCAACACAAGAATCAAATCTCTCTGGATTGATTGGGAGATTCTTCCTTACACCACCACAGTGTACTTGCTTCTCATCATCAGACAGGATGAGGTTGGGATGTGCTGTATCAGGATCAAGTGTCACATCCACTGCAGACTGCTGGACCCTCTTCAGCTCGAGCAGCTTCTTCAACTGTTTACTGAGCGTCTCCTCCAGCTGATTCACAGATCTCCTCACAGTCCCCTCATATGAAGGTGGATGGACGTTGACTCCTGTCCAGTCCTTGGTGGGTGGAGCAGCGTTCAGGGACGTGAAGATTTGGAGGTGGTGGAGGTGGTCTTCAGAGCGTGAGAGCTGCTTCACCTCAGTGCTTCTCTTCTTCAGCTCAGAGATTTCCTGTTCCAGCTCTTTGATGAAGCCTTCAGCCTGTTTCTCTGTCTTTCTCTGCTTCTTTTTGATCGTGTCGATGAGCTCGGCCTGGCTTCTCTCAACAGACTCCTTCAGAGCGGTGAAGACCTGAACACCATCTGCTATCTCTCTGTCTGCTTCTTCCTTACTGAGCCCCACTGAGTGTTTCATCTCCTGAATCTTCATTCGTCTCTTCTGGATCATCTGCTGAATTTCAGCCTCTGTCTTACCCAGCTCGGCCTTCTTTCCTTCATATTCTCCTTTCAGAGGAACAACATCATGTGTCTTGTGGTCTGAAACAGTGCAGAGCATGCAGACACACATCTGGTCGGTCTTACAGAACAGCTCCAGCAGTTTATCGTGCTTCGTACACATCCTGTCTTCCAGGTTCTCCACGGGGTCGATCAGCTGATGTCTTTTCAGGCCTGACGTTGTCAGATGAGGCTCCAGGTGAGTCTCACAGTAGGAGACCAGACACACCAGGCAGGACTTCAGGGCCTTCAGTTTGGTTCCAGTGCAGACGTCACAGGGAACTTCTCCTGGTTTAGCAGCTTGTTGCTCTGAGCTGCTGCTGCTGGCTTTCTGTTGAGCTGACTGTCTGAACTGAGCAGCCATCTCAGAGATGAAAGTATTGACCTGCAGCTCAGGTCTGGTGTTGAAAACCTTGTTACAGTTGGGACACTGACTTTGGACATTAACATCCCAGTGTTTAGTGATGCAGGTTTTACAGAAGTTGTGTCCACATGGTATGGTGACTGGATCAGTGAACACATCCAGACAGATGGAGCACAGAAACTGATCTTCAGTCAGCAGACAGCTGGCAGCAGACATATCTGCACTCTGAGGACAAAAACAAAACAAAACTGTAATTACCTATCTTTTAATTATTTGTTTAATAAAATCAAACTATGGTTAGTGGAATATAATAAGAGTCATCCTGAATGCTGTTATATTGCATCCAACTGAGGGCCATATTTATTTAAAAAATGGTGCAACGCAAATATGTGCTGTAGTCTTCAATGAATTTGATGTCATCTATTCAGTGTCTGATTTATTAAGACAGCACATTATGCAGTCAGGTCATGCTGCGAGTGTAATTATTAATACATTAGCGAGCATTAGCCTACACACGTTTATGGGAAATGAAAAGCAGATATAATAAGACAAATAAAAGACACCCAAACTTTGCAGAAGCCTACATTAATCTAATACTCTTAGTTATAAGATTATGATTATAATACAAAATATAAGTTAACTAATATTATGATGTATTTATTTTGGACTAAGCTACCCAGCAATATGTAAAGTTGTTAAAATGAGCTCCACCTTTATCAGCTGCAACATTAAAGTGATGAACACATTAATGCATCAATAATAATGATCCAATAACATAATATATATTATTCTGAAATGAGCTTTTCAGCATAATGAGTACTTTTAACTGTTAGTACTTTAGTATATTTTGATGTGTATGCTTTAGCACTTTTACTTAAGTAAAATTTTGAATACATGCCTTTTACTTGTAACAGAGTATTTTTAAACTGTGGTATTACTACTTTTACTGAAGTAAAAAATCTGAGTATGGAGGGCCGAACCTGACAAAATCAAAAATAAATAAATAAATGAGTAAATTACTAATAAATAAATTAATATTAAAAATAGGTGTAGGCATTAATTAATAGATGAAATGTAACATAAATTGTTTTAATTTGCTTTATTCATTTATCTTTGTATTAATTCCCCTATTTATCTGCTCTTCTAAGTTTCCCTTTTATTATTTTTTATTAACTTATATTTATTTATTTAATTTTGAATTTATTTTTTATTCATTTAAAATACATTATTAAATGTATTTTTTCATTATTAATTAGTTTATGTATTTATTTATTTATTTATTTATTTATTTATGCATCATTTTCCCTTAGCAAGTTCCCCCTATTATTTCCCCAAACTTATTTATTTCTGTATTCTTTTCTTTAGATGTTTATTTCTTTACATTTCTTTATGCAATTCTGCTTCATTATACAAATGAGGCGGCTGTCATTCAACTTGATTCATGGGGTCAACTTTTCACCTTTTGGTTGATCGACATCAGAGAGCATTGATCGACTATACATGTTAGCATGGTAGCTAGCTAACGCTGTCTGCTTATCAACTCCAGTCTTCGTCCCCGGCTCCGTACAGTACACTACAATGGAGAGAACGGGCTTGGCGACAGCGTTAGCTCGCTAGCTAGCTCGCCTTGTACAGTCAATCTATGCACTCAAGTTGACCCCATGATGACACATGTTGAATGACAGCCGCCTCATTTGCACAGTGAAGCAGAAATGCATAAAGACATGTAAAAGGAATTGTATAAAGAAAAGAATACAGAAATAAATAACTTTGCAGAAATAATAGGGGAAATATTGCAACGGGAAAACAATGCCTGAATAAATAAAAATTTAATAATGAATGAATACATTTAAAAATGATTTTTAACTGATTAAAAATAAATTTGAAAATAAACAAATACATTTAAGTAAATGAAAATATATCAATAAATAAAAAAGGAAAATTAAATAGAAGAGCAGATAAATAGGGGAATTAATACAAAGATAAATACAAAAGATGCAATTTAAAACAGAAATATCAATTTTTGTCACATTTTATCAATTAATTAATGCCTACATTTATTTTTAATATTATTTTTGGTACATTCAATGAGAAATTAATTTATTTATAGAGTAATTTAATAATTAATTTTTGATTTTGGCAGCATCTGTCCTCCATATTTGAGTCCTTCTTTCACCTTTGATGTAAATGCAGCCAAACTCACAATTAAATATTGTTGCAGCCTGTCGTGATTCTGATTGATGGTCAAATTCCAAGTTTAATGAACACAAACCAAAACTCTTCATCTACTATTTGTTTACAGAAATCAGATATTATGTTCATTAATAACAGAGTGGTGACTCTGTGACCCTGAGAGGAACTTCCTGTCTGAGTAGAGCTGAAGTTTTGAGTTAATACCGGTTGTTGAATCACAATAAATATTATCGTCTTACAAAGGCAGAAACAGAGAAGCTGAGAGGAAAGGGTTTGAAGTTCACGGCTGTTTACCAAAGTTTGTAACAGCTATATAAGTGGTAAAGTTTGAACCTTTTATAATCATTAAATCAGATACTGTACTCCAAAAGGAATCTAAGCTAGGCTAGTTAGCTTTTAGCAGGCCTAGTTTAGCTGCTGTTTTTTTTCTTTGTTGTTGTTTCTGGTTTTTACTAAATGTTGACAGTGAGTGCATGTAGTCTCTGTAGGTCAGTGTACTCACCAGTGTTTGGCAGAGATTCTGCTGTGTTGTTGATAAAAACCTGCTGGATTCAGTTGAATGTTTCTTCAGAGAGAAACACAGAGACTTGTCTCGACTGCAGCTCTGCTGTCGCTCAGATGAATGTTTAATTTCATTCAAGGAATGTGGCAACTGTTGTGCCATTCCAGTGTTGCTCCTCCTCTTTCTGCTCTGCAGGTGAGGTTTTGCCTTACAGGTTTGACCTGACTAGTGACATAGTTTTGGCACAACCTTTTACATGCTCTTACAGTCAGACAAAAAAAAAGGTCAACACATGCAAGAAAATATTGTATCTGTGGATCAGTGGGCTACAACACTCCCTTTACAGTCTCTATTCAACCCCAACATCAATGTTAAACCGAGTGGGGTCTGTCTGTGAACTGCAAAAGAGGGGCGTAACTTAAAGTTGCAGCTGCGGCTGGCTAATTAGCTAGCTAGCTAATTCCACCATGCTTTCATGCTACACTGGTTAGACGAACAAAGTTGTCACTCATCCGGTGACAGCAATGTGCTTTCCTTCGCTGTGACAAGAGTGTGTGGATGAACCATTAAAGCTGTGTAAGAAATCACTCATTACTTTTTGTAGTGCTTGTAGCCATTTTGTAGTGCTGTCCGAATGTATAGTGAGATTTTTTTTATAGGCCAACCCTGTATAGTGGACTCAAAGTATCCCACAATGCATCGTGAAAAAAATCATGCATTGCGCTGAAAGAGAGCAGCACGATTGTTGTGGCGCGAAAATAATGTATTTAATGTGAGCAGAGCAGCGCATCACAACACAAACAGCCACAAAGTACTTTGTATTTATTAATTTGGGAAAATACACTTATTGCTTATCTTTTGATTTGTCTGGGAGATTCTTCTTTACACCACCATGTTTAACTTGTTTTCCATCATTAGACAGAACAGCTGATTGTTTTTTTAATCACATGATTTGGTTTCATGAGAAACACTATCAGCTGTTCAGTTTTGAAATATATCAAAAACAATAAAATGACTTAATCAGACACAAGAAAGACTTTATTTTGCTTCTGTTTATTTAAAAGAAAAGTAGAGAAAAAGCAAATCACATTTGTCTTATTCATAAACTGCTCTTCAGTAATTTGTGCCAGTATGCAACACTTCTTATATTCACAATGATCAGACAATAAAAAGTTATTTTTATAAAACTGTCACTATATCCTGACAGTAGTGCATGAGACAGATAATATGTGATAAAAATCATGTTCCTCTGTGTCCTCCTAGTGCTCCTAACATTTGCAAGATTTCACTGCGGAAAAACAACCATAAACACAAAAAATATACATGACAATAAATGAGAGTGAATCTTTCTGTAGAAAATCAGATGGTTGTTCTACTGAGTGTGACTGAGAGGAGAGATGATCAGAGGGGCAGAGTTTTTACCACCATTATTAGGAAGAGGACAAAAGTATGGGTAGAGTTTCTCAGTGAAGGAGCAGCCAGTAAAGGAGCAGATAAGAGCTGCAGATTCAACATCATAAAAGGAGACCAGACCCTCCTCATAATCCACAAACACCCCCACCTTCTCAGGCTGAGACTTTAAAGAGAGACGGACTGAAGGGACAGCAAGAGCTTCGTACTCATTTTTATTCCTCAACCATATCGTCCAGTAACCATTCTGAGGGCTCGCTGTGATTTGTCGCTTCCTGTTGATCGACTCTCTGACCACTCCTAAATCCCAGTCAGTCTTCCCTTTAACCTGAACCTCGTAGTAAAACCTTCCTGAAGAGAAACTCTGCTTTGCTAAGACACAAGGAGAAAAATCAAATCTCTCTGGGTTGTCTGGGAGATTCTTCCTTACATCACCACAGTGTACTTGCTTCTCATCATCAGACAGGATGAGGTTTGGATGTGCTGTATCAGGATCAAGTGTCACATCCACTGCAGACTGCTGGACCCTCTTCAGCTTGGCTTCAAGCAGTTTCTTCATCTGTTTACTGAGCGTCTCCTCCAGCTGATTCACAGCTCTCACCACAGTCCCCTCATATGAAGGTGGACGGACGCTGATTCCTGTCCAGTCCTTGGTGGATGGAGCAGCGTTCAGAGACGTGAAGCTTTGGAGGAGGTGGAGGTGGTCTTCAGAGCGTGAGAGCTGCTTCACTTCAGTGCTTCTCTTCTTCAGCTCAGAGATTTCCTGTTCCAGCTCTTTGATGAAGCCTTCAGCCTGTTTCTCTGTCTTTCTCTGCATCTCTTTGATCGTGTCGATGAGCTTGGCCTGGCTTCTCTCAACAGACTCCTTCAGAGCGGTGAAGACCTGAACACCATCTGCTATCTCTCTGTCTGCATCTTCCTTACTGAGCCCCACTGAGTGCTTCATCTCCTGAATCTTCAGTTGTCTCTTCTGGATCATCTGCTGAATTTCAGCCTCTGTCTTCCCCAGCTCGGCCTTCTTTCCATCATATCCTTCTTTCAGAGGAACAACATCATGTGTCTTGTGGTCTAAAACAGTGCAGATCATGCAGACGCACATCTGGTCGGTCTTACAGAACAGCTCCAGCAGTTTATCTTGCTTCGTACACATCCTGCCTCCTGAAAGTATTGACCTGCAGCTCAGGTCTAGAGTAGAAGATCTTTATACAGTTGGGACACCGACACGGGACATTATTATCCCAGTGTTTAGTGATGCAGGTTTTACAGAAGTTGTGTCCACATGGTGTGCTGACTGGATCAGTGAACACATCTAGACAGATGGAGCACAGATCTTCAGTCAGCAGAAAGCTGGCAGCAGACATATCTACACTCTGAGAATAAAAGTGAAAGTCTGATAAAGCAAGAATGACAATTACCAAATCCTTGATTTGTTAGAAAAATATCAAGCTAGGTTAACTGGAATACCAGGTAGTTGTTTTTGAATTATTTAGTTATTTTGCAAATTAAATATTTAGCAAAAATCCATTTGAAAGCATAATATACAAACAATGGAACATCCTGTCTGAGAACAGCTAAGGTTTAGTGTTCATGTTGTTTGTTGAAACACAGTAAATATTTGTAGCTGTACTCACCGGTGTTTGGCAGATATTCTGCTGTGTTGTTGAGAAAGACCTGATTAATTCAACTTTTTCTTTACAGAGAAACAGAGAGACTTTTTTCAACTGCAGGTCTGCTGTCACTCAGACGAACGTTTAGTTTCATTTAAGTAATGTGGCAACTGTCGTGCCATTCCAGTGTTGCTCCTCCTCTTTCTGCTCTGCAGGTGAGGTTTTGCCTTTCAGGTTTGACCTCACTAGTGACACAAGCTTTTACATGCTCTTACAGTCAGACAATAAAAAAAAAGGTCAACACATGCAAGAAAATATTGTATCTGGATCAGTGGGCTACAGCACTCCCTTTACAGTTCCTCTTCAAGCCCATGGCAATCCCAACATCAATTCAATGTTAAACCGAGTGGGGTCTGTCTGCAGTCTGCAGGAGAGGGGCGTAACGTGAAGCAGGTGGTGTAACTTGAAGCCCTTAGAGACCCCTCTGGCCTTTTTAGGCCATTTTTGTCATTTTCCTTTTTTGATTTGGTGATAATTATGGCTGTGTTACAGTTTATGGCATGAATTTCTGCAAGTATGTTTCTTTTTTGACAATTTTTTTTAATCTAATGTCAGTTACTCTTACAGGTCTATTATACACTACTGACACATTTTGTACCCTTTGGGGACCCTCGAGCCAAAAAAGGCCACGCAAAAAAACTGATATAAAATCATCATATATCAATATTTTTTCCTACTTTTTTCTGCATAAATATCTTAAACCAATTCAGCTCTGCTCAAAACTACCAAATATTCAATAATTTTCAGGATTTTAACCCTTTAAATGCCAGTTTGAATACATGATGCCACTTGTTTTATTAAAAAAAAGACACGAAAAATGAGATATTTTTTATATAATGAATAGTGGGGGTGTTGGGCATTGCTGGTGATTAGAGTCTTGGATATGTCAAAAAGTAGCAACAACATTGATTTCATTGCATTAGTATTTTTTATGTTGTGTCAGATTTAAAATTTTACACCCTCTGGGGACCCTCGAGCCAAAAATGTCCACGCAAGAAAACTGCTATAAAATCATCATATCTATCATCTTTTTTCTGCATAAATCTCTTAAACCACTTAAGCTCTGCTCAAAACTACCAAATATTCAATAATTTTCAGGATTTTAACCCTTTAAATGCCAGTTTCCCCATTGTAGGCTGATACATAGTGACGTGGGTGTGTGTGTGTGTGTGTGTGTGTGTGTGTGCGTGCGTGTGCGCGTGTGCATGTGCGTGTACGCCCGTGCACTGATCATGTCAGAAGTGAATAAAAGGTGGAGATGGTTTATCATGTGGGTATGTGCATTTTTAGGGATGTGTTTAATTTGTCTTTGAAGTAGACAGATAAAATAAACCTGAGTGAAGTCATGACCTCTGCCCTTGCTGCACTCAAAGATGTTGTTGATAATGTTAAAAACAACAAGCGTTAGTGTGTTTTTGCACCTGGCTGCTTTCACAGCAGTTATAAACTTGCAGCTTGGCTGATGGCTCATTAGTGAGCAAGAGAAGGAGAAGGACCACGAGCAAAGAGCAAGAGGAAAGAACAAGAGAAGAGAACAAGAGAAGGTATGAAGAGGCGTTTCGGTACTTTCAAAATTAAAATTCCATCACACAGTTGAGGAATAAGAAGGCAGCAGGACCAGACAACATTCCTGCAGAGGCGCTGAAGGCAGACATGGACACTTCCGTAGAGATGCTGCACCCACTGTTCGAGAGGATCTTGGAGAAGGAGGAAGTACCAACAGATTGGCAAGAGGGCTATCTGGTCAAGCTCCCCAAGAAAGGAGACCTGAGCAAATGCTCTAACTACAGAGGAATCATGCTTCTCTCAGTGCCAGGAAAGATATTCTGTAGAATTCTCCTGGAACGAATAAAGAAAGCCGTTGACCCGCTGCTAAGAGACCAGCAAGCAGGCTTTTGGCAGAATAGATCATGCATAGACCAGATCACAACCCTCCGCATCATAGTTGAACAGTCATTGGAATGGAATTCTCCGCTGTACATCAACTTCATAGACTACGAGAAGGCATTTGACAGCGTTGACAGAATCGTCCTCTGGAAACTGCTTCGACACCATGGCATTCCAGAAAAAATGGTCAACATAATCAGAAACTCCTACGCAGGGATGACCTGCAGAGTTATCCATGGAGGACAGCTCACCAGAAGCTTCAAAGTGAAGACTGGCGTCAGGCAAGGCTGTCTACTTTCCCCTTTCCTCTTCCTCCTGGGTATCGATTGGATAATGAAGACCACAACAGCACAGAGGAGAAACTGGATCCAGTGGACACTCACAACACAGCGATGATTTAGACTTCGCTGATGACCTGGCTTTGCTGTCTCACAGTCGACAACAGATGCAAGAAAAGACAAGAATACTGGCAGACATATCATCACAAATAGGCCTCAACATCCATAAAGGAAAAAGTAAACTTCTCAAGGTCAACACAACCAGCGAAGACTCAGTGACCCTGGAGAGAACAGCACTTCAAGAAGTAGAAGCCTTTACATACCTCGGCAGTGTCATCGATAAACAGGGCGGAACGGATGCAGATGTCAGAGCCAGAATCGGCAAGGGCTTCATTCATACAACTCAAGAACATCTGGAGCTCCAAAGAAATCTGCCGACGGAAAAAGCTCACTCTTCAATTCCAACATCAAACCAATACTCCTCTACGGTTCAGAGACGTGGAGGACAACAAAGACGACAATAACAAAAGTACAAACATTCATAACAACTGCCTGAGGCGGATCTTAAACATCCACTGGCCAGATATCATCAGCAACAATGATCTCTGGCAGAGAACAGGTCAAAAACCTGTGGAAGAAGAGATCAGGAGAAGGAGATGGGGATGGATTGGCAACACATTCCGGAAACCCAGTACCACTACAATGGGGAAACTGGCATTTAAAGGGTTAAAATCCTGAAAATGATTGAATATTTGGTAGTTTTGAGCAGAGCTTGAGTGGTTTAAGAGATTTATGCAGAAAAAAGGCAGAAAAAAATATTGATATATGATGATTTTATAGCAGGTTTTTTTGCGTGGCCTTTTTTGGCTCGAGGGTCCCCAGAGGGTGCCAAATTTTAAATCTGACACCACATAAAAAATACTAATGCAATGAAATCAATGTTGTTGCTACTTTTTGACATATCCAAGACTCTAATCACCAGCAATGCCACACCCCCCCACTATTCATTATATAAAAAATATCTCATTTTTTGTGTCGTTTTTTTAATAAAACAAGTGGCATCATGTATTCAAACTGGCATTTAAAGGGTTAAAATCCTGAAAATGATTGAATATTTGGTAGTTTTGAGCAGTGCCGAAGTGGTTTAAGAGATTTATGCAGAAAAAAGCAGAAAAAAATATTGATATATAATGATTTTATAGCAGGTTTTTTTGCGTGGCCTTTTTTGGCTCGAGGGTCCCCAGAGGGTGCAAAATTTTAAATCTGACACCACATAAAAAATACTAATGCAATGAAATCAATGTTGTTGCTACTTTTTGACATATCCAAGACTCTAATCACCAGCAATGCCCCACCCCCCCACTATTCATTATATAAAAAATATCTCATTTTTTGAGTTTTTTTCATAAATAACAACAGTGACATCATGTATTCAAACTGGCATTTAAAGGGTTAAAATTATGAAAATGATTGAACTTTTCGTAGTTTTGAGCAGTGCTGAAGTGGTTTAAGAGATTTATGCAGAAAAAAGCAGAAAAAAACATTGATATATGATGATTTTATAGCAGTTTTTTGTGCGTGGCCTTTTTTGGCTCGAGGGTCCCCAAAGGTAGTAAATTTGAGGGGTCCACAAGGGTTAAAGCTGCGGCTGGCTAATTAGCGAGCTAGTTAGCTAATTCCACCATGCTTTCATGCTTTCTGTGACAAGAGTGTGTGGATGATACATTAAGGTTGTGTAAGAAATCACTCACTACTTTTTGTAGTGCTTGTAGCCATTTTGTAGTGCTGTCCGAATGTATAGTGAGATTTTTTTTATAGGCCAACCCTGTATAGTGGACTCAAAGTATCTCACAATGCATCGTGAAAAAAAATCATGCATTGCGCTGATGGAAAAACGGCAGACGGACGAGATGAAAGAGAGCAGCACGATTGTTGTGGCGCGAAAATAATGTATTTAATGTGAGCAGAGCAGTGCATCACAACACAAACTGCCACAACGTACTTTGTATTTATTAATTTGGGAAAATACACTTTTTGCTCCCACATTGAGAGCATTTCTCTAAGAGAACAACTCAACAAAATAGCTTACATATGTATTCATCACACAAAAATACATGTCAGTATTTATTATCGATGGTTGAGTTTAAACGGTGGTTGGCAAAGCATGTTATAGGTGCATTACTGCCACCTACTGGACTGGAGTGTGGAGCAGTAGATTGGCATGGGAAAAAAACAAAAACATGTATTTATGTTGTTCCTGTTACTCTTTAGTAATTAATTAGAAGATTGCATACTTTCCATGATGTCTTTCCGAGCTGATTCCCCGATGCAATATTGTGTTTTACATTAATTAGTCCTGATATTAATTCCCTTCTTTCATCATCACACCTGTTGCAATCTATCAGTACATGTTTGACAGTTTCCAGTTCATTACAGTGTGTGCATAGTCCTGTAGGGTGCTTAATTGTCCATTGCACATAAACAGAGTAAAGCATTATTATAAAAATAATGATTTGAAGAATAATTACCACCACTGCACATAGAGTTAAAAATATTATAAAAATAATGATTTGATGAATAATTACCACCACTGCACATAGAGTTAAAAATATTATAAAAATAATGATTTGATGAATAATTACCACCCCTGTACGGGCAGAGTGCGCGCAGGTAGAGAGACAGCCCGTCCAATCATTAGATGTGGACCGAATTAAATCATTGGACGGGCTTATTACAGTCCTGCGAGAGCCACAGATGCCGGACTTTTTTCTCTTTTTGTCAGACCATTTGATTTTATTGATTGCTGTCAGGATGTAATGTGAATTTGAAATAATACAACAAAAATGTGTCTTAAATCTTTACCAACCCTGCCTTTAAATGAAAGTGAATCTTTTGGTGGAAAATCAAATGGTTGTTCTACTCAGTGTGATTAAAAGGAGAAATGATCAGAGGGGCAGAATTTTCTAATCCTTTCTTATAACAAGGACTAAAGTATGGGTAGAGTTTCTCAGTGAAGCAGAAGCCAGTAAAGGAGTAGATAAGAGCTGCAGCATCAACATCATAAAAGGAAACCAGACCCTCCTCATAATCCACAAACACCCCCACCTTCTCAGGCTGAGACTTCAGAGAGAGATGGACTGAAGGTCCAGCAAGAGCTTCGTACTCATTTTTATTCCTCAACCATATCACCCAGTAACCATTCTGAGGAGCCAGTGTGATTTTTCCCTTCCTGTTGATCGACTCTCTGGCCACTCCTAAATCCCACTTAGTCTTCCCCTTAACCTGAACCTCGTAGTAAAATATTCCTGAAGAGAAACTTTGCTTTGCTAAGACACTAGCAGAAGTATCAAATCTCTCTGGGTTGTCTGGGAGATTCTTCTTTACATCACCAACTTTAACTCGTTTTCCATCATCAGACAGAATGAGTTTGGGATGTGCTGTATCATGATCAAGTGTCACATCTACTGCATACCGCTGGACCCTCTTCATCTCGGCTTCAAACAGCTTCTTCATCTGTTTACTGAGCGTCTCCTCCAGCTGATTCACAGCTCTCCTCACCGTCCCCTCATATGAAGGTGGACGGACACTGACTCCTGTCCAGTCCTTGGTGGGTAGAGCAGCGTTCAGGGACGTGAAGCTTTGGAGGAGGTGGAGGTGGTCTTCAGAGTGTGAGAGCTGCTCCACCTCGATACTTCTCTTCTTCAGCTCAGAGATTTCCTGTTCCAGCTCTTTGATGAAATCTTCAGCCTGTTTCTCTGTCTTTCTCTGCTTCTCTTTGATCGTGTCGATGAGCTCGGCCTGGCTTCTCTCAACAGACTCCTTCAGAGCGGTGAAGACCTGAACACCATCTGTTATCTCTCTGTCTGCATCTTCCTTACTGAGCTCCACTGAGTGTTTCATCTCCTGAATCTTCAGTTGTCTCTTCTGGATCATCTGCTGAATTTCGGTCTCTGTCTTCCCCAGCTCGGCCTTCTTCCCTTCATATCCTTCTTTCAGAGGAACAACATCATGTGTCTTGTGGTCTAAAACAGTGCAGAGCATGCAAACACACGTCTGGTCGGTCTTACAGAACAGCTCCAGCAATTTATCGTGCTTCGTACACATCCTGCCTTCTAGGTTCTCAACAGGGTCGATCAGCTGATGTCTTTTCAGGCCTGACATTGTCAGATGAGGCTCCAGGTGAGTCTCACAGTAGGAGACCAGACACACCAGGCAGGACTTCAGGGCCTTCAGTTTGGTTCCAGTGCAGACGTCACAGGGAACTTCTCCTGGTTTGGCAGCTTGTTGCTCTGAGCCTCTGCTGTTGGCTTTCTGTTGAGCTGACTGTCTGAACTGAGCAGCCATCTCAGAGATGAAAGTATTGACCTGCAGCTCAGGTCTAGAGTAGAAGATCTTTTTACAGTTGGGACACCAACACGGGACATTAATATCCCAGTGTTTAGTGATGCAGGTTTTACAGAAGTTGTGTCCACATGGTATGGTGACTGGATCAGTGAACACATCCAGACAGATGGAGCACAGAAACTGATCTTCAGTCAGCAGACAGCTGGCAGCAGACATATCTACACTCTGAGGACAAAAAGTGTGAAAAAAACAAAACTGTTATTGCATGTATATTGATTATTTAAAAAAAAAAATCAAAATATGATCTGTGGATAATATTCATCCTGGATTTTGTTGAAATTGCACCCAACTAAGGGGCAAATTTACTAAGAAAATGGCACAATGTAAATATGTGCTGTGGTTGTCAATGCATGTGCAGCTGCAACCTGCATGCATTCAGCTTCTGATACACCAAGACAGCTCATTACACAGTCAGATCCTGGACTATGCTGCGACTAAGGAGAGCTCAGATGTGCAGTACAGTGGTGGCATTTCTATGAGATCATCAGGCTCGTGAAATAAGCGACAACATGGTGATCTTCATTCCAAAACTTTTACTTTGGCTGCCTGGGAAAAATGACTATATCTCAAAGGTTAAATCTAATTTTTAATACATTAGCAAACATTAAAGTTAGGGTAGGCAGTATATTATTGGCATCATTAGTCAAAAATTCCATAATAACCTTTCAGCTTATTGTAATTCAAGTTTTCTGAGAGATAACTACAACTTCTGCAAAAAATCTAGCCTGTGACAGAAGACTTTAGCCAATCACAGGTCATTTCAGAGAGCGGGTGTTCCTATTGGCTGTTCTACAAATGCAGATGTGCGTGCACTTCCCTTCAGACGGTGAAAGCCTGATTCATAGACAGAACATCCTGTAGGAAAAGTTGCTCTTCCAGCATTGGCAACAACTGCCTACACTGCAAAGCAACCTAAAAAAGGAAGACGGACTTATCAAAAAGAGTCGGACAATATCGGCGAAGCGTTTCTGTGATGGAGAGAAAATGTTGCTAATAGTTCGCTAATAGCCTTCTGCTCATGGCTGCGGCTAGCGCTGTGAGCTAGCCTCACGGCTGCGGTAGCTACGGCAGTAGCTCGGGGGAAAGCATAATTTTCTTTCCATCTCTCTAATAGTTTAGCCTTCTACGTGAGCTCACCGTGGATGTATAAAGAGAACGGAGCTCACCATGACGAATACGATGAGCAAAATGTTGAACTATTATCAACATTTTCTCTCCATCTCTGGAAAGCTTCGCCGATATTGTAGCTCGCTAGAGTCTCGAATCACAGTTTGTCATCTTTACAGGCCCACAAGTTTGCTAAGAAAACAGAACGGTAGTTTTCATAGAATTGCCGCTGTACAACGGCATCAGGATCACAATAATGAGCGGGATGATATTTGAAATGAATGACTAGTACTAGTACAGGTTACTGTATGAAGGATGATATTTGAAATGAATGACTAGTACAGGTTACTGTATGAAGGATGATATTGGAAATGAATGACTAGTACTAGTACAGGTTACTGTATGAAGGATGATATTTGAAATGAATGACTAGTACTAGTACAGGTTACTTTTATGAAGTGCGTACACATGCCCGTGCTCGTCTGGTGGGCGGGGCTTAGGACAGAGAGGGGAGAGAGGAGAGCTGCAGGATGAGGGCTGTATTTCGAAATTTGGGCTTTTTTTTTTTTACTCTGGAAAGATTTAATAACAATAAACACCAAAAGTAAACTGCCCCCCCCCCCCCAGCTTTAACCTACACACATTTACGGGAAACAAAAAGGAGACTTAATAAGACAGCTTGGAAAATAAGTGATAACATGGTGACCTTAATTCCAAACCATTTACTTTGGCTGCCTTGAGAAAAATTACTATACCTCAAAATATTGCTGAAAAAATGTATACCTCTTTGAGGCGAAATCTAATTATTAGAATATTATCAAGCATTAACCTAATAATTTTGATTGATGGCCATTTATCAAGTTTCAATTCAAGTTTAATGAACACAAACCAATTTTTTCAGTTATGGTCTATAATAGGGCTGTCAAAGTTAACGCAATAATAACGCGTTAATGCAATTTCATTTTAATGCCACTAATTTTTTTAACGCATTAATACAATCGATCTTTCAGGCGGTTCAGCAGGCTCAAAGGGGTCCCTTGACCTCTGACCTCCAGATATGTGAATGTAAATGGGTTCTATGGGTACCGACGAGTCTCCCCTTTACAGACATGCCCACTTTATGATAATCACATGCAGTTTGGGGCAAGTCATAGTCAAGTCCGCACACTGACACACTGACAGCTGTTGTTGCCTGTTGGGCTGCAGTTTGCCATGTTATGATTTGAGCATATTGTTTTATGCTAAATAATATATAATGTATAATAAATATATACATACATTTGCATAAAGCAGCATATTTGTCCACTCCCATGTTGATAAGAGTATTAAATACTTGACAAATCTCCCTTTAAGGTACATTTTGAACAGCTAATAAATGTGTGATTAAATATTTTAATCGATTGACAGCTCTAGTCTGTAACTGTCGTTTATTCTCCCCGTCACAACCTTGCATGTGTTCTCATCCCATCACATACTGATGCTTTGTCAGACCCCTTGGCGTCACTATGGTCACAGTAAACACATGCTTAATGCTGTGGATTCAAACAAAAACATGTGCTTAGGTTCAGGCAACAAAACCACTTAGTTAGATTTAGGAAAAAAAAATCATGGTTGGGCTTAAAATTACGTTGTGAACACGGGACACAAACAAACAGCTGATTGTGAAGTTAAAGTGAAACTTAACGCACTGGACTCAAACGGCGGTCTCCTGAAGCCTTGTGTTTGTTGAACCCATCCACCTCCCCTCCCATCCGTCGTATGTGTGTGTTTATTCCCCCGCTCTTTAACCCTCTGAGACCCACAATAAACCAGTTTTTGTCTTTTTTAGGGGGGTACAGGGGTTCTTTAGGGGGAGATAGCAGGTCAACAGTAGATGTCACATAGAAGTGGTGTACATCATCTGAAAGCTGGGAACCTGAAGATTAATTTGAGATGCAGCTCAAACACATGTTATTAAACTAAATTGTAAAAGTGTATAAGGGTTCAGAACATGATGATAGAAGTATGTGATGTCCATCCCCATGCTCTATTATGTCTCATAAGTTGTTGCAGCAATTTTTGGGTTGATACCATTTGTTACACAGATTTGGTGCTAAATTTAACAATTTTTTACCACTCAAGAATTGATAAAAAATGATCAATAATCCCTCCAAAATACCACATTAAGACACCAAGACCTTGAGGAACACCATAGAAAAAGCCATGCTGTGATTTGGGATCAAAAACTTTTTGACATTTGGAGATTTCTGCAAGAATTGCATTTTCCGGCGATCGGATGGCGAGCACTTCTGTTGTGTAAACTGCTCAGAAACCCCCTTATTGTTAATCTAGCTAGGAAAGCCATCCATCCTCTGAATGCTCTAGGTCTCTAGTTGGATCCATCCATCCTCTGAATGCTCTAGGTCTCTAGTTTGATCCATCCATCCTCTGAATGCTCTAGGTCTCTAGTTTGATCCATCCATCCTCTGAATGCTCTAGGTCTCTAGTTTGATCCATCCATCCTCTGAATGCTCTAGGTCTCTAGTTTGATCCATCCATCCTCTGAATGCTCTAGGTCTCTAGTTTGATCCATCCATCCTCTGAATGCTCTAGGTCTCTAGTTTGATCCATCAATCTTCTGAATGCTCTAGGTCTCTAGTTTGATCCATCAATCCTCTGAATGCTCTAGGTCTCTAGTTTGATCCATCAATCTTCTGAATGCTCTAGGTCTCTAGTTTGATCTATCCATCTTCTGAATGCTCTAGGTCTCTAGTTTGATCCATCCGTCCTCTGAATGCTCTAGGTCTTTAGTTTGTGGCTGTAAAGTTTCATGAGGCTGTGATTGTCCTAGAGGTCACCACAGGTCATTTTATACAGTGAGGTCAAGTTAAAAAAAATGGTCTCACTAAAATGAAATGTCTCCTATGGGGACTAACATCATCACACATGAATACAGTTGGGCTCATTGGATCCACGAGAGTCTCAGTTTTACAGTGATACACAATTTATGTAATTCAAGACTGTTTAGGGACCCCAGTATGCAGAAATATTCAAACACACCATTTTTAGAATAGGAGACAATAACACATTTATACTGCATTCAAAGAACTGCATGTGATTATCATAAAGTGGGCATGTCTGTAAAGGGGATACTCGTGGGTACCCATAGAACCCATTTTCATTCACATATCTTGAGGTCAGAGGTCAAGGGACCCCTTTGAAAATGGCCATGCCAGTTTTTATATAACCTCCTTCATGACAAACTAGTATGACCTGGTTGGTACCAATGGATTCATTAGGTTTTCTAGTTCCATAAGATATCTATAGCTTCACTGTAGCTCTAGCGGGTCTCAGAGGGTTAAACTACGTCACCAGACTCCCCGACCACTTTCCTGTCTGAGTAGAGCTGGGAAGAAACAGAGAAGTTGAGAGGAAAGAGTTTAAAGGTCAAGGCTGTTTACCAAAGTGTTTAACAGCAATATAATATGTCAATTTTCTGTCTTTACAAGCACTAAAAGAAGTTGTCAGATAAAATCAGATAATGCACTCTGTGTTTGGACAATCCAACGGGCATTTAAGCTACACTAGTTAGCTTTTAGCATGTTTTCTCTGGTATGGATTCTGGTTTCTACTAAATGTTGACAGTGAGTGCATGTAGTCTCTGTAGGTCAGTGTACTCACCAGTGTTTGGCAGAGATTCTGCTGTGTTGTTGATAAAAAGCTGCTGGATTCAGTTGAATGTTTCTTTAGAGAGAAACACAGAGACTTGTCTCGACTGCAGCTCTGCTGTCGCTCAGACAAACTTTCACTTTCATACCAGGAAATGTGACGTTGCAGCTCTCCTCTTTCAGTGTTGCTCCTCCTCTCAGTGGAGCTCTGTCAGTGAGGCTTTATTGAAATACCTTAACATGGCTTTGGAACAAGATGAGTTTTAACTTTTCATTTCTTCTTTTCTCTACAGTGGAAGTAAACAGCAGCCAAAAGAACATACAACTACAGACAGACAACATAACAAAAGAGGTCAGTGCAACATATTCAAGAACATCCTGTATTTTTGATCAACAGGCTACAACGCCTCCTTTACAGTCCCACAAACACTCCAATGTTCAGCTCACTATTTATCCTGCCGCACAGCAGTTTGTGAAATAGTCACAAAATGTAATGTTCTGATTCGTGTACATAAAGACACAAATTTCACTTTCTTTTTGTCATGGTCAGCACAAAATCAAATTTGTATCGAATCAAAATAGATTAAATTTCATGACTATTCCAACGAACTGCCGTGCGACTGTGATGTTGAGGTTTCAGAAGTAGTAAAGTAAAATACTTCTTTCCATCACTGGAAAACCCATAGTGTGTGTCTGAGAGAACACAGGTGATTTATAATCATCGCTTTTATTTCCATGCGTGATTTTGAAAATCTCAAGTGGACACATTTGGAAATAAAGGAGCGTTTATTCCACTCGTGCTTTAATGTCATTAGTTTCAGTGTCAGATTGTTATTCATGAAGAGCAGTTTGTTATAAACTCCACCAGATGGCGTCCTCAGCTCTCATTTCTTCTCTAAATCAGGCCTATTCAATCACCTTTTTAAGGGCCACAGTTGAACAAACAGTGACAAATTTCCTCTGTCTGATATGCAAAGCTTTGATTTAAATGTGAAAACAATATACATTTTTAATCTTAGTAGATTGTTGTTTTAATAAACACAAAGTTGCATTTAACGTCTTTTTTTTTTGATGCAGTTTAATCCCCTCTGCTTAAACAGCTTAAAACCTTTTTAACAAAATAAGTATTTCTGTGCTTAACAAGACGTAACTAATGAACGGGCTAATTATCCTACTAATAAAATGATGATCTTCTGAT
Organism: Sebastolobus alascanus; assembly: GCA_916701645.2. Taxonomy (NCBI): domain Eukaryota; kingdom Metazoa; phylum Chordata; class Actinopteri; order Perciformes; family Sebastidae; genus Sebastolobus; species Sebastolobus alascanus. The sequence continues at coordinate 122,185 of CAKAOJ020000157.1, read as the reverse complement.
GATGTAAACACCCATAAACTTTGTTAGCAGGTTATAACATTGATGAACGGAAATAAACTCTCTTACTGGAAGAAATTATTAGTATCATAATATTTTTTCATATTTATAAATGATTAAAGGGCCTGATTCGGCCACCACTTGAATGGGCTGCTCTACAGGGTTCATATCAGCTGCTTAAACACAACTACACTGTAAAGCTTTACATTAAATCATCTTATCACTTTACACACTCAGTCCATTCAGATCTCATCTCTCTCCTCCCAAACTCATACATCAGGTGTTATGAATGATGGAAACGTTTTTAGAGCCAGGCCAGGCCTAAATGGCTCGACTTCCGTCTGGAAAAGTACCCGGATCTTCGGCACAGACAGATTTGTGTTTTTGTTGTTTTTTATATGTTTATATTTAATTTTGCCAGTTTTTTCTTTTAGAAGGTCATTTCGTGGGATTTGTTGAGAAAAATGTTGAATACTGCCAGCTTTATCCTTCAACAGCCTTTCTGTCTGTCTGCTTTTACCGTTTTTGAAATAATTTATCTACATTTATTTGTGTAAAAGTTTGAAATTACAAGAATAATTGCAGCAGCATGTAAAGGCCGTTTGACCTTTTTTCTTTTCATGTTTGTCCCCGGTTTTCTTCAGCAGGATCCCAGAAGAGCGTTTTCATAATAAGCTTGTTTGGGCCCCTTTGAGACCCGCTGACAGTCAAATTCAATTAAAACATGATGCCAACATCCCGGCAAACACTCCCTACTACTCTCAGAGAAACGGCGGCTTTCAAAGTCAATTGTGTCCGATGTGAAGAGCCGGCCTTCATGTCCCCGTCTGGAGCCTTTTCACGTGCTAAAATAAGAGTTTCCCCCTCTTTCCCCGAGTCGACATGAGCAAAGTGAGCGCTGTGAAAGGCCCAGAGAGAGCTTCCATTTGACGACTGGCAGCCTCAGGTCTTGCGTCTGTGTGACACTATGGGCCGCGACAAAAGCCCGTCCTTTCTCTCGCTGCAGAATAAAAGTGAGAGAAAAGAAAAGAGTTGGTGCATGATGGGGAGGAGGGGGTATTTTAGAGAAAAAAAAAAAAAAAAAGGGGGTTTGGCTTTAGAAAAGCGGTCCGGCGCAGATGTACAGGGCAGGAGGATTAAGGCTGCGGGTGTTGGTGACGTTCACCCGGCTCCACTCTCCCTCCGTCGTTGCCCTTTGTGGCTCCCAGCAGCCTTGCGGTGGTAAGCTGCAGGCCGGCGTGCCAACAGGGCTCAATGTGCGCCCGACAATGGTAGAGCAACCCCCCCACCCCCCCACCCCACCCCCACCCAAACCCCACCAACCTCCGGCTCCCAACTCACCCAATGCAACTCCTCACACAGAGGATGTGTGAGGGGAGCTAATGTCACCCCATCTGACCAGCAGCAGAGTGACTGTGTGTGTGTGTTGATGGATCCATAGAGTTTATACTCACGTGAGACACCGTGGCGTGAGCCTCCGTAGATGGCGCGCACACTACAAGCATGCACAGAGGCGTTTATGTTCGTTGCAATATGCTCCGAAACGCCAGGAGGCTTACAAACAAAATATTCTGTGGAAAACCAAGAAGTCAACGAGTGGTACCTGGCAACAAACACTAAACACCGACGTACGTACCGCCAAACATTACATGTGTGTACTGAGAACAACAACCTGTTCACACACCCACAATACATCAGACCGGCACATACGGGTACTTCGCAAAAAGTCAAGGCCGCGCCCCCTTTTGGGGGGAAAGAAAACCCAAAGATCTCATAGACTTTAATGTGATCTGAGGTATGTTTGGATTGTAATTTTGACAAATTAGTACACATTCATCTCGTGCTGGTCTGGTCTATAGCTTGGAGCCATAAAGACATGCTGGTCTAGTCTATAGCTTGGAGCCATAAAGACATGCTGGTCTGGTCTATAGCTTGGAGCCATGACGCCATGTTGTTCTGGTCTATAGCTTGGAGCCATAAAGCTCCTCTATTAGATCTTTTTTAGGACACGGCAGGGAAACAGATCAGAGATCAGTGTTTTGGGATTTATTGTTGGTGCAACCAGCTACACAGCAACTCTTCAGCATAGCGTTAATAATGTAAGCGGTTTGTTTAAAGTAGAAGTTTGGAGACATGTTTCATCTTCTTCTGTTTACTCTGTTACCGTCTACGAGGGACACGGGATTGTTTCCCCCAAAAGGGGGCGTGGCCATGAGAGAATACACTGGATGATGTATTGCCGGTCTGATGTATTGTGAGGACTCACCTTCCATCTCCAACATCAGAGCCCAGCAGCAGAGCTACGCTTCCCACCATTTTGGACTGAAAGAGTCAATTATTTTATTTTATTTAATTTATTATTTTATTATCTTTATTATTAGATATCTGATCAAAATGTTTGTATAGACATTCATGGCTCTCAGATAATGTTTCCTACCGACTTTTCCTCCAGGGTCACCATGAGGTTTGTGGTTTTCAGTGAAATGTCTCAACAACTGTTGGATGGATCACCATGAAATGTGGTTCAGACATTCACGTTCCCCTCAGGATGGATTGAATAATAACTTTGGTGATCCTCCTGACTTTTCATCACTGTGCATAAGCACCGCCTCAGAGAGCTGCTAGCATGTTTGTTTCTGCTACCATTCTCACTTTTACACTATTTGTTTCCATTTTGACGCAGTAATATTTCACTTCCTGATCCTCACACATCATCCTAATACATCACCCCGTGCTGAAAGAGGAGAGAGGGAGAAGGAGAGGGACAAGCACATATTCTCAGAGCGCATTGTGGAGAGGAATGCCATTGAATTTGGGTGTTTTTTCATGCGCCAGCCTCTTTTGTGTGCAGGCTAAGGAAGTCCATTGTGCGGGCAGACACCCTGAGAAAAGAGGCGAGCTTGGAGCCGTTGTCTGCCGGTGCTTCTGCAGCGCTCGGGCCCTAAAAAGACCTGAATGAAGCTCTGCCATCGGAAGCAGCCGGCCCGAACCGAGAGACAATGCCGCTGGGCAACTTTGAACACCAGCAACAATTAAAAATGCAGCTTCACTATATTAATTATGCATTCATGCTTTTGTCTTGGTCTTGGGAGGGGAGAATGGGGGAGCTTTAAGATTCAACAGGTCTGAGGCAGAGTGAGAGATTACAGTGAAAAAACAACGCATGCAAATGCTTCTGTTGGAAATTCATTGAGGGAGAAATGTGTGTGTGGTTTTGATGTGAGTCTCGGGGGATTACGAACGCTAACAGGAACTTGTGCAGTAAAAAAAACACCCCGGTATTTACCTAATAAAACCAAACTTTGCTTTAGTAAGACGATAATAAAACAGCAGTGAATAAAAAGAGCAGATCAAGAGAGGTCGGGAAAAACTCTTGGTTTCATCTCGCGGAGCATGTTGCTAGGAAACTCTGAGTTACAGCTCGGAGTTGCACTTTGCAGACTCTTTTTCTTTAAGGCCTTTCTCCTCTCTCCTCCCTCGGTTGCAGGCAGGACACACATAAAGCAGCTTTCTGAAGGCATTGAGGTGAATTTCTGCTGGCTGGCGGCTCTGTCAGGTGGCTCTGTTGTGCTCGGAGTCGCCAGCAAACGGCTCCTTTTGGACCAGTGGGAAGGTTTATTCAGAAAAAGCCAACACTGGTTTGAAAAATCGCTCTGCTTCGGGGGTGAAATTCATGTCTCGTTTACAACCGAATCCATCACACTGAGGACAGAAGAACGTGGAGTCACAGTCTCCCCCTGCTGGTCAACAGACAAACTGCATATGGGTCAAACTGTCATCTTTGCACGGACAATAACCCAGAAAATTAGAATTAAGTATTTTATTACATGTTGAAGCTGCAGTTTCTCTAATGTCCACTAGATCCTGCTCCAATAAAACTGTATTGAAGTGAATGGGAGAACTCCCAACTCTTCTTACAAATACTGAATCTTTTTCCCCTACAAGAAGTTGGCGTTAGTTCATTGTACCAATAGAGAGGTGAAGTCCCGCCCCTTTCCGGTTGACCCTATGGGACCTTATTTCAGAAAAAATATGAACGGTAGTCAACGGCAAGAGTCAAATAATTTTTTTAATCTCGTTTGAATTGTGCCATGAATCACACAGATGACGTTTGTCAATTTAAAAGATAATTTTGCAAGTCAAAAAAGTCGCAGTTTGTCTTAGTATCATTTAGTTTTGTGTGAAACCGCTCGGTGAACTACATCTCTCGTCTATATACGTCACCAACACTAGCTAGTTAGCTAACTTAGCTATGTTCCACGCACAGATGTAACGTTGTCTCACGCCGGGTCCACGCTACACGAGAATCAAGCTGATTCTGGGTCCGATTCCTCCCGACAATCGTCAGCAAAGCCCTGATTGTTTGATGCTGGTGGGAGTTCATCCCAGCAGGAAACACACGATCGTGTCTATGTCAGTATTTAATTGTCATGAGTCTCAGCCAATCACAGTTCAATTATTTCTGCCCTGCGTTGGGAATTGATGCTGAGTCATCGGAGGTCAAGGTAACCTTCATTGCTCCCCAAACCTGCAGCTGTGTGACATTACGGTACATCACACTCACTCTGCTACACTGCATGCCCCATACGAACCCGTTCATGACAGGAAACAGACAAGAAGGGAAAGAGCGGTCAGCAGTAAACTACGCACGCAGAAAACTACCAGAGATCAATTCTAATTAGCTCCGGGAGGATTGTGGACGCAGTAAACACATGTTTGACAAACAGAAGTGGAGCAGACAAACCTCTGATCAGAGTGTGTTATTATATATTCTCTCTCTGTGTGTGAGCACGCTTTTTACTTTTTAAAATGCATATATGAGCAGAGTGGACAAGTTTTACTGACCGCGGGATTCAAATCGTTGCAGTTTGATTGGATATAAAGTATGAGGTCACCATGAAAGATGGTACTCACCACATACTTCTGTGTTTTGACAGTAACCAGGTTTCCATTCAAATGTAGCGCACATTTTAACTGAGTTTCCAGAAAATTGGTTAAAGAAAATGAGAATAAATGTATGTAGATATAAACGGCTCATTCTAAGGTAACAAAAACACAACGATTCTTATTTTCAGTTCAATATCAGTCCCATATCGTGCTCATTTTCAGGTTCATACTTGTATTTTGTGTTTCTACTAGAACATGTTTACATGCTGTAATGTTAAAAAAACACATTATTTTCCTCGTACTGTCTGCCTGAATATACCTGTATTCATGCTCTGTCTGAAACGCTCCGTTTTAGTGCATTTCAATGGAATTGCAACATAATTGCGTTGCTAGGCAACAGTTTGGTTCCATGTTTACTTCCTGTCAGCTGATGTCATTCACATACACTGCAACAGGAAATAAACTGGGACACATTTAGAATGTTTACGTTTAAAACCGTGTAATGATCTACATTATATATTTGTGACATCACAAATGGACAGAAATCCTGACGGCTTGTTTCAATCGTGCAATTTCTGAATATGTGTATTTCTCCGTATATTGAGCGTTTTGATAGTTTAGTATTTATAAAGCACTTAAACCTGTTTAATAATATAAAAGACCTGAAAATCTCATTTTTTACAATGTGGGACCTTTAACACTGTTTAAAAAACCTGAACATTATAACCTTCATGATTTACAGCAGGACTGTTTAATTAGACTGCATTATTTCTAGCTGGTTGTACCTAATAAACTCACAACAGCTCCTCAATAATCTTTTTGAAACTATAAAAAACATTTTTTTAAATGTGTGTAATGAGTTTGACCGGAGTTGACCTTCATAACCAGAATCAGATACGTTCACGTACATTATTACCACTCACTGTTTTTACTTCTTCAGGTGACGGCATGCTTCGATTTATGCTTCTAGTAAACTGACGAAATGACTGCAGTTTCTCTTCCTCCAGCACAAACAACATTCACGACGGTGTGTTGTGGAGTATCAGCAGGGGTCAGAGGTCACGTGTGTTGGCAGCGTGTTACTCGCCATGTGTTTCAAATACAAGCGGGACTGCCTGAATGAACGGCTGAATGCAAAGCTCATTAGTGCTGCGGGAGGCTGTACGAGGAGAGTCAGAGATCGTATAGTTGGAGTGAACGCAGAAGTGTCTCAACACATTCCTGCCTCTTTATTAAGGTGATCTGTGACCTCGTCTGTCCCAAAATAGAACGTTTTTTTCCATTGTGTGCATGTGTGTGTGTGTGGGGCTAATACAGCGCATATCGGACCTCTTCTCTCCTAAAAAGGAACTTGTTGTCAGTTGAGAGACCACTTAGTGCTCTTATACTCCCGTCAGTGTGCAGATAAAAGCGAATCGGACCTGCTGTTTTCTGAAGCCTCCTCCACTGGAGAGGCTGGAGAGGAGCGTTTTGTTTCGCCGCTGGTATGCAGAGAGCAAGCCTGGACGCACAAAGACGCCGGTAATAACAGTTAATCTTTGCAAAGGTTCAATGGCTGCCAACCATCCAACCAACCAACCGGCTGCGATTCAGAGCCGTCCCCACAATGGCCGACCAAACATCAAAGTCGGAGGGAGCGCGGAGCGGCCGGTTCCCATCACCTAAATCAACAAGGCCTCTGCAGAAAGTAAACATGCAGAGTTAACAGAAGGAGTTGCATTCATACGGATGTTACCTAAACATGCCAAAGCAGAGACATTTACACGTTAATTAAACATCCAATTACTGAGGATAAAAACAGGTTTCAGTGACACAAATATCTCTTCCTGTCTGTGGCTCTCAACTCCAAGCCCATTGGTTCCTACCATAGACTGTATTAAATATGGACGTAGTCTCCGTGACATGGATGTGTAAAGAGATCTGGATACAGCGTTGGAGGCGGGCGCCCGTTCATTCCTATGAGAGTTACTCAGCGGCGCATTAAGCCAAAATGCCAAGTGATAAAGTTCTCGCTCCATCCTGACGGACACAGAAGTTGTAGTACCGCCGTTTGGCCACTAGGAAAATTGGCTTCAATGCCCGGCGCTCTTCCTGGAGGGCTTGGACGTCACCCATTGGTTTCTAAGAGCTGTTATGATCACAGTGGGCGGCTCCGGCCGTCGCCATCTTGGCAGTGACGACACAGCCTAACTCCCGGATGATCCAAAAATGGGCAAAAGGGGGGGGTTATCGGTGGAGCTGAGGTGGGCCGGGGTGAGCAGAGCAGACAGCTATTAGCTAGCGCTCGTGACATAAGTTGCTATTTCTGTTTTAATTTTTTACTTCTTTATTTATTTATGTTTGTATTAATTCCCTTATTTATTTACTCTGTTACTCTTTAATTTCCCCTTTTATTTATGTATGTATTTATTTATTTTTATTATTTTTCAAACGTATTCATGTTTGGATTTATTTTTTATGTATCAATTTATTTTTGCATTTATTATTTATTTATCTATTTATTTTTGAACTTTTTAAAATTTTTATTTTATATTTATTTTCAATTGTATTTATGAATTTATTTATTCCTTCACGATTTTCTCTTTGCATTTCACCCCTTATTTATTTCCCCAAACTTATTTATTTCTCTATTCTTTTCTTTTTATATTTCTTTACACATTTCTTTATGCATTTATGCCTCATTATGCAAATGAGGGGGGTGTCACTCAATGTGTGTCATCATGGGATCAGGTCGCCTGACTATATGCTAGCTAGCTATACATAAATAAATAAATAAATCAATAAATAAAAGGGGAAAGTAAACAGAAGAGTTAATAATAAAAGGAAATTAATACAAAGATAAATAAATAAAGAAGCAAATTAAGGCAGAAATATGAATATATGTCACATTTTATGAATTCATTAATGGCTCCATAATATTATTTTTGCTACATTTAATGACATATTTATTTATTTATCAGGTCATTTATTTATTTATTAATTTATTTTTTTATTTTGGCAGGTTCTGTCATACTTCATAAGAGGTGACAAGAGGTCACTCTGAGCGCGCTGTTGTGAACTTGACCTCATGTGTGATCGACGGATCGGACCGACGCTTTGCGACGTGACAGAAACACCATGTGGGTTCGATGAGGATCCCCAGAGGGCTCTGAACCGGCCTCCTGACGGTACCAGCTCCAGAGCCTGACCTTTGACCCCTCTCAGGGGGGGCTGTATACAGTGAGTGTGGTAGCAGGGAGGTGGGAAGGGGGGGCGTTAATGACACCCAGTCTGTTCTATGTGACATGACCTCATTACCCCAATCCATGTATTGATAGGGGGGGGGGGGGGGGATTATCTTCAGTCTGACAACATATTCAGCTGCTGCAGTTAAAGGTTCAGTTCACCCAAATCACTAAATAAAATACACAGATTTCTTCAGTGGAAAGTAGCTCCAGGGAAAGCTGTTGACAGAGCGACATGTATGAAGTCCCTCCATTGTACCGGAGGCAGAGATCGCAAAAGCTGAACAAATAATCTGAATGATACCACCAGAGTTAAAATAGGTTTTTATATATCATTCATGTGAAGTAGCTCTTTAATGGTTCTATATCTTTATATGCAATTTTAAAGGACCACACTGGTAGTTTTACTTGTTTCTCCATTAACTGCTTTCTCACATTTCTATTTTTCTTGTTGTTTTTATTTTTCTCTCTCTCCTTTGCTTGCTTTTCTTTTTTTTTATTAAAAAAGGTTTTAGTTTTTTTCTTGTTTTTTTTTTATTTTATTTTTTCATTGCCTTTCTCATTGTTCTTTATTTTTTCCTGTTTTTATTTTCTTCTTTTGTTTTTTAGTGTCAGTGTTTTATTGTCTTTTTCCTTATTTTTCTTTAATTTTTCTTGTTTGTATTTTAATTTTCTTTTTTCATTGCCTTTGTCTTTTTTCTTTATTTTTTCCTGTTTTTATTTTGTCCTTTTCTTTTTTTTAGTATCGTAGTGTTTTATTGTCTTTTTTCTTTTTCTTTTTTTTTTAAAAACTTTTTCTTGTTTTTATTTTATTTTATTTTTTCATTGCCTTTCAAATTGTTTTTTTTATTTTTTCCTGTTTTTTATTTTCTTCTTTTCTTTTTTAGCATCAGTGTTTTATGTATTTTTTATTTTTCTTTACTGTTTCTTGTTTTTATTTTTATTTTATTTTATCATTGCCTTTCTCATTTTTATTTTTTTTCCTGTTTTTATTTTCTTATTTTCTTTTCTTTTTTTAGTGTCACAGTGTTTTATTGTCTTTTTTTCTTATTTTTCTTTACTTTTTTTGTTTTTATTTAAAAATTTCTGTTAATTTTTTTCTTGTTTTTTTTAATCGTTTTTGTTTGTTTCTTGTTTCTTATTTGGTTGTTTGTTTTCTTTGTTTCTTGTTTTGTGAATATTCGGACATATTCATAACACACATGCTGTTTATGACATAAAATAAAATAAAATAAAATAAAAAATATATATTATAAAAATAGATGTTCTATATCTAATAATTAAACATATTGTATAGATATTTTAAAATATTTCAATTTATATACAAGAAGAGGAAATGGTTGGCTGTGTGTTAATGTGTTGACCTGCATTAACTTGAAGCAGGGCGGAGCTGAAGACGAGCACAAAGCTCAGCTGTAAAAATAAAGGTTACAAACACATCAACAATAAAAACTTATCTGATGTCCTGAAAACCGCCCTGGGAACCTTCCCTCGGGGGATTTGTTGTTGTCCGTTCGTTTCAATGGCCGGTGCTTTTTCCCACGTAACATCATCCGAGGGTGGAACCCGTCTGTGGATCTGAAAAGGATGTTTGCTGCAGCTTCTTCTGTGACTGTAAAAGGAAACTGATTATCACCTCGGCATTGTTTCTTCCATTAGTGTTGAGACAAAGATGGAAGAGCTGTGACCTGAAGCTCAACAAGTTCTGATACCCAAATGACAAAGTAGGTCATTTCTAAGTGGACTCCAGAATAATACATGAGCGTCTTGATCAGGATGACGACACACTCGCAGCACTCAGCAACTCTGTCAACACGTTCTCACTCCCAACTCGTCAAATACCGCCGATTGGTCAGCGTCCCTCGGTGAGTCGTTAGTATCGTCAGCCTCGTGAGTCACGTGAGACGCTAGTCACGTGAGTCGTTAGTATTGTGAGTTCCGTGAGTCGTTAGTATTGTGAGTCCCGTGAGACGCTAGTATTGTCAGTCCCGTGAGTCTTGTGAGTCCCGTGAGACGCTAGTATTGTCAGTCCCGTGAGTCCCGTGAGACGCTAGTCACGTGAGTCGTTAGTATCGTCAACTCCGTGAGTCCTGTGAGTCCCGTCAGTCGCTAGTCACGGGAGTCGCTAGTCACGTGAGCCTCTAGTCACGTGAGACGTTAGTCACGTGAGTCGTTAGTATCGTCAGTCCCATGAGTCCTGTGAGTCCCGTGAGTCGCTAGTATTGTTAGTCCTGTCAGTCCCGTGAGTCCCGTGAGTCCGGTGAGATGCTAGTCGAGTGATTCGTTAGTATTGTCAGTCCCGTGAGTCGCTAGTCACGTGAGACGTTAGTCACGTGAGTCGTTAGTATCGTCAGTCCCATGAGTCCTGTGAGTCCCTTGAGTCGCTAGTATTGTCAGTCCCGTCAGTCCCGTGAGACGCTAGTCACGTGAGTCGTTAGTATTGTGAGTCCCGTGAGTCGGTAGTCACGTGAGTCGTTAGTATCGTCAGCTCCGTGAGTCCTGTGAGTCCCGTGAGTAGCTAGTCCTGTGAGTCGTTAGTATCGTCAGTTCCGTGAGTCACGTGAGTTGCTAGTCAGCTGACTCGTCGGTATCGTTAGTCCTGTGAGTCGCGAGTCACATGATTTGTTGGTATCCTCAGTCCCGTGAGTCACGTGAGTCACTAGTCCTATGAGTCGTTAGTATCGTCAGTCCCGTGAGTCACGTGAGTCGTTACAACCTGCAACACGTTGTCATCCCACACTTTGTCCTTTGACCTTTTGGCGTCGCTTTTCGGTCGCAGTAAACATGTGCTTACTGTTGTGAATTAAACAAAAACACTTGCTTAGTTTTAGGCAAAGCCACTATAGTTCAGGAAAAAGGAAAAAAAATCATGGTTGGGCTTAAAATTACTACGTTTGTGCATCGAAAATGTGACCCATCGACCTCCCCTCCCGGCGCCCTGTGTTTCTTTCGTTGTTTAAACTACGTCACCTCACTACCGGCGCATTTTCCCTGAGCGTTTACTGTTGATGGGTTTACATTGTAGTTAGTAGGGTAGCAGGGGGCCTTGTGCGGCGGTATCGAACGCCGACGGCTGTGACAAAGCACCGGTATTTGACGCCCTGGGAACTAGAACGGGCTGGCCAGGGATGGCTCTAGCCCTTTTGGTGCCCTAGGTGAAATTTGGAATCAAACCCGCCATCAAAAATGCTCCGTCACCACATTCACTTCCTGTGCCGATTGGTCGATCGATCAGTGGCTGTTTCCCTCTGCTCTCCCTGCAGGATCAATAATCTGTGCAGAGCTGTCCGAATACTCTGATACACCAAACAGTTTCTGCCTCTTCAGCAGCAGCGTGTTTTGTCCTGGAAACATTGTGTGTTTTCTGCTGTTTGATCATGTGGGCCGGGCCCCGTGAGAAACGGGCTCCACTGAATGAGTCACATAGTAAAGAGGTGAAAGAGAAAATAAAATCTGTCTCACTATCTGGCCTGGTAGTTGTTCTCCTGAGATCACTTCAGGTCACAGACTCGTGTTGGAGGGAAAAATCACTCTGAGCCTGAGTGCAGTTTGTAGGGAAGTCATGTAAAACTGTCCGAAAGCTCCCAAAAAAATCCCTGAATGGGCGCTCTGTGGGAGTACAACTAATTTTATTAGCCCCCTTGGAAACATTCAACCTAACAAGTGGAAAGCAGTTTCTGCATAAATTAAAGATAATCCAGAGTAAATTATGCAAATATATTCGCTCAGATAAAGGAGGGGGGGTGGTGTGGTCGTTTATTGTGAGGTTTAAAAAATCTGAGCCAGTGGATGAAACTGAACTGAGGGAAACTTTACTTCAGCCTGTGAGGAAACAACACCGCGATGTTGCATCATCTGTGAGGAGGGAACGAAGCTCCGATGAGCCGGGAATCAAACTGAAGCGAAAACTCAGGCAGCAGCAGAAGTTTTCCTGCAATAAAATGTCAAAATCATCTCATCAGTTTTAGGGTTGATTTCTTTCCTTCCAGGCAGCCGTCATTCTCTATTCATCTGCATGAAAATCAACAGGCAGCCTCAAAACTTTCTGCAGAGATAATCCATCACATCTTTTAGTGAAGGTGGAGTTGGTGAAGAAAGTTGTCAACATGTTGTAATCAGTGGGCAACCTCCAGGTCTGAAAAGTGAAGCCAATGCTGAAGTGCCTTAAAGTTGCATTCTTTCTAATATCCAGCAGGGGGCGACTCCTCTGGACAGCACACTGACACACTGACAGCTGTTGTTGCCTGTTGGGCTGCAGTTTGCCATGTTATGATTTGAGCATATTATTTTATGCTAAATGCAATACCTGTGAGGGTTTCTGGACAATATTTGTCATTGTTTTGTGTTGTTAATTGATTTCCAACAATAAATATATACATACATTTGCATAAAGCAGCATATTTGCCCACTCCCATGTTGATAAGAGGACTAAATACGATTAATCGTGTTTAACTATGGACAATCATGTTAAATTGATGTGTTATGTTGTTGTTGTTTTACCATTTTGCGTTACGTTGTTGCGTTACGTCGTTGCGTTACGTTGTTGCGTTACGTTGTTGCGTTACGTTGTTGCGTTACGTTGTTGCGCCTCGTTGTTGCTTCACGTTGTTGCTTCACGTTGCTGTGTCGCGCCGTTACGACACGTCGTTATGTTACGTTGTTACGTTACGTTGTTACGTTACGTTGTTACGTTACGTTGTTACGTTACGTTGTTACGTTACGTTGTTACGTTACGTTGTTACGTTACGTTACTTTACGTACGTACGTTACGTTGTTACGTTATTATTTTAACACAAACCATGATGTTTTTCTAACCTCAACCAAGTACTTTTGTTGCCTAAACCTAACCAATTGTTCCACACCGTTGACAATGTTTCTGCATGCATGATACGAGGCTGATATGAAACAGATTTATAAAACTTATTTTTGGTTCAGAAACGTCAACATTCAATGTATCCTGTGGTTTGCAGAAATGTACAATGCAAACATGTTTTCTGGGGACTGGGTTGATATCCATCTTCTCTGGTGACGCTGGAGAAAACAGAGAACATGAGGGTTTCTACAAATGTTCAACTCTACCTAATTCTTTTTAAGAAGAAACAGAATTTTTGAAATGTCAGATACACGTAACGTAAGATAATGTGTAATATGTGTGATCCTAAGCAACATTTTCTCACTCATATAAATAGACCACTACACCGAGACACACACACACACACACAGACACAGACACTTGTTCCACATTCCCAGAGTGAATTGTGATTTCTGGGTCACCGCTGATGTTTAGGTCTCCATTTCAGAGCGAGGTGGAAGCGTCTCTCGGGGGTCAGGAGGTCGGCCGCCCTGTGAACCCCACCACACACACAGTCAAAAACAAAAAGACACTCTCAGCCGTTTCACTGAATTACTCTTTACGTTGTGTTAATGACTCCCTGCTGTCTGCACAGTCGGTCTGCTGCGCCTCACTCGTACAGGAAGCAGAGCCACAGCAGCTGATGACGTCCTCGGACTTTAACAGAGAAACTCTGATGAGGCTGCAGGGATGAAATTCATTCAATATTATGAGGCTAAATGATGAAGAGCATTTTTGGTTATTTGTTGTTTTTTGTTTTGCATCCTCTTTATTCCTTCTTGGAGCTTTTCGAGGAAATAAATGATGTGGGAACACAACCTGTTCAGTCTGGACTCAAACACCGTTTGTAGCTATACCTACGAAAAGTAATGCACTGTAATTCGTGTATATCCAACGAAATCCATTCAAGTGTAATTCATGTAATCGTGAACCAGGAAGTATATGGAAGTTGTTTCCTGTGAAGACGGAAGTTTATTTTGAAAAGACTGTATGCATGTAACGAGCTGAAATTGACACGTGTTGCTGAACATTCTTTGGAAGACGAACGAAAAAGGAGGAATAACTTTTTCGTAAGATACTATATGAACCGTTGTATGAGATTACGTTGACCTGTTTACCTTTTACAGGATAATGTGATCATACCTCTCTGACTTCTACTACTGAGGGTTCAACACAGTCTCACGGTAGTTCGTGAAATAGTCACGAAATTTTATCTATTTCATTCGTGTACATAGACACAAAATTTTCTTTTTCACGACTTTCCACGACGTGTTTTTAGTGCGTTTTCCTACGAATGTCCAGCAACACGTGACACACCTGTCTATTTCCACTCCAGTCTTTTCAGAATAAAACTACTTAGTTCGAAACTATTATTAGGTTTAGGAATAGATCTACTTGGTTAGGATTAGGCAACAAACTACTTATTAGGTTTAGGAAAAGATTGACTTTTTTAGGTTTAGGCAACAAAAATACTTTTTAAGTTAAGGAAAAGATCGACTTGGTTAGGTTTAGGCAACAAAACTACTTAGGTTTAGGAAAAGATCGCGGTTTAGGATGAAATAACTGTAGTGCCGTAACTTAAGTATTGAAGTTACGTGACAAGACAACTTTGACTTGTGGTTTCACACGGGACACGAACAGCGGTCTCCTGGGCGGAAGTCCTGTGTTTTTTGACCCACCCATCCACACTGACCTCACTATGTTCGCCGCTCTCTATACGTGACTATTTCATGAACTGCTGTGCCACTATAGGCTGGGGGGATGAGAGGACGACCCGACCTCACATTGCTTTCACATTGTCAATATTATAAAAATATTGATTATAGCTGCTTTAATATTTCAGTTTATATAATGATTACACAACTAACAGCCAAACACAGGAACATGGGGGCTCAATAGGGGCCCCACGGGGGGCTTTTTGCCCCCTGCAAACGCTTACAAGTTGATCCGGCCCTGCAAATTACTATAAAGTTTGTAGAATCAAATAACTTTTCAAATGTACTTTGGTGGCTAGATGAAAATGTGTAAGGTGGGTGGGGTTCTGTTCATTTCCTTCCTTTCTTTTTCAAAATTTCTCCTCTTTATTTCCCTCTTTCGTCCCAACTTTCCGCCTTTCTTCCTCTTTTCTCCCCATCAAATTTTATTTTTGTGTTCTTTTTTTTCATTTTCCCCATCTTCTCTTCTTTACTTATTCCTCCCCTCAATGTCTTTTTTTTCCCCATTATCTTCTCCTCCCTAATTTTATTATTCATCTCTATCGTTCCTCTTGATTTATTTCCTAATTCTAACACTCTATTCTTGTAATACACTCATTCTCCTCCTGTTGGTCCTGCTTTGATAAAAACAATAAAAAATACATAAATAAAAGAGCAATGACTCTTTTATTTATCTCAATAGGGGCCTACAGCTCACTTTTTGCCCCTGGGGACCGCTTACAAGTTGATCCGGCCCTGCAAATTACTGTTAAATTTGTAGAACCAAATTATTTTTCAAATGTATTTTTGGTGTCTATTTCAAAATGTGTTAGGTGGATAGGGTTCCTGCCTTTCTTTTTCAAAATTTCTCTTCTGTATTTCCCTCCTTTCTTCCTCTCTTTTTCCTATCAAATTTTCTTTTTTTTTGTTCTCTTTTTTCCATTTTCACCGTCTTCCCTTATTTACTTATTCCTCCCCTTAATTTATTTCTTTCTTCCATTATCTTTTAATTATTTATTTCCTTTCTCTCGTTATTTTTTTTTAAAATTTATTTCTGTCTAACCCCCTTTATTTTTCCTACTTCTAACACTCTGTTCTTATTAAACAATAAGAAACAATAAAAACATACATTAAAATTTAATAAATCAAAATGAAAGAAAAAATAGAAAACTGTAAAGTTGACTAATGTCAGTGAGACTGTGAGTTGTGGTGGATGTGTGGAGGAAGGGAGGCCGGTGCGGCTGCGGGCTGTGGGCGGTGCACAGCTTCAGTCTGGCGGCTCGTCTCCAGTCAGTCAGTCGGTGTGGAGGAGAGCGGACGGAGCGGACGGAGCGGAGCACCGGGAACCGGGATCTGTACCACACGTACACGGTAGGCAAGACCACAACCGAGCGACCAGGCAGACCGTACCGGACCGGACCGGAGCGGAGCAGCATGGAGCTGTGAGGGCTGCAGGGCCGACCGGGACCTGCTCCCCAAACACCACCGCTTCATTTGTTTGTTTAACCGCATTTGCGAGCTTTTTTTTTTACCCCCCCCCCGCCACCCCCCACCCAACATGGAGACTACGGGCTGCTGGCTGCTCCTGGCTGCACACTTCATCCTCATCTGCCAACAAGGTAAGACATGCGATCACTCATGTTCTGTCCTCACATGACACAGAAACGCGTAAATCTCCTCCTGTGTTTCGACTTCACGGAGACCGAGTGGTTTTCTACCTGCTGCGCAGACTCTCAGGTGAGTGCGCAGGTGAGCCGGGGAGTGCACCAAACAAATCAAACACCTCGTGCAGTCTGTGTATTTTCGTTACAATTAGACATATGTTTGCTCCGATTTTATCTCCAGGAGTGAACTCTGCCGTGCGTAACGCGTTTTGCGTCTTTGGAAACATTTAAGGAAACGAGTCCAAATCGTGTTTTTAACCAGATTTCCACACGTGGTTGGTGATTCCTGCTGATCCTCTGCTCCTCTCGGGGCTCTGTGGGATCGCAGATTAAAACGCAGGGCGTCAAACATGAGCTCCAAACCGGAGCTGTCAAGCATGAAGGGAGAAGTTTGGACACGGTAGTCTGACTGGCTTATTAAGGGTGTCAGAGGCTCCATATCTGGCAACAACAACAACAACAGCAGTAATCCTATAATGCTTCTCAGAAACAGATACTATCACATGCAAAAAAACTATACTATCAGCTATGACACGTCTGTTTTATTAACCCCATCCTGAAGCCTTTCCTAGCGTTTGTGTGGTGTTGAAGGAGAGAAAGAAACGCATGGAAGTCTTTAAATCTGTGCAGGAATATTGAAGTTATTGTGATTGTAAACTCATTTAAGCAGCAACGCCCCCCTAAGGTGTGTGATGAGGAAGAGACTTGTTGAAAGTTTCAGTGTTTGTGGAGTTCTGTAAAAGTAAATCAGCTTGTTTCAGGTTTGATTTGTGTTTGTTTGGACTGTTCCAACCTGGCTATCTGCAAAAATGAAGGGATGCAGGTTTTAAAAAATAATATAGTGAGAAACATCCAGCAGGGTTGGAGCTTTACACCCAACCAGGAGCTTTCCTTTTTTTTTTAAATTTGATAAAGCAGCAGCACGCCTGTGTGTTTGACTCATTTAGTGTTCAACATCTGAGATGTGATGACATGTGTGATCATGTTTGCTCTCCAGAACGATTGCTTGAAAACCTGTTTCAGTCCCAACTGTAAAATTATACTTTTTCAATACTTAAAGCTTCAGCAGGTATAAAGTTTTTGGCATCATTGGGCAAAAAATCCCATAATAACCTTTCAGCATATTGTAATTGAACTGTTCTGATAGAGACTTCTGCTCCTCCTCATGGCTCTGTTTTCAGGCTTTAACAAATCTAGCCCGTGACGGGAGACTTTGACAAATCACAGGTCATTTCATGTAGAGAGAGCGTTCCTATTGGCTGTGCTCCGGCTGGTGGGCGGTGCTTGGTATTTCCTCAACTTGATCTCAACTTTCTCATTTTACAACTAAACAGTACACTACAAGATGTTTCTGAAAACATTAGAGGAGAGAAATAGGCATTACAGTAACAGAATATTGATTCATATTTGATCAGCGCTGCCTAGTTTGACCGTTTGATCGGAGTTGGCGAGTGATTGACAGCTGCTCAGAGACGGCAAGGCTACAGCGCGGCTCTGATTGGTTGTTTTCCTCAGGTCTGTGAAATCTTGCAGATGCCATTAGGAGCACCAGAGGACACCGGAGATTACCTGTCTCATGCACTACTGTCAGGATATAGAAACCGTTTTATAAAAATAACTTTTTTTTAATCATATTTGCTCCATTTCTACACGCTGCAGCTTTAAATGAGCCAAACAAAAAATAAATAAATACAGTCTGAAATTGGCAACATCGTTATTTAAATCAGAAACCATCTGATCCAAGAATAATAAATCAAAGGTCTGAATATGAGCAAGCATTTATGTAAACTTTCAGTACTTTTTGATACTCTGTGCTACGTGAAGCAACAAGGTGTCCTCAAACGAAAGCTGAATGAAATCTTAATAAGCATTTAATCACCAATTCAAGGCTACTTTCAGAACAGTGGACTCCTCAGTGAAATCCTCCCTTTTTATTAAGATCTCAAGGTTGGCAAGTACGCCTGTGAAATGTTGATGATACATTTCCTTCTTTGCAGCTTGTTTGCCTTCTGTCTTTTCCTGTTACACCTGTGATTACTAGACTAAAGCCGCTCGTAGTGATGAACCTCCAGAGAACTATCAGCTGAATCTGCAGCTCCTCTCGTCTTCACGGAGCTTTATAGCGAGTGTCAGTTCTTTGTTTACCAACTTTACTGTTCTGGTTCACTCTCACCGCTCTCATAGCATCACTGTTCACTACCTGCTCAGCAGCAAACAGCAGGTAGACCCAGTTAGAGACTATAGCTGGTGAACATTGTAGAGCATTTAGCAGCTAAAGAGACAGATATTTCCCTCAGGAGTTGGTGGAGACCAAAAACGGAGCTAAAAGGAGAGAGAATATTGGACTTAGATTCGTCAGGTGACACAAACACAAAGATTCCTAATGGATCATCATGTTGCTCCGTAATGGTACGTGTCCAGAGCTGGAATAAAATGTTTTCAGAAACATTTCGGTGAACTGGTTTCGTGATATAAGAGAAGAAAGTTTCCAAACGAGCCGCCTTGTTGGCTCCGGTTTGAAAGCTGAGAGCAGCAGCCCTTTGGACCCTGTGGACCCTGTGGACATTTACCATAACTGCTGGATGTGGAAACTGTTTGCTAACATTGTTCAACATATCAACTTAAAAGCCGACGTGTTCACAAGTTGTTTCGGCCAATTAAAAATCAGTTATTGGCGGTTTAACCTCTTTTACCCGACGAACCCGTTGGTCTTTT
Organism: Sebastolobus alascanus; assembly: GCA_916701645.2. NCBI lineage: Eukaryota > Metazoa > Chordata > Actinopteri > Perciformes > Sebastidae > Sebastolobus > Sebastolobus alascanus. The sequence continues at coordinate 103,152 of CAKAOJ020000157.1, read as the reverse complement.
TTCCGTATAGTTTCTAAAAGACGAGGCCTTAACGCCACTAAAACAACACTCCAAATGTATTTTGTCCAAACAATGTTTGTTTGGCAATAATTTAAATATTTTAGTAACAATTTCTCGTGCGTTGATTTTGTATTTTTACTTAATATAATAATATTTTTGACCGTTTTTATATTAAATGTACATACTTGACTTTGGATGCTTTTTTTGTTATCATATTTACATTGTTATTGATCTTATTTGTTATTATCTACTTGATCATATTTCATTATTATAATAAAACTACTCCATTGGGAGGAAAAAATATACAATTTAGTTGTTTTTTATTGATTTTATGCTGTGCACAATGGTAGAATGTGATGATGCACAGGGTAAATGTCATGGCCAAAGGCTCCACTGTGTGCACATAGCCTCCTGTAGTGGATATCAGTAGTATTTTAGAGCCAGATTCCCTTTCAAGAGGTAGAAAACCCATTCAGGTATCCAAGTGACCAAATGGAGAGTCCTCCTGGTCCTATCATCATTAAAACCTTTGTAGAATCTATGTGCTTTGTGTTATTTATATCTGCTTTGGCACAGTTGTGGTAAGGAGTTGCTGAATGAATTCAGTGGCATCTCTGTGCATGGCATCATTGCTATAATGGTGTTATCCACTGTCTAATCTAGAAAACATTTTAGGAGAGGATTAAAATGTAAATGTTTCCTTTGGTTCATCTCAGTTTACTCAGGCATAGTAACAGTCACAGTGTTACTGACACTGGGGATGAATCCTCTGAGGTCTTACCTATCCATAGAGACCAAGATCATGCAGATAGACCTGGTAGTTGTGGAGCTATTTCTGATTTCTAGGTCTAGGAGAACCACACCTTCCAGCACCCTATAGGGCTTAAGAGGTTAAATGAGCTAATGAGCTACTTGTTAACAAATTAAGCTCCTAATTTACTGAATCAGATAGTTGCGTTGGTTGATTTTGGCACCTGAATGTGTAAAAATTGAACAACAAAATCAGGAGCTGATATAATATTTTAGCGAGGACTAAGACTTTTGGGCAATAATCAGAGTACTTTGGAGCATCTTACAGATATCTGAATGAGTCGGTGAAAACAATCTGACTACAAGGTCCATTTGGTAGCTGCTCTTGAGCTTTCGATCGTATCACATGGTACTCACCAGCCCATTGTGATGGAATTGTAGATTCAGGCGATAACACTTTACAGGCTTCTTGTTTACGTTGGCTTGAAAGTTGAAGTTCAAAGTTTATTCTTGAAGTTGGAAACAGCAGTTGAGTTAACGATATCACCACATTAGTAGCTGTTCTGTCAGAGATGTGTTGTACAGATGGATGATTTGGTGACATAGTTCATTTGGACTTTCTTTGCTCTTCTCATTGGACAACGTCAGGGTCTGATAAGTGAAGCCAATGCTGAAGTGTCTTAAACCTGCATTCTCTCTAATATCCAGCAAAGGGCGACTCCTCTGGTTGCTAAAAGAAGTCTGATTGTATAGAAGTCTATGAGAAAATGAGCCTAATTCTCACTTGATTTATTACCTCAGTAAACATTGTAAACATGAGTTTATGGTCTCAATCGCTAGTTTCAAGTCTTCTTCAATACAGCATGATGTTCATTTAGTAAATTATGATCCCATTTAGAGTCAAATAGTCCATAAAGCAGAGGATGCTTTAGGGCGGGGCTACCTTGTGATTGACAGGTCGCTACCACGGTGTCGTCCGGTCTGGGAGTTGTCTGTGTTTTCGTCTTAGATCTTTAACCCTTTGACAGTGTGTTTTCAGTTCATTGAAGTTAATTATAACATTTTTGTTCGCCTAAAAATGTCTCATTCAGCGTTCGGTTGCAAAAAAACAAGATAGCGACGGCAAAAAATGCTGAACTTGAGGCTTCTAGGGTGAGGTCACGGTGACTACGTCCACTTCTTATACAGTCTATGGTTCTTTTCCTTGTCTCCTTCTGTTAAGTAGCTTTAAAGTAGAAAATGTTCTTTTCTCTACAATGTACGCTACATATATATATATATATATATATATATATATATACTGTATATATATATATATATATACTGTATATATATATTATATCCTGTATCAGCTGTCATGATGCTGTTCTGAGAGTTAAAAGCCCGGGCGTTTTTTGTGTGTGTGATTAATTCACATGTCAATATATTTTTTCAAACTATTGTTTTTGTAGAGTATTTATTTTAATTTTTGTGGTGTAAGGTCGATTTTTCTGATCTCTCATCTACCAATCATGTTGTGTGCAACATACATATTCAATACATTCACTTATGTTTTACAAAAACATGGAGGGTCCGTAGTCTGAACCAAGACGGCAAACTTTATTACTAGGTCTGTCAGTTGATTAAAATAGTTAATCGCAAATTAATCACACATTTTTTATCTGTTCAAAATGTACCTCAAAGGGAGATTTGTCAAGTATTTAATCCTCTTATCAACATGGGAGTGGACAAATATGCTGCTTTATGTAAATGTATGTATATATTTATTATTGTAAATCAATTAACAACACAAAACAATGACAGATATTGTCCAGAAACCCTCACAGGTACTGCATTTAGCATAAAATAATATGCTCAAATCATAACATGGCAAACTGCAGCCCAACAGGCAACAACAGCTGTCAGTGTGTCAGTGTGCTGACTTGACTATGACTTGCCCCAAACTGCATGTGATTATCATAAAGTGGGCATGTCTGTAAAGGGGAGACTCGTGGGTACCCATAGAACCCATTTACATTCACATATCTGGAGGTCAGAGGTCAAGGGACCCCTTTGAAAATGGCCAAGACAGTTTTGACCCGCCAAAACGTAGCGTAAGTTTGGAGCGTTATTTAAACTCCTTGTATGACATGGTTGGTACCGATGGATTCTTTAGGTTTTCTAGTTTCATATGATACCAGTATCTTCACTCTAGCTTTAAAACTGAGCCGCTACAACCTAAAAATCGGAAGTTGCGTCAATGCGATAAAAGAAATTAGTGGCGTTAAAACAAATTTGCGTTAGCGCGTTATTATCCCGTTAACTTTGACAGCCCGAATTTATTACTACTTTCAACCTTGAAAAAGTAGCACAGACCAGATCCACTCCTTCCGTTCTTACCTTTCACAATAAAAGCCCTAGACGTATAAACTACGTAACTGTGTGGTCTACAGAATCCCGGTAGTTGGTCAAACTGCCTGCGCAAATCTATCCAAACCTTTTGTTAAAAAACTCCTAAATTTGCATCACTGCCGATATGAATAGTTTTGCTGTGAAATACTCTGCTGCAAATGTTTCGCGTCAAAACTATTCGTACCGGCAGCGATGCAAATTTGCGACAGTTGCAGCACTTTTTCAATAAAAGCAGTTTTGAAATATTTGCAGCCGAGTATTTTGCATATCCGTGTTGTTAATTCGTCACGCCCCCGGTCCCCGGTGTGTAAAGGCCTTTAGGGGGGAATCCTTTGGAACTTCTCTTCTAAAATTTAAAATACATTTCAGTGTATTGGTAAGTGTTTGTAATAACGGCCCCTCCAGTGCGTCCTGCAGGGTCGAAGAGGTTTAAGAAGTCAGTGGGGATGAATCAGGATTTGTCACCATAAGCCTGAACACTGGAAGAGGTTTCCAGCTCCTTATCCCCTGGTTTGCCCTCCCAGCCGTACGGTACAGTCGCAGCGTGCCAGAGAGGACACTGATCTGCTTGGTTGAATCTTTTCGGGGGGTGAGACTTGAAACAAAGATTAAGGGGTTGGGGGGGGAGAAGCTGGTCGGAGCCAGTTTTAGCTGAAGAGATGTGAAACCTTTTGTGCCCGGGCCAGTAGAGCTTGGATCTGTGCTGGACGGTTCGGTACCTGCAGAAAGCCTCTGGGCTCCCTCACGCCTCCTCCTCCCTTTTTCATTTGGGCTTTTTTTTTTTTTATTTAAAATGAAGCTTTGCTGAAACGTCGGGGCACAAAGGAGGTGCCAGCTCGCCGAGGAGGCAGCGCAGGAATGGTTGATGGTGGAAGAAAAGACACATGAGGAGAGAAAACTCAGCGCCATCTGTCCCCCCCCCAAAAAGATATTTGTGAATGGGCAGTGCCAGCCGTGCCCTGCGCGCTCCGCCCGGCCTCATGGAGTCCTCCGGGCCTCTTGTTGTCTAACAGGGAGTCTGCTGACAGATGGCCGTCACAGTCAGGCAGGCTGTCAGTCAAACAAATACGGGGGGGGAGGCTGTCGACGTGATGCCCACCGCCACAGACACCAAGCATGCCAAAGCCGGGCCGAGCTTATTTTGTTTGTTTGTTGGGCTCACAGTGATTTTTATTAATGCTGATACAGGTATTTATGCTCTAGGTCTCTAGTCTGATCCATCCATCCTCTGAATGCTCTAGGTCTCTAGTTTGATCCATCCATCCTCTGAATGCTCTAGGTCTCTAGTTTGATCCATTCATCTTCTGAATGCTCTAGGTCTCTAGTTTGATCCATTCATCTTCTGAATGCTCTAGGTCTCTAGTTTGATCCATTCATCCTCTGAATGCTCTAGGTCTCTAGATTGATCCATCCATCCTCTGAAAGCTCTAGTTCTCTAGTTTGATCCATCCATCCTCTGAAAGCTCTAGGTCTCTAGTTTGATCCATCCATCCTCTGAATGCTCTAGGTCTCTAGTTTGATCCATCCATCCTCTGAATGCTCTAGGTCTCTAGTTTGATCCATCCATCCTCTGAATGCTCTAGGTCTCTAGTTTGTGGCTGTAAAGTTTCATGAGGCTGTGATTATCCTAGAGTTCACCACAGGTCATTTTAAACAGTGAGGTCAATGAAATGTCTCCTATGGGGACTAACATCATCACACATGAATACAGTTGGGCTCATTGGATCCACAAGAGTCTCAGCTTTACAGTGATACACAATTTAAGGAATTCATAGACTGTTTAGGGATCCCAGTATGCAGAAATATTCAAATACTAACGGCCTGGGTGAAGAGAGAGGAAACTAGAGAGAGAGAGAGCTGTAAACAAACAGAAGGTTAGGGAGGTGCAGTGGTTTTCAGAACGTTTACAGTAATCTTGCTTGCAGGACAAACATAGACTATAAGTACCAGGCTTAATGATTTATTGAGACTAGGATAACGGTAATCAAGGCCTGAAGTAATCAACGAAAGTCATAATATTATGAAAAAAAAGTCACGAGAATAAAGTCGTAATATTATAAAGTAGTAATTTTACGTGTCATTTTCTTTTTTTCTCGTAAACTTATGACTTTATTCTCATAACTTTTTATTCTCGTAATATTACGACTTTTTTTCTCATAAATTTATGACTTTATTCTTGTAATATTACAACTATTTTCTTGTAATATTACGGCTTTCTTTCTGGTAATATTATGACTTTATTATCGTAATATTATGACTTTATTCTCATAATATTACGACTTTTTTTCTCGTAAAGTTAGGACTTTATTCTCGTAATATTATGACTTTTTTCTCGTAATAATTAGACTTTTTTCTCGAAATAATACAACTTTTTTTCCTGTAAAGTTATGACTTTATTCTTGAATTCTCAGATTTTTTACCCTCAATGTGACCCTAATACTCCGTAGTACATTTGCACTTTGGCCCTCTCTGCATTAGAATTATATACTATATACTTAGACTATAAACTGCGTTAACTTCATCACAATGATCAAATGTTTTCCGGCTCCAGACAGATTTTTATTTGCCTAAAATGGCTCTATTGATAGTAAAGGTTGCTGACCCCTGGTCTTGTGTTAAAAAATGTATAGAATCAGGTGAATCGTCTTAGTAAAAGCTCCTTTGGATTCTGTTTGTCCTTTTGAGGAAAGACACAAACAAGACTCTGGTCACCTCAGATGACCGCTTCTTTCTATCCTCTCGTTTATTTCCTCCTGTTTCTCACCATCTCCTCTCTCTCTCTTCCCGTCGTTTTTTTTATCCCTCCAGCTTTCGGCTGGGCAGACGTCCCTCGCTGCCCCGCTGATAGTCTGGAGGAAAAGAGAAGCAGATTTCCAGTCGTGGCAGTGGGGGTATTTGATGACCAGATTAGTGGGTATTAGGCTCAACGGCATTCACTCAGGCATACACAGGGGCCACCGGTTCCAATCCTCCCGAGTCGCCCCTCTTTTTCTTTCCACGTAGCCCTCGGCTGAATGGAGGCCGGGGTTACGTGGGGGGAAACAACCAGCCGGGTCCTCGGCGGAGGTCAGCCGAGGAGGCCCGTCCGTCCCGCGCCGCCGCCTCCTCCTCTGGCCCGGCCCGGTGAATTATGCTGTCAGAGGGGAGATTTGTTTTGTAACAGTAGGGAAGGGGGCAACTACAGAAAGAAGGGAGGTGTAAGAGGGCAGATTGAGGAGGGGAAGGTGGGGGTGCAGAGCAGCAGAGAAAAGAAGAGGGTGAGGGGTGGTTTTGGGGGGGGGGAGACATTTAAGCGTGACGCATGATGGCACTGCGATTTGTCCCAGTGGCGGCGGCGGTGAGGAGGAGAGGACGCTGTCACACTGTGAAGCTGGAGCAGAAGTGTGGGAGCGCAGTGTGTTAGGGTGGGGGGGTGCACACACACATTCTTCCTCCGACGCCTCACAGAGCGATGGAGTGCAGGTTAAGCAGCACTCCTGCCTTCATTAGTCTTCGTTAACACCAACCCCCTCCCTCGCTGTGGGTCTCCCATCACCGTTCTCAGGCCTCCGTTCGCCTCACACACTGTAAAAAAAAAACACGTCCCAACAAGTCTTTTGCTCTCCGATTTTAGCAGGTGGATTGTTGAAAGTGTACGAAAAAGTAGTATAATTCAAGTTTATCTCATGAAGTTTACTTAAAGGTCCCATATTGTAAAAAGTTTTATATCATAAAGTAGGTTTTAAGTGCTGTATAAATACTGTGAAAGTATCAAAACGCTCAATCCACAGAAAAAAATACCCACAGCCCGTATTCAGAAACTGTGAGGATTTTTTTGTCCATTTGTGATGTCACAAATCTACAATATTTATGGGGCCTTCAAACGGGGTCGTGTTTATCGTGTTCCCAAGAAGAGTCCCTACTTGCTAGCTTGCTAACTTGTTAGCCTCTGTGGCTTCTAGATGCCGATAGTAACGTTAATAGTCGTGTCCACAAGTGCACGAGTTTCATTTGAAGGCACCATTAGACCCATTTCACAGTTTTAAGCATTCTAAATGTGTCACAGTTTATTTCCTGTTGCCGTGTATGAAGATAACATCAGCTGATAGGAAGTAAACATGGACCCAAGCTGTTGCCTAGCAACGCAATTCCGTTGAAATGCACTGAAACAGGAGCGTTTCAGACAGAGGGTGAATACAGGTATATTCAGGCAGATTATATGAGAAACATAAAGGTTGTTTTTTTTTAACATTACAGCATGTAAACATGTTCTAGTAGAAACATAAAATACAAGTATGAACCTGAAAATGAACCATAATATGGGACCTTTAGTATAGTATACTAATATCAATGTACTAGTAGTATACTTGTAAGTGTACTAATTCAATACTTTTTGGGACTAAATTGGCCCACTTATTAGTAGGGCTGGGACGATTCACCCATCTCCCGATTCGATATCATCACCATACTTGGTTGCCGATTCGATATGTAGTGCGATCTTTAAGTATTGCGATTCAATATTACGATTTATTGCGATTTTTGTTAACTTTTTTTTAACACTATCCATGGGAAAAAAGTTGAATCACTGAACTAAATTTTGGCGAGGAAAAACTGTCATGGCCATTTTCAAAGGGGTCCCTTGACCTCTGACCTCCAGATATGTGAATGAAAATGGGTTCTATGGGTACCCACGAGTCTCCCCTTTACAGACATGCCCACTTTATGATAATCACATGCAGTTTGGGGCAAGTCATAGTCAAGTCAGCACACTGACACACTGACAGCTGTTGTTGCCTGTTGGGCTGCAGTTTGCCATGTTATGATTTGAGCATATTTTTTATGCTAAATGCAGTACCTGTGAGGGTTTCTGGACAATATCTGTCATTGTTTTGTGTTGTTAATTGATTTCCAATAATAAATATATACATACGTTTGCATAAAGCAGCATATTTGTCCACTCCCATGTTGATAAAAGGATTAAATACCTGACAAATCTCCCTTTAAGGTACATTTTGAACAGATAAAAAATGTGATTAATTTGCAATTAATTGTGATTAACTATGGACAATCATGTTACATTGATGTGTCACGATGTCGCCTCAGCTAATTTTCTAGATATTTATTTGTGCAGTTTGTGGTTTTACAGTTTGGTGAGTCTCATATTGAGCTTTCAAGTCTTATTTTTTCTATAAAATAATTTTCCAGAAACAACCGTCAGAATCTCAACAACACAGAATGAGTTAAATCGTTGCACTGAATAAAGAAAGTGACGCTTTTCCTACAAAATAGAAACATCCTGGATGTCTTTAGGATCAGTTTTTACACATTTCCCGGTATCTTTTGAAACTAGAATTAAATATAAACAAGATCAACAACACAAGATTGTAAAGATGGAAGACTTCAGATTTTAAGTTTTTTTTAGCCACGAAAGAGATTTTTTTTTTTTTTTGCAGTGCATTTCCTCGGCGCCTCCTTCGTACTCTTCAATCTTCTGTAACCTTTTTTTCTAGCGAGCTCTTTTTTTTTTTTTTTCGTTTTCTGTCCTCAGCTCTTAATCTCTCATTTTCTCTCCTCCTTTCACAACTTCTCTCTGTGCTGCTGCACATCTTCCGTCACCCTGTTGTCCCACATGTCTCCCCTTTCTAGAGCCTCATGCCTTCATCCTTCTACTGTCTGTACTCCCTCCTCCTCCTCCTCCTCCTCCTCCTCCTCCTCCTCATCCCCCCTTAACGTTTTTTAATCCTCCTCCTCCTCCTCCTCATTTGTCTCCTCTCTCGTTTCTGGGCGGGTGAGGGATGAGGGTTGTCGAGGCTGTTTTTTCTTCTTTTGGTTCGCCAACCATCTTGTCTTTGCTGGTGTCCGCCTGGTGCTCTGCCACCACCCTTCCTCCTCCTCCTCCTCCTCCTCCTCTTCGTGCCCACCGCCGCTCAGGACGCTGTAATGGATGACGGGGCAGATCCGGGTGGCCCACGGCCCCTCTGAAAGGGGGGGCCGCTCACACCGGGGCCCATTGCAGCGGAGAACAAGTGGAGGCCCCCGTAGAGTAGCTGGTGGAGAGCCATTTGATTTGTCCTCCACTTTTCTCCCCGTTCTCCTCCACTCCTCAGCTGCCTGCGAGTGTGTGGTCTCTCCCTTCGATCCTGGATGCTTCGATGGCCCTCGTTTCTCAAACCGCTGAATGCGAAAGCCCCCCCAAAAAAAAGTGACGCAGAAAAAGGCCAGCGATAAAAGGCCTGCGTGGAGGACGCGGGTCGGTCAAAGTCCTCTTCAGTAAAAAAAAAGGGCCGATTCGCTCCTTTTCTCCCCCCCATTCACCGGCTGCTGGAGGGGATCTTACAGCAGGTGAATGCGGAGCCGCTTTAGGCAGATGTTGCCGCGCACAAAGGGATTCGATGGGCCTCAACAAGGCTTTTCAAGTATTTACAGAACATTTACATTTCAGGCATTAGTCTGATCCTCTTATCCAGATCAGACTCCATTGAGTGCAGCAGGAGAATGAGCTTAAATTCCTCGATCAGCGACATTACAAGCTAACAGTAGCGGGGGGTCGAGCTGTGCGGCGCCGTGTCAGGACTCCGCAGTCTCCAAAGAAGTAAGAGAAGAAGAAAAGAGACCCAGATATGTTGGGGTTTTTAAACAACAATGTGAAAGACCGGACTAACAAGTACATTTCACACAGCGGTTTAATGGGTTTTCGGGCCACTTGGGGGCAACAGACTAACACATTATCACCTTGTAAGGTCGCAACCCGGTCTCACAGGTAGGCGTATGGATAGCAAAACATTACAAGGACACTCCGGGACTCTTCAGTGCATCATTTGTACGCCTAATTGGATTGTAATCTACGGTAAGGTCCGCAGTTAGGTTCAGGCAACAAAACCACTTAGTTAAGTTGAGGGAAATTGTCATGGTTGGGCTTAAAATAAGTCCGGAAACTAAGTAAAATACGTACGGAAGCAACGTCACATAAGTTCGGAAAACACGTCACAAACGTCACTAAAACACGTGAAGAATGCTGCCAACGTTTGGGATGCACCGATCCGACTCTTTCAGTCCCGATAGCGATACCTGGGCCAAAGCCCAACTTGGGCGCTGCACGCTGTGATGTTGTCGAGCGCAGATTAAACCTGTTGTCGGTCGCAAGCGTATATATATATATACATACGCATATCTATGGTCGTGAGCAGCTCTCTTGCGCCGGGAAACAACATGTGGTGTAGCTCTATTATCGTCTGGATAAAAACAGTAGAGCCTATACGCTGCACAGCGCCAGAAACAGGTTGACATAACGAATGGAAAAGAAAAGCGAGAGAGCTGTGACCCCGGGAGGAAACCAGGAGACCAAATCAGGAGGGTTTGCCGAAGCTTTCCATGGGCATAAGCTTTCTATTTCTCTGCACCACTGCGAAGTTGGGGACTTTTTTTTTAATCCACTTTGGAAAAATGCAAAATAAAAGGAAGTTAATTGACGTAGTCTCGTAGACAGGTCATGGCAGATAGCTACGTACAGTACGTCCTTATGTAGCCTTTGTTTGCAATAATAAAGGAATATCGCGTTTAGGAACCCATAAGCAGAACTCCAATCACTTTTTAAACAGAAACAGATCTAATTCTGGAGCAGTTTCTGAGGGCGTCATTATGACCCAAAGTCTTGGATTCAGGTGTGTCCGGTCTGAAGGTAAATACCTGCAGCTTCAGACTCTCACAGCACTGAGCAGATGTTTCCCCCAGAGGCACTCGCTCCTCGCTGTCCTCCTCCTCCTCCTCCTCCTCCTCCTCCCTCTCCTCCTCCTCCTCCTGGTCCGACTGGTTGTGCACACGTCTGCTCCTCACAGAAAGGCCTCAGGTCGTGTTGACACACCTGAGCTGTCGTACAAAGCTGTGAAGGGTTAATCCTGTCAGTCAGTGAAGAACCAGACAATTACAGCAGTTAAATCTAATTGGAAGCAGAAATGGAAGTTTTCACATCGTCTCTGAAATGAGGCTGAAATTGATTTGGGGTTGAAACCAAAGCTGATAACTGCCAGATGTGCTGTTGCACCCACAGGTCGCTGTCACAACAGGGATGTGTTTCTATCGTGTACGGCCATGTTGTTCTGATAAGTGGGCGATTTATTAATATTAAAGAAAAAAAAAAAATTTAAAGCCACAGTTGTTAAGTAGTAAAAAGCCTTTAGTGTCTCCAGAGGGAGCTGTGTGATAAATGTCCTCAGGTGATGTCACTTGAGTCAGCTCAAGCAGTTGAAGACTACAAGGTTAGAAAAGTAAAAAACATCTGGAGGTGTGAAGTTAGAAAGAAGTGAGACCTCTGTAGCCTGTTGCTCATCTCTGCTGCAGCCTCGAGGCTACGGGATACATTAGCTACTACTACTGTAGCACAGAACTGTCAGCGGTCAAGTTGCATTGTGGATAATGTAGGCAGCAGTTTTTGATAAGGAGGAAGAATGTGTGGAACCCATTTTCATTCACATATCTTGAGGTCAGAGGTCAAGAGACCCCTTTTGAAAATGGCAATGCCAGTTTTTCCTCGTCAAAATTTAGCGCAAGTTTGGAGCGTTATTTAACCTCCTTCACTACAATCTAGTATGACATGGTTGGTACCAATGGATTCATCAGGTTTTCTAGTTTCATATGATACCAGTATCTTCACTCTAGCTTGAAAACTGAACCTCAGAAAGATTGATTGCGTTAAGAAATTAGTGGCGTTAAAACGAATTAACGCGTTATTATCGTAAGATCATAAGTAAAGATAAAGATTTTACTTTAGACAATAAGATAATATAATATATATAATAATATGTTCGATTCTTCCAACCACAAACTGTTCAACATAATAATGTGATAAAGAGAGAAAAGGTGGTCAGATAACGACGTGGAGGAAACATCTGCCATCATTAGTTTACTGGATCCAGCAGAAGTGTGTCAAGGTTACAGAAGGACAAAGTGTTAAAATCCATAATTTCCTCTGTGTCTCGCCCCCCCCCACCCCCCTGCTGCTAATTTCAATTAGGTCATTCCTCTAAATAGTCATGCATCCCCAAAGGCACCGTCACAAAACGTCCGCTCGCTAATGAGCTGCTGATCGTGCTGATGGTATTCGCTCCGGTTTACGCTGAAGCAGCTCGCCGGATTCACGCAGGTGAAAAAGCAATTAGTGCGTTTGGCTGCAGACCCGTGGCTCCCTGCAGGGCGACGTCCTGCCGCGACCTGCAGATGATGTAGCGCTGACATCATCTGGAGCTCTGCGGTGGAGGCGGGACATCCTGCTGAGGGAGAGAGAGGACAGGTGAAGGGTTGTCTGGACAGACAGGCTCATATTTTGTAACCTGACGCACCAGATGGTTTGTTACACCAAGAGGACGTCATTGGAAACTGTTTGGAAAAGGGCAGGAACTTTAAAAAAATACTTAACAGGTGATTGGATGAACCATCTGTCAATCAAACTCTTGCTGAAGCAGGACTTACAATGTTTGATTTTGTTTTTGTTTTTGAAGAGGTTAGATTTAAAGTTTGATTCAGACCAGCTGCAGGAAACGCATCACAGCTGATCTTGGCCCTGATTGGCTCCTTCTTCTAAAACTTAACGTTCAGTGAGGCCAGTTTGAAACATCTGAAGAGGGAAAACCTCCATTCAACATGTAAAGTTTTGGTATTAGTTGTAGTGTTGTCAAAAATATCGATACATATCGCTTAGGGCTGTAAATCGATTAACATATTTAATAGCACATTTTTTATCTGTTCAAAATGTACCTTAAAAGGGAGATTTGTCAAGTATTTTATTCTCTTATCAACATGGGAGTGGACAAATATGCTGCTTTATCCACATGTATGTATATATCATACTCGCCAACCCTGAGACCTCAAAAAAAGGGAGGATTTCTCAAATTTTTCTGGGGTCCTCCCCCAGAAAAATGACAGTTTCACAGACTTTGTTTCCTGCATTCTGGTGACTTTTAAAGAATAAAAATGGCAAAATAATAAGTACACTGCAACAGCATTTTTTAATCTTCAATACTTTAATTTTTACTTTTAATTCCCAGGAAAGAATACAGAATAATTTGCCCATCTGGCAAGAACTATTATTCATAATTTTTCATTCATTTTTTGCTCCTGCTTGAGTATTTCTTTCTCTTAGTTCTCTCCATTTAGCTCTCCTTCTCTCACTCACTGAAGGTCCTCTCAGACACAACGCGACAATGCCACGCAAACTCAAGACTCGTGGGTACCCATAGAACCCATTTTCATTCACATATCTGGAGGTTAGAGGTCAAGGGACCCCTTTGAAAATGGCCAAGACAGTTTTGACTCGCCAAAACGTAGCGTAAGTTTGGAGCGTTATTTAACCTCCTTCATGACAAGCTAGAATGACATGGTTGGTATCGATGGATTCTTTAGGTTTTCTAGTTTCATATGATACCAGTATCTTCACTCTAGCTTTAAAACTGAGCCTGTTACAACCTCAAAAATTGCAAGTTGCGTTAATGCGTTAAAGAAATTGGTGGCTTTAAACGAATTTTTGTTATTATCGCGTTAATTTTGACAGACCTACTTTAAATATTTGTTTTTTAAAAGAAAGGAAAGGAAACAACCAGACAGTGATTATACAAGTTTTCATGTTTTTTTAATGATTTTATATACTTTTTTTATAAAACAAAAAGTAAGAAATGTATTCAACTTGACAAAAGCAATACATTGCATTTAAACCTGTGAAACTTTAATCGCTTAAGATCTGCATCCCATGTTTTTTTCATCTATTTCCCCTCATCTTGGAGCTATTTTTGCTTTTTATCTATAAAGTTAAATCATCCATAAGCACAGATATTATTCCTAAGTTATTTATATATCGCTGTTAGAATAGGCTTCTCTTTAAAATGTGAGTTCGGACGGCCGGTATCCGTGGGTTTGCTCAGTGTTTACTGACTGTTTTCCCCCAGTTGGCAGCTTAGAAATCCTACATGACTTGAATGCAGCATTAGCTCTAAAATTAACTCTATAAATAATCTTTTAACCCTGACACATGTTCTTATAGACATCATTAAGAACTTCAGTGTCATCTTAATCCCGAGCTAAAGAGTACATTAATTAGTAAAAAAGTTTATAATATAAGTAGGAGGCCTTCACACACACACTTCCTCTCTCATTGTCTTTGCTGTGGGATACAGCGTTGGCTCTCTCCTTCCTCCATTCAGCTCCGGTGTTTAATTAAGTCGTTTTTCTGTTCGAGAAGCTTTTCTTTTGGGCCTCTGACAAACTGTTTCGTCACCGTGTGTACGATTAGATTAGAAACACGTCTGCTGGAACCGAAAACGGCTCGGCTTGGAACAGGCGCTTCATACATTTTGGGAGGAAATCTGGGTGAAGAAGGAAACCCGCTGCTCCTTCTCTGGTGATCATTTAAACAAGAGTGGAAGTGTTGAAGCCTAAATCAGTCAGAAAGGTTTATCCTCTGTACGGTGGCCCTTTTTTAGGAAACCTCAGGCTCCGCTCTACACGGTCACACCTGGTTCAACTTTAGACTCTCAGCTGGACTTTCTTAGTCTGTTAGTCTGAAAAGTTGGAAAATAGTCCCAGGTGTTGACTGCTCACAGGTGAATCCATCCAAATTGGACCCTGCAGGATGTGAATAATAGAGGCTAGACACATGTTGTTTGTCACTATGAAGTAGTGCTGGGACGATTCACCTATCTCCTGATTCGATACCATCACGATACTTGGATAGCGATTCGATATGTATTGCGATTTTTAAGTATTGTGATTTATTGTGTTTTTTGTTAACCTTTTTAACACTAGACCATGGGGGAAAAGTTGAATCATACACTTCTAGGGACTTTTACTTTGGAAAATCTCTAAATTAATACAGTAAAAATGTTTGATTTTCAGCATGTATGTAGTCAGAGATGTCCTGAAGTCAAATATATCAGTTATTGTCAGGAATTATTTATTACATTTTTTTCCAGCAACTCAAAAATCAAAGAATAAAGACATTTCCCTCACAAATTAGTGGTATTTTATTTTGAATTTATAAGGGACATGTAATGTTTTATATTTCTGGTGAATATAATCCAATCAATCTTATTTACATATATGCATTTTGTATATAACACTTTATTTTGAAAAGCGGACGTAGTCCCACGTGTCTACTTCCTTTAACTTCTCCAAGTCCGTCTCTAGCTCTCCCGTCAGCTCCGTTCTCTTTATACATCCATGGTCAGCTCCGTCGGGGCCGTTTGAATGCATTTAACATCAATGTCAGTATATGGGTGCTCTACAGTTGTAGCGTCGGCCCATTTGACCACGAAGATGAGAGCGACGGCCGGCTCGACCGCAACGTTACCGCGATACGATAACGTTTCCTGTCCGTGACAGAGTTAGCATGCAGTTTTAGCCGTGATGTCTAGCTCTGCTTTTCCTGCAATGTGTGAAACCCAAAGTTTTTCCATTCTTTACTGGATGTCTAGTGTTTACTGTTTACGTCTGATCCTACGAGGACTTTTCCTATCGTGGAATAACCTCCCTGTAGACATCAGACAGTCTGTTGAGGCCTTTAGATCCAAACTTAAAACTCATCTTTTCACCAGTTAGTTGCTTATTCTTTGATTACTTCAGGCCTTGATTACCGTTATCCCAGTCTCAATAAATCATTAAGCCTCGTACTTATAGTCTATGTTTGTCCTGCAAGCAAGAATACTGTAAACTTTCTGAAAAATGTGAGGGTGCAGGTCATATCCACGCAGACCCTCCGACGTTTTCTGCTTCCTCGTTTCGGCTCGCTGCGGTTTGTTTTGGTTGAAGGATACAGAACGGCTTCTATCTTTTAGCCAAGTTAGCAACGTGGATCTGAAAACAAATGGCATTCCCATCAGCCTGAGCTGATAAGTATAAGTATTTATTAGAAAATGTTAGCATGCTAAAAAAAACCCCACAAAAAACACACAAAACAACAGCAAAAAGATAGAAACGTTTTTTAAAAAACCAAACACCAAATTACATCAACAAGCTTGCAGTGTCATTGGGTAAGAGGACAAGTACAGTCAGTGTTCAAACCGTCCTTAATCCTGTTTATAGCAAACTGCAATGATGTGTGCAGAAACCTGAATCAGAGACAAATCGTAACGCTAATGATGAACTCACATGCATATGTGAAATATCACCGTAATCAAATGCTGATAAAAAGGTCACTTGAATTATTTTTTTCCTTGCAGCAAAAGAGAAACAGCATTTATTTCTATAATAGAAACCTGACTTCACCCTGAGTGTCTTCGTAAGACACTCAGGGTGAAGTTTAAAGGACAATAAACTGAGTTATAACTGAGTGAGTTCAAGTACGGATCAAATTCATTCCACCTTGATTGGCGGTAAAGTTTCTGTAAACACAAGGCCACCTGGACGCCATTTTGTTTACACATCACCTAGAAGGCTCCCATAGGGGAAGCTCTGAATGCCACAGGGATGAGATTTATGAGACCACCAGTCCTCCCCCGACATCCACACCGCTGCTTTGTTCTCTGATTGATGCCAACATGAGCCACATGCTACATACATTTAGTGCTCCCCGAATGTTTGTTGCTGTGTACAAACTCATTATTTATTTTCTGCTCTGTAGCGACTCCGACATAAAGCCGAGGCTGGCACAGCTAACGGCGAAGGTTTAAGATAAATAAAGTGACTCTGAGATCGTCGTACCTTTCTCAGTTTCCCTTTAAATCTTCCTCTTCCTGTAAACAAGTCGCTCTGAGTGGGCGCTCTTTGTCTAAACATCCCAGTGGCTCTCTGGATGTTTGGAGGTGACGGCCGGGCGGACCGACAGAGAGAGAGAGAGGCGGTCTGAAGGTTTCGGCTGCAGGGTTTGTTGAGATTGATGCAGCAGAGGCTGGCACACGATGAACAGTGGGCAGGTACCCAGCAGACATTTAGAGCTTGAATAGGTGTTGATGGGACAGCCTGCGTCAGCGCTGAGAACTGGTGTAAATACAACAAAGGGTGAAAGTCGAGACGACATCTGCAGTCGGCCAGGGTTGTTTTCGTGAAATCGAGACCTGAGCATTCGTCTGATAAGTCTCTAAAAGCTGTTTTAATTTCTTTTTCTGAGTTCCCAAAGCTGAGATTCTTTACTTTTCTACAGCGTTGTCAAGAAGAAACTAAATCCTGCACACTGTACTCACTGTACTGTGCCTGATTAGGGTCCTTTAACTGAAACATTACCGTGTCCAAACTGAAATATGGTGGCTGCAGGGACGGACGCTTGCTTTCTGGAACTTTAGCTCCACATTTCCTGCATGCTGATTGGCTGCATCAAGCTCATGCATTTGTCTTGTCTTAACAGCAAGAGACACAAAAGTTCTTGACGTATTATCATTTTTTTTCACACCATCATCTCAACAAATACTTAGTCTCTTTGTCCAACACTTAACCCTTAACCCCACTTCCCTTTACTTTACGTCACTTTACTTAACTTTATTGTCCCTTCAAGTAAAATTCTTTGCTGGTTCCAGACCTCTGAATCGCTGCCTATGTCTGAGATATCGTCTTTTAATGTCTCCTAAAAATTTCGTTCCTATACCACAAAACTGCAGTGTGAATTACTTTACGAGGGAAATGTATTTTTTTGTGGATTAGGTTGTTTTTTTTGACGTATACAGAAATACGTTTGGAATGATAGTCCGTTGAAGTCCAAATGGGGTGGAGGTCCGGGTGGATGGATGTGTCAAACAAACACAGGGCTTTCAACCAGGAGGCCGCTGTTCGTGTCCCGTGTGAAACTAAAAGTCAATGTTCACTTATTTTATTTCACGGCTTTAATGAATACTTGATTCTGATTGGTCTATCACAGCGTTCTACGGTCTGTTATTTCTTTATAGCAGACCGTTGCTATGCATAACAGACCGTTGCTATGTGTAACAGACCGTTGCTATGTATAGCAGACCGTTGCTATGTGTAACAGACCGTTGCTGTGTATAGCAGACCGTTGCTGTGTGTAACAGACTGTTGCTGTGTGTAACAGACCGTTGCTATGTGTAACAGACCGTTGCTATGTGTAACAGACCGTTGCTGTGTATAACAGACCGTTGCTATGTATAACAGACCGTTGCTATGTATAACAGACCGTTGCTATGTATAACAGAACATTGCCATGTGTAACAGACGTTGCTATGTATAACAGACCGTTGCTATGTGCAACAGAACGTTGCTATGTGCAACAGAACGTTGCTATGTGTAACAGACGTTGCTATGTGTAACAGACGTTGCCACGTATAACAGACCGTTGCCATGTATAACAGAACGTTGCTATGTATAACAGACTGTTGCTGTGTATAACAGACCGTTGCTACGTGTAACAGACGTTGCTGTGTATAACAGACCGTTGCTATGTGCAACAGAACGTTGCTATGTGCAACAGAACGTTGCTATGTGTAACAGACGTTGCTATGTGTAACAGACCATTGCCACGTATAACAGACCGTTGCCATCTATAACAGAACGTTGCTATGTATAACAGACTGTTGCTGTGTGTAACAGACCGTTGCTACGTGTAACAAACGTTGCTACGTGTAACAGACCGTTGCTGCGTGTAACAGACCGTTGCTGCGTGTAACAGACCGTTGCTGCGCATAACAGAACGTTGCTGCGTGTAACAGACCCTTGCTGCGTGTAACAGACCCTTGCTGCGTGTAACAGACCGTTGCTGCGTGTAACAGACCGTTGCTGCGTGTAACAGAACGTTGCTGCGTGTAACAGACCTTTGCTATGTATAACAGACCGCTGCTATTGGCGCAGTTCTGATGTCGGACTCTGGAGGACCATTTTTGTGTCAAATTATTGATTTCTTAAGTAAGTAGCCATGTAATAAGCGGGATAATGTACAGCTAGCGGCTCGCTGTACTTTATCCCTTACTTAATTTATGTCTGTAGCTTAAATAAAGTAACAAACGTAGTGATTTTAAGCCAAACAATGCTTTTTACTAAACCTAACCAAGTAGTTTTGTTGTGTTTTTTGTATTTCAAATTTCAACGTTAACCACATGTTTAAAACTACGACTGTGACCCGGGAGAAAATACGTTTCCCTCGAAACGTAATTGAGAATGCAGTTTAGTTGTATGGGAACGTAATTTTGTAGGAGACGGGGTTTCTTTTTATCCACACATTTGTCTTCCTTGTGAAAACCAGGTGCCTACATTACCCACAATGCAACTCATTTACAGACTTTGATTCAGAGATTCTGGTTTGTTATCCTTGTAATAATGCAGCCTGTAGCAGAGATGAGCAGCTACAGAGGTCTGGTCAGCTCACTTCTTTCTAACTCCTCACCTCCAGATTATTTAACTTTTCTAACTTGTAGTCTCCAACCGGCGCTGACTCAAGTGACATCACTTGAGGACACAGGCGTAAAGGTTGTTTACAGAAATAACTCGATCAACATGACACACGTTAACTGCTCCTTTGTCAACTGAACGGGACAGATATGACACCTGAGAGAGTGATTAGTCAGAGCAGGAGTCAAAAGCTGCTTCTTGTCCAGCTGGCAACAGCACACAGAATAAAAGAGACTAGTCGAGTGTCTAAACTAACATGGCGGCCGCCGGCTGAGTGTTTGGCTGCGGCCCAGAGAGGTGGAGAGCTGCTGATGGAAACTGTAGACGGTCAGATCCATTATTCATCCCCCCCCCGGGGACAGATCGTTGGTTTCTGACTACAGATACAGGTCACACATGAGTGCATGATGAACACACACAAAGCTGTTCAGTCTTATCACCGGTCAGAGCAGTGAAGCTGGTGTTGGACGACGGAGAGCAGAGACGATGCACTACAGTTAAAAGTTAAAACCATGACCACACACGCACACGCACAGGCACACGCACACGCACACACACACACACACACACACACACACACACAGAGAGAGGTGACTGACAGGAAGAGGTCCAACCTGTTAGATTCACAACGTCTAGCCTATAAAGTGTTCCCAATATATGATGTGATGGGACATTTTTAGAAAGGAGAACTAATGCAGTAGTTCAGCAGAGTAAAAGAAAAAATAAATTATAGGCGACCCCTCCCCCCCCCCAAACCGTCCAGTACAGATAAAAATAAACTAATTATCTCATTGAATTAAATGATAATAAACAGAAAACAATTAGTCAAGAAACCCGACAGAGAATTTTAATTAACTGAAATGAACAGAATTATTCACATTTATATTTTATATGAACAACATGAATCAAACCAGTCGCCAGAATAAATGTTGGGATTGTACGTTGGATACATTGAATGTGGATGTTTCTGAACTAAAAAATACCTTTAAAAATCAGCCTCGTATCATGCTTACAGAAACACACGTTAACGTTGTAAAACGACTGGTTAGGTTTAGGCAACAAAACTGCTTGGCTAAAGGTACTAAATGAGAGATTGGGGAGTGTTTCTATTGCCTCTCAACAGCTCTCAACATGGCGACGGCTGAGCTGGCGGCTCGCAGCTGACAGAGCTAACAGTGTTAACCTGAGGGGGGAATCGGAGGCCGGGCGCTACACTTCGACAGCTGATAATGACGCCACGTATTTGTCAGCACTTCCCGTGTTATTTAAACCCAAACCACGATCTTTTCCTAAATGTAACTAAGTCGTTTTGTTGCCTAATCTTGACCAAGTCAATCTTTTTCTAAACCTTACTAAGTAGTTTAGCGTTGCATGTTGCAGGACATTTTTAGGAAAAAGCAAATTTCGTGAGTATTTCACGACCTGCCGTGAGACTGTTGAGCGTTTCAGTAAAGTGAAGCCTTCGTTCAATTCATTCAGTTCATTTAAACCTACTTTGTTTCAAGAAAGACTTTTGTAACGGCTCTGAAATCTCACTCATGGGCAAACTTTTCTACTTTTTAAAAGGAATAAAGAGATGAACACTCAACACTACGTTAGTTGACTCACTAAAGATTAGTATATTCCTGCAGCACTGGGTCATATTTCCACTTCAGCTGAGCTCCCGTAGTCTGTTTTCCTGCCCTCATTCCTGGCGTGCACATGTGAAATCCTCCTCTCTGCTTCTTTCATACTTGGTCCTCCTTTTAGGGCTGATGGACTCGGCCTGTAGATAATCCACAGCTTTTGTTCTTTTACCATTTATAGTTAAAAGGGAAAGATGAGAGCGGCTGATCGATGAGGAGAACTTCACCCCCCCGAGGCCTCTGTTCGGCTGATGAGTTTTACTTCTCTCCTGTTGTTGACGCTCTCGGCGGCGGTTTGGAGGGATTTCTAGGTTTTTCATTTGTGTAATGCCTGCAGCGCTGTGACGAGGCGCTTTGATTTTGCTGTCGGTGGTCTCGTAGTGGATTTCTGCGTTTTTATGGACGTTCTGCCGTGTGTACATACTAGCAGGAGCACTTTGATGAATCACTGCGCTGTCTGAGCCTCACAAAGGTCAAACTCGGTTTCTCCACCAATACAGATTCAAAGACAGTTTGTTATTTTTGCTGCACTTGTGTCAAAATAGTTTTATTTTACCTGCAAAAAAATAGGGAAAGGAGACTACAGGAACTACAGAAACAGTGAAGTTGAGAGATCAGGGTTTGAGGTTAGAGCGCTCTTCAACAAACAAGTTGTAAAACCTCAACTTTATGCCTATTTTGGCTGATTAATAATCATTGTCACAGATCTAACATGACCTGTAGAGTATCAGGATATTATGATTTTTAATTAACCTCTTAAATATCCACGGCCCGCCGGCGGACCCGGGCGCTATTGTGATTTCGGAAGTTGTAGCGGGCTGAGTTTTAAAGCTAGAGTGAAGATACTAGCATCATATGATGGTCAACTTTTTAATGGGTCCAATGGGACATCAGCCTCAGCTGTACTTTGTGTTTATTGCTAATTAGACAATATTAGCATGCTAACATGTGATGATGGACTGGTAACCTCTTGTGCTGATGACCTACTTTTTTCATTTTATTTATTTATACATTTCTTTTATTTATTTGAGTAGTTTAAATTGTATTGGGTTTCACAATTTCTGGGTTATATAACCGATTATTTATTTATTTAATAATATTTATTTATTCAACATTGAACCATTTGGGTAATAAATACCTGTATATTATCCTAAAGGATAGGTTCATGTTTTTTCCAAGTCTATAACTTAATAACTGATGATTTACTTTTGATTAGAAATCTGTAGATTGTTGAAGGGGGACGTGATAATCAAGAAAAAGTAAAAGCAAAAATAGCCGATAAAGTTCTATATTTATTAGGGCTGTCAAGTTAACGCGTTAATGCAACTTGTGATTTTTTGGTTGTAGCTGGCTCAGTTTGAAAGCTAGAGTGAAGATACTGGTATCATATGAAACTAGATCACCTGATGAATCCATCGGTACCAACCATGTCATACTAGCTTTACAAGAAGAAGGCTAAATAACACTCCGTAATTAGGCTAAATATCGTCGAGGAAAAACTGTCATGGCCATTTTTAAAGGGGTCCCTTGACATCTGACCTTCAGATATATGAATGTAAATGGGTTCTATGGGTACCCACGAGTTTCCCCTTTACAGACATTCCCACGTTATGATAATCTCATGCAGTTTTTTGCAGTAATGGAGGACCAACATCACTAATTCTTCCTGCCCGTCGTCGGCCATGTTTGTTTACACTTAAGTCACGTTTGATCCCGCAAGATATTTTGCGAGATTTCCGTTTTTTTTAGTGGGGACTCTTGTCGTTCATGAATGAATCTGTTAGTGTGTGCTGTTTCTCTCCACACACTATAGGAACAAAACTGTTAAATTTAACATGACATGTCGTTATATGTTTGCTCTCTCTCTCAGATTTTAAACATCTTCTAACGTTGGCCAGACTTTACTCTATCTGGAAATTGTGTACTTAAAGAGCCGAACCACGCTGTGCATGGTGCCACCAGTATAAACCTTTAAAGAAATACAAGCCCAGACTGTCCACAGATTAACCTGCCGTCCCCTCCCAGTCTGAGCGGCTGGTATTACTGAAACCACCCCCCCCACCCTCGTCCCCCTGGCATCATGAGAGGGGCAGGGCTTCGGGTGGTTGTGTTGTGTTGGGTGGGGGGGGGGTGTCACACATTCTGGCGTGGGCACCAGTTCTCACCCCCGTAGCCTGTGGACGTCCCGGCTCTCCCAGGGCTCGGCTAATCCTCTTATTCAGCGTCCGGCTGGAGGCTGCGGGGCTCCCACAGACCGGAGCGCCGAGCCGGCCACTCTCCGCTGAATAAACACACTGACACAGTTGTGGTCTTTTTCTCTCCGTACAGACGCTGAGCAAGAGTTCTCCATACAATCTATTCTACTCATTCACTCTTTTCCAGTAGAACATAAGCATGTTACCCCCCCCAGCTTTCTGTCCTCACCCTGAATTACACCCCCCCCCCCCCTTCTCCTGCGCTACCACCGCCCATCTTCACTTCCTTCCCTCCGTTCGTCTTAAATCAGCTTTTCTCTCTTCACCTCTTCTTCCTCCTGATTTTACTTCTTTAACAAAACTTTTTCGCTCTCCTGAGTGCTTGTTTTATTTCTCCAATAATTCTCGTTCTTTCAAACAACAGTCACAGGAATCTTTCCTCCTAAAGGGCAACAAACACCGACCATGATGCGTAACATCATCTGATGCCCACGCCAAAAAGGTTTCTGATCCCTGGGCCACGGTAACAGGCTTTAAGGCAAAAATTAGCTACCGGGCCACGACGAAACGGTATGATTAGTCAAAAAAGGCTGAATAATAAATATAGAACTTTACCGGCTATTTTTACTTTTACTTTTTCCTCATCGTCACGTCCCCCTTCAACAATATACTGATTTCTAATTAAAAGTAAATCATCAGTTATTAAGATTATAGACTTGGAAAACACGTGAAAAAAATACAGAAAAATCAGTGATATAACCCTGAAATTTTGAAATGATTTATTTTGAAATTCTATTTGATTTCAAAAGAAAGAGAAAAAAAAATAGAGATAAGCGTTTTTTGGATTTATTGTTGGTGCAACCAGCTACAGAGCAAGTCTTGGGCATAGCGTTATTACTATTACGCTTCGTCCAAACTGGGAATGGCAGGAGCGCGTGGCAACTGCGTGATTCACGCGTTAGGTGTTCAGACCAGCTGCGTTTCAGCTGTGTTTCTGCTGCTGCTGCTGCTGTCAGCCCTTTCTTTCTACATAGTTTGTCTTTCATAATGGCCATTTCATTTCATGATAAATGTCATTTATATTTATTTTAGACAGAGAAAGGTTAATAACGTGTGGTAATTTGGAAATAATAGTAATAATCCACAATTAAAACCCCGTACTATATTCATTCATGGAGCTCTGCAAGTCACTGCATGTTCTACAACACTGTCCTGTAAATATTTCAGAATAAAGCGTTGTGTTAAAAAATGAAGGAATTCTGTCCACAGAAAAAAATGCTTGAGGGCTTTTATTTTTAAATGAAAGCAGGAAGTGTTGATTTAAAAACAAGTCTTCCCTTTTTTTCATCTCGGTAACATTTTCTACAGATAGAGACATGTAAACTGTAGTAATGTTGCTGGTATGATGTTAATATACAGTCAAGAGACCTCAAATATCTAGAAGAGATGCAGCCGAGCTGTGTGGATGCTCTAACCTGTTAACAAGGATGCTGAAATAAAAAACAACCGGTAACGCAGCCGCCACGCGCTGCTGACGCTCCTGGTGTGGACGAGGCTTGGGTCGGGTTTGTTTCAAGTAGAAGTTTGGAGACGTGTTTCAACTTCTTCTCTTTACTCTGTTACCGTCTATGAGGGACACGGGGTTGTGGTCATGAGAGCCTCCTCTGGATGACGTGTTGCCGCTCTGATGTATCCAACCCCTCAGACGCTGAGAAGAATAGCTAAATGTTGTTTGCTCTGTCCACTAATCTCATTTAGTGGTTGTAATGAACACGGTAGCCTCTGGAGACTCCTTTAACATTTCCTTTCTAACGTTGGTACTGTGTGACAGACCCAGCAGGTGTTTTCTTTGTACTTCTTGACACAAAAGGTTTCCAACCCAACTCACATGTCAGGTTTTGTCACGCCGGCAGTGGCGGTGCGGTCTGTAAATGAAACCTGCAGCGTTTGATGTGTCCATGTCGGACGAGTCGTGTTTGTCCTGCAGCGCAGAGACGATCAGTGAGGAAATGATGGAGTGAAACTGAGGCAGCAGATGCTCCGAGTGCAACAACAACCCAGAAAATACGACGATTAACCCAATAATTTAACACTATATTTACGAAAACATATCACCAGTCCCTGGAGATTTTCATTCTTGTTTGTTTGACCAATGTCTGCGTTAAACATCTGCAGTTTTACATAATATCTTTTATTCACCAGTAGCGTTCAGATGGCTCCACCTCTCTGACTCTCGAGGTGGACGACAGCCGGAGCGTGGAGGAGAAAGATGAACTCAGACGTTAATCTTGTTGATACAGAAGCACTAAAACTACACACTTTTATACAGACATTCCTTGTAAAGTTGTCACACACACATTCATGCAAAGAGTGCACACACACACACAGACTGTAATAGACTGTTGCTGATGTGCTGCTCAGGGAGCAGACAGGTGTTTCATGTCAGAGCTACTGTTTACACTGTCTGAGGCTTCCTGTCTGTCCTGAAACCACCTGACCTGCACGGAGGGAGAAACTGCTCGTCTGAAGTCTTGATGTCCACCAGCTTTACCTTTCAGTTATCAGCCACGCTGTCAGTCTATGTCAATGTCACTCTTTCTGTCCAGTGGAATATCTCAACAACTAATTTATGTATAAGTTGATGTATCATCGCTAACTTTATGTTTATCTGGGAAGCGGCCGGGCAAAAAATGTTTAGGCGTGCAGGGCGGTGCAGTCCTGTGGGTCTGATGACCGTTCATTATGCCGAGAAAAATAACTCTGGATTCAGCTGTTAGTTCATTTTTACTACTTTTAGGACATAATGATTTAAATGAGGGATATTTAAGTGTTCCTACTGGGAAGTTGATTTACCTAAAAAAAAAATCTGTTTCATATCCATCCAAGCCTTAAAAAAAGCTCTATTTTGTGTAAAAGAGGAAGTTTTCATCCTGAGGTGTTAACGACGTAACATCCTCACCGCATTAAAAGCTGCTTCTTGTTACTTGAACTTCTCCCCTCTGAACCGTTAAACTAGAGGTCGTGACCCCGCCACAGTCTGAGTGTTGGAGGTCAGTGATTAAGTGAAAGCAGCAGAGTGAATAACGCCACCAGAGCGAGGCAGCCGCGAAGAAAACATCAGGACAAGAAACACCGATGTCACTTCTTCCTGATTGTTTCTTTATTTGCTGCCTTTTGAAGGAAACGAGCTGCAGCCGGCTGTAACACGGCTGGAATGTGCTGCCGTAAATCACAGTCGTTCTCTATGTATGGTCATGCAGTGAGTTTCTGCCTCGTCAGGAGGTTTAGTTCCACTTTGGTGCTTTGGTGTCACTCTTTTATTCCTCAGAAACAATCAGGTTGGAGGCTTCTCTGCTGGATCTCAAATCGTGTTTCTAAATTTCAGCCCTCTTTAGATTCAGGGATTAAACTCTCCACTCTGAACTAAAGAAGAACAAGACCGGCTTTATTTTCTGCAGACTGCAGCATGTTTTCTCTGAACCTGAGTCTCACAGGCAGATCTAGTGTATCACTACTAGACACTGCTTTTTGTTGTAAGAAGTCACAAGCCAAACAGGTCAGGAACCAGTTGTGTAATCTTTAACAATGAGTTACATTTTATAAATTTATCAAATTCCTTATATGTTAAATCATTACTGTTCTGAAAAGTGAACAGTAATGAAATGTGGTAGAGTCGAAGTATGAAGTAGCATAAGATGAAAATAAGTAATAAATACCTAAAAACTAAACTTAAGTACAGTGTTGGAGTATTTATTTAGTTTATTTCCACCCCTGGTTCATTCTACTTGTAACGTAGTGATATATGGATGCTCGGAGGTGCCTCTGATCCTCTGGTTCTTTCCAGGTGATATGAAAATGAGTTAAAATCAGGCGGCAACCTCGGGGTCTGAGAAATGAAGCCGATGCTGAAGTGCCTTAAACCTTCATTCTTTCTAACAGCCAGCAGGGGGCGACTCCTCTGGTTGTATAGAAGTCTATGAGACTTGATTTATTACCTCAGTAAACATTGTAAACATGAGTTTATGGTCTCAATCACTAGTTTCAAGTCTCCTTCAATATAGCATGATGTTCATTTAGTAAATTATGGTCCCATTTAGAGTCAGATAGACCATAAAGCAGGGGATGCTTTAGGGCGGGGCTACCTTGTGATTGACAGGTCGCTACCACGGCGTTGTCCGGTCTGGGAGTTGTCCGTGTTTTCGTCTTAGAACTTTAACCCTTTCACAGTGTGTTTTCACTTCATCAAAATTAATTATAACATTTTTGGTCGCCTAAAAATGACTTATTCAGTGTACGGTTGTACTTCTGGTTCCAAAAAAACAAGATGGCGACGGCCAAAATGCCAAACTCGAGGCTTCAAAACTGTAGTCCACAAACCAACGGGTGACGACACGGTGACTACGTCCACTTCTTCAGTCTATGGTTAAAACCCACAGCACACATAAAAGCATTCTAAACCAAACTTTTACACAAAGAATTAAAACAGTTTGGCTGTATGGGAGGTAGCACCAATATGTGCATTTCACATATATATACTGTATAGTACCGGTGCAGTTTGTATTATTTTACTACTGAAATAAAAGTCAGATTCAGCTCCTCTCCTCTCAAACACAATATAACAGGCAGTTTAATCATTTTATTCAATCAAATTTTATTTTAAAACTCCAAAAGAAGTCAAACTCGCCTCTAAATCCATTTAACATGATCTTCAATCTATAGTTTATATAATCTGATCTTCAATGTTAATATTTCAGGATTGATTTGTTTGTTTTGGTACCGTATTAAACATGCACATGCAGGTAAACACATAACTGGTTTATTTAAAGATTTATTCTACATACAGGCCACATTGTCTTATTTCTTAGTTAGAAAAAAGACATTTATCCTGCTATTGATTGTAGAAAGTCGCTCCATCTGCTCCCTCCAGTAAAATCCACCCTGCAGGAAGTTTTTAAAGCCCAATCTGATCCAAACTTTCAACGTGATCTCCTCTTTACTCATAAACACTTAATAATCTAATGGAGCTACTCTGGTCTTAAAGCAGTCTGATTACTGGCTGCCTGCCTGGAAAACACCTGCTTTACATGAGAACTGTGTAACTTCCCGTATGAACGTCTTCGTGCCGAAGGAACCGAAGGTGCTGCCCTTCAGGCGACCTCGTCCCCTCTGCAGACTGTCAAAACATGTAATCCTGGATTAGACCGCTATCATCCAGAGCTCAGGGGGAATAAACACCGCGCTGCAGGAGACCTCATCTCCTAATTTACTGCAGACTAATACCGAACCGGCCACAAACGGGTCGGCTCATGAAATTTAATTTGGGAAGGTGGCTCTGAACACTCAGAGGGATTTCATGGTTTGAAGTTTGTAATGCTGACAACAGTGTGGAGGGTTCATGATATTTGAGTTAGTAGTTTTGGGACATGGCTGCAGGGATTTGATCTCATTCATTGACAATGAAGGGCACATAATGAGGTCCAACCAGTGGCGTAAATATCAACGGTGCATCCGGGGCCCTGAAGCTGTCAGGAGCCCTAAAATCACCTTCCTACATTATGTGTCCACACTGAATCTGTTGTATACACTTCTGTTACGTCATGTCAACAAACCACGTACCTATCAGCTGTGAGCTCGAGATCAGAGACGTAACCACTTATCTTCCTTCGTTTGTTCTTTTTAAGCAGAAAACACAAGTTTAATATTGTGATATTTACTGAAAATGACAGACAATACAGCCACCAGCAGTAGGAAACTTTCAGGCGATCTCCCTCCCTCCAGAAAGCTGTCACCTTAGTAAGGTTTCTGTAGTGAAATGAGGAGGTATTGTAGAGATAACTCACCACCAATCAGCTGCTCCTGGTCCATTGAGGCGATTTTAAGGCGAGCGACGGGAATAAATAGAAATGGCTGGGCATCTGACAAAAGTTCAGCTCAAAACAGTTTGCCACGTTGTGCTGCGTCGCTCATGGCCAGGACATTCTTAAGTAGTGTTGTTAATGACTTTGCGGAGCACAAGACCTGTAGGATAAACTTCTAATGGGTGAGCACTGGTTTCTTATTGTTGTTATGGAGTGGGATCAGGGATTTAAATCTATAGCACTGAAATTGTTACGTCTCATATGTTAGAAAATGTACTGAAATTTGTGTCTGTGATAACATTTTGGCGGCTGAGTCCAGGGTACGCTGTTAAGTTAGCGTTGATAAATTTGGCGCTCCGGCTGCTGTCCGTGGTGCTGATCACAGGCTGGTTTACAGGATGGGAGTTGCATGGTGGCATAGCAATTGTCTGGAGTGGTTATGTGTGTGTGCACAAGTGTGCGCTTGTGTTTGGGGCGAGGGCCCAAGAAAAACATTTTTCACTGGGGCCAATCACAATTATGTTATGTGTTGCTGGGTCCGACACCGGTGTTCGTGATCAGGTCTGGCTCACAGTCGGTGTTCCAGTTCATCCCAAAGGGTTTGGATGGGGATCAGAGTTCTGTGCAGATCAGTCAAAGTTCCTCCAAACCAAACTGGAAAAACATGTTTCTGTATGGAGCTGTCTTTGTGCATGGAGGTATTGTCATGTTGAAACAGGAAAGGGACGAACAAAAACTATTGTTACAAAGTTGGAAGAACGCTTGTCTAAAATATAATTTTGTGCTGCGGCATTCAAAGGATAAATCCACTGATTTTATACATCAGAGTCTGTCTACAGGTCTCAGGCTTACTGCTGCATATGTGAAAAGTTGTAGGGATGTCACGAGAACTGATACTTTGGTACCAAGTCGATGCCAACATTTTGAAAATGTGACTGTACTCGTTTGTTCTACAGGTACCGTCAGGGCTCAAGACTAACTTTTTAACTAACTCTTTAAAAAAATCATTAGTGGTTTTCTTTAAATTGTTTGTAGCTTTTTCAAGACACAGGATTACAACTCATTAAAACACAGTGATACAGCAGAGCGATGACTATCTTTACAACAGAGTACAATATTGACAGCTGTTATAGCTTTTCTTTAAGACTCTTTCTCCATGTTTGTCATTGTTATTGCGTGAAACATGAACCCGGTTTGCCCTTCAGTGTGACTGCCTGTCTCAGGAAACAAGCTTTTAAAATGACTCACAATGTTCCTGAGAAATCAAACCCTTCTCAGGTTTTCTCTCTACTCTGCCAAGAAATAAGAAAGATACAAGTTGATGCATTGTTTTCGATATCTTTTATGAACTTTGGCAGCTTCTCATAGAATATAATGTAGTAAGATGCTGGTAAGTGTGAAAGAAAACTTCATCCGGTATGATCTGAAGAAAACTACAGTGTGATTTGTTAATTCAATCAATTATTGGGGAGGACCCTAAAACATAAAGGATTATAGAAACATAAGGCGCTCGCTATGGTAATAAAATATAAGTGCATGTTTTTATACACATATTCCATGAATGAATTCCCAACATTTTTCTCCGTATTGTGACTGCTTGTAAACACACACCTCATCACGGTCACTTTATTTCCTCTCGGCGTCATGTGACCTCTGCTCTTTGTTTCTCTGTTATGGTAATGAGGTGTTGTTCTCTAACGGGCTCCTCGGGGCGCCGACTCCACTTCATTAATGTGACAGATGCCCGGACAGCCGCTCGGGTTAATAAGTCACCTCCTGACATCACGCCGCGCAGGATCTCATTATATATATACATCACTGTTAGTGAACCCAGTTAGACAGGAAGGTCGAGAGGAAGGTTGTTAGGTGGGGAGGTTGATGAGGGAGGTGTGTGATACAGATATGTTGTTGATTGTGCAGAAAAATGGCCGCAGTGTTTGTGAGTTTGGGCTGATTGCTCACCTCAGTTTTGGTTATTTTAGTCGTTTTTGAGCCAAAATGGCCAAATATGGCCCATAAAGGTGGAGCCTGCATGGTGTAACAGATTGGTACACCTGTCAGGAAAGTAAATACTCCCTTAAGGCTGGCCCTCACTAAGAGATGTTTCTAATCTTACTTTCAGTAACAGCTCCACCTCGTCGTCGGTCCAAGCAAAGAAATCTCTGGTCTGACTTTTCGCTGTTCCTCCTTCGTTGTATTTTCTGCAACTGAACAATCAACCGCACTGCTTCCTGTTTACACCGGCACGTGCATGCCCATTGTACGTGAATGGTCATGTGAAATGTGTTTCCAGGCGTGGTAGTGTGGACAGAGATTAATTCTGAAACCGCCCTAAAACGCCCGTTTTGACGGAGATGGTTTTTGTTTTAAAACGCTGTTTGTCTGTAAAACTTTTAACGACCTTAAAGCACCCAAAGCTGTAGTCTGTGGAGTTCATTTCAAGTTATATATATTTCATGACTGTTGACTGAATGTTATCTGTATTTATACAGACAAACACAAAATAATAGCCTTTATTGACTTTTACTCAGTGAAAACATTCTACATATATTGACAGATGACATTTTTAAGGAAAATATTTTGTTGTTGCAGCTGTAAATTATTGAAAGTTATTTACAGGATTCAGCAGATAAATTAATTTAGATATATGTCCAGAATAACATATAATCTGTCATTAATACTGCATATAAATGACCATCTTTTTCTCTGTCTTGCAGCTGGAGGATACGCGTACAGGAATCAACGCAAGTTCTCAGAAGACATCGACTGGTCGTACGCAGGTGAGTCACACAGGAGCAGTTTATTTAAAGAATTAAAATGTTTAAACTTCCTGTGTGTGCAGTTCACCTGCGTGTGAACTGGACTGTAATAACATCCTGTCAGTCAGCGGGTTTAAAGGCTCCGTGTTTTTATTTTGATGCTGTCCTGAGTGACACTTTGCTTATTTTAGTTTTTGTAACACAAACGCACATCTGGTGTCGAGTGAAAGGAAAGATAGAATGTAGTTCTATGGTATGTTAAGCTGTGTTCACACCGAATTTTCTCCTCGCTTTGCTCGCACGAGTTGGACCGCCGGTATCATTTGTGTTCATTCGCTCTAGACGAGCCGGAGAGGAGAAGAAGCTTGTCTCCATAGATACAAACAACTGTTCTTTCCTCCATCAACCATGGAAGAAATAACCTCTGTTGCTGCTTTGTGCATGTTGGTGAAGTCTCAGATATGTCAGAAAACCAAACGCCGTCATGTCTGGGTTCATAACATCACCCGGCGGCGAGCTGTATTCACACACATCGCCATTACACTGACTGTATCTAGCAAAGCCACACGTCTCTACTGCTGTATGAACCCAAAATAAACAGATTGTGCTGTGATTTAATTGCGATAAATGGATCAAAATGATGCCGAAATAACTACATAATGATGCTGAATTCATGCTTTGTCAGGTCTGTTACCATGACGACAAGCAAACAACTTTTAAAACGCTTGTTTTCTGAATGGAGTTATGAAGGATCAGTGCCAGGCTATGCAGCTGCTCCATCAACACTCAACATAAAGTCATCTAGAGATGTTGTTGTTTCTACCAGAGACAGTCTGTGGTTTCTACACAGAGTTTGGTCCGCTCTCTGTACAGATATGATTGACTATAGCATTATGCAAACCTTGGCAGGCTCCATATATCCTCATGCTCTTATTCCGACCCTTTTTTCTATCTTACAGAACTTTATTTTAACTTCTAGAGGTCCCAAAGTTTCCAAAGATACCAAACATGTCAGGCTGAATTTTGGGGGAATCGTGTATGAAAGGATATCTACAATATTTCCATTTGGTAGAATACAGCAGCCATAAAAGAAACAGTCTTGGGTTCTAATATTTCACTCAGTGTAAATATCATATAGCTCAAATGAAGAGCTGCAAAAACAGGATACAGAATAATGTATACTGTTTGTGTTAGATTGACATAATGTGGAAACTAATTCTGACTTTATGGCTGCTTCAAGGGAAAGTAAAGGTAAATATTTAGAGTTCAAGAGGCGAATTTACATTTATGATCCTTTTAAAAATGCAATAAAGTAGAAAGTAAATTTAAACTATGAGTCATTTTATCCATCATTTAGACCCTTAGAAGTCACTTTTAATGCCTTTTAAGCCTTATAGTGTTTTTACAGTGTTGGGTGGTATTCATATACAATACTTTAATACCCCAAATAATCCCAACAATAATACCAGAAGTGACGTATCAGTGGTGTGTAAGTGCTTCTGAAGTATCCACTCTTTCTATCTACATTGACTCTGTTATAAATATCCCTGAGACGCATACAGGAAGAAAACAGGTGTAGTTTTTATTTAGTGATTTTATCTACTGGAGTTTTATTAGTCCCCGTCACCTGATGCTGTCTCTGTGAGATGATCAGATGGGTATCAATCTCATGTACGGAGCTGGACTCAGGATGTGGTTGGCTTAGCTTAGCATAAAGACTGGAAGACTGGAACAGCTAGCCTGGCTCTGTGCAAGAATAAACCTACCAGCACATCTAATGCTCAATAATTAACATCGACGTTATGGACTATCGTTTGTTTCCCAATGATGGAATTCACATCCTTTACTGCAGTAAAAGTACTAATACCAAATGAAAATACTCCACTACATGTAAAAAAGGGTGAGTAAACAGTGGAAATGTTACCGTGGTTACTACTTAGTGATTATTGTAACAGTGGAAACCAGAGACGAGTTTGATGAGTTTTATTTAGTTTGAATGAGGTTTGTATTACAGTGATGAGGGAGGTAAAATCACTGTTTCTGTCAGTGGAGTCTGATGGCTCTGAGGAGCGCATATGACGGCACAGGGGCGTTTTTTATTGCGAGGGCTGCTGCTGCGTGGGCTGCTGCTCGCAGCTCTCAAACCGGCTCATTTGAAAACTTTCGTCTCTTTATATTCACCGAGATGTGCTTCTGAAAACTTTTTATGGGAGAGATAAGCCATGCAGCTGCTAAAACTGTCTTTATTTTGGATCGACTACGCTTAGTTTTTACGGAGTTTCCAGAGGCGGCGAGTCACAACGGACGCCCCTGATTTGCATAAAGTAGCCTAGACCTCAACTTTATGGAAATGAGGAGCGGCCAACGTGACGCCCCGTCTCTCGAATTGCGCCACCACGCTACCAGAATGCATTGCACGGCTGCTTACATAGACGATGAGCGGGAAGCGTGGAAAGAACGGAGGTTTTTATTTCAGCCAAACCAGAGTTGGTGATTGTTGGAACGGTGGAAAGACTAACAAAGATGACGTTATGATGCGTTTTATGTTGTTTTTGTCGAGTTTGAATGAAGCGCGTTTCGATGACCAGCGAGATAAAGTCACTGTTGTCTGACTGGAGTCTGGTAGCTTTGAAGAGAGCAGATTAATTGTATGTTTTATTCGTAAATACATTAAGATAATTGCCCAAATCCATGTTGATTTTAGGTATTTTATATTCACTTCAACGCGCATCACATCGGAGCTGGAGCCGATAAATACCTGTGACTACTGCAGAGTAATTTGTCCTAGAAATGAATGCTGATTGTAACCTTTCACACTGAAGACAAAAGCCAGATGTTAGCAGGTGTTTTGGTGGTTTTTTTTGTCCAGTGGGAAAAGAAGCTTTACCTTCCAACACTGTCGTTTCCTGTTTCTGTCATTTCGTTTTTTTCCGATGGTTCTCTAACCTTAACCATGTGGTCATTACTATAACCATGATGATGGACGACCAACCAACCATGTAGTTATTTTAACCTAAATCATGATGTTTCACTACAACAAACCGCTCCAGAAACGCTTCAGAAGACCCAGGTGGTGTGGATCACCCTTTAGGCTTTTATAACCCAATTTCAAAGTTAATGGAATATTTGAGAAAGGCCTTGATATGTTTTCATCCAACAACTTTTTTTTATTGTTTTATTGTCTTGTTTTCTTTTCTTTAACCCCCTGAGACCCGACCGACTTTACTGTCTTTCAGAGGCTGTAACAGGTTCAGTTTTAAAGCCAAGAGTCAAGAGAAAAAACCTAAAGAATCCATCGGTACCAACCATGTCATGCTCGGGAAGGAGGCTAAATAACGCTCTAAAGTTATGTTAAATTTTGGCGAGGAAAAACCCCTAAACAGTCTTGAATTACATAAATTGGGTATCACTGTAAAGCTGAGACTCTCTGTCTTGTCAATTAATTAATTAATTCATGTTTATTTCTGATTTATGACTAGAAGAACTTGAGCTGCACCTCAAATTAATCTTCAGGTTCCCAGCTTTCAGATGATGTACACCTATTCTATGTGACATCTACTGTTGACATGCTATCTCCCCCTAAAGACCCCCCGTACCCCCCTAAAAAAACTAACTAAAACAGGTCTATTGTGGGTCTCAGAGGGTTAAACTTTACTGCTACGTGAGTTAGTCGAGGTTTCACATTTTGAAGTGAAGCTACCCGCCCTGTGGTTTAAGGTCGGGTATGTTTACAGCCTGTCTGTGTGTGTGTTTGCTCTCCATTGACATGCTAATATCCGTCCTGACCCAGAAGCCTGTCTGACCTGGTTCGGGCTCTTTGTCCTCTGGTGGAAGAAGCTCTTAACAGCCAATCAGAGTGAGGAACAGAGGGTCACGTGACCGCTGATATACCTGCTAACAGACACACCACACCAGCTGGCTGAAACAACACTACAACACTTAATTAGCACAGAAAGAGTGAAACATCTGCAAAGGACAGTTCATCACGCTGAACATCTGGCTTGTTTTCTGTTGAACGAATCTGAATTAAAAAACCTCTTAAATATCAGAACTATTCAGGTTAAGTTGTCTGAGAGAAGCTTTTTTTTACAGCAACATGATGTTTACAGTTACAGGGAGAAGAGAATAAAGCTTGAACAGTCACAAACAGGACAGAATAATACATAATAACCAGGCATTAAAGCAGTTGCAGGCAGTTCGAGGATGATTATTGGTCTTGAATAAAGTCATCTATGCCAAGATTCAACGACTGCAGTCACAGCCCATAATTTAGACATCCTTACCTTTTATTGTAATGCAGTGGAAAAAATGTCTGTACTTGTTTACATCTGGCTGGGAACAGGTTTTAATTAGCAGATGATAATAATCACGGTGACGGGGCCGGAGCTGCACCTTCTCTCAGGTTGCATGTTCAGCTGTGTGTTGTGTTTTGGTGCTGTCACACTCTCCCTCCCCGGTTCCATTGCATTCACTTCACAACAAGTTGTTGCCAGTTTCACAGCAGTGAAGTTGATTTATTGACTGTATATTAACATCATACCAGGAGCATTACGACAGTTTCAATGTCTATATCTGTAGAATATGTTACGAAGATGAAAAAAAGTAAAGACTTATTTTTAAATCAACACTTCCTGCTTTCATTTCAAAATAAAAGCCCTCTAGCGTTTTTTGTTTTTTTTCTGTGGACAGAACTCCTTCATTTGTTAACACAAGGCTTTTATTCTGAAATATGTGCCGGACAGTGTTGTAGAACATGCAGTGACTTGCAGAGCTCGATGAATGAATATAGTACGGGGTTTTAATTGTGGATTATTACTATTATTTTCAAATTACCACACGTTTCTTAACCGTTCTCTGTCTAAAATAAATATAAATGACATTTATAATGAAATGAAATGGCCTTTATGAAAGGTAAACTCTATGTAGAAAGAAAGGACTGACAGCAGCGCGATGCATTGAACATTTGACCAAGGGAAAAAAACATTGCTGCGAGCATAAAACAATTTGAAAAGTCTCCTTAAAGTGGGATATTAAGAGGATATTGAGCTGGGGAACAATCAAACGGCTTCTCCTAAATGTGACTCTGTCAGTCTCGGAGACAGTAACTCTGAGCAGATGTGAACAAATCCACATGCAACACGCTGCAGTCACAGCAGCAGTATATACGAGCTGAACCTCACATGCTGCTCAGATTAATTCAGCAATAAACGTGAAACTAAAAGGCTGGAGGCTGTAGATCAGCTCGACGTGAATATGAGCTGCTGGATTAAATCTGTTTGGTTCAGTTTGAGGTGCAGCTGACACACACATGAATGAACGAATGAAGTCGTCTGTGAGGGATAATTTGTATTGCTGGCTGTAACACTTTCCATACTGTATTTATGTCGTCCGTCATGTCAGCGTGCTCTTTGTGTCTGAAAGCAGAGAGGAAACCTGACGCTGAACTCCTTTCTCCTGTTAGCAGAACGCTGCCGTCTGTGTTTGAGAAACGTCTGCTTGAACTTTGAAAAATGTTGGACTTTGACCTCTTGAGAGCTGTAAGAAGAGAAACATGTGAGCTGATATTAAAGCCAGAACGCAGCAGAACAGCTGGCGGTTATTAGCTCATTAGCTTGTTAGCTCATAGCTAGCTCTCCCTGAGCTGCACACCTGTAAGCAGTCATTGCATCATTAGATAGAGAGAGAAGTCTGCACTTCATCAGTTTGTCCAACTAATGAAAGGAGATTATCATCAACACCTGCACATATAATATATTTATAGTTATTTATAGGTCATCATCCTTAATACAGCTTCAGTTTGATTCACTCATTAAAATCTCATCCTACTATTCAGCCGCCAAAACCAAGAAAAAGAAGAGAAAAGTTGATTAAAATGATGATACGCTCATCTTGGAGAATTTTCTTCCGTTTTAAGGGGTCCCTGGCCCCAAAACATTTGAGAACCCCTGTTCTAGAAAATAGCATACATAATTACTCCTGAACCAACCTGACAAATTGACAGCTCTGTGATTGTTGGGGGTTGTGAGAATTCGGGGACCTAAAAACAAGGTCAAGGGTCGCAGAAGGTGAAGAGACTCAGTGAAATGTGTGTGAACTATTTTGGCAGTTAGTGTGCAAGAAATTAAAGGACCATACAGATGTTTTTTGCATATTTGACCACAGTTTTGTCATCATGTGGTGATGCAGCTGTGAGCAGAAAGCTGCTGTCGAAACTTGTTCTTGTTCGTTCAAGTGCTTTTAGGAAGGATTAGGATTTTCTGACTCCACAGGTGGTTTTTCTGAAGCTAAGTGATGCACCTGGATGCTACGTTAACCTGTGTTAATGTGTGATTCTGTCTGTCTTCCAGGAACCTTAAATCAGAACAACTGGGCCAAGAAGTTTCCGTCCTGCAGCAACGCCAAGCAGTCTCCCGTCAACATCGAGGAGAACCTGGCTCAGGTGAAGCTGCAGTACCAGAAGCTGAGGTTCGACGGCTGGGAGAGCCTGACGACCGACAGGTCGATCATCAAGAACGATGGCAAGACGGGTAAGAACCATCACCTGCTGGTGAGAAGACGGGAGTCGGGAGACTGTGTAGCTTTTGAATATTTATTAATTTATTGGCATTGCAGAGTCCAGCCTGAATGCAGCTTTGTTTCTTGTTTCTTGACTATTAACATCCTTTTAGGGTTTGAAGATTTAATTGCCATTTAGATAAATCTTGCACATTTACATAATAAAATAGTAGTTTCAGCATGATTTATTCCTACGAATTATTACACGGCTGTGTTGAATACTCGATTCTGATTGGTCAATCACGACGTTATGCAGTCTGTAATTTCTCTATAGCAGACCGTTGCTATGTATAGCA
Organism: Sebastolobus alascanus; assembly: GCA_916701645.2. Classification (NCBI taxonomy): domain Eukaryota; kingdom Metazoa; phylum Chordata; class Actinopteri; order Perciformes; family Sebastidae; genus Sebastolobus; species Sebastolobus alascanus. The sequence continues at coordinate 64,433 of CAKAOJ020000157.1, read as the reverse complement.
GACCGTTGCTATGTTTAACAGACCGTTGCTATGTATAACAGACCGTTGCTATGTATAGCAGACCGTTGCTATGTATAGCAGACCGTTGCTATGTTTAACAGACCGTTGCTATGTATAGCAGACCGTTGCTATGTAAAACAGACTGTTGCTATGTATAGCAGACCGTTGCTATGTATAACGGACCGTTACTATCGGCGCAGCTCTGATGTCGGACTCTGGAGGACAGTTTTTGTGTCAATCTTCAGTAAGTAGCCGTGTAATAAGCGGGATAATGTACAGCTAGAGGGTCATTGTTGTGAAATTAACCCCTTCAGGGCGGCTCACTGTACATTATCCCTTACTTAATAAATAAAAAGAAAGCAAAATGAAAAATAATTGGTTTAAAATTCTTCCTATATAGAGTGCTACAGGAATGAGTCCTAAAACCCGGAGATGAGTTAGCATTTTATCACTTCCTGTTCCCTCGTCTGGAAGTCAATGGGTTTTTAGTTAGATGGCTGAAATAAGGTCCGTGGTTAACACGAGCTGAAGAGATTTTAACTTTTTTTCCTACGACATAAAATACGTCAGTAAATAACCCACTTGTGAATTTTGAAGCCTTTATGTGTCTTTAAAAAGTCAGTTGCTAACAAGCGGCTAAATGAGACGACTAAACTTCCTGGTTGGCCTACAAAAATACGTCATCCCTGCAGCACTCTATTGCCATGAAGCCTAGAATTATTAATTAACTATATATAAAATTAAAGATATCTACATCCATCCCTAAAGCTGTTTTTGTTAAGTGACTGTCAGCTTAAAAAATGTTTCCTTATTTCCTTCCCTCCCCTCCTTAAGTGTGGACCTTCTGTTTTCTTTCTCCCAGATAGATACGGAGCGAAGGGGCCTTTCCTCATACAGTGGTGTCCTATTGTAAAGGATACAGTTACCAGTTTCTCATTTGACAGGATTGAGAGCCTTTTATATATTTCCTCTCCCTCTAAGTGGTGTGACACACAATAACCTACAGTGTGCATTCAAGGTAATTGTTAAGTGAAATTGTAGACAAGAGGGATCCCGCCTCGCCTTTCGGGAAAAAAAAAAGCCCCAAACAGACGAGTCCAGCGCTTCTTAGCAACGGGACTCTCAGCGAAATAAGAAGCACTCTGTTGCGGTCGTTGTTCGGCCGCCAGCTGCACCAAAGGGCTTTTATTGACGGGAGATGTTTGGTGGACAATCTGAGCACGATTCAGGCCGACAGTACTTAAACCTGCTTCTATCGGCCCCACAAATGGGCCCAGTGTAGGTTCAAGGCCCAGGCTGCCATCCGTGCACGCTCTTTTGAAAGCTGCGGGGCTGTGAGGGGAGCCGCAAATGGAAGATTTTAGAAAAAGAGGTGACGGATGGAGCGCATGTGTCGGTTCGTGCCTTTTGATACGGGAGGGAGGCGCTTTTCAACAGGAATGAATCAGCGACAAGTTGAGTAAATATTTGCCCTGCCCTCGGAGGGAAATTAGATTTCAGACGGGGCTAAAAGAAAACACAATATAACACACAGACAACAAAGAGGACCAGATCAAAGTGGTGGAAATAATAAAAAAAAACAACGCGAGTGTTCAGCAGATCGATGCTTCTTCCTCAGTGCGTTCACATGAAAAATATGTGCAAAACAATAGTCACATGCTCTCTCTGTTTGTAAGGTGGTGGGCTGAGATGTACGTTATAGTACAGGAGATGAAAGGACTGAGTAATGCTCCACCTTTTATTAGACCATCAAAGAGCGTTTCGACCCCTCGAGGGAACCTTTTGTCAGGTCAAACAAAGACCGACCTGAAGAAGATCCCCTTGTTGATTGAATCATTGTTTGATGGTCCAATAAAAATAAAGGTGTTAGTGGAGTATCGTCTCGTCTTTTTGATCTTCTGTACATTTATAATCCATTAGTACAGTGAGAGGTCAGGATGTGTTGTCTTCAAAGCTTTTAAAAGCAGTAGACAGATTTCACACACGATGATCGGGCTGTCAAAGTTAACACAATAATTCAAATTCTGAAGATACAGGTATCATATGAAACTAGAAAACTTAATGAATCCATCGGTACCAACCATGTCATACTAGCTTGTCATGAAGGAGGTTAAATAACGCTCCAAACCTACGCTAGACTTTGGTGAGGAAAAACTGTCATGGCCATTTTCAAAGGGGTCCCTTGACCTCTGACCTCCAGATATGTCATGTCAGCACACTGACACACTGACAGCTGTTGTTGCCTGTTGGGCTGCAGTTTGCCATGTTATGATCTGAGCATATTGTTTTATGCTAAATGCAGTACCTGAGAGGGTTTCTGGACAATATCTGTCATTGTTTTGTGTTGTTAGTTGATTTACAATAATAAATATATACACACATTTGCATAAAGCAGCATATTTGTCCACTCCCATGTTGATAAGAATATTAAATACTTGACTAATCTCCCTTAACGCTACATTTTGAACAGATAAAAAATGTCTGATTAATCATGATTAACTATGGACAATCATGCGATTAATTGTGATTAAATATTTGAATTGATTGACAGCCCTAGATTTAAATAAATTAAATAAAGTACAGCACATTTAGTGTCATACATTTATATCTCTGGGCTGCACGGTGGTGCTGTGGTTAGCACTGTCGTGTTAGCGCTAGCGTGGGTTTTCTCCGGGTTCTCCGGTTTCCTCCCACAGTCCAAAGACATGCAGGTTAGGTTAATAGTTAACTGCCCGTATAGGTGTGAATTTGAGCGTGAATGGTTGTCTGTCTCTATGGGTCCCCCCCCCGCGACCCTGAATACGATAAGCGGTTACAGATAATGAATGAAAAAAATTTATTTCTTCATGTCTTTTCTGTATTCAGTGGCGGTCGATGTGGATGGAGAGTTCTACATCAGCGGAGGAGGTCTCAGGGCAAAGTTCAAGGTGGGACGTATCACCTTCCACTGGGGACGCTGCAACGCCTCCTCAGAGGGCTCCGAGCACAGTCTGGATGGAGTCAAATACCCTCTGGAGGTGAGAACTGACAGCTCAGGGATGTCCTGCATGTTTCATGGCCGGTTGCATTAAAATAGACCTAGTCTTTTTCTTAAATATAACAGAGTCAGACTTGCTATAGACACTTAAGGCCCAGACACACCAACCCGACATCAAAGAACTAGCAGCGACGAAGGCCGGCAGTTTTTGACAATGTTTATACATACTGTACATTTTCATTAACTTTCACAAGGACCGTGGCAACAAAACACACCAAACACTGGTGTTTTCTTTCCTTTTGTCCCTCTCTGTTAGACTACTGAAAGATCTGGTGGTCTTACAGACCTGTAATTAAGATGCAAAAGAAAAAGACAGTGTAGCTCTTGTGACACCTCAATGGACTCAACATATTTCTGTTTCCTCCCACAGATGCAGATCTACTGTTACGAGGAGCAACTCTTTGACTCTTTAGATGAAACCATCAAGGCCGGAGGCAGAATCACAGCGCTCGCCGTGCTGTTTGAGGTGTGCATGCTTTACAAGGCAGATGATCGTGTACTCTGATAACACTGAGAATCAATTGACAGGCTGATTGTCTGTCTCCCGAAACAGTAAAGTCATTACAGCCAATATATCCATTATTACAGCCGCATACAGCTAGCAGGAAGCTGGCAGAACCGGATTTGTCATATGAGCGTGCGAGGCGGTGCAGTCCCGTTGGTCTGATGCACGTTTATTATGGCGAGGAAGTCTTGATTCAGCTGTTAGTTCATTTTACTACTTTTAGGACATAATGATTTAAATGAGGGATATTTAAGTGTTCGTACTGGGGAAGTTGATTTACCTAAAAAAAATGATCCTCTGATTTACAGACGTCTCTTTATACATCCATGGCCACAGACTCGTTGGTGTTTACAGTCCAAAATGGCGCCTCTTTGCTTCTATACTCTTTGCTTTAACTCAGGGCTTACAATACTTTAAGCCCAGGATTAATGTGCTCTGAATAGCGTACAATTTGTTGAGATTTGACCCGAGAGTAAAATGCTCCTCAGCTTTTTTTGTAAACATTTTTGATTTTGCCCTGAAAAGTCAGAGTTAGCCCTGCTGTGTGGGATTACAGCAGTTAGCTCCGGGCTAACGGTTCGGATGTTCCACATCCTGACGGGGGTCTTGACTATAAGCATGGTCTGAAAGCACTATTCTTGTACACAGAAGTTTGAGTTAGTGCTCATTTCACAAAATGATTTGAGCAGCTTATCTGAAATTCTAACAGTTGGCAGCTTTAAAACACAGGATGACTTTATGGGTGACTTTTCTGTTCAAGGCGGAGAGAAATCAGACTGAGGGAATGAATCAAAGTGTTTCAGTGTTATCACCAGTGTGCTGTAGTAATACCTCAGTGAGTGCACCGTGGTGTGAACAGTTTGATTCATATCTTGGCTGAGGATCATTGCCGAGCTCTTGCCTGTGTTTTCGCGTTCGGTGCCTTTGTGCAGTCGGGCTGCCTCCGGCCGGGTTGGCGTGTTCGAACCGACAGAGGCCATGTTGGAACGAAGCTCAGAAAAACGTCTGATGTGAAGCTGCAGGCTTTCTCTCTGTGTGTTGTGTTGCTGCAGGTTGGGTGGAGAGCAGGGCGGGGTAACTACCAAACAACACAAAAAAGCTAGTACATTTTGTTTTAATTCTCTGCCAACCTCCTACCAGCCTTCAAACTGTTTAAAATCAAAATTCATGGTGAGTGGAGTCTGGTGGCTTTGTTGGAGAAGGTGAATGTTGAAAGTCCGTTTGCATCTGGCCTGATGTGGAAAACTTGTACTTCAGGTCAATCTTTTGACTTGATGAGCCTCAGTTGTCCATACTTGGATATATAAGTTACAAAACACCAGGGAGGAGGCAAAACAACATGGATCGTCTGAAAAGTGAAGCCAATGCTGAAGTGCCTTAAACCTGCATTCTTTCTAACAGCCAGCAGGGGGCGACTCCTCTGGTTGCTAAAAGAAGTCTGATTGTATAGAAGTCTATGAGAAAATGAGCCTACTTCTCACTTGATTTTTTACCTCAGTAAACATTGTAAACATGAGTTTATGGTCTCAATCGCTAGTTTCAAGTCTTCTTCAATACAGCATGATGTTCATTTAGTAAATTATGGTCCCATTTAGAGTCAGATAGACCATAAAGCAGGGGATGCTTTAGGGCAGGGCTACATTGTGATTGACAGGTCGTTACCACGGCGTTTTCCGGTCTGGGAGTTGTCCGTGTTTTCATCTTAGAACTTTAACCCTTTCACAGTGTGTTTTCACTTCCCCAAAGTTAATTATAACATTTGTGTTCTAGCTGTCAGATAGCTGTCAGACTGGTTTAGGTGATGAACGCCCACTCTGGTGTTTTGGACCTGTTATCAAAGTCTGTTAACTGTTCCCACGAATCTTTACTTCCAGTCTGTTATTGTGCCGTTAGAAACAACATCAAGGATTCCACATGACCACACAGCGTTTTTACTACTTTATTAACCACAATAACTGCAGCTTGATCTTACTCAGTGATAGTCGTAACCAGGGATACTTGTGCTTTACTTGAGTATATATATTTTCTACACCACTACAATTCAGAGGCAAATATTGTACTTTTTACTCCACTACATTTATTAACAACATTTTGCAGATTCAGATTAATAATACAAAATATAATCAACACATAAATTATGATGCATTATTACAGGTTAAGATCAAACTTTATTGATCCTCGGGGGGAGAATCACAAGCTACCCATCAGTATAAAAAGTAATTAAAATGAACTCCACATTTACCAGCTGCAACATTAAAGTGATGAAAACATTAATGCATCAATAATTATAATAATCCAGTAATATTATATATAATATATATACATTCTGAAATGGGCCATTTTGCATAATGGTCATTTTGCAGGCTGTTTAATTATGAACAGTTTCCATTCATTAATAAAAATTGAGGCTCAATATGAAATCATCATGTTGGTTTTCTCTTCACAGACGAGCGTTGAAGACAACGTGAACTACGCTGCAATCATAGACGGCATGAACAGCGTGAGCAGATATGGTACGTCGGCTTCTTCTTCTTCTTCCCTCTCTCTTGCCTCTTCTTCTGTTGTGTTTATTTAAGCTGTCTCGTCTGCCGTCCAGGAAAGAGCGCCGAGGTTTTACCCTTCGCCCCGCGAGGCCTCCTGCCGAACTCCACGGAGAAATACTTCATCTACAACGGCTCTCTGACCACGCCGCCGTGCAGCGAGACCGTCGAGTGGATCGTCTTCAAGAACACAGTGGCCATCTCTGATGAACAGGTGAGGGAAGGATTTACCAAGTTTTTTTTTTTAACACTGAGAATCAACTGACAGGCTGATTGTCTGTCTCCCGAAACAGTAAAGTCATTACAGCCAATATATACATTATTACAGCCGCATACAGCTAGCAGGAAGCTGGCAGAACCGGATTTGTCATATGAGCGTGCAGGGCGGTGCAGTCCCGTAGGTCTGATGCACGTTTATTATGCCGAGGAAGATAAGTCTGGATTCAGCTGTTAGTTCATTTTACTACTTTTAGGACATAATGATTTAAATGAGGGATATTTAAGTGTTCGTACTGGGGAAGTTGATTTACCTAAAAAAAATGATCCTCTGATTTACAGACGTCTCTTTATACATCCATGGCCACAGACTCGTTGGTGTTTACAGTCCAAAATGGCACCTCTTTGCTTTAACTCAGGGTTTACAATACTTTAAGCCCAGGATTAATGTGCTCTGAATAGCGTACAGTTTGTTGAGATTTGACCCGAGAGTAAAATGCTCCTCAGCTTTTTTTCTAAACATTTTTGATTTTGCCCTGAAAAGTCAGAGTTAGCCCTGCTGTGTGGGTTTACAGCAGTTAGCTCCGGGCTAACGGTTCGGATGTTCCACATCCTGACGGGGGTCTTGACTATAAGCATGGTCTGAAAGCACTATTCTTGTACACAGAAGTTTGAGTTAGTGCTCATTTCACAAAATGATTTGAGCAGCTTATCTGAAATTCTAACAGTTGGCAGCTTTAAAACACAGGATGACTTTATGGGTGACTTTTCTGTTCAAGGCGGAGAGAAATCAGACTGAGGGAATGAATCAAAGTGTTTCAGTGGTATCACCAGTGTGCTGTAGTAATACCTCAGTGAGTGCACCGTGGTGTGAACAGTTTGATTCATATCTTGGCTGAGGATCATTGCCGAGCTCTTGCCTGTGTTTTTGTGTTCGGTGCCTTTGTGCAGTCGGGTTGCCTCCGGCCGGGTTGGCGTGTTCGAACCGACAGAGGCCATGTTGGAACGAAGCTCAGAAAAACGTCTGATGTGAAGCTGCAGGCTTTCTCTCTGTGTGTTGTGTTGCTGCAGGTTGGGTGGAGAGCAGGGTGGGGTAACTACCAAACAACACAAAAAAGCTAGTAAATTTTGTTTTTATTCTCTGCCAACCTCCTACCATCCTTCAAACTGTTTAAAATCAAAATTCATGGTGAGTGGAGTCTGGTGGCTTTGTTGGAGAAGGTGAATGTTGAAAGTCCGTTTGCATCTGGCCTGATGTGGAAAACTTGTACTTCAGGTCAATCTTTTGACTTGATGAGCCTCAGTTGTCCATACTTGGATATATAAGTTACAAAACACCAGGGAGGAGGCAAAACAACATGGATCGTCTGAAAAGTGAAGCCAATGCTGAAGTGCCTTAAACCTGCATTCTTTCTAACAGCCAGCAGGGGGCGACTCCTCTGGTTGCTAAAAGAAGTCTGATTGTATAGAAGTCTATGAGAAAATGAGCCTACTTCTCACTTGATTTATTACCTCAGTAAACATTGTAAACATGAGTTTATGGTCTCAATCGCTAGTTTCAAGTCTTCTTCAATACAGCATGATGTTCATTTAGTAAATTATGGTCCCATTTAGAGTCAGATAGACCATAAAGCAGGGGATGCTTTAGGGCAGGGCTACATTGTGATTGACAGGTCGTTACCACGGCGTTTTCCGGTCTGGGAGTTGTCCGTGTTTTCATCTTAGAACTTTAACCCTTTCACAGTGTGTTTTCACTTCCCCAAAGTTAATTATAACATTTGTGTTCTAGCTGTCAGATAGCTGTCAGACTGGTTTAGGTGATGAACGCCCACTCTGGTGTTTTGGACCTGTTATCAAAGTCTGTTAACTGTTCCCACGAATCTTTACTTCCAGTCTGTTATTGTGCCGTTAGAAACAACATCAAGGATTCCACATGACCAAACAGCGTTTTTACTACTTTATTAACCACAATAACTGCAGCTTGATCTTACTCAGTGATAGTCGTAACCAGGGATACTTGTGCTTTACTTGAGTATATATATTTTCTACACCACTACAATTCAGAGGCAAATATTGTACTTTTTACTCCACTACATTTATTAACAACATTTTGCAGATTCAGATTAATAATACAAAATATAATCAACACATAAATTATGATGCATTATTACAGGTTAAGATCAAACTTTATTGATCCTCGGGGGGAGAATCACAAGCTACCCATCAGTATAAAAAGTAATTAAAATGAACTCCACATTTACCAGCTGCAACATTAAAGTGATGAAAACATTAATGCATCAATAATTATAATAATCCAGTAATATTATATATAATATATATACATTCTGAAATGGGCCATTTTGCATAATGGTCATTTTGCAGGCTGTTTAATTATGAACAGTTTCCATTCATTAATAAAAAGTGAGGCTCAATATGAAATCATCATGTTGGTTTTCTCTTCACAGACGAGCGTTGAAGACAACGTGAACTACGCTGCCATCATAGACGGCATGAACAGCGTGAGCAGATATGGTACGTCGGCTTCTTCTTCTTCTTCCCTCTCTCTTGCCTCTTCTTCTGTTGTGTTTATTTAAGCTGTCTCGTCTGCCGTCCAGGAAAGAGCGCCGAGGTTTTACCCTTCGCCCCGCGAGGCCTCCTGCCGAACTCCACGGAGAAATACTTCATCTACAACGGCTCTCTGACCACGCCGCCGTGCAGCGAGACCGTCGAGTGGATCGTCTTCAAGAACACAGTGGCCATCTCTGATGAACAGGTGAGGGAAGGGATACCAGTATTTTTAGAAAGAGGCAGTCAAAAGCTGATTTCTTATACATATTCACTTTGTCCAATTTGCATTTTAATAAAAAAGTCAGTGTTTCAGCTGTATCTGGAGACAATTTCCGTTGCCAGGGAGCCTACTTTCCTTTCTGGTATCACTCGCTGACTTCTTGATTATCCACAGAATATTTTGCTTGCCTCCTGGTGTTTTGGAGCATACTGCGACGAACATCGCGCTGAGCATAAACGCGCATGCTCGTAGCGCACGCCATCTATGGAGGCTAGCTTAAAGTTAGCTAAAAGTAATGCATAAACAGTTGAACTAGTTAGCTAAAAGTTAGCTAAAAGTAATGGATTGAAATAGTTAGCTAAAAGTAATGGATTGAAATAGTTAGCTAAAAGTAATGGATAAACAGTTGAAATAGTTAGCGAAAAGTTAGCTAAAAGTAATGGATAAACAGTTGAAATAGTTAGCGAAAAGTTAGCTAAAAGTAATGGATAAACAGTTGAAATAGTTAGCTAAAAGTAATGGATAAACAGTTGAAAAAGTTAGCGAAAAGTTAGCTAAAAGTAATGGATAAACAGTTGAAATATCTAGCCGAAAGTACGGTGCACGAGTATAAACAAAGCTTAAAAGAATGAAGTAGTTCAGCCACATATGTAGGAGTTTAACAATGCAATACTCTGTAAATGAGAATTTTAAAGTGGATCCTATAGGCTACAGGCAGCCAGTGAAGAGCTCTGAGTATGGGGGTAATGTGAGACCGTCTATTTGACCTAGTGAGTAGACTAGCAGCAGCTTTCTGGATTGCCTGCAGACGATCAAGTGCAGACATACTGAGTGAGTGAGTGTAACCATCAGTGTGGTCCTTTAAGAACCAGACGTCAGCTCTGGGGCTTTTGTTCAAGATGAAAAGACACAAAGCGACACAATTACAGAAGAAATGTCCGTAAACAACGTCTTAGAAAAACATGTTCAAGGAGCTGAAAGGAGGAATTATCATACCAGAGCTCAGATAACACACAAGTGATGGCCGTGTGTGTGTGTGTGTGTGTGTGTGTGTGTGTGTGTGTGTGTGTGTGTGTGTGTGTTTCAGCTTAAATACCGTAAAGATCTTTTGTGAGCCAATATTTGTTTGATGTAATGACTGCTTCTGTATGGCTGTCAATCACACTTGGCCTGGGGCACTCAGTCACGCACGCATGCACGCACGCACGCACGCACGCACGCACACACACACACACACACACACACACACACACACACACAAACACACACACACACACACTCAGACATATGCATGCACAAACATGTGAAAGCACACACACAAAAGGTTCACAACAGGCTCTTTCCCTCTTTCACTCTTTCACTCTTAACACAGCTGTCATAAGGCAGGAGGCCTCACACATGCACACAGTTGTACCTCTATACTTGTGAGGACCCTCAGGCTATGCAGTAACCACCCACGTTTAACCGATTCGACTGTTATCAGGCCATTAAATAGGCGTTGTCAGTCACTATAAGCACAATAGATGTGGGTCAGTAGGGACCTACTAAGCCTACTCCGTTGTAAAACTGAAACTTAAAAGCAACACGTTCTAACATGTTGTAAAACTGAATGAAACGTCACGTTTTGAACAAAAACAAAAAGGCTTCTTTGGGTTTAGGCGGAAAAAAAAAATACAACTTCTTTAGGTTTAGGCAATAGAACTACAACTTCTTTAGGTTTAGGCAACAAAACTACAACTGCTTTAGGTTTAGGCAATAGAACTACAACTTCTTTAGGTTTAGGCAACAAAACTACAACTTCTTTAGGTTTAGGCAACAAAACTACAACTTCTTTAGGTTTAGGCAACAAAACTACAACTTCTTTAGGATTAGACAAAAAAATTAGTCATCAAATCAATTTCTGTACTTTAAGCTTTTTAATATGTTCAAATATGTGATCTTAGGCCGACCAAAAATGGACCATCATTTTACTCCTGCTAGTATAGCCAGATAACAGTATCAAACCACCTGTTTAAAGGCGCCAGAATACAGGAAATGACATCTACTCTGTCAAAAAAAAATGTAACCAGACTCCTTTAAACCCACCTGTCAAATATCAGATGATAAATAATGATAATCATTGATCCGTTAAAGAAGAAGAGGCAGCTTATGTGCATTATCCTGTTGCACCTTGTACACTAGCTGCTGCAGGTCTTCCAGGGTTTCCAGGTGTTACGTGTCTCAGCTGGTCAACATTCCAGCTCAGGTCGAGCTGCTTAATGTTTTAAATCACGACTTTAACGACCGCAAACGGCTTTAACGGGCTCTGAGCTGCAGTGTTGGCTCTGTGTGAGTCAGGGTGTTGTGTAACCAGAGGGAAGTGACTCACCTGAGCAGGTACGGAGGTTGAAGGGCCATTCCAGCATGATTCACAGCTCCTTCGCGCCCATTCACTTACAAACTGCTCAGAGAGCTGCAGCTGTGTGTTGTGGAGGGTTTACTCTTCATTCTTCTTTTGTGTATTTGTATCGGATAAACAGATTAATATGAGTTCAAATAGTATTCAAACATTTGTGTTCGAGTTAAATTACTCTTCAATTTGTTGTTGCGGATTAGATAATTTAGTGCTGGACATGATTACATTATTTTGATCATAATATATTATGTAATTATATATAGCCTATATAATTATACAAGCACCTGAATTTACAAGTCCGTCTGGTTCACTACTTTTCTCTCTTTTCTGTAGCTTGACAATTATAGACTGAAATTTAGACCCAGCTTGTAACAAAAACTGCAATTAATTAACTACAATTTATTATTATTATTACTATTACACGACTATTTCTAGTATTGAGCATATTTTTACAATTTCTTTCAAACATTTCCTGTTTTCTTGACTTTTTTACTTGATAAAGAAACAGTTAAAAGCACAACCACCATCAGAGTGACTGCAGGAGCGTAATGGTGGAGCTGACGGTGTTTTGTTGTGGTGTTGCAGCTGGAGATGTTCTGCGAGGTGATGACGATGCAGCAGGCCGGATACGTGATGCTGATGGACTACCTGCAGAACAACTACAGGGAGCAGCAGCAGCAGTTCATGGGTCAGGTGTTCTCCTCCTACACCGGCACCGAGGAGCTCCTCACACCAGGTACGCATCCAACACATTACATCACAGTCTGCAAGCACCAGGTTGTTGTGGCTGTTTTGAAAAAGTTGACCTGTTGGTGCGTTCAGACATGTAGATATCCAAGACTTTCATTCTTTTCTTTTGGGCATGCATCTCTGCAAACTGTTGGCTGGTTGGTTTGTGTACAACCAGGGTCTGAAATTAACTTTTTTCACCAAGTAGTCGGTGTGAGCTCGAGTATGAGGAATCCCAGGTTAATGCTCATTAAATCAGGTCTAAATGGATCAGAGACAAAGTGGATCATGAATGATGGGTTAGAGAATGACAGAGGGACAAGAATAGAACTCCAGTGACCCAAATGAAACCCCAGTGACAGCGGGAGGAGGTCAACTTTGATTTTCACGCTGGTTGTATTGGATAATTAGTAATTAGGTGGTATTGATCGGTGTTTTTTGGGAGCGCTTGTTCTGCAGTAGAGACCAGAGGCCTGTTTCACCAAACCAAGATAAGGGATTAAGCCGGGGTTTTCCGGTTATCCTGGCTCAGTTTAGCCTTGATTCGGTTTCACGAAAGCAGTGGCACATAAGTTACCATGGAGATTTATTCTGTGCAGCTAGCCTGCTCCAGACCAGGCTAACAGCCAGGCTTAGTTTATCCTGGTGCCTTATCTGTTCAGTCAGAAGTCACTCCGATCGGAAAACAATGTGTTTTTTACAATTAGTCCATGATCTTATGCATGAATTTTACCTTATTTGTATTAGCCTGCATTAAAATACCATATTTAATGCTGGCTAATAAAAATCAGTACTTAACTGAAAAATTAGCATACTGCATTATTCATCATTCTGGATTGCCTGCAGACGATCAAGTGCAGACATACTGAGTGACTGAGTGTAACCATCAGTGTGGTCCTTTAAGAACCAGACGTCAGCTCTGGGGCTTTTGTTCAAGATGAAAAGACACAAAGCGACACAATTACAGAAGAAATGTCCGTAAACAACGTCTTAGAAAAACATGTTCAAGGAGCTGAAAGGAGGAATTATCATACCAGAGCTCAGATAGCACACAAGTGATGGGTGTGTGTGTGTGTGTGTGTGTTTCAGCTTAAACACCGTAGAGATCTTTTGTGAGCCAATATTTGTTTGATGTAATGACTGCTTCTGTATGGCTGTCAATCACACTTGGCCTGGGGCACTCAGTCACACACACACACACACACACACACACACACACACACACACACACACACACACACACACACACACACACACCACACACAACACACACACACACCACACACAACACACACAAACACACAAACACACACACACTCTGACATATGCATGCACAAACATGTGAAAGCACACACACAAAAGGTTTTCAATAGAAAAGTTCTAGTGTGACGCCTGCTGAGGCTCAGACGTCATTTTCCACGAGACTCTTTCACTCTTTCACTCTTAACACACAGCTGTCATAAGGCAGGAGGCCTCACACACACACAGTTGTACCTCTATACTTGTGAGGACCCTCAAGCTATGCAGAAACCACCCACGTTTAACCGATTCGACTGTTATCAGGCCATTAAATAGGCGTTATCAGTCACTATAAGCAGCATAGATGTGGGTCAGTAGGGACCTACTAAGCCTACTACGTTGTAAAAGTGAAACTTAAAAGCAACACGTTCTAACATGTTGTAAAACTGAATGAAACGTCACGTTTTGAACACAAACAAAAAGGCTTCTTTGGGTTTAGGCAAAAAAAAAACTACACCTTCTTTAGGTTTAGGCAATAGAACTACAACTTCTTTAGGTTTAGGCAACAAAACTACAATTTCTTAAGATTTAGGCAACAAAACTACAACTTCTTTAGGTTAAAGCGACAAAACTACAACTTCTTTACGTTTATGCAACAAAACTACAACTTCTTTACGTTTATGCAACAAAACTACAACTTCTTTAGGTTTCGGCAATAAAACTACAACTTTTTTAGGTTTAGGCAACAAAACTACAACTTCTTTAGGTTTAAGCGACAAAATTACAACTTTAGGTTTAGACAACAAAACTACAACTTCTTTAGGTTTAAGGGGCAAAACTACAACTTCTTTACGTTTATGCAACAAAACTACAACTTCTTTAGGTTTAGGCAACAAAACTACAACTTCTTTAGGTTTAGGCAACAAAACTACAACTTCTTTAGGTTTAAGCGACAAAACTACAACTTCTTTACGTTTATGCAACAAAACTACAACTTCTTTAGGTTTCGGCAATAAAACTACAACTTTTTTAGGTTTAGGCAACAAAACTACCACTTCTTTAGGTTTAAGCGACAAAACTACAACTTTAGGTTTAGACAACAAAACTACAACTTCTTTAGGTTTAAGGGGCAAAACTACAACTTCTTTACGTTTATGCAACAAAACTACAACTTCTTTAGGTTTAGGCAACAAAACTACAACTTCTTTAGGTTTAGGCAAAAAAAAACGCCACCAGACTACATTCACAAAAACAGTAATTTTACCTCTCAGAACACGTGAATATACATTCAACCCCACATCAAAAAATCCATATTAACCTTTTCAGTTATATCCAAACTTAGCACAGCTAACATTGACTCAGTTAGTGCTAGCGTTCACATTATTCACAACCTTATTGATTAGCTTCGATTAGCGTACTTTGGCAACCTACATCACTGTTTTATCTAACATCTGCGTTGGCGTTTCCAATTGAAAAAACAAACAAACAAAAAAGCATAACAAAAAAGTATAGCCAGATAACAGTATCAAACAACCTGTTTAAAGGCGCCAGAATACAGGAAATGACATCTACTCTTTTAAAAAAACATTCTGGGGGAGGACCCTCAGACTCCTTTAAACCCACCCTTTAAATCCTGTCAAATATCAGATGATAAATAATGATAATCATTGATCCGTTAAAGAAGAAGAGGCAGCTTATGTGCATTATCCTGTTGCACCTTGTACACTAGCTGCTGCAGGTCTTCCAGGGTTTCCAGGTGTTACATGTCTCAGCTGGTCAACATTCCAGCTCAGGTCGAGCTGTTTAATGTTTTAAATCACGACTTTAACAACCGCAAACGGCGTTAACGGGCTCTGAGCTGCAGTGTTGGCTCTGTGTGAGTCAGGGTGTTGTTTAACCAGAGGGAAGTGACTCACCTGAGCAGGTACGGAGGTTGAAGGGCCATTCCAGCATGATTCACAGCTCCTTCGCGCCCATTCACTTACAAACTGCTCAGAGAGCTGCAGCTGTGTGTTGTGGAAGGTTTACTCTTCATTCTTCTTTTGTGTATTTGTATCGGATAAACAGATTAATATGAGTTCAAATAGTATTCAAACATTTGTGTTCGAGTTAAATTACTCTTCAATTTGTTGTTGCGGATTAGATAATTTAGTGCTGGACATGATTACATTATTTTGATCATTTGATCATTTATATTATATAATTATATATAGCCTATATAATTATACAAGCACCTGAATTTACAAGTCCGTCTGGTTCACTACTTTTCTCTCTTTTCTGTAGCTTGACAATTATAGACTGAAATTTAGACCCAGCTTGTAACAAAAACTGCAATTAATTAACTACAATTTATTATTATTATTACTATTACACGACTATTTCTAGTATTGAGCATATTTTTACAATTTCTTTCAAACATTTCCTGTTTTCTTGACATTTTTACTTGATAAAGAAACAGTTAAAAACACAACCACCATCAGAGTGACTGCAGGAGCTTCATGGTGGAGCTGACGGTGCTGACGGTGTTTTGTTGTGGTGTTGCAGCTGGAGATGTTCTGCGAGGTGATGACGATGCAGCAGGCCGGATACGTGATGCTGATGGACTACCTGCAGAACAACTACAGGGAGCAGCAGCAGCAGTTCATGGGTCAGGTGTTCTCCTCCTACACCGGCACCGAGGAGCTCCTCACACCAGGTACGCATCCAACACATTACGTCACAGTCTGCAAGCGCCAGGTTGTCGTGGCTGTTTTGAAAAAGTTGACCTGTTGGTGCGTTCAGACATGTAGATATCCAAGACTTTCATTCTTTTCTTTTGGGCATGCATCTCTGCAAACTGTTGGCTGGTTGGTTTGTGTACAACCAGGGTCTGAACTTAACTTTTTTCACCTGTCTGCCACTCTGGGCAGGCAAGTAGTCGGTGTGAGCTCGAGTATGAGGAATCCCAGGTTAATGCTCATTAAATCTGGTCTAAATGGATCAGAAACAAGTGGATCATGAATGATGGGTTAGAGAATGACAGAGGGACAAGAATAGAACTCCAGTGACCCAAATGAAACCCCAGTGACAGCGGGAGGAGGTCAACTTTGATTTTCACGCTGGTTGTATTGGATAATTAGTAATTAGGTGGTATTGATCGTTGTTTTTTGGGAGCGCTTGTTCTGGCAGTAGAGACCAGGACATCGTTTCGTGTTTACGGTCTCTGTTTACAGCTCAGACCTTTCAATGTCAAAAATTATCTCTAAGAAATGTTTAAGTTGATTTGTGTTGTCCTTTGATGCAGTTACACTCTCAGATTTCACTGTATATATATTTACAAATTCTGTCTTTTTATATTCCTACTTTTGTACTTTTATTTATTATTATTATTTAACATTTACGTTTAAAGTTTTTTTGTTTTTTTTAAGTTAAAAGTTTTTTGCATCTCAGAGCTAAATATTGTACTTTTTACTCCACTAAAATTATTTGAAAATAACTTTCGTTACTTTCCAGATTCAGATTATTAATACAAAATATAAATGAACTAATAAATTATGAGATATTATTATAGATTAAACCACCCAGCAGTATATAAAATAATTAAAATTAGCTCCACCTTTACCAGCTGCAACATTAAAGTGAACACATTAATGCATCAATCAATTAATGCAATAACATAATTTATAATATTCTGAAATGGGCCATTCTGCATAATGAGTACTTTTTGTTAATACTTTTGTACTTTTACTTATTTTGAATTGAGGACTTATTAATACTGTGTGAGCCAAATGAATTCTCTGTGTTTCTTCTTCTTTTTAACAACAATATTCTTGTTTTCCTTGTGTTGGTGGTGTAATTATTGTAGTGATAATAGTAATAATAGTAACTGTAGTGGAAATAGTGACAACAGCAGAAGCCATTAACAACAATAGGTCCATTAAATAGTAAATAAAACTTTAACTGAGGCTTTCTAAATCTTTTCTGTCCTCTGATCCTTTCTTAAGGTCCCTGAATTATCACCAGTTGTCAGATAAAAATGTGAATACACAGCCTACTGTACAGTATATGAACACTTTATGACTGTATGAGGAAGTAAAAACTCCTTTATTTTTGTAAATAGAACAATCCAGCTTGGAAACAAAAGTTAAAAAACAGGATTAACCACCATCAACAGGAGACAGTACTGATTTATGTGGAAAATTCTCTTTTGGTTTCACTGTTCACAGCATAGATTAAAGTCATTTCATTTACAAAAGAGAGTCTAGATGTTCAGTTTAGTTGTGTGAAAAAGATATCTGTTTGTAAGGATATACTTTCTAATACTTCTTAAATGTCCTTGTGTAGACTATAGTATGACTAACTCTTAAACTCTTTTTAAATATACGTCTGTATTTGAGGATTAACTGAAGTTTCTTAGTCCAGTTGATGCGATTTCTGTCAGATTTTGGCCTTCTTCATTTTATGGTGATATTTTAATCATGATTATTTATCAGCACTGTTGAACTGCTGAAGGGTCTCATCGGTGTCAGTGATGTAACTTTGGTAGATTATGAACAAGTCAACAGGTGAATAAAAGCTCCTGTGAGGTTTATACATGTGTCCTTCTGGCTCTCTCTGCCCTCTAGTGGTCTAGTAGCTCACTGTCTTTCAACATGCATCCCTAAACTGAGCAGTTTTGTACGTGTATGTACACCACAGATTTTATTACCACTACAGCATCTCTGACACGTAGGCGAGACGTTTTCACTTTGATCCCTCCGAAAGGATAAAGGTCAGAGGTTAGTGAGAGCTCAGAGCCATTGGAGGAGGAAATGTGCCATTGTTTGTCTACATGGAGCCTCCTCCTGTCTGTTGTCATCCATCCTCAGCCCCTTTTTAATCTGAGTTAATCCAGACCTCAGAGTGTCTGTCATCTGCATTATCTCTGCTCCTCTAATCTCAACTCTGACCCATAATCATTGTCAGGGTTCAGGAGACTCTTACAAACGCAGGAAGGAACATTAAGAGCACAAGCAACCTAATTGCTCTTCTAATGGTATGGTCTTTTAAATCAATATATGTTTTTATAATTCTTTATTCTGTATTTGGATCTCCATAAATTACCTTAAAGTAGCTGACAGTTAACATACATAAAACATAAAACATAAAAGAACAAATAATATACATTTTAAAGTAATTATAATAATTTCCTTTTTAATTCAATTACAATAAATATACATTTTTTAAATAAACTATACTAAATATTCATTTTCAATAAATTATAATATAAATATAAATTTTAAATCAATTATAATAAATATACATGTTATGTAAATATAATATAAATATACATTGTAAATAAATTATAATATATAAATATTTTTATAAAAAAACAACAACAAATATACATTTTAAATAAATTATAATATTTTTAATAAAATAAAAAACAGCAACATAAAACAAATACAAGAAATATACATTTTAAATAAATTATAATAAATATACATTTTAAATTCATTAATTATATAAATATACATTTTAAATAAATTCTAATATGATTTTATTATAAAGATAAATCGATTTGTTGTTTTAATCGACAGATCTGTGAAACTGAGTTTCTCCACAAAGAATCACACAAAGCACCACTTTAAATCTGGTGTTTACCAGAGATGTGCTCAGAGGTTTCTTAGAAATAAGTCTTTCAGCATGAAAAAAGCATAAAAAATTACAAATCGACTAAAGAAATCTTAGTCGACTGAGACCAAAATGACCGATTTGTTGACTAATCGACTAAGAGGGGTTAGCCTTACTTTTGACACACACCACTGACCAATCACCAGTCTGCTCTCTGTCCACTAAAAGACACCTCACTATGAAACATTACCAGTTGTAAGAACTAGAGGTATAGTGTTTCATCAGGATCAGGGCGGATCTGGAAATCCAAGCCTCATAAATGTTATGTGTTGTTGAATAGACCTTTTATATTCTGCAGCATTTCACCATGAGGTCATAGTGTGTGAATATTTGCTTCAATCTGTTAAAATAGACCTCTTCTCACAAGTTGAAACTTATATAACCGTCAGCAGGTGCTCATGGGATTGGGAGTGACAGTGACTTACCAGGAGTGCCAGGATTTGCACAAAAATTAGGAGTGTTTCCCAACCCTTTTTTTGAATTTGTTCTGGTCTATCTCCCTCTGTCAGTGTGCAGTTCGGAGCCGGAGAACATCCAGGCGTTGCCCCACAACCTCAGCAGCCTGCTGGTCACGTGGGAGCGGCCCCGGGCGGTGTACGACGCCAGCATCGAGAAGTACTCCGTCTCCTACCGACTGGGCGGCACAGAAAACGCCGACCCCTCTATATACCTGACCGACGGAGACCAGGATGTGGTGAGAGGGAGGGTCCACAAGTTCATAATATCAATAACCATTTCCTTAAAAGTAGTTTGTGATGTGTTGTGTGATCAGTCTACCACCTCCGTAACGCCTCACTTAGCAGCTGTCAACAAGTTGAACACTGAAAATCTAAATGCATGTCAAACATTGATCACAGAGCCGGACAGAACTTATTAAAACAGCCATAGACACGCAATAGCACATTGAGCTGTCTTTACACCAGACATTTCTGTCTCAATAGTTTCTGTACAAAACCATCCACCAAATAAAAAATAAATAACAACAACAACATAAAAGAACAAATAATATACATTTAAAATAAATTATAATAAATAAACTTTTTAAGTAAATTACAATAAATATACATTTTTTAAATGAACTTTAATAAATATTCATTTTAAATTAAAAATAATATAAATATAAATTTGAAAAAATTTATAATAAATATACATTTTATGTAAATTATAATGTAAATATACATTGTAAATAAATTATAATATATATTCTTTATAAAAACCGCAACAACATAAAACAACAAAATATATACATTTTAAATAAATGATAATATAAATATACATTTTAAATACATTATAATACATATGCACTTAGATAAATTATAATTTTTTTTTTATGAAAATGAATAACAGTAACATAAAACAACTACAAATATACATTTTAAATAAATTATAATAAATACATATTTTAAATAAATTATAATATTTTATTATAAACTAACCAAAAACATTAAACAACAACAAATATGCATTTTAAATAAATTGTAATATAAAAATACATTTTAAATAAATTAAAATATCATTTTATTATAAAAAATAAACAACAACATAAAACAACAACAAATATGCATTTTAAATAAATTGTAATAAATATACATTTATGTGTTGAAATGTTTGTTTCCTTCTTGGGATATTGAACATTTACTGTTCAACACCATGCATCATGGTTGCAACATTTGTTCGTGTTCCTTATGTTTTTTTTCTTCAATACGCCTATTGGTGCATTGAAGAATGCTTCTACAGTTTTACCACATGACAATAAAGTAACTTAAGTTCCTTACAAGTTGATGCTTACAGAAATTAACTCAACTGTCTTGAAACTGAAATCAATGTAAAACTGATGGTGTTATTTGGGAAAATAACGGTTCTTCAAATCTGTTGTCATTCCTTGTCCCTCCACCAGGGGGCGATACTCGATGACCTGTTAGCCAACACCAGCTACGTGGTCCAGGTGGTGGCGGTCTGCACCAACGGTCTGTACGGACGTGTGAGCGACCTGCTGACGGTCGCCATGCCCATCGACGACCCCGGTAAGAGCGACCGCACCCGAGACCGAGCGTAGAGTTCGGCAGATGAACTGTACAGATATTTCTCTTAACGCTGCAATATTTCTCTTTTTTTTCTTTTTTTTTTTTTTTTTAAAGTAAAGTTGAAATACAGAAAATTAGACTAAATCTATGGAAGCCCATTCCCGACAGAAAAAAACAAGATGAAAAAAAAAAACAAGAATAAAGTCAAAATTATGATTTGCTAAGTGTAAATTATGACTTTATAAATTAGAAATTATAAGCTAGTAAATCAAATTAATAGTTTTTTAAGTAAAAATTACAACTTGACTTACTATTTTATAATTTTGATTTAATATCTCAAAATAAACGTATTATAATATAAAAGTATTTTATGAAAGTATTTACGAGCCATCTCATACTTATGGCTTACTATCTAATACAGTCTTTGTAAATCAAAATTTTTATATTTTATAAGTTAAGTCCAAATATATATTTAGAATCTCAAAACTGTGACTTAAAAAGTCAAATACTTTACTTAGCATCTCGTTTTTAAGTCAGAATTTTGATATAGTAGTTGAGTAGTTATTTGTCTTAGTGATTCATTTTGACTTACATGAGTACTTTTACTCATTTCCCTCCTAACGTTTCTTATTTTTTTCCTGTCAGAGATGGGTTTCTATATTAAAAAAGCAGTAATGCCAGATAACAAAACGCTTTTAAAACCTAGACAATCTTAAACACAAATACTGCTAGCTAATATCAAAAGTGAAAAATAGATTTATAATTTCTTAATTTAGGGTTAGTGTTAGTGGTGCATTGAAATTCACTTCTTCTACTTGTTCTCCTTTACTGGTCTTATGTTTTATCACCAGATACATTTCTTTTCTTTTAGAAGCATTTCCATCCTCTCACTCATCCTCCCTCTGAACCCTGAATGATACGGCTGATATATTTTTTTAGTTTTTCTTCCTCTTTATCTCACTCTTCACCCTCCCTTCCCTTCACTCTGGGGTATATTTTTAGTGAGAATTTAATCACACACACTCACACAGTGCTGTTGTTTGACTCGTCTCTTTCTATGTGTTTCACAAGTTTCTCTGTGTACTCTGCTTTCTCTATATATTTCTAAGATGAAAGAATATGCTTGGTTTTGGGGTCAAGGTGTATATTTTCCAAAGGTCGCCATCTTTGTTTTGTTTTCATTGCGTGGCGTACGTCCTTTCCTTCTGCCTCTCACAGTAAGAGAAATGTTTGCATGTGTGCAGCAGCATTTTGTGTAACATGAAAGATAATCATAGTAACTTTGTATTTCAACTGAACTTTATATTAAATAAACTAATATGTCTTGTGACAAAGAAAAGAGAAATACCCTGCATCCTATTTCAGTGTCAGCTTGCATGAATGGGTGTTATTCTGCAACATCTAGTAGGTTTACGAGACTGAAGTATTTGTGACAATACATATTTAAATAGCAAAATTATATGACAATTGCTTGTATCGGATTCAGAAATCTGCAGATTTTTGCTTATATCTGTTTCATATCAGGATATCACTGTATATTTTTTATATCTAAATACTGTATATATTTGTTTGTTTATCTTTTTATTGGTGGCTAGACAAAATAATCAATATAAAAACATCACATTGGGTTCTGGTAACTATTTTTGACAACTTTTTATCATAAACAATTCATAGGTAAATTGCAACTAAACCATAGATTTATCAATATAGCATATAAAATCATTACTTTAGCCCTTGCATCATCAATAATAATCATATCTGTCTCTTAAATTTTGAATTCGTGTATATGTTTCATTTAGGTTTCTTATTGTAGTTATTAGCATAGTTCTTGCAGGGGCTAACAACAGGTTAATATTAGATTGTTAATTAGCATTCTAATTTGAATATCACTTGTAAGTTAATAGGTATTGAATACATTATTTTCACATTATTTTTTTGAATTGACTAAAACTTATCATCATTTAACTTTCTGTTGATCAACTAATCAATTCATGAACTAATAATGTGAACACTAAATCCTATTATTTTGATTTTATTAATCAAATAAACCTCAACACGATCTTTGCAATGATAAATATAAAGTTTTTAGCCACCAAACCCTGAGTCATCTCCCTCAAACCTGGTTCATTAAACTTGTAAAACCTCACCTCATGCTTCACAAACCAGTTTGATCTGGTCTCCATGATGTGTGACTTAGCCTCAGACAGGTAAGAGCCACACCTGCCCCCCCCCCCCCCCCCTCCCGACATGCCCGCTGTGTGCTGTGCGTCTCGGCTCGGTTGACATATGTGGCATTTGCAAATAACTCTTTTTGTGAGTTTGATTTATCCCCCCTTAGGTGACAGACGGGTGGGGTTTGAATACCAACAAAAAGTTAAGACAATCAGAGGAAAGCAGCTGAGAGTTTTCCGTTCAAATTCCTTTTCTTGGCTCGTCTGGTTTTACGAGGGGGATGAAACAAATGATTAATTGCAAATGCTTTTTGTTCAAGGTTTTCTGTTTGCTTTTGTCTTTGTGGGAAACCATGCATGAAAGTCCGAACGTATCTGACATGTTGCATGTTTGTGTTGTGATTATCATGAAGCCAACATACTGCTTGAAGTGATGTGTACATCCTTTCCCCCCTTTTCCGTTTTCTCCCATTGTCATTTCACACATTTACATCCATCAACACATTCATATTCAGATTTCATTATTGAGAGTATGAAGAGAGTTTTTTAAGTTTAGAGTAAACAAAACTGAACAGAAAGTTTATCTTTTTAATTTTTCTGAAACATCCAGAATCAAACCATCCCAGGGTTTTCAAAGTGTTTTACCCTTTGTCACACCTTTGTCTCTGCTTTTTGTACATTTTCAACCTCAGGAAATTAACTCCAACATAAATACAGCTCAGAGAAATTTAAAAATCAAAGTAGGGAAAAAGTTAAATTGTGTATTTCATGAGTTTGACATTTTCTAAGAATTTTTTTAGTGCTTGTTTTGACTTATTTTGTGTAACTAATTATGCAACCTGTTTGTTTTTTTTTTTCCAGAAAATGCACAGGATCCTGATGAATTTGACGAAGAGGTAAGGAAATCTTTTCTGCAGGTCGTTGTTTAGTTCAAACTATCACTGTTATTTATCGCTGTCCATAAACTCTCTCCTCTCACCTAACAGGACAACTATGAACCCAACATGTCTTGGAACGAACCGGTCCAAACCGAGGATTACGATCCGGCGCGGACACCTACAAACTCACCGAGGACCACGACTTCTGGATCACCTCTTATACCTCTACCCGGCATCAAAACCACAACGGCAGAATCGGGTCGGAGGAAAACCACCACCGATCCGGTTCCCCCGGTCAGATCCACCCAGCATGGTCAAGTCCTGAGTCAGTCTGAAGAGACGGCACACCGCAGTACAACCACACGGCCACCGGAGGTCCCCCTAACACCAAAAACCAGGAAAGATGCTGACTTCAGTGGCAATGCTCCCTTTTACTCCACAACAACAATCAAGGAAGCCTTCGTTTCTACTTCCACTACTCCCGTATACTCCAATGCAAAGACAGATGGCGTTCTTGGAGGTATCAGTCCGAAAGACACCTCTGAAAAAACAAAAGGTGTAGTTAGTACCACTACTCCTACATTCACCAGTGCAAAAGGTGGTGAAGGTATTTCTTCATTCAGCACCAGCACGACCACGCTGACGTCTCGTACCGGCGCCGTGAGCAGCACAACAACATCCTTCATCCGGGCCGAGACCGACCGAGGCCTGGCGCGTCCCATACACGAAGACACCACCACTGACGGAGGAGTGTCTGCTGGACCCGGAGGTCTTCCTTCGACGTCCCAACCTTCCTCCTCGGGTGACGCTGGGCCCGCAAGTCCCGGCATGCCTCATTTTTCGTCCACCACGACCTCTGTGCGGTTGAGTGGCGTTCTCTTGCAGACCACACAGCCAATGTCCAACGGTGAGCGCCCCTCTGTCCTCCCCTCCACCTCCTCCTCTTCCTCCTCCTCCCCTCTGTGTGACACTGCGGACCCCTCCACCTGCCTGCATGACCCTCCCTCCTCGTCTTGGCCTGTGTTGTCTGCCTCTGCATCGGACTCCCAGCATGCCGCTAGCAAAGACCCGGCTTCTCCTTCAACCCCCGCGCTCCCTGCCTCCACCCCCCCTCGACCCTCACACCCCTTGTCTGGTTGGAAGACGGACCCCGTCTTCCCCGGTGTCGATGATAATGATAGCGATGGTGATTTGTTCCCGGGGTCTTCATCTTCGTCGGTCTCCTCAGGTGATCCCTCAGTGTTTAGCGTTACTCCTCCTCTCGAAACGGTGCCGGATCCATCTGGCACCGCCGCCGCCGCCGAGCCGTCTGAATCCTCCTGGGATCCGTCACTCTCAACTCTGTCTCTCAGCCTCACCCTCCAGCCTTCAGTTCTCCTCTCTAGTGACTTCACCCTCTCTGGCACAACTCCGGGCTTGTCCCGCTCTTTCTCAGTCGGGTTCGAGGACGCGAGGTACGCCACGGGGAGCACGATAGAGTCTTTTCTCCCAGAGGTCAGCGGTGATGGGTTTCCGTTAGCTAGCGACGTGGACCCGATGTGCGGCTGTTCTCTGGAGCCGTCGGCGTCCTCGTCCTGGTTGCATGCCTCTCCTCACGTACCGCTGCCGTCCTCGGCCTGGAACTCTGCTAGCTTAGAGCTGTACTCTAGCGTGGGCTTCTCTTCGGCCTTTGGTGTAGACGATCTTCTACGCTCTCTGTCTGTGGCGGGTTCTGATGGTCTTTCCTTAGACCAGCCTCTGCAATCCAATAGCGCTATATCTCCCTCATCGTCCTCTTCACACTCCCTCCTTCTCCGAGTCACCCATAGTGACCTGCCCGTTTCTGTTGCAGCCACAGCGTCTGGCGTCGGGGATCCCTGGTTCTCGGCATCAGATGGGAACTCCGCCCTACAAACCTCTTCCCTCCCTTCCTCACCCACAGCCTCCCCCTTCACCCCCACCCCAGAAGGACAGGCGTTAGACACTAGCAGCAGTGCCTCCGGCTCGGCCCTGTTCCCCGACACCCAGGAGGGCGTAGATCAGGAGTGGGACAGGGTTCAAACCTCGGCCTCTGGAGAGATCGCGTTCCCTTACTCAACCAAAGTCACTCACACCGTTCCCCCGTCTGCGACCTCTGAGTCCGGCCAGTCCCCCGATGATTTGGATGAGCGCTCCTCAGCGTTCTATTTTGAAAGCGAGAGCGGCAGTGCCGTCACCACGGAGGTGGGAGGCACAGCGACGCCAACCAATCCTGCGGTAACCTCGGCTTCACCCTGGTCGCTGGGCGGGGAGGAGGAGAGCGGCTCGGGCCAGGGTGACGGCCTGTACGACAACGAGACGTCCTCTGACTTCAGTATCTCCGAGCGCACAGAAAGAGAGTCGGAGGAAGAGGATCCAGTCGCAGGTAAAAAAGCCGTCCGTGTGGGGAAAACACTGCATTTCACCTGCAAAATCCCAGCGAGAGACCTGGACATCAAAAAGATGACTAATCCACCATCTATCAACAACAAAACTACATTTCATTTTTTTTCATTTTTATCTGTGAAAGCGAGAAAATTCATGCATGCGAGGTAAAACATCACCTGTTACAGTCAGGATCCAATAACTTGGATGAATGTACCATCACTTTCTTCATCATCATTTGAGATCATCAACTTTAGTACCAGTCATCCATCCATTTTCTAAACCACTTATTCAGTTCAGGGTTGTGAACGCGCTGAAGCCTTTCCCAGCATGCATTTGCTAAGAGGTCTGGTAGGGCACCCGATTCGACTGTTATCAGCTCTTTAAATGTGCGTTACTCTTTCTCTCTCTTGCTTCACCACTCACTTTACACACTGGCTCTGCTCCAAATGACCCACGCTACTCTTACAACAACTGGCTCTAGAGAGGGGGATGATAAAACCTACTAGTGGGTGTAGCAGGCCCCTTCTGACCCACAACTATGAGGCTGATATCCACAGATAACGCCCATTTAATGACCTGATAACAGTCTAAAAACAGCTGGGAAGGGACACTCTGGTCAGGATGCCAGTGTGTCACAGAGCTCAGTGCTATAACATTACTTGGTGTTAAACATACTGTAGAGATCTTCTCTTCCCAAATGTTGCCTGTCATGGCCACTAGAGAGCAGCAGAGCTCTTTGAAGCCTCAACTAGTTCAAACACCATTTGTCTGTCACCTTACAGGTGGTTTTTCATGTTGCACCTCATTAACAACAAATCATGTATACTTAACAGTACTGCAGACCATTTTCTAAGGTTTTTATACCGAGGTTGATTCTTAGATTGGGAATCAACTTAACTCTAAATCATTCCATCAGTTTGTAGACAGATTTCCCTCCTTCAAGGCAGCAATCATTTTTAGTTAACTTCTATGAATTTCAATTTACACTTCGATACTCGAGCTGTAAGAGCTGCAGACAGATAATCCATCACAGGCAGCAAAAAGCTGCCTGTATGATTTTGTGTAGTTACTTCAAGGACGCTCTGAGTGTTTCTTTTACATCTAAATTCATACTTTTTATTGTTATTTATTTATGCTATTTTTTATTGTGTTGACTCATTGTTTGATCTTATACATTTTGAGTGGTGTCCTATGTTGTACAGATTTTAAAACCATTTTAGGCAAATTTGTTATATGTGATTTTGGGCTGTATGTATTAACTAAAACTAATCATTGTTAACAGGCCATTAAATAGGCGTTATCAGTCGCTATAAGCCACAAAGATGTGGGTCAGTAGGGGCCTACTACGTTGTGAAAGTGAAACTTAAAAGCAACATGCTCTAACAAGTTGTAAAACTGAATGAAACGTCACATTTTGAACACAAACTAAAAGGCTTCTTTGGGTTTAGGCAAAAAAAACTACATTTTCTTTATGTTTAGGCAAAACAACTACAACTATTTTAGGTTTAGGCAACAAAACTGCTAATTCTTTAGGTTTAGGCAACAAAACTACAACTTCTTTAGGTTTAGGCAAAGAAAAACACATAGTTAAGTTAAGGGAAAAACACTGTGTTTTGCATTAAAATAACTACGAACACAAAGACACTTACACATTGTTGGTCTCACACGGGATGCAAACTCCAGTCTCCTGGGTGAAAACCCTGTGTTCATCCTTGACCTCCACCCCTGATGGAGTTTCACACTGTCTATACTACAGTGCCTGACTTCTGCTTCTACTCCTGTCATAATTACTACGGTCGCTGTCGTGTTCTTTTATACCTTCTTTCTGTGATCTATCATGCGAATAGATGAGAAAACCTACTAGTGGGTTTAGTAGGCCCCTATTGACCCACATCTATGGGGCTTATAGCGACTGATAACGCCTATTTAATAGCCTGACAACAGTCTAATCAGCTGCACTAATTGCTGCCTCGAAGGTAGGAAATCCGGTATTATTATGGGCTAAAACTGGTAAAAAAAACAAAAAAAAAACTCCAATATTGTCCTTTAAGATATTCCCAGTATATTTCCATATCAGTGCCCCTGACATTGTGACAGCCAGATGTACAATAACAAGAACTCCATCTTCATCACGTAGTTCAACAAAATCATTTAATTTGAAATCTTTTCAGTGGGAACTTTGAGTGGGAAGTTTTTTTGTCCTTAATTCTCATCAGATCTTCTTTGAATCACTTTGTGTCTTCAGTTTCTGCACCAAAAACGAATAACCTTTTCCATCTTCTCTCCGGGCCTTTTCTTTTCCATTTGCCCATTATCACCACCAGTGCGTCCGGGGTTTCTGAGAGGCAGACAAAAATCTGTTGGATGGATGATTGAATGAATGGGTTTTACTCTGAGGGTGCACAGAGCACAACGGGCGCTTTATGAACTAGTCAACAGGGCTGACACAGCCATTCACATGTTCAGAAGAGGTAAGTTCTGACAAACAGCCTCCCAGTCAAGGTTAATCCATACTAGTGTTCTCCTTGCTGGTTATCACACAATAAAGGGAGGATTCAGCAGCATCAGCTCAGTGAGGTCAGGTTCAGCCAACAGGTTTTCTTTTCACCTTATTCAAAGTTACAATAATGCCGCTTGATTGACCCCAGCTCAGCTTTGCTTGTTTGCTGCTGCAGTTTGATGAATTTTGTTCTCGCTTGATCTGTGATGGACTTTTGATTATGAGCCTTTGTGCCTCTCTGTGTTTCTTTCAAGAGGCTTGACAGGTTTGAATGTGATGAGTTTAGTGTTCCCGCAGTAGGTGGGTGAATGTGAATGTGGTGGTACATCGTGTTTCATTGCCGGGTCTGTTAATACAGTTCATGTTACTCTCTGAAGTAGATATTAGATATTAGAGAATGTTGGAGTTTTACTTCTGCAAACAGTTCAAGGAGGCCAAGCTGCTCTGGAGGCAGAAATGAGCTCAGCAGTTGAATTAAACATCTCACACGTTTTGGTGAGAGTTGTTGGGAACACCCCACTAAATTTTAGGCCAAGGACACATATGGAAAAAAAATCCCATCAGAAGGGACAAGTACTGAATTAGCAGTATGGCCTGATACTATGAATTTTCTCCGTGGATTATTGGACGTAGAGCGTACAAACCTTATTCATTAGAAGCCCTTACATACTGTAGCCTTAATATTAATCTGTAATTATATTAGAGACTTGCTAGGTCTTGGAGCTAGAGTCCCCCAAATGTAGGTATACCATGGGCATAAATTCAGGGTTAGGGTTAATAGATTACATTTGTATAACGGGTTAATAGATGACATTTGTATAACCAGAGCAGTTTATCCTCTGAGGAACCGCAGTAATAGTAGACCTCCAGTATGCAACAGCTGATGGCTTTGACTTTTTTTTCTCATCCTGCAGTAGCTTTAATTTCTCTCCACCTCTGTTCTTTCTCTCCAGAGGCCAGTAACAGCAGCCATGAGTCGAGAGTCGGTTCGATCCTGGACAGAGACGGGAAGGCTGTGGTTCCTCTGGCCGTCATCTCCACCCTCACCGTCCTCGGCCTGATCGTCCTCATCGGTATCCTCATCTACTGGAGGTCAGTGCTGCGTCATTTTTTTTAAACGTGACCTCACTGTATAAAATGACCTGTGGTGACCTCTAGGACAATCACAGCCTCATGAAACTTCACAGCCACAAACTAGAGACCTAGAGCATTCAGAGGATGGATGGATCAAACTAGAGACCTAGAGCATTCAGAGGCTGGATGGATCAAACTAGAGACCTAGAGCATTCAGAGGATGGATGGCTTTCCTAGCTAGATTGACAATAAGGTGGTTTCTGAGCAGTTTACACAGCAGAAGTGCTCGCCATCCAATCGCCAGAAAAATGCAATTCTTGCAGAAATCCCCAAAATATCAAAGGTTTTTGACACCAAATCACAGCATGGCTTTTTCTATGGTGTTCCTCAAGGTCTTGGTGTCTTAATGTGGTATTTTGGAGGGATTATTGATCATGTTTTATCAATTCTCAAGTAGAAAAAAATTGTTAAATTTAGCACCAAATCTGTGTAACAAATGGTATCAACCCAAAAACAACTTATGAGACATAATAGAGCATGGGGATGGACATCATATACTTCAATCATCATGTTCTAAACCCTTATACACTTTTACAATTCATTTTAAATAATTAATTCATGTTTATTTCTGATTTATGACTATAACAATTTGACCCACAGTGCTGAGCTGCATCTCAAATTAATCTTCAGGTTCCAGCTTTCAGATGATGTACACCACTTCTATGTGACATCTACTGTTGACCTGCTATCTCCCCCTATAGACCCCCTGTACCCCCCTAAAAAAAGACTAAAACAAGTCCATTGGGGGTTAAATGTTTTAATCGATTCACAGCCGTAATAAAAATCGATTTAACATCACCAAAAATTACATTCAGACAACACCTCTTCAAGGAAGTCCCAATAGAGTCCTCAAAATCAAAGCTTGTTGAGTCCTGCAGCAAAAACCTCCTGTTTTTATCATTGATTTCTGTCTGTGTAGGTGTCAATAATCTATCCAGTGTTTTTCAAAACACACACACACGGCCTCTTCAACTCCCCCTGCCCTCCAACCCAATCATATCTCTATAATATGAGGGAGGGGGGGTTGAAGTGAGGACTTTAGCCAGAAGACTCTCATATTTGTCTGAGAAGCTGGATCTCCTCAAACAGCTCAGTGTGTGTGTGTGTGCATGTGTGTGTTTGTTCACCAGCAGCTCCTTCACAAACAATACGTCCTGTGTTGTGCTGATGATTTGGCTGCTGGCGGGCTGAGTGAAGCCTTTCAGCTGCCGCCGCTCACTTTTGACAGCAGAGTGTTTTCTCTTTTTATTCCTCTCTGTTGACCTTGAAAGATGCTGTTTTTCGTTTTTCTTTATTGACACTTATTGAAACACTGGATTTGGAGCAAAACATTCTCCGAGAATGGTTTAAAAGTTATTTTTGTGTGTGTGTGTGTGTGTGTAAAACCCCCAAAATTTCTTTTCTTCTTGTGCTGAAAACATCCGCGGCTGTGCAGTAGGAATAAAAACCCTGCTTCTCCCACTCAGACCGTGAAATAACCAACTTCAGAAATCCGATCAAGGACATGCTGTCGAACGCAGTGTAAACACTTTTAGTAATATCTTGTACATTTCTCATCTGCCGTGCCCGGAGACTCAACATATTGTTCTTGTTTTGCGCTCTACTTGTTGTTGTATCTCCAAAGATTGAGCAGTGCTAAGCCGGTAATAATCTGGGGGAGCAGGGGGGATTAATCCTGGGTTGGAGGATGTACCTTGGCTGCAGCGCTGCGAGCGTCCACTCGGCTGAGCGGGTCGGGGGGGATAGAAAAGGACATCCGCCTGATTATGTCGGACAGAAGGAAACGTGTCAGCGTCTTGTAGGGCGAGCGGCAGGAGGCCAAACTGCACTAATCCTGCCGGTGTCGTGTCCCTTTTCACTCCCTCCTGACAACACGGTGCTCATTTGGACACTGCTGCTGTGCATTTGAGGTCAAGCAGTTTGAGGGGATTTTGGTCGACTTTACAAGTTTACGACAAGCTGAGAGACGCGCGGCAAATTAGCATGTAGCTGAATAGTTTTTAAAGGCATCCGATCAATTCAAACTTTACTTATGTGGCAGCTTTTATATCGGAGTCCAGGACCGAGAGCTTCTAAAAAGATCAATAAAAGAGATTCAACCCAAAGAAAAACATTAATAACAACGATAGAAGGACATTAGTCCTCATAAAGTGCTACAGGAATGAATCCTAAAGCTGGGAAAATAGTTAGCATTTTAGCACTTCCGGTTCCCTCGTCTCAAAGCCAATGGGTTTATTGTAGGGCTGTAATATTTAATTAATTAATCATGATGAAACGCAAATTAATCACCCATTTTTTATCTGTTCAAAATGTAGCTTAAAGGGAGATTTGTCAAGTATTTAATACTCTTATCAACATGGGAGTGGACAAATATGCTGCTTTATGCAAATGTATGTATATATTTATTATTGGAAATCAATTAACAACACAAAACAATGACAGATATTGTCCAGAAACCCTCACAGGTACTGCATTTAGCATAAAACAATATGCTCAGATCATAACATGGCAAACTGCAGCCCAACAGGCAACAACAGCTGTCAGTGTGTCAGTGTGCTGACTTGACTATGACTTGCCCCAAACTGCATGTGATTATCATAAAGTGGGCATGTCTGTAAAGGGGAGACTCGTGGGTACCCATAGAACCCATTTACATTCACATATCTGGAGGTCAGAGGTCAAGGGACCCCTTTGAAAATGGCCATGACAGTTTTTTCCTGCCTCGTTATATAACCTCCTTTGCGACATGGTGCCAGTATCTTCATTCTCACTTATAAAACTGAGCCCACAACAACCTCTGAAAGATCGAATGCGTTAACGTGTTAAAGAAATTAGTGGCGTTAAAACAAAAAAACTCGTTATTACTGCGTTAACTTTGACAGCCCTAATTTTTAGTTAGATGCCTGAAATAAGGTTTGTTGTTAACACAGGCTTAAGAGATTTTAACGTTTTGTTCTACGGTATAAAATACGTCAATAAATATCCCACTCGTGAATTTTGAAGCCTTTACATGTCTTTAAAAAGACGGTTGCTAACAAGTGGCTAAATGAGACTATTAAACGTCATCACGCCGACTCGTCCTCCTTTACGGCCTCGTTGTGTATACTCACGTTCATGCGACCGTGGTGTAGTTCGTTTATAGCGTTAACGTTAGCTTTTTACTGCTGGCCATTGCATTCACACTTCGGCTGATACCCACAGCTCAGGTATCACTATCGGTATCAGGACTGAAAAAGTCGGATCGGTGCATCCTTAGTTTGTTTGCCACAGAGCTTATTTTCTGGAATAATCCAAAACCCAATGATTTTTTTTTTTTGTCGAGGGATCCAGAGCGATGCTAACTTCCAGGTTGGCCTACAAAAATGCGTCATCCCTGCAGCACTCTATAAAGAAAAGTCACTGCAGATTAATTTGAATTCTTTGCACCTGCAGACCAACAGATAGTGAATGTGTTCAGCGTCGATATCAGACTGCGTGTGAGTGTGTTTGTCAATGAGCAGCAGCTGTTTTCCTTTTTTTAGGTTGAAGATGTCACTGAGCTTCTTACATCAATATAATCAGATTAAGTAGTTTCATCCTCAGTAGATAAACAAGTAACGTACACTAAGTTGGCCAATGAACAGCAGCAGAATCACATCTTTTGACCTACGGTCTAAGCTAACGCGTCTCACAGCCTCAGTCTGTCAGGAGACGAAGGCTGTGTCGCCATGAAGAAATGTTAAAAGGTTAAAATCAAACATTAACTGAAGTACTGATTGAACAAAGTGAACAAGCAGCAGCACATCTGACAGCAGCTCGAGTGTGTGAAGCACTTTTAGAATGGATGAAAGTATAGATTTGATTAATAAAAACTACAATATACATGTCATTTACACTATTACTACACTATTACTGCATGTAACAAGTGTATATTGACACGTCATCCCTGGTCTGTCCAAAAGTAATGCAAGAGAGGTACTCAGTGCGTCGGTCTCCGATGCTGAGCGACGCTGACCAAGCTGCAGTATTTGACGAGTCGGGAGTGAGAATGTGTTGCAACGAAACATGTTTACTATGTGGCACAGAGTCAATGTTTCCCTTAGTGTTGAAAAACTGTTGAAAATAACGATAATAAGTGTCTTACACTCGCGTCACGGTAGGTGTTTATCTTTGATATGATAATTTTATTCATGTATTCATGTAGTTATTGTTTAATTTGTTGTTGTTTAATAGCAGTGCACATTAATAAACATAAACCTTTTTTTCTGGACAGACATTAGTCACCCTAAAGAAGAATATGAAACAGTCATTGCAATAGTTGTAACCCGCTCTACATAAAAGGGATTTTATTCAGCCTTTTGTGCTACACAGAAATATAAACTTTCTTAGATAAATAATATATATATATATATATATATTTTCTACAGTTCATTCATTTGAAAATGATTTTCCCAAAGGGGACTAATAAAGTTATTATTATTAGTATTATTTAACTTTGTTTCTTGAACAAGTTCGAGCTTTGTTCTTTATACAGAAGGAAATAAAGGAACAATAAAAAAAGAAAATCTGTGGAAATGAACATTTTTAAGTGACAGAATTGATTGAAATCCTGATTAAACACTGAGCAGATTTGTGCTACATAGAAAATAAAACAATCAGGTCTAGATGTCTGAGCAACTTGAGCTTTTAGTGGTTGAATAAACACTCGTCAGACTCTCTGAGAGAATAAAACACGTCTTTAATCTCAGAGCTCAACCCGTTTTACTGTTTTTCTGTCTTTTTTTTTTTTTTTTTGTCGGTGATAATCTCTGATGACCATTTCTGGCCGAGACAACGCAGGTTCATCAGAGGCAATCTCATCCGTTTAAAAACTTGTCAAGGATTAACAGAACATCTTTTTTTCCTGTGTTTTTGGGAAGATTACGTGTATTCTCCAAAATCTGGGCTAACGCAGAGTCACATGAAAACAAAAGCATCAACCGCCTTCCAGTTGATTCTCCAGTCTCAGATCCAGTGCAGCCTGAAGCATGGCAAGAATACAGATATATACTCTGTATATATATATATATATATTAGGGCCGCCGATCGCTTAAAATATTTAAACACGATTAATTGCAAATTAATCGCACATTTTTTATCTGTTCAAAATGTACCTTAAAGGGAGATTTGTCAAGTATTTAACACTCTTATCAACATGGAAGTGGACAAATATGCTGCTTTATGCAAATGTTCGTATATATATATTATTGGAAATGAATTAACAACACAAAACAATGACAAATATTGTCCAGAATACTGCAACCAGGTACTGCATTTAGCATAAAAAATATATTAGATATATTTATATTAATACGTATATCTTGTTTTATATATCCCACTTCAAATATTTTTGTATGCATTTCATCATTCAGCATTCATTTCAATCTGTTAACACAGTCACATTGTGGGACTCACCTTCTTTTTGGGGACAAAATGCATCACCCCATAACGTAAACCATCACATTTTAGGGTGAAGACTTAGTTTAGGGTTAATTTTAGGTTGAGGTTGGGGTTAGGGTAAGTAGCAGTTATGGTTAGGGTTAGGGTAAGTCTCCAGGAAATGAATGTAAGTCAATGTAATGTCCTCTAAAGTGATGGAAACGTGTGTGTGTGTGTGTGTGTGTGTGTGTGTGTGTGTGTGTGTGTGTGTGTGTGTGTGTGTGTGTGTGTGTGTGTGTGTGTGTGTGTGTGTGTGTGTGTGTGTGTGTGTGTGTGTGTGTGTGTGTGTGTGTGTGTGTGTGTGTGTGCAGGACCTGTTTTCAGACGGCTCACTTCTACATCGACGAAAGCTCATCACCCAGAGTCATCGCTGCATCGTCGACTGCTGCATTAACATCTGGTAACACACACACACACACACACACACACACACACACACACACACACACACACACATACACACAGGAACCACACAGACTTAATAATCAAGTGCAGCAAGTTTTATTTATTCAGCCCAAACTCACGAATTTAGCTCAACGGGCTTCAAGGTCTGTACAACATCCTTAAACTAAATCTTAACCCGACACCTGTAACCTTCAGTCTAAACCCTCTAAAAGACCTTTGAAGACAAAATGTCCTCACTTTCCAAAACGTTCACTTTCAAAAAAATGTCCTTGATTTCCTAAATAGGTCTGAAACTTCACCACTTTGAAAAGTTTGAAAAATGTCATTTTCAAAAAAGTGTCCTTACTTTCCACTATTTTTTTTTCCTTCATTTAACCAGAAAGGTCCCATTGAGATACAATATCTCTTAAGTAAGTAGTAAGAAGTAAGAAGTTTCTTGTACGAGTACAAACGGGGGCCGATAACATAACAATGAAAAACATACTATGGAGGACGGAACCTGAAAAAATTAAAAATAAATAAATAAATTAATAAATTAATCAAGAAATACATAAATAAATGACTCAATAAATAAATAAATAAATAGCATATAGTAGATTTAAGAAATAAAAAGAAAAGAAAAGAATACAGAAATAAATAAGTTTGGGGAAATAAATAAGGGGTGAAATGCAAAGTAAAAATAGTGCAAAAATAAATAAATACATACATAAATACATTTAAAAATAAATATAAAATAAATAATGGAAATTAAACAGAAGAGTAAATAAATCAGGGAATTAATTCAAAAATAGATAAATAAAGAATCAATTTATGTCACATTTTATCAATTAATTAATTAACATATATTTTTAATATTATATTTGCTACATTTAATGACATTTATCTATTTACGGACTCATTTATTTATTAATTCATTTATTTTTTATTTTGGCAGATTCCTTCCTCCATAATCAGAGACTAAAATAATCAAGGCAAAATAATGGCACTTCTTAAAGGCAACAACATTGTTCTGTAAAAACACAGATTTTAATACTGACAAAAAATTATTTTGGACTAATCTTTTTCTAGCAGCAAAAGGACAAAAAGGAAAACATTTTTTTTTTTTTTTTTTAACGAAAATAAAAAACGTAACTTTAACCTGAGTTTTTTTAGAGGGCTACCGATATGGACATCAAATGTCAACTTGTCCTCAAGCCAGATGCCAAGGTGCCAAATGTTCTCACTTTCCAAAAAGTCCTTGTTTCAAAATTGTCCTCAGTTTTCTGAAATGTCTTCCTTTTCCCAAAGTAAATATGTCCTCACTTTACCAAAAAGCCTTCAAATTTCTATTACAAGAGCACACAGAGGTTAACATATTGATGATTCTTGTACGTCAATATTCAGACTCCTTAATATTTACTTCAACTCAATCACTTTCACATTATTTTTATATCAATAATACAACACATCTATACAAATATACACATTTTTAGACATTTGTAGCATCACTTGCTGTTCCTCTCCTGCAGGTAGTTCAGTGTTGTTTCCTGTTTTAAATCTTCCAGACGAACAAGCAGCTTTTCCGGTGAAGGAGTTTGTGAAACACGTGGCCGAACTTCACGACACGCTCGGCTTCCAACGAGAGTTTGAGGTACAAACACCGGATTTTAGTTTGAACTAAAACGCATAATATTCTTGCAAATAATATCTCTACTGTCTCAAACTTGACTGTGATGTGTGTGTTTGTGTGTTTTATGGGAGTTGTTGTCTGCATGCTGCATGATGAGCCGTGATGATGTGACACAGTTACAGCGGAGACGGAGGGCTGCAACATTACGAGACTATTCTAGATTCTCTGATCGTAATTTATCAGGAATTTATTGTAATAATGTACAGTGTATTCTCGGTGAATGTTGCAGTCCTGGTTCATCTCTTTGTGTGGAGCCTTCATTCATTCATGTGAGCAGTTGTCTTCTACCTGTCGACTATCGGCAGGACAACGAGACATCGGCCACTTCATGAATCAAAGCTCCACCTTGTTTTGTTGTGAAACGGCCACTAAAGGAAAAATCAACACAAAAACAACGAGGCTACAGAGGAACGGAGGGAAAATTGCTGCAGATTAATATTCTGTTCATTGACTAATTGATTAATTGAATAATTGTGTCAACCTCAAAAAGGGAAAAAAAGAAAAAGGGGAGAAAGAAGATGACGTGGAGGACAGGAACTTGCATAAACCCGGTTCTCTGAGTAACATCAAAGAACGTATATTGATCAGAAGTGAAAGTCATTCGGCCATTTTGGACTGAAAGCGACTACGCCAGTAAAACATCCGCCTACAAAGTCCCGTACAAAAGTAAAACAAAATTATTTCTAAGTTTTTTTTGCCCGGCTGTTTCCCAGAGGAGCATAAAGTGAGAGATGGACATAAATGGAAGTTAGAAAAATCCAGATTTTGAGAGCAATCTCAAACTTTTTCATGTCAAGGATCCAAAATGGAGTCCAACAGACCAAAGACCATGGATGAAGAAGAGGGTATATAATAATATCCATTATTACAGCCGCATACAGCTAGCAGGAAACTGGCAGAACCAGATATGTCATATGAGCGTGCAGGGCGGTGCCGTCCCGTGGGTCTGATGACCGTTCATTATGGAGAGGAAAATAAGTCTGGATTCAGCTGTTAGTTAATTTTACTACTTTCAGAACATCATGATTTAAATGAGGGATATTTAAATGTTCCTACTGGGAATTTGATTTACCTCAACAAAAATAAATGATCCTCTGGTTTACGGACGTCTCTTTATACGTCCCTGGCCACAGACTCATTGGTGTTTTCAGTCCAAAATGGCGGCAGCGCTACCACAGCGCCATCCAGCAGCTGCTGTTTCATTTCTTTTTTCAGATGAATTTCAACTTTGAATTGTTTTAACTTGGGTTGATTTGTCCCTTTGTGTTGGCAGCAGCATGAGCTGTACTGTGTGTATTTTCTGTGTTGTCTTGTAATTTGTATTTTTGCACCTCTTTGGTTGACCGTGTTGTCATGGAAACGTCCCGGCCTGCCTGCTGCTTCCTCACCCTCACCCTCACCCTCACCATCATTAGATACTGAAGGAGAGTTACGAGGTAAGACGCTCTCCTCCTGGCGGACGCCGCCGCGCTCATAGCTGTGTGTTTGTCTCGTCTTGTAATGCAAAGTGTGTTTTTGTTTAATGTGGAACTGTGGATTTACAAACGGTTTCTCTTTGACACCGATGGAAGAAGTCATGGATGTATTATAAGAGATGGATACTGGAGTAAATAATGGAGTTCATTCTTTACAAACATGAGCTAAAAAAAGTTTTTTTCCTCCCTAACTTCAATTCTTTGTCCTATAAACTTTACACTGAGATGATATCGTGCACATAAAAATAGATTTTCTAAGCTCTTGGAAGACAATTATAGATATTAAACCTTCATTGTTTCAACAATTAATAGTAAACAGATAAATAACTTAGCAGTTTTAAATGCTTTCTGAGCTGCAGGGGATGTTTTGGCAGAAAGGCTGCTTCACTGTGTCGTATCCAACTCTCTTAATTCATCCATGGAGGAAGTCATAACACTATTTACTTAATTAGAAATATCCCAATTAAAAAATACCCACACAGGTAGTTTCAGTCAAATTTGAGTCCAAGTTTTTAAATCTCCATTTTTAGATTTTTTTCTTCCATCACAATATAACAGGTGAATTTTATTGTGGTGTTCACCACATCACGATACGATACAATATAGGGACGTTAATAATTAACCGTTTAACCGTTAACAGACATTAAGAATTGTAATCGATTAACGCTATAAAATCCAGGTTTTAAG
This sequence comes from Sebastolobus alascanus, assembly GCA_916701645.2. Lineage (NCBI taxonomy): Eukaryota > Metazoa > Chordata > Actinopteri > Perciformes > Sebastidae > Sebastolobus > Sebastolobus alascanus. The sequence continues at coordinate 24,547 of CAKAOJ020000157.1, read as the reverse complement.
CTTTACTTTGTGTGTGTGTGTGTGTGTTCGTTCAGGAGATTCAGACGTGCACGGTGGACATGGGGATGACGACTGACGGCTCCAACCATCCTGACAACAAGACTAAGAACAGATACAGCAACATCCTGGCCTGTGAGTACGCTTCACAGAGAGGTTCACATCATAACGCTACAAAAAACGTTTGCAGTTCTTACGAGGAATAGATCATTTTGACTGAATTTGGGCTGCTGGTGTTCAGACACCACAACCACAAGCTCACGTGTGCTTCTGATAGATGAGATAGAGAGTAGTAAAAAGGTGAGACAAAATATGAACAATTTAAATAGGAGATATAAAAATAGGAACATAGGAATATATACAGTATTCAAATATGTATTGCGTGTCTTTGTAGTGGATTTGTGTCTCTTTGTAGTCATTTTGAGTCTTTGTAGTTACTTTGAGTCTCTTTGTAGTTGATTTGTGTCTCTTTGTAGTAATTTTGAGTCTTTGTAGTTACTTTGTGTCTCTTTGTATTTGTTTTGAGTCTGTAGTTATTTTGAGTCTGTAGTTGCTTTGTGTCTCTTTGTAGTCATGTTGTGTATCTTTGTAATTGTTTTGTTCTTGTTGTAGTTAATTTTTGTCTTTCATGCGTGTCTTTGTCGTTGTTTTTTGTCTCTATGTAGTTTTTTTGAGTCTCTAGTTATTTTGAGTTTCTTTGTAGTTGCATTGTGTCTTTGTAGTTATTTTGAGTCTTTGTAGTTACTTTGTGTCTCTTTGTAGTCGTTTTGAGTCTTTGTAGTTACTTTGAGTCTCTATGTTGTCATTTTGAGTCTCTAGTTATTTTGAGTTGCTTTGTAGTTGCTTTGTGTCTCTTTGTAGTTATTTTGAGTTGCTTTGTAGTTGCTTTGTGTCTCTTTGTAGTTATCTTGAGTTTCTGTGTAGTTACTTTGCATCTCTTTGTGGTCATTTTGCCTTTTTTATAATTGATGTGAGTCTCTTTGTGTCTCTTTGCAGCTGTTTTGCATCTCTTTGTAGTTGATTTGGTCTCTTTTGCAGTGTTTTTCTGTCTATTGTAATCGTTTTAGGTTTCTTTGTGGTCATTTTGAGTCTCTTCCTGGTTGGTATGTGTCTGGTAGGCCCGTTCAGTTATCCATCCATGGTCCTGCTGACACTAATACTCACTAGAGCAACAAAAATGGATTAATCCGCCGCTACAGAACTACAGTGACCAGTTTGCTTTGCTTTGCAGCTTTTAAGGACATTAATGAGCCTTTTTTAAAAAAAATGAAACTATATATTTGTGGTGTTTTTGAAGACTTACGTCTTCAGTAGGAACCTTTGGACTTGGAGCTGAGAGCCACAGACAGGAAGTCACAGTGTTGATAGGGTTTTGGTCTTTTCATGGGATTTGTTGACAATGAGAAAGATATAAAATATTTTATTTATACTTAATTTGAAAAGAACATAAAGCGTTTTCCATATTGATCTGATCATGCATTGCTCTTTTCTTTAACTCTCAGATGACCACAGCCGAGTGCGACTCTCGCTGCAGGCCGACAAAGACGGGAAGGGGAGGGATTACATCAACGCCAACTACGTGGATGTAAGGCACTCTCTGTTTCACTCTGAGCATACAAACTGAGGCCTTCATCTTCACCCCCCACCAGCCTCGTTTCTGCATTTTGAATCTGTCAAAACATACTATTTTATCTTTATTCTCAGAGCCACTCCACTTTGCCCTCTGTCTTCCTAAACTTGCTTAATTCTAAACCTATTCACGACACATGCTGTTGTTAGTGGGGACCTGCGAGGCTCTCCATTATGCACATCACATTAAAATCTCATTTCCAGCGTTTGGCGTTTTGTGAAAGGCAGAAGCGGCACAAAAAAAAAAAACCCTGTGACTGTCACGGCCTCTCTGGAGAGCCGACGTACAGGTTACAAAGTTGGTAAAAGCACGTCGAGGATCTCTCCAGCTCACACTTTTGTCTGCATCTCACAGTGCGAAGGCAACTTCAGGCTTGTCAGTCATGTGAAGGTTGTGAAACTGTTAAAGTGAGTGATTGAATGCTAAACCTCTGCAGAGAACAAGTGACACTTTATATCCTGTGCTAGCCTTAAAAGGGCCTTGTGGAGTTTTGTTTCAAACAAACAAAAGTAATATTTACTTTCAGTGTCACTCACCAAAATGTTTGGTGTGAATCCTTGAGCTCTAACAAATTTGTTGTATATATTTCCTTCCCCATAAACATTTTTAAGTATTCTAAATCCAGCATTGTTTACATCCCTGGGTACATCCAGAGTCTCTTATTTGTTTGTCTTATTTCCTCCCTCTACACTTGAACCGAAAGTTGTTCTGGTCCTCCATCTTGAAGGCCATCTCGAAGCTCTTATTTCTGCTCCGAGGAGCCGTGAGCGAAGATACACAAAAGTTTTTTTACACCCGCTTGTTGGATATCAGTTCGGACTGTTGATTTTTTCATGCTGAATGACATCTTCTTAAGAAACTTATGAGCACATCTTTGGTAAACACAAGATTTAATCCTGCAGTACGCAGAATATTTTTGGAATCATTGGGCAAAAACTTCCATAATAACCTTTCAGCATATTGTAATTCAAGTGTTCTGAGAGAAAACTAGACTTCTGGTCCTCCTCACGGCTCTGTTTTCAGGCTTTAAAAAAATCCCTCTACATCCTCCGAAAGATTGATCGTGTTAATGTGTTAAAAGAAGTTAGCATTAACTCAGGATGAATTGTAATAACTTCTGTGATCCTCTGACTCTTCCTTTAGCTCCATCATCATGCCCAATGTGTCTGTTTATGACCAAATACCTGCAGAACTGATTACACTCCCATCAGCTCTGCTTTGTGTTTACTGCTGACACACTAAACTAAGATGGTGAACACAGCAAACATTATACATGCTAAACATCAGCATCGTCACTGCGAGCATGTTAGCATGCTGACGTTAGCGTTTAGCTCAAAGCACCGCTGTGCCTCAGTACCGCCTCACAGAGCTGCTAGCATGGCTGGAGACTCTGAAGTTATTGTTTTTTTTTTTTTGCATTTTGTGTTCTTGAGATTTCAGCAGGAGTTTTTAAAAGCCACTGATGTGTTTCCTCCAGGGTTTTAAGAAGCCGCGGTCGTACATCGCCGCTCAGGGTCCTCTGAAGTCGAGCACCGAGGACTTCTGGAGGATGATCTGGGAGCAAAACGTCTGCGTCATCGTGATGATCACCAACCTGGTGGAGAAAGGAAGAGTGAGTGACCGCATCTGTTCTACATTTATTATACTGATACTGCATCTGATACTGAGTGAGACTCTGGTTCAACTTATATATGTACATACTGGTTATGTTCACAAATAGATTCTAATAACATTTAATAAAGGTTGAGTATTTTTGGAATACTTTCCTCTCATACATTTCAGTCCCGGTCTCTTATAATTTAAAAAGTTTCTAGATTTAATCATCGTTTTATACAAAATTCAGAAACGTCAGACATTTCAGAGTGAATTTTTTTTCATTTTATTTGATATACAGAATTTTAAATGTGATTAGAATGTGTGAGAAAATATTTTGCATTTTAATATTGGCAGACAGTTCGCTCTCCTAAACCTGAAAATGAAAAACAGAGACTATGTTATGTCATAATTCATAATGTGTGTGATGTGTTAACTTTTCCCCTCAGAGGAAGTGTGATCAGTACTGGCCGACGGAGGTGCAGGAGGAGTACGGCGGCTTCCTGGTGACGGTGAAGAGCAGCAGAGTGCTCGCATACTACACCCAGAGGACCTTCGCTGTCAGGAACACCCACGTCAAAAAGGTCCGACAAACAGAGTGACTGTAGTAGCTGTGCTCAGTAATATTTATCATTAAGGCTGTCAATCGAATATTTAATTGTGATTAATCGCATGGTCGTCCATAGTTAGTTGGTACACGAGTTTGAAGCAAGTTGTGTGTGTTTCACCAAGCAGCAACTTCCCAAAGGTTTCAGTATTTTGGGAGTAAAATTTTCCTGGAACTTAATTTTCTGTCCCGTTTGGCGTTGTCCACCTGCAGGGCTCCCAGAAGGGGCGGAGCAACGAGCGGACGGTGACTCAGTTCCATTACACCCAGTGGCCCGACATGGGCGTCCCAGAGTTTGCTCTGCCGCTGCTCAGCTTCGTCCGCAAGTCGTCCAAAGCCAGGGCGGACGACATGGGGCCGCTGGCGGTGCACTGCAGGTACGATCTGATTCAACTAGACGACACGAGGTGAAGCTTTGTTTTCATTTTCCATCCTGACGTCAGTAAATCATCTGGTTCTTCTTTCTCTTCGCTGTGCAGCGCTGGCGTGGGCCGGACGGGCACGTACGTGGTCCTGGACAGCATGCTGAAGCAGATGAGAGACGAAAGCACCGTCAACATCACAGGCTTCCTCAAACACATCCGCACACAGAGGAACTACCTGGTTCAGACGGAGGTCAGAGGTCAACTTGTCTGTCTGTCCACACACACACACATCTTCAGTCGTTACATTTATTCACTTTACATTACATTTTCAAACAATAATGAGAGTTTTTCAGCGTCTAACCTCAGAACTATCTGTCTCCTCTCTGCAGGAACAGTATGTTTTCATCCACGATGCCTTGGTGGAAGCCATCTTGTCCGGAGAAACGGAGTTGGTGGCGGCTCAGCTGCACAGGTACGTGGACGAGCTGCTGACCCCGGGACCCGCTGGGAGGACGCGCCTGGACAAACAGTTCAAGGTGAGCGTCTCATGAAACCGTTCACTGTGTGTTCGCTGAACTTCTGCTAAAGTTTAATGACTCGAAATCTCAGAAATGTGTCTTGTGTGTATTGGTTTATACTGTATAATACCACAACTACTCTCTACTTTGCTATGGAATATATATTTTTAATTGTATGGTGACATTTTTCATAAAGAATTTGGCTCATTTAGTGTTTTCTTTCTGGTTCTTTCCTCCCCAAATTGTCTCCAACATCTCCTAAAAAAGTCAGGCAAACATTGGGAATGAGACACAGTTTCTTCAGCTCATCAACGGGCGTGTTTCCCAAACTGTCAAATAAATGCAAAAATAAATAAATAAATTTAAAAATTCATAAATAAATAAATAATACTGGAAGATAAGCAGAAGACTAAACGCATAAGAGAATTAATACAAATGTAAATAAAAAAAAATAAAACTGAAATATCAATTTATGTCACATTTGATCAATTAATTAATGACTACATTTATTTTTCATATTACTTTTAATTTATTTATTTTTCATTTATTTTGGCAGGTTCCGTCCTCCATACGAAAACTGAACAACTAACATTCAATAAAATAGTTTATATAAATAATTATAATAATAATAATAATAATAATATTTATATAGCACTTTTCAAAACAGATGTTACAAATTGCTTCACAAGACAATAAATAAAATAAATAAAAAAGTAAAACAACTTTAAATTGTTTCAGTGGAAAGAGGTGAACTTGTCAGTATTCTTGTAGAAATAATGGAGAAAGGATCTGGAAAGCAAATATTTGATATTTGTTTGACTGTAACTGGTAAAATGCTTGTAAACTTAACAAATTGACTTATGTAGCTGTTATCAAAAACACCAAAATAAAGAGTGAACATGCAAAACATTGAATCAAATGCATAACTTAAATTAAAAATGTTAAAATTCAGGATTATTTTCAGGTCTTTATGCATAGGATGTTGTATTAAAAAAAACCACCTTCACAGCTCAACAGAATGATTCAGTGCTGCTTCTTCAGTCGCTAACAGATGTTTGGTGTTTTCCCACAGCTGGTTTGTCACTCTGGAGTGAAGCAGTGCGACTACTCTGCAGCACTGCAGGACTGCAACCGCAGCAAGAACAGAAACTGCTCTATGGTTCCTGGTGAGTCCGACTTTACAGGACGCTTACAGGAAACAGAAGACGTCAGTTAGCCTTGATGTTGATGATGAGTGTGTAATTTGCCACTTCAGCTACAGTTTGCTGAAGTTAGATGAGGAAAGACGGTGTTGCATGACTCTAAAACATTTTGTTCTTCTATCTCTCTTTGCAGTTGAGAGGTCGCGAGTGCGCCTGTCCACGACAGCGGGGGAAACGTCAGACTACATTAATGCATCATACATCACAGTAAGAACAAACTCCTTCTGTCCAGGTTTAAATGTTCTCCAGAGCAGTGCTGGATGAAGTACCTGGAAGCCACACTCGAGGAAAAGTACAAATATCTGACCAGAAAATGACTTTAGTAGAAGTTAAAGTCTTAAAGTGTTTGATATTTACTGTACTTAAGTATCAAAAGTAGTTTTCTGATAGGAAATGTACTTAAGTATTGAAAGTAAAAGTACAAGTAAATGCTGTTAATAAAAAGCATCGCATGATTGGCCATGATTAATTGCGATTATTCACAAATCAATCACATCTTTTTTTATCTGTTCAAAATGTACCTTAAAGGGAGATTTGTCAAGTATTTAATACTCTTAATACTCTTCCTTATTGATTGGATTGGCGGCTCCTGAGCGATATTGCTTGACACCAATATAGTGTAATCGGTTTAACACATTTGATAGTGAACAGTAGACTAAATCAGCCCAGTCACCATGTGGAAGTAAAATAAAAATGATACTAAGCCCCTGGTTCTGTTCCTGAAGGGTTACAGGCAGAGCAGTGAGTTCATCATTACCCAGAATCCTTTGCCCAGCACCACAAAGGACTTCTGGAGGATGATATGGGACCACAACGCCCAGGTCATCGTGTCGCTGCTGGGGACGCTGTCAGACGAGGTGAGGAATCTGTGGTTGTGTAAAGTCTTTTAACTTAAAAGGATCAGTTAAACATTCTGGGAAATTATTATTGTTTCAGAGTGATATGTTCGGATGGATATCAATCTCATGTCACTGAGGGGAGTGGTTAGCCTAGCTTAGCATAAAGACTGGAAGCAGGGGGAAACACCTAGCCTAGCCTCATGTGTGATGATGTTAGTCCCCATAGTAGCCATTTCATTGTAGTGAAACTTGACCTCTAGGACAAACTAGAGACCTAGAGCATTCAGAGGATGGATGGATCAAACTAGAGACCTAGAGCATTCAGAGGATGGATGGATCAAACTAGAGACCTAGAGCATTCAGAGGATGGTTGGCTTTCCTAGCTAGATTGATGGTGCTCCTCAAGCTCTTGGTGTCTTAATGTGGTATTTTGGAGGGATTATTGATCATTTTTTATCAATTCTTCAGTGGTAAAAAATGGTTAAATTTAGCACCAAATCTGTGTAACAAATGGTATCAACCCCCAAAAATTGCTGCAACAACTTATGAGACATCATAGAGCATGGGGATGGACATCACATACTTCTATCATGATGTTCTGAACCCTTATACACTTTTACTATTTATTTTAATTAATTAACTAGTTATTTAATTCATGTTTAGTTCTGATTTATGACGAGAACAACTTGACACACAGTGCTGAGCTGCATCTCAAATTAATCTTCAGGTTCCCAGCTTTCAGATGATGTACACCACTTCTATGTGACATCTACTGTTGACCTGCTATCTCCCCCTAAAGACCCCCTGCACCCCCCTAAAAAAGACTAAAACGGGTCTAATGTGGGGTTAAAAGGAGTCACCACAAGGCTACTAATGGGGCTGACCATCTCGAAATAATGCGTGATCACTCCCAAGTTGGAATAAGAGGAGTTTTTCCCATTCTGTTGACATGGTGTGAATGCAGCGTTAACATACAGACATGAGGTTGATGCCCATCTTCTTGTGCCTCTCTCAGAAATAAAGTAAATAAGAGTGTATCTGTGATTTCTAACAGCAGGATTAAAGGTACGCGTAGTAGTACTTAAATCTTGAGTCATCACGTATCACTCTGATGTCGCAGGATGATTCATTACCATCTGTGGTGTTTTTGAGTGTGATGTAACTTCCTGTGTTGTTAGACGGAGGAGGAGGCAGAGGCGAAGCCGTGTGTCGCATGGCCCCGTAAAGGGCAGCCAATCAGCTATGAGATGTTCACTGTCACTCAGAAGACTGAGAATCACATCTGTCTGACCAACGAGGATATGCTGGTGGTCCAGGACTATGTACTGGAAGCGACACAGGTTAGTGCAACCTGGAACATGACAGCTTCACTTAGACAACAAAATCATTAAACAGAGTTGACAGTACGAAATTAAAAGGGTCAGTTCAACCAAAGTATAGACGATATAGAAAAGTATAGACCATATGATCAAACCTCTACCGCAGGGTTTCTCAAATTTCAGGTGACTGAGTGCCTATTTAGGGAGCCAGCATATGATTGAGGGTCGCACAAGAGTGCACATATAAAAAAATATATCTTTTCCATCGCACTTCCACATTAAACTACCGAGTTGTTCACTGAAATCGCTAACTTTAGCTAACAGCACTTGTATTGATGACGAAACGTAATTCATGCAACACTCGCTAGATTTGTTTTCGACGTACTAAACTATTTACCATACTCTGACTTTTTCTTCGTGAAAATGTCGACATACTATACTATGACTTTTTTTTCGACGTACTATACTATGCCTTTTTTTCGTGAAAATTTCGACATACTATACTATGACTTTTTTTTCGTGAAAATTTCGACAAAACAGTCTTAGTATAGTATGTCAAATTTTTCATGAAAAAAAGTCATAGTATAGTATGTCGAAATTTTCGCAAAAAAAGGTCACAGTATAGTATGTCAAAAAAAAGTCGTGGTATAGTATGTCGAAATTTTTGCGAAAAAAAGTCATAGTATAGTATGTTGAAATTTACGCCAAAAAAAAGTCATAGTATAGTATGTCGAAATTTTCGCGAAAAAAAGTCATAGTATAGTATGACGAAAAAAGTCATGGTATAGTAATTTGCAATTTTTGCGAAAAAAAAGTCATAGTATAGTATGTCGAAATTTTCGCGAAAAAAAAGTCATAGTAGTGTGTCGAAAAAAAGTCATAGTATAGTATGTCGAAATTTTTGCGAAAAAAAAGTCATAGTATAGTTTCTCGAAATTTTTGCGAAAAAAAGTCATAGTATAGTATGCCAAAATTTTTGCGAAAAAAAGTCATAGTATAGTATGTCGAAAAAAAGTCATAGTATAGTATGTCGAAATTTTCACAAAAAAAAGTCATAGTATAGTGTCGAAAAAAAGTCATAGTATAGTATGTCGAAATTTTAGCGAATAAAGTCATAGTATAGTATGTCGAAAAAAAGTCATAGTATAGTATGTCGAAAAAAAGTCATAGTATAGTTTGTCGAAAAAAAGTCATAGTATAGTATGTCGAAAAAAAGTCATAGTATAGTTTGTCGAAAAAAAGTCATAGTATAGTATGTCGAAAAAAAGTCATAGTATAGTATGTCGAAATTTTCACAAAAAAAGTCATAGTATACTATGCCGAAAAAAAGTCATAGTATGGTATGTCGAAAAAAAGTCATAGTATAGTATGTCGAAATTTTCGCGAAAAAAAAGTCATAGTATAGTATGTCGAAAAAAGTCATAGTATAGTATGGTAAATTGACTTGCATTTATATAGCGCTTTTCTAGTCTTCCGACCAATCAAAGCGCTTTACACTACATGTCAGCATTCACCCGGTATGTCGAAATTTTCGCGAAAAAAAAGTCATAGTATAGTATGTCGAAAAAAAGTCATAGTATAGTATGTCGAAATTTTCGCAAAAAAAAGTCATAGTATAGTATGTCGAAAAAAAGTCATAATATAGTATGTCGAAATTTTCGCAAAAAAAAGTCATACTATAGTATGTCGAAAAAAAGTCATAGTATAGTATGTCGAAATTTTCGCAAAAAAAAGTCATAGTTAAGTATGTCGAAAGAAAGTCATAGTATAGTATGGCGAAAAAAAGTCATAATATAGTATGTCGAAATTTTCGCAAAAAAAAGTCATACTATAGTATGTCGAAAAAAAGTCATAGTATAGTATGTCGAATTTTTCGCGAAAAAAAGTCATAGTTAAGTATGTCGAAAGAAAGTCATAGTATAGTATGGCGAAAAAAAGTCATAGTATAGTATGTCGAAATTTTCGCGAAAAAAAGTCATAGTATAGTATGTCGAAAAAAAGTCATAGTATAGTATGTCGATATTTGTTCCAAAAAAAGTCATAGTATAGTATGTCGAAAAAAAGTCATAGTATAGTATGTCGAAATTTTGGCGAAAAGTCATAGTATAGTATGTCGAAGTTTTCGCGAAAAAAAGTCATGGTATAGTATGTCGAAAAAAAAGTCATAGTATAGTATGTCAAAAAAAAGTCATAGTATAGTATGTCGAAAAAAAGTCATAGTATAGTATGTCGAAAAAAAGTCATAGTATAGTACGTCGAAATTTTTGCGAAAAGTCATAGTATAGTATGTCGAAATTTTTGCAAAAAAAAGTCCTAGTATAGTATGTCGAAATTTTCGCGAAAAAAAAGTCCTAGTATAGTATGTTGAAAAAAAGTCATAGTATAGTATGTCGAAATTTTCACAAAAAAAAGTCATAGTATAGTATGTAAAAAAAAGTCATAGTATAGTATGTAAAAAAAAAGTCATAGTATAGTATGTCGAAAAAAAGTCATAGTATAGTATGTCGAAATTTTGGCGAAAAGTCATAGTATAGTATGTCGAAATTTTGGCGAAAAAAAGTCATAGTATAGTATATCGAAAAAAAGTCATAGTATAGTATGTCGAATTTTCGCAAAAAAAACTCATAGTATAGTATGTCGAAAAAAAGTCATAGTATAGTATATCGAAATTTTCACAAAAAAAGTCATAGTATAGTATGTCGAAATTTTCGCAAAAAAAAGTCATAGTATAGTATGTCGAAATTTTCGCAAAAAAAAGTCATAGTATAGTATGTCTTAAAAAAGTCACAGTATAGTATGTCGTAAAAAAATCATAGCATAGCATGTCGAAAAAAAGACATAGTATAGTATGTCGAAATTTTCGCGAAAAAAAGTCATTGTATAGTATGTCAAAATTTTCGCGAAAAAAAGTCATAGTATAGTATGTCGAAATTTTCGCGAAAAAAAGTCATGTTATAGTATGTAGAAAAAAAAAGTCATACTATAGCATGTCGAAAAAAAGTCATAGTATAGTATGTCGAAAATTTCGCGAAAAAAAAGTCATAGTATAGTATGTCTTAAAAAAGTCATAGTATAGTATGTCGAAATTTTCGCGAAAAAAAAGTAATAGTATAGTATGTCGAAAAAAAGTCATAGTATAGTATGTCGAAATTTTCGCGAAAAAAAATCATAGTATAGTATGTCGAAAAAAAGTCATACTATAGTATGTAAATTTCCGCGAAAAAAAGTCATAGTATAGTATGTCGAAAAAAAAGTCATAGTATAGCATGTCGAAATTTTTGCAAAAAAAAGTAATAGTATAGTATGTCGAAATTGACGAAAAGTCATAGTATAGTATGTCGAAAAAAAGTCATAGTATAATGTGTCGAAATTTTCTCGAAAAAAAAGTCATAGTATAGTATGTCGAAAAAAAGTCATAGTATAGTGTGTCGAAATTTTGGCGAAAAGTCATAGTATAGTATGTCGAAATTTTCGCGAAAAAAAGTCATAGTATAGTATGTCGTAAAAAAGTCATAGTATAGTATGTCGAAATTTTCGCGAAAAAAAAGTAATAGTATAGTATGTCGAAAAAAAGTCATAGTATAGTATGTCGAAAAAAAGTCATAGTATAGTATATCGAAAAAAAGTCATAGTATAGTTTGTCGAAATTTTCACAAAAAAAAAAGACAGTATAGTATGTCGAAAAAGTCATAGTATAGAATGTCGAAAAAAAGTCATAGTATAATATGTCAAAATTTTGGCGAAAAGTCATAGTATAGTATGTCGAAAAAAAGTCATAGTATAGTTTGTCAATTTTCGCGAAAAAAAGTCATAGTATAGTATGTCGAAAAAAAGTCATAGGATAGTATGTCGAAATTTTCACACAAAAAAAAGAGTATAGTATGTCGAAAAAGTCATAGTATAGAATGTCGAAAAAAATTCATAGTATAGTATGTCGAAAAAAAGTCATAGTATAGTACGTCGAAATTTTTGCGAAAAGTCATAGTATAGTATGTCGAAATTTTTGCAAAAAAAAGTCCTAGTATAGTATGTCGAAATTTTCGCGAAAAAAAAGTCCTAGTATAGTATGTTGAAAAAAAGTCATAGTATAGTATGTCGAAATTTTCACAAAAAAAAGTCATAGTATAGTATGTAAAAAAAAGTCATAGTATAGTATGTAAAAAAAAAGTCATAGTATAGTATGTCGAAAAAAAGTCATAGTATAGTATGTCGAAATTTTGGCGAAAAGTCATAGTATAGTATGTCGAAATTTTGGCGAAAAAAAGTCATAGTATAGTATATCGAAAAAAAGTCATAGTATAGTATGTCGAATTTTCGCAAAAAAAACTCATAGTATAGTATGTCGAAAAAAAGTCATAGTATAGTATATCGAAATTTTCACAAAAAAAGTCATAGTATAGTATGTCGAAATTTTCGCAAAAAAAAGTCATAGTATAGTATGTCGAAATTTTCGCAAAAAAAAGTCATAGTATAGTATGTCTTAAAAAAGTCACAGTATAGTATGTCGTAAAAAAATCATAGCATAGCATGTCGAAAAAAAGACATAGTATAGTATGTCGAAATTTTCGCGAAAAAAAGTCATTGTATAGTATGTCAAAATTTTCGCGAAAAAAAGTCATAGTATAGTATGTCGAAATTTTCGCGAAAAAAAGTCATGTTATAGTATGTAGAAAAAAAAAGTCATACTATAGCATGTCGAAAAAAAGTCATAGTATAGTATGTCGAAAATTTCGCGAAAAAAAAGTCATAGTATAGTATGTCTTAAAAAAGTCATAGTATAGTATGTCGAAATTTTCGCGAAAAAAAAGTAATAGTATAGTATGTCGAAAAAAAGTCATAGTATAGTATGTCGAAATTTTCGCGAAAAAAAATCATAGTATAGTATGTCGAAAAAAAGTCATACTATAGTATGTAAATTTCCGCGAAAAAAAGTCATAGTATAGTATGTCGAAAAAAAAGTCATAGTATAGCATGTCGAAATTTTTGCAAAAAAAAGTAATAGTATAGTATGTCGAAATTGACGAAAAGTCATAGTATAGTATGTCGAAAAAAAGTCATAGTATAATGTGTCGAAATTTTCTCGAAAAAAAAGTCATAGTATAGTATGTCGAAAAAAAGTCATAGTATAGTGTGTCGAAATTTTGGCGAAAAGTCATAGTATAGTATGTCGAAATTTTCGCGAAAAAAAGTCATAGTATAGTATGTCGTAAAAAAGTCATAGTATAGTATGTCGAAATTTTCGCGAAAAAAAAGTAATAGTATAGTATGTCGAAAAAAAGTCATAGTATAGTATGTCGAAAAAAAGTCATAGTATAGTATATCGAAAAAAAGTCATAGTATAGTTTGTCGAAATTTTCACAAAAAAAAAAGACAGTATAGTATGTCGAAAAAGTCATAGTATAGAATGTCGAAAAAAAGTCATAGTATAATATGTCAAAATTTTGGCGAAAAGTCATAGTATAGTATGTCGAAAAAAAGTCATAGTATAGTTTGTCAATTTTCGCGAAAAAAAGTCATAGTATAGTATGTCGAAAAAAAGTCATAGGATAGTATGTCGAAATTTTCACACAAAAAAAAGAGTATAGTATGTCGAAAAAGTCATAGTATAGAATGTCGAAAAAAATTCATAGTATAGTATGTCGAAATTTTCGCGAAAAAAGTCAGTATAATATGTCGAAAAAAAGTCATAGTATAGTATGTCGAAATTTTGGCGAAAAGTCATAGTATAGTATGTCGAAAAAAAGTGATAGTATGCTATAGTATGACTTTTTTCATGAAAATTTTCGAAAATATTTGTAAAAAAATGTCATAGTATAGAATGTCGAAAATTTTCATGAACACAGGCATAGTATAGTCTGTCGATTAATTTGGTGGAAAAAAAACTCAGTTTAAATTTTCGTCAATTTTCATGAAAAGTCATACTATACTATGACTTTTTTCATGAAAATTTTCGAAAATATTCGTAAAAAAATGTCATAGTATAGAATGTCGAACATTTTCATGAAAACCGGCATAGTATAGTCTGTCGATTAATTTTGTGGAAAAAAAACTCAGTTTAAATTTTCGTCAGTTTTCATGAAAAGTCATACTATACTATGACTTTTTTTATGAAAATTTTCGAAAATATTCGTAAAAAAATGTCATGGTATAGAATGTCGAAAATGTTCATGAAAAAAGGCATTGTATAGTCTGTCGATTAATTTGGTGGAAAAAAAACTCAGTTTAAAATTTCGAAAATTTTCATAAAAGTCATACTATAGCATGTCTTTTCATGAAAATTGACGAAATTTTAAACTGAGTTTTTTTTCCACCAAATTAATCGACAGACTATACTATGCCTTTTTTCATGAAAATTTTCGACATTCTATACTATGACATTTTTTTACGAATATTTTCGAAAAATTTTCATGAAAAAAGTCATACTATAGCATGTCGAAAATATTCGTAAAAAAATGTCATGGTATAGAATGTCGAAAATGTTCATGAAAAAAGGCATAGTATAGTCTGTCGATTAATTTGGTCGAAAAAAAACTCAGTTTAAATTTTCGAAAATTTTCATAAAAGTCATACTATAGCATGTCTTTTCATGAAAATTGACGAAATTTTAAACTGAGTTTTTTTTCCACCAAATTAATCAACAGACTATACTATGCCTTTTTTCATGAAAATTTTCGACATTCTATACTATGACATTTTTTTACGAATATTTTCGAAAAATTTTCATGAAAAAAGTCATACTATAGCATGTCGAAAATATTCGTAAAAAAATGTCATGGTATAGAATGTCGAAAATGTTAATGAACACAGGCATAGTATAGTCTGTCGATTAATTTGGTGGAAAAAAAACTCAGTTTAAATTTTCGTCAATTTTCATGAAAAGTCATACTATACTATGACTTTTTTCATGAAAATTTTCGAAAATATTCGTAAAAAAATGTCATAGTATAGAATGTCGAACATTTTCATGAAAACCGGCATAGTATAGTCTGTCGATTAATTTTGTGGAAAAAAAACTCAGTTTAAATTTTCGTCAGTTTTCATGAAAAGTCATACTATACTATGACTTTTTTTATGAAAATTTTCGAAAATATTCGTAAAAAAATGTCATGGTATAGAATGTCGAAAATGTTCATGAAAAAAGGCATAGTATAGTCTGTCGATTAATTTGGTGGAAAAAAAACTCAGTTTAAAATTTCGAAAATTTTCATAAAAGTCATACTATAGCATGTCTTTTCATGAAAATTGACGAAATTTTAAACTGAGTTTTTTTTCCACCAAATTAATCGACAGACTATACTATGCCTTTTTTCATGAAAATTCTCGACATTCTATAATATGACATTTTTTTACGAATATGTTCGAAAAATTTTCATGAAAAAAGTCATACTATAGCATGTCGAAAATATTCGTAAAAAAATGTCATGGTATAGAATGTCGAAAATGTTCATGAAAAAAGGCATAGTATAGTCTGTCGATTAATTTGGTGGAAAAAAAACTCAGTTTAAAATTTCGTCAATTTTCATAAAAGTCATACTATAGCATGTCTTTTCATGAAAATTGACGAAATTTTAAACTGAGTTTTTTTTCCACCAAATTAATCGACAGACTATACTATGCCTTTTTTCATGAAAATTTTCTACATTCTATACTATGACATTTTTTTACGAATATTTTCGAAAAATTTTCATGAAAAAAGTCATACTATAGCATGTCGAAAATATTCGTAAAAAAATGTCATGGTATAGAATGTCGAAAATGTTCATGAAAAAAGGCATAGTATAGTCTGTCGATTAATTTGGTGGAAAAAAAACTCAGTTTAAAATTTCTAAAATTTTCATAAAAGTCATACTATAGCATGTCTTTTCATGAAAATTGACGAAATTTTAAACTGAGTTTTTTTTCCACCAAATTAATCGACAGACTATACTATGCCTTTTTTCATGAAAATTTTCGACATTCTATACTATGACATTTTTTTACGAATATTTTCGAAAAATTTTCATGAAAAAAGTCATACTATAGCATGTCGAAAATATTCGTAAAAAAATGTCATGGTATAGAATGTCGAAAATTTTCATGAAAAAAGGCATAGTATAGTCTGTCGATTAATTTGGTGGAAAAAAAACTCAGTTTAAAATTTCTAAAATTTTCATAAAAGTCATACTATAGCATGTCTTTTCATGAAAATTGACGAAATTTTAAACTGAGTTTTTTTTCCACCAAATTAATCGACAGACTACTATGCCTTTTTTCATGAAAATTTTCGACATTCTATACTATGACATTTTTTTACGAATATTTTCGAAAAATTTTCATGAAAAAAGTCATACTATAGCATGTCGAAAATATTCGTAAAAAAATGTCAAGGTATAGAATGTCAAAAATTTTCATGAAAAAAGGCATAGTATATTCTGTCGATTAATTTGGTCGAAAAAAAACTCAGTTTAAAATTTCGAATATTTTCATAAAAGTCATACTATAGCATGTCTTTTCATGAAAATTGACGAAATTTTAAACTGAGTTTTTTTTCCACCAAATTAATCGACAGACTATACTATGCCTTTTTTCATGAAAATGTTCGACATTCTATACTATGACATTTTTTTACGAATATTTTCGAAAAATTTTCATGAAAAAAGTCATACTATAGCATGTCGAAAATATTCGTAAAAAAATGTCATGGTATAGAATGTCGAAAATTTTAATGAACACAGGCATAGTATAGTCTGTCGATTAATTTGGTGGAAAAAAACTCACTTTAAATTTTCGTCAATTTTCATGAAAAGTCATACTATACTATGACTTTTTTCATGAAAATTTTCGAAAATATTCGTAAAAAAATGTCATAGTATAGAATGTCGAAAATTTTCATGAAAACCGGCATAGTATAGTCTGTCGATTAATTTTGTGGAAAAAAAACTCAGTTTAAATTTTCGTCAATTTTCATGAAAAGTCATACTATACTATGACTTTTTTCATGAAAATTTTCGAAAATATTCGTAAAAAAATGTCATGGTATAGAATGTCGAAAATGTTCATGAAAAAAGGCATAGTATAGTCTGTCGATTAATTTGTTTTAAAAAAAACTCAGTTTAAAATTTCGAAAATTTTCATAAAAGTCATACTATAGCATGTCTTTTCATGAAAATTGACGAAATTTTAAACTGAGTTTTTTTTCCACCAAATTAATCGACAGACTATACTATGCCTTTTTTCATGAAAATTTTCGACATTCTATACTATGACATTTTTTTACGAATATTTTCGAAAAATTTTCATGAAAAAAGTCATACTATAGCATGTCGAAAATATTCGTAAAAAAATGTCATGGTATAGAATGTCGAAAATTTTCATGAAAAAAGGCATAGTATAGTCTGTCGATTAATTTGGTGGGAAAAAAACTCAGTTTAAAATTTCGAAAATTTTCATAAAAGTCATACTATAGCATGTCTTTTCATGAAAATTGACGAAATTTTAAACTGAGTTTTTTTTCCACCAAATTAATCGACAGACTATACTATGCCTTTTTTCATGAAAATTTTCGACATTCTATACTATGACATTTTTTTACGAATATTTTCGAAAAATTTTCATGAAAAAAGTCATACTATAGCATGTCGAAAATATTCGTAAAAAAATGTCATGGTATAGAATGTCGAAAATTTTCATGAAAAAAGGCATAGTATAGTCTGTCCATTAATTTGGTGGAAAAAAAACTCACTTTAAATTTTCGTCAATTTTCATGAAAAGTCATACTATACTATGACTTTTTTCATGAAAATTTTCGAAAATATTCGTAAAAAAATGTCATAGTATAGAATGTCGAAAATTTTCATGAAAACCGGCATAGTATAGTCTGTCGATTAATTTTGTGGAAAAAACACTCAGTTTAAAATTTCGAAAATTTTCATAAAAGTCATACTATAGCATGTCTTTTCATGAAAATTGACGAAATTTTAAACTGAGTTTTTTTTCCACCAAATTAATCGACAGACTATACTATGCCTTTTTTCATGAAAATTTTCGACATTCTATACTATGACATTTTTATACGAATATTTTCGAAAAATTTTCATGAAAAAAGTCATACTATAGCATGTCGAAAATATTCGGAAAAAAATGTCATGGTATAGAATGTCAAAAATTTTCATGAAAAAAGGCATAGTATATTCTGTCGATTAATTTGGTCGAAAAAAAACTCAGTTTAAAATTTCGAAAATTTTCATAAAAGTCATACTATAGCATGTCTTTTCATGAAAATTGACGAAATTTTAAACTGAGTTTTTTTTCCACCAAATTAATCGACAGACTATACTATGCCTTTTTTCATGAAAATTTTCGACATTCTATACTATGACATTTTTTTACGAATATTTTCGAAAAATTTTCATGAAAAAAGTTATACTATAGGATGTCGAAAATATTCGTAAAAAAATGTCATGGTATAGAATTTCGAAAATTTTCATGAAAAAAGGCATAGTATAGTCTGTTGATTAATTTGGTGGAAAAAAAAATCAGTTTAAAATTTCGAAAATTTTCATAAAAGTCATACTATAGCATGTCTTTTCATGAAAATTGAAGAAATTTTAAAAACTGAGTTTTTTTTCCACCAAATTAATCGACAGACTATACTATGCCTTTTTTCATGAAAATTTTCGACATTCTATACTATGACATTTTTTAACGAATATTTTCGAAAAATTTTCATGAAAAAAGTCATACTATAGCATGTCGAAAATATTCGTGAAAAAATGTCATGGTATAGAATGTCAAAAATTTTAATGAACACAGGCATAGTATAGTCTGTCGATTAATTTGGTGGAAAAAAAACTCACTTTAAATTTTCGTCAATTTTCATGAAAAGTCATACTATACTATGACTTTTTTCATGAAAATTTTCGAAAATATTTGTAAAAAAATGTCATAGTATAGAATGTCGAAAATTTTCATGAAAACCGGCATAGTATAGTCTGTCGATTAATTTTGTGGAAAAAAAACTCAGTTTAAATTTTCGTCAATTTTCATGAAAAGTCATACTATACTGACTTTTTTCATGAAAATTTTCGAAAATATTCGTAAAAAAATGTCATGGTATAGAATGTCGAAAATTTTCATGAAAAAAGGCATAGTATAGTCTGTCGATTAATTTGGTGGAAGAAAAAATCTGTTTAAATTTTCGTCAATTTTCATGAAAAGTCATACTATACTATGACTTTTTTCATGAAAATTTTCGAAAATATTCGTAAAAAAATGTCATAGTATAGAATGTCGAAAATTTTCATGAAAACCGGCATAGTATAGTCTGTCGATTAATTTTGTGGAAAAAAAACTCAGTTTAAATTTTCGTCAATTTTCATGAAAAGTCATACTATACTATGACTTTTTTCATGAAAATTTTCGAAAATATTCGTAAAAAAATGTCATGGTATAGAATGTCGAAAATGTTCATGAAAAAAGGCATAGTATAGTCTGTCGATTAATTTGGTGGAAAAAAAACTCAGTTTAAAATTTCGAAACTTTTCATAAAAGTCATACTATAGCATGTCTTTTCATGAAAATTGACGAAATTTTAAACTGAGTTTTTTTTCCACCAAATTAATCGACAGACTATACTATGCCTTTTTTCATGAAAATTTTCGACATTCTATACCATGACATTTTTTTACGAATATTTTCGACATGCTATAGTATGACTTTTTTCATGAAAATTTTTCGAAAATATTCGTAAAAAAATGTCATATTATAGAATGTCGAAAATTTTCATGAAAAAAGGCATAGTATAGTCTGTCGATTAATTTGGTGGGAAAAAAACTCAGTTTAAAATTTCGAAAATTTTCATAAAAGTCATACTATAGCATGTCTTTTCATGAAAATTGACAAAATTTTAAACTGAGTTTTTTTTCCACCAAATTAATCGACAGACTATACTATGCCTTTTTTCATGAACATTTTCGACATTCTATACTATGACATTTTTTTACGAATATTTTCGAAAATTTTTCATGAAAAACGTAATACTATAGCATGTCGAAAATATTCGTAAAAAAATGTCATGGTATAGAATGTCGAAAATTTTAATGAACACAGGCATAGTATAGTCTGTCGATTAATTTGGTGGAAAAAAAACTCACTTTAAATTTTCGTCAATTTTCATGAAAAGTCATACGATACTATGACTTTTTTCATGAAAATTTTCGAAAATATTCGTAAAAAAATGTCATAGTATAGAATGTCGAAAATTTTCATGAAAACCGGCATAGTATAGTCTGTCGATTAATTTTGTGGAAAAAAAACTCAGTTTAAATTTTCGTCAATTTTCATGAAAAGTCATACTATACTAAAACTTTTTTCATGAAAATTTTCGAAAATATTCGTAAAAAAATGTCATGGTATAGAATGTCGAAAATGTTCATGAAAAAAGGCATAGTATAGTCTGTCGATTAATTTGGTGGAAAAAAAACTCAGTTTAAAATTTCGAAAATTTTCATAAAAGTCATACTATAGCATGTCTTTTCATGAAAATTGACGAAATTTTAAACTGAGTTTTTTTTCCACAAAATTAATCGACAGACTATACTATGCCTTTTTTCATGAAAATTTTCGACATTCTATACTATGACATTTTTTTACGAATATTTTCGAAAAATTTTCATGAAAAAAGTCATACTATAGCATGTCGAAAATATTCGTAAAAAAATGTCATGGTATAGAATGTCGAAAATTTTCATGAAAAAAGGCATAGTATAGTCTGTCGATTAATTTGGTGGAAAAAAAACTCAGTTTAAAATTTCTAAAATTTTCATAAAAGTCATACTATAGCATGTCTTTTCATGAAAATTGACGAAATTTTAAACTGAGTTTTTTTTCCACCAAATTAATCGACAGACTATACTATGCCTTTTTTCATGAAAATTTTCGACATTCTATACTATGACATTTTTTTACGAATATTTTCGAAAAATTTTCATGAAAAAAGTCATACTATAGCAGGTCGAAAATATTCGTAAAAAAATGTCATGGTATAGAATGTCGAAAATTTTCATGAAAAAAGGCATAGTATAGTCTGTCGATTAATTTGGTGGAAAAAAAACTCAGTTTAAAATTTCGAAAATTTTCATAAAAGTCATAGTATAGCATGTCTTTTCATGAAAATTGACGAAATTTTAAACTGAGTTTTTTTTCCACCAAATTAATCGACAGACTATACTATGCCTTTTTTCATGAAAATTTTCGACATTCTATGCTATGACATTTTTTTACGAATATTTTCGAAAAATTTTCATGAAAAAAGTCATACTATAGCATGTCGAAAATATTCGTAAAAAAATGTCATGGTATAGAATGTCGAAAATTTTCATGAAAAAAGGCATAGTATAGTCTGTCGATTAATTTGGTGGAAAAAAAACTCAGTTTAAAATTTCGAAAATTTTCATAAAAGTCATACTATAGCATGTCTTTTCATGAAAATTGACGAAATTTTAAACTGAGTTTTTTTTCCACCAAATTAATCGACAGACTATACTGTGCCTTTTTTCATGAAAATTTTCGACATTCTATACTATGACATTTTTTTACGAATATTTTCGAAAAATTTTCATGAAAAAAGTCATACTATAGCATGTCGAAAATATTCGTAAAAAAATGTCATGGTATAGAATGTCGAAAATTTTCATGAAAAAAGGCATAGTATAGTCTGTCGATTAATTTGGTGGGAAAAAAATCAGTTTAAAATTTCGAAACTTTTCATAAAAGTCATACTATAGCATGTCTTTTCATGAAAATTGACGAAATTTTAAACTGAGTTTTTTTTCCACCAAATTAATCGACAGACTATACTATGCCTTTTTTCATGAAAATTTTCGACATTCTATACCATAACATTTTTTTACGAATATTTTCGACATGCTATACTATGACTTTTTTCATGAAAATTTTCGAAAATATTCGTAAAAAAATGTCATAGAATAGAATGTCGAAAATTTTCATGAAAACCGGCATAGTATAGTCTGTCGATTAATTTTGTGGAAAAAAAACTCAGTTTAAATTTTCGTCAATTTTCATGAAAAGTCATACTATACTATGACTTTTTTCATGAAAATTTTCGAAAATATTCGTAAAAAAATGTCATGGTATAGAATGTCGAAAATGTTCATGAAAAAAGGCATAGTATAGTCTGTCGATTAATTTGGTGGAAAAAAAACTCAGTTTAAAATTTCGAAAATTTTCATAAAAGTCATACTATAGCATGTCTTTTCATGAAAATTGACGAAATTTTAAACTGAGTTTTTTTTCCACCCAATTAATCGACAGACTATACTATGCCTTTTTTCATGAACATTTTCGACATTCTATACTATGACATTTTTTTACGAATATTTTCGAAAAATTTTCATGAAAAAAGTCATACTATAGCATGTCGAAAATATTCGTAAAAAAATGTCATGGTATAGAATGTCGAAAATTTTCATGAAAAAAGGCATAGTATAGTCTGTCGATTAATTTGGTGGAAAAAAAACTCAGTTTAAAATTTCGAAAATTTTCATAAAAGTCATACTATAGCATGTCTTTTCATGAAAATTGACGAAATTTTAAACTGAGTTTTTTTTCCACCAAATTAATCGACAGACTATACTATGCCTTTTTTCATGAAAATTTTCGACATTCTATGCTATGACATTTTTTTACGAATATTTTCGAAAAATTTTCATGAAAAAAGTCATACTATAGCATGTCGAAAATATTCGTAAAAAAATGTCATGGTATAGAATGTCGAAAATTTTCATGAAAAAAGGCATAGTATAGTCTGTCGATTAATTTGGTGGAAAAAAAACTCAGTTTAAAATTTCGAAAATTTTCATAAAAGTCATACTATAGCATGTCTTTTCATGAAAATTGACGAAATTTTAAACTGAGTTTTTTTCATAAAATGACAACTTATAAATGTTTTTTCATGAAAATTTCTTCATTAAATTGATGAATTTTATTCGAATATTTTGAAAAATTCATGAAAAGCATACTATAGCATGTTGAAAAATGTTCGAAAATTCGAATTTTTTCAAAATTTCTAAAAATTTCATAAAATTGATTAATGGAAAATATTTTAAAAAATTTTCGTAATTATATGAAAATTTTCATGAAAATGATTTATCTGAAATTTTAAATATTAAAAAAATTCATGTATAAATGTCAAATTTATGAAAAAAGGCATAATATTGTCATGTTAATTTGTGAAAAAATCATTTAAAATTTGATAATTTTAAAATTTATAAAAATTTTTCATGAAAATTTCGAAATTTTGAAAAAATTTTTACAATATAAGACTTTTCATAAGCTTTTAAAATGTCTTCATATTTGATAAATTTTAAATTTTTAAAAATAGATAATATCTTTGCATGAAAATTATTCTAAAATAAATTTTCATAATATATATGAAAATTTTATAAAAATTATAATATTTCGATTATTTTGAAAAAAATTCATTTAAAATTTCAAAATTTTCATAAAAAGTTAGATTCTTCTGAAAATTTGAAATTTAAACTGAGTTTTTTCAAAATTTCATAAATATACTATCTTTTTTATGAAAATGTTCGACAAATTATTATGAATTTTTTTCAAAATTAAAAATATACTGAATAATTTTGATAAAAACTATTCATAAAAATTTTTTTACAAAGTTATAAAAATGTCATGTAAAAAAGCATATATATCTGATTAATTTGTGAAAAAAAATCTCAACTTTAAATTTTTTCATGAAAAAGCATACTATACTTGACATTTTTTAAAAATTCATTAAAAATTTTCAAAAAAAGTCATAAGATGTCAAATTTTAAAAAAAGTCATAATTTGTGAAAATTTGTGAAAAAAAAGGTATAAAATTCTGAAAATTTTCATAAAAATCTATAATTTTGTCAAATTTGAAAATTTAAAATTTTTTTCAAAAATTATCGACAGTCTATGAAACTTTTTGGAAAATGTCGAATTTTTCATGAAATTTTTATAAATATCTTCTTAATTTTCATGAAAAAATCATTAAATTTCAAAATTTTAAAAAATTCATAAATAGCATGCTTTCAAATTTAGAAATAATCATAGATATTTTGTCGATAATTTGTCGAAAAAAAATTTTATGAAAATTTTTCAATTTCTGAATATACTTTATAAACTATTTTAAAAATTTTCAATAAATGTCATAATAGATGATATTTCATGAAAATTGTAAAAAACGAAAATGTTCAGATAAATGTGAAAAATCAGTTAAAATTTTAAAATTTTCATAAAATCTAAAAATTTCTTAAAATTAATAATAAAATCATGTATTTTCGACAAATTTAAAAAACTTATAACTTTTTCTAAAATTTTCGACATAAACTATATATTTGTCGATTTTTGTGAAAAATTTCATTATAAAATTCTATTTTCGAAAAATTTATAAAAAATGTCATTTATAGAATGTCGAAAATTTTAAAAAATTTATTCA